>OY821757.1:7764846-8964846 GCA_963682095.1 Potentilla sterilis
GTGTAGCATTCTCAAACCTAAAGGGATTTATCAGTTTATGCAAATGGGGCGTCAAATAGAGAAATTAATTTTGTTTTTGATGAAAGACAAAAGATATTCAAAAGGGTGAGGTAAGTACCATTTTTGTTAATAATGTCAACCAAAACTGTACGCGACTTTGTCTTCAAGAGTGCATCAAGAATAATTGAAAGATCTCGATTGCTGAAAGAAAGAAAAAGTACTTATTATAAAGAAATTTATCAAAGAATAACTGAACTTGTTGAGTGATTAGTAATTCTAAATCACAGCATCAGAAACAAAATGAAGCAAAATTATGTAATGACCTTTTGATTGCTTCCCCACTGCCACTATCACCTGATTGTGCAGTAAGGAACAGAAGCTTCAAGTAGCCTTTAGTGGAGTCCTGTAAGAAGCAAAGATAAGCAACCAATTCACAATAGAGTACACATCCAAGACAAGATGCTACAAAAACTAAGGAGGGAAGAAGTTGTAAGGCCAAAGGTTCAAGTAAAGAGATTTAAAAAGAAAAAAGAAAAAAAAAGTAGGAGATGCTCCAGCCATTCAAAATTTATTTTATTTTACTTATATCTAACTATATCTAAAGCAATAGAACAGTCCAAAAATCAAACAGACCATTAACCAAGTTGGAAATACAGTAACTACTTACTTTGCGTTTACTTATGCCTCCATCAGTATCCAACAGCTCGTTAAGCTTTTCTTCAACTGCAAGCATTAAAGAACATCAACCACCCATTACTTAAATAAAGCATTAATCGCTGCTCCAAAGTAATATGTACAAAAGATATCTGACCTGATCCTTCGATTGATCTTTTGGGTTTGAAGGGTAGCACATGAGATTTATTGGCTACCACCTGAATTTTGTTCGTGTTTAGAGGAATACTCCTGACTTTGCCTTTCTTCACAAAACTGGATGAATGAAAAGTTTTCACATTCCGATGCACTTTAGAGGAAACCGGCTCTTCTTCGATAGTGTTGAACTTGGACTTTTTATCAGTATCAATATCATCAGATAAAGGTTTGCTGATCACTTTTATTGGAGAAGTAATATCTGGTCTTTCAAACGAGGTTAAGGATTTTTCTGCAGTCTCCTTTTCCCTGAAAACCTCCTGCCGAACAACAGGCGTGGATCTACTAGTTACATCTTCTGCTTGTTGGACCACTTCAACTGATTGGACAAAAGATGGCACCAAGTGCTGCAATTCCAATGAATATCGGTTCTTGGACTCCTCTCTTTGTGTGGTAATCTCCAACTCGCCAACAGATATGGTTGATTTATCAATTTCCTTACTTGTAGATGCACTCTCCTGGCGTTGGATTATAGCACCATCTAAGGGATCAAGGCTGGTCACCGCACTGCACCTACTATCTTCCGCTACACCATCTTCTGGGATCATTACAGGCTCGACATATTCTTCATCTGAATCATCTTGAATGATGATTTCAGTATTAAGAGGATCACCACCTATGTAACCCTGACACTGAGGTGAACCACAAAAACATTTCTTTGCAGCAGCTCCAATCACCCTTACAAAGTTGTAATCAAATGTCACCTCTTCCCCCTGAAAAGTAATTTTAAATCCACAGAATCGTAAATATGAAATCACAGAAATGAAAATGAAAGGTTAATTGGAGATAATGTATGTATATGTACGCAAACACACATATCTAAAAACAATAACTTCAAAGGTAATGCAACAAACAGAATCGAGAGGTTTTAAATGCTTGAGGTTTCCTCCCCCCCCCCCCCCCCCCCCCCCCGCCCTTTTCTAGTATACATTCCATTTCTTTGCAATTTTATGTCCAGAAAAAAATTAGTCTCCAAAAATAAAAGGGTAACATAAACTATTTAACAGATTATTCACCATATAATATACTTTACTCCAACCAAATTCAGGAAAACAAAAATAAAATCTTCCTGGACAAGCAGCTGTAAGATATATGATCCAAGATTTGTATATATCAAATTTTATAATTTTGCAAGTATTTGAAAAATTCAATTGCATGCTTATGAGAGGAAAAAAGAAATGTGTGCTGTACGGTTAGGCAAACTTGCATATGCTGACCTGGATCAGCCTTACAGCACACATCAGCAATCCAAAAAAAAAAAAAAACAAAGTCTGCTTCACATGTGAATAAATGCAGCTGTATGAAAGAGCCTAATCATAAAGCCATTAATCCTAATTTAAAACATGTTGTCTATCTTAAAAATCATAAGCCACAAAGTAAAGCCCCAAGTTGTGTTCCATAACTCAAACTGATTCTTCATAAAAGTAGTACACATGACATACAGTCATGATGGTCATGATGCAGTCAAACCATTCGAAACATTACAGTGGTCATGCCTACAACCAAAAATTTAAAGCGCATATAAAAATTACAGAAGGCAAAGCAAAAGCATACCTTCTTTATATCTCTTAATGCAAATAGTCCTATACAGACCTCTCCATTCACCATCCACTGTTCAGGGTCAAAAAGAAAAAAAAATGTGACCTTTCGTATAGTTTACACTTCAGGAAATAATAATACATAGAATGTATGCTGGAGACGGGAAAAGAAAAATGATAATGCATTCTAGATATATGTGCATGGTAATTCAGTAACCAAATGAGTACTATAATCTCATAGCCTAAATGATCAGTGAGTTTGTCCTCAATCACCTAGTATGGTTTCATCAATTTTGTTAATTTACAATATGATATAGTAGCAGAACAGTGAGTTTACTGTTATTCCACTGTATAGGGCCAGTGAACAAGAGTTGCAATTATAACCAAATGGGCCAAAATTATAAACAACCAACCAAATACAGTAGAAATAGTTTCAGTTCGAAATAATCAAGTCTTAAAACAGTCATAGGAATTTCATGCACTATCAAAGAAGATGGACAATGTGCAAATATGCCAAAAATATTTTAGAATAAGAAGGGATCCAAATAAAATTTCTTATGTGAAAGATGGAAAAAGTAACATATGCGACCAAAAAAAGGGATAATAACAGAGTGAAGAGAGTAAATAACTACTTGGCAGCAAAAGAAACTAACTAAACAAGATCTGTTCTACGAATATGGACTGGCCTTAGCGGTGATAATTCATATCCAAATTAGGAATCTCAAGGCCTCCATAACCAAGAGACACTCTCCCTCTTTAGGCAGGGAAGTGAAATGGGGAACAACAAGGCCTATCTGTGTCCAAAAAGGTTCACCCAGACCACGTATACAATAAGACAATCTATTCTACATAATTAATGTCATAAGTACATTCACCTTCTCCGTGCGACAATTTGGGTCACAACTATGGTTGATGAAGCGCCCCAAATTTCCCTTTGCACATGCATCTATTACCTGAAATAGAAGTAGATTTGTCAATAGATTGAATTCATCTATTTAAACCAAAAAAGAATAACAACAACAAAAGAGAAAGAATAAAATTTTATTTTATTGTTATATTTACTGTCCATCATTGTATACTTAAGATTCTATTAGCACAAGAACATGCTGTGCGGTCATAAAACAGATAGCTTACAGACGTGAGATATTATTTAACATATAAACAATCCTACAATGCACGCTTAGTATGATTATTTCAAACGAATCTGTGTGTAAGCCACATTAACACAGTAAGCACACAAACACAGCCCATATAGACATAAAATGACAGAAGACCAAAGATATAGGTAACAAACTAAGAATTTTGAAAGATGAATGTCCAGAACTGTCAAAGCTACTCCCAGGTCTGCCTAGAACATGTTAAAACCAGAATGTCAATGTGAGTTTATGTCAGGAGAATACAAACCTCACTTGTATTCAGGGTCATGAAGTAGAAATGTCTGTGACCCTTCACAGCGTACTCTTTTTGCCGTGCCTCATAAGCATGTGTATCAAGCACCTGGTTGCACATGAATAAAATATATTAGAATGAATCGGAAATGCGGTAAACGAAAGAACGTAATAGTTTGATGTGTGTGCATATGCATACTGCGTGTCCACAGAAACTGAACTAAACTAAAAAGAGATTGATTGCATTACCTCTCCAACATACTCAATAAGAAACTGCCCTTTACATATGTACTCAACCGATCTGAGCCCAAATCCCTTTTTCCCACATCGAAACTTCTCAAGTTTGGAATATCGGCGTTTTTGGAACTGTCAAACCAAAATTATCATGTAAAGGAATTCCATTTAAACAAAAATATGATATCTGCTTTGTAAGGAATAGCAATAATACCTGTTGATTTGAACAAAGATCTCCACAGGGACAGGTTCCTCGAACACACTCGATGTTAAGCATTCGATTCAGGCAATCTTCTCCACAACCCAACTGGCCTTCTTTAGGTGGTTTGCAATGGCAAACCATTATCTGATTTACAATAAATAGATTATTACAAAATCACAGAATGACTACGCCGGGCAAAAAGTCATCTAATTCTACAACAGATGATAAGCTCTCAAGATGTAAGGATATCCCAAGCAATTCAACAATTTAGGTGTCCACACCACAACATAACTAGAGTTCTATAAGCTACACAAACTTAGGTAGATCCACGGGAATTTTTTTTTCTTTCCATTGGTATTGCACTCAAACTATACTATTTCTACACACGAATGATATGTTTCAGCACATCGCCATGCTTGCCCGTACCATTCCACTCAATAGTTTAACCATTGTCCAAGCCATGTATGTGATACATGTCCAAGTCTAACCACACCCCAGTAGAACATGTTCACCCCTAATAATACTGCTCAAAGGCAATCAAATGGTTCCACTGTTTGGCATTAAGCCTAATTACAAAATGCATGCAGACAAACTAAAGATACAAAAATAAGTTCAAGAAAATCAAGTCCAAGTATAAACCTCATCAATACTCTGATTTTTACGATTACGGTGAAGGAACTGATTGGTTTTAATAGAAGCAACATTCTGTTGGGAAACTGCAACTCATTGAAAGAAAACAAGTGTTAGAACAAACAGAATCGACATTATGTAAATGAGCAAACTACATGAGCATTTACATGCTTGTGTGTGTGCAGGCATGAGAGAGAGAGAGAGGATAAGTTGCACACACCTAATGGACGACGGAATTCCAAAGTCTTATAGTGTAATTGGGTGCCAGAATCTTCTTCACCTGAAGCATCAGATATTTCCAACTCTGCATTAATCTCCGCATTTGACTTCTCTTGAGGGATTGAGCAATCAGCAAAGTCTCTGTCCTGATTCTCTCTACATGTCCTTCAAGATTAAACCAAACCAAAAAAATCAAACATAAAAAGTTAGTATGAACGTAAAACCAAAGAATAATCTTAACAGCCACAATATTGTGATGTGTACCCCTCAATAAATTGACATTGACATTATTATTATAAGCTCTTGTACTTGCATACATTTCTCAACAGACAATGCTAATAACAGTTAGTAATGAAAAAGGACAAAGTGCAATCCAAAAATTTATCAAGAAAGACAACATAAAAGAATTACAAGGTAAGAAGTTAGCTCCTCGGTTTGTTGGCTGTTTCCTTTTCTCAAAGCTGGCTCTACTTGAAGCACATATATACGGAAACAATCAGCTTACTTATTGTTTCGTTTCTCAAAACTTGGCTGTTTCATAAGCTAATATTGTTATCAATTTGGTGTTTAATTATTTCTGAACAGGGTAAACGCACAAATCCAAAATTAAATAATGTAAATACAAAATGTGTTCCAAAATTTCTTAATGCTTTCAAGGCTTTTGTGGAGAATTTAATGATGACAGAAGTGGGTTGCTGGGGAAACTCAGGGTCGACCTCTATCAAGATACTCTTGAATCTCAACCTTACACAGATTTCTTACAACAACTACCCTTTCTGAATAAGCAGGATGGATACCCTGATCCTACCACAATAAACCATAGCTATGAACACTACGGCATTGAGTCTCATCACACACAAAAGTTCGCTATCAATCCTCCAGCGCCCAGATAACTTGATTTCCTCCCATGAACTATTTGGATCAAAAGAAACAATAGAATACATGCTTAAATTGTCTAACTAGCATTGTCTATGTAATTACATGAGGAATTAATGGCTTACCATGTGCACTTTGTTTCATCTATAAAATCTGCAAGTTCAGCTGGTATACGCCTCCATTTATTACAAGCATCACAGAGCACCCATGCATTCCGAGGGGGTATATACTGCTTATCTAAGTCAACAGGTACCACATCCAAGCTAGGAGCACCTATGCACTCAGCAACAGGGGAAGAGTTGGAATCTGCTAACGGATCTTCTACAAGAAAGATTTATGTACAATCAGTTGAATATGTCTGTAACAATCAGCAAGATTTAGACTAGGTAACAGAAGATTAAGGATTATAGGTGAGTTTATACACAATTGCTTTAACCAAAAAAAAAAAATACACAACAGCACATAAATGCATAAACACTGTTAACAACCAGGTACCTGATTCAGGGAGACTTTCCACCTTGCAAGCAAGCTGTTTGTCCTCCTTGACTTTTCTCTTATTCACAGACTTCTGTTCATTTTCCCTTTGTTTACGAGTATTACTTCTCTTGCTTGCTGAGTCAGAACCTCTGGATTTTCCCTTGGGAGGCTTCTGCCCCGTGGTGTTAGAGAAAGGAAGCATATTCTTGGCACAATGTAAACCTAAGACCACATCTGGATTGCAATCCGTGTCAACTTCTGCACCCCTTTCCATTTTCAGAGCCTCTTTAGGAACTCCATGGTCACTTTCTCCTGAACAGCACAGGGGTTCCACAGACAATTCCTTGTCACTTGATGAGTTACTTGAAGCCTTTCCCCCTGAGGATAAAGTGAAAGTCTCGCCCGAGAAAAAATCTTGACTGCCATTCTGTCTGCATCCATCACGTTTTGATGGTTTTGCTTTCATTGTGCTTGCTGGGCATGGACACAGTGAACCATCTTCCTGAACACAATTTCCCACATAAGGGAGTTTATGTTTCTTCTTTCCTCTCGTACTGCTAATAAAGTCTCCAGAAGCAGATAAAACTTTGTCTGAAGTGAAGACAGTACCATGACAATCTTCCTGTGGCCTTGCCTCCAAATGTGCTTCTGGAATTTGATTTATAACTTCAGAATCAGGTGAAGTTCCAGGGTCCCTATAGCTACTCCCAACAGACCCTCCTGATGATACAGCAATTGCATGAGAGGGAACCCCGACACAATTCTGTATTTCATCTTCAGCTGAATTCTCTGTAACAGAAACACTCTCCAAGTCCTTATTAGGCAGTTCTCCATCCTGGCAAGTTTCATCCTTCTCTAGTTTCTTGTTTGTATGCTGACACTTCCTAACAGTAGCTTCTTGTCTCCAATTATCTTCAACAACATTCACTACATGAATAGAATTTGCAGATGCTGAGGTATCAACAACCTCAGATGCTTTGGTATACAGTAAATTTCTATCGATTTCTTTCCCAAATTTGACCTTCAAACGGACAGGAGTAGTTAAAGGTCCTTTTGACCCTAGAAAATTTCCACTAGCCCCACTTTGCTTCTGTTTTCTACTTTTTCGACCACCCCTTCCTTTCTGTGATCCTTCATTCTGACCTTCACTAATCTGATAGACCTGGAGCCCATTACTCTCCTCAAAGGATTGAGTAACACTTCCCAATAATCCCCAGGTAGAAGAACGAGGTGGCTTGGAAAGGAAGCTTCTCTTCCTTCCAGCACCCTTGAAGATACTTTCAACACTTCCAAGGGGTTGTAGCACTTTAGATGCATTCCTGCGTTTCCTAGGAGCCTTTTTTGTTGGAGTCTGGCGGCTGCGGCCAGTCCTTTGAGCAGGCAATGCGATAATTTCAGAAAAGTTGGTTCTAGACAAATAATCAACTCTGAAATTTTCATTTCCTCCATGATCCATCTGCCCAAAATGGTCAAACGAAGTACTAGAGTCAACATGACCAGGAGAATCATTGACATCTGGAACATTGACTGTCTTAAAAGAGTCGTTACTGACAATATCAAAAGGTTGATGCAATTGTAGAGAAACAGATTTCTCAATAGTACTGTTGGGAACTAATCCAGCAGAATCTTCAGTGAGATTGGAGGCTTTTTCCTCTTTTGGTAATATCTGAGTGCCAGTTTCAACCCTCATATCAGTCATACCATCAACGGTCTGTTCCACACTTTCTTTAACCTTATCACAACTCTGATCATACTCTTGGGAGCAAACACTTAATAAATCTGGAGACGATGTTTGATTGTATGCATCAACTATATTTCTTTTTATGTCAACAACCTCTGCAACAGTATCAGCATAAAGTCCATCAACACTGTTATTAGCAATACTGAAGGTGTCACAAGACTGCGGAAGAACAGAATTCTCAATGATGCAGTTGGGAGGTACATTGGAGGACTTTTCCTTCAAACAGGAGACGGTAACTTTTATAGGTGATATCTGGGCGTGAATTCCAACCTCCTTCTCGGTCATAACATTGCTTTTCTCTTCCATGAATTCTGTAGCCCTATCAGCCAAGGAACAATCAACTGTACAATTACTCCTTGGATCACCCTGCTGGCCAAAACTACTCGGTAAATTTGGCATCTGCAAATCTTCCAAAGACCTTTGAAAACTCAGTGAAGGCAATATTTGATTGCATGCCTCAAAAACCTCTGTAGAATTTTCAGAAGAGAGGCCGCTTACACCACTGACACCATTATCACCAATATATTTGCTATTCCAATTACAGTTAGTCACTAGATCACCTGCGTTTGATACTTCTGAAGGCATTTGACCATCCCGTGCAGGTGATATCCCATCGCACAAACCACCTCCTTCTATTCCAGTCAAAACAACACTTTTCTCATCAGCAGCTTCCAATGAATTACCAGAAAAGATGTTGTAATCCCTAGAAACATCTACGTCTACAAATTCTGAGAGCAATTCACCTTGCTCTTCCAAATCATCCACCATTCCTTCAGAGGAGAGACAATTAACACCTTTATCATCCTTGCACTCGTCCAATTGAATACCAAGTCCTGGTAACCCTGTGGAAGGTATGACTTCCAAGGACACTGCACAATTGCCAAATGAACAATCAACACTATTACCATCCCTGCGCTCATCCAGTTGTATACCAATTCCTGGTGACCCAGCAGAAGGTATGACTTCCGAGGGCACTTCACAATCTGCAAATGAACCGCCAAAGCCATCCTCACTACACCAGTCGCCTTCCTTCGACTCCATCCTGCCACTCTCAATATTACAACAACCATCCACATCATCCTGATTCACATCTAAGCCACACCTATCAATCCCATACTCACTGTTCAAATAATCTTCCGGCTCCAGAACACTCCTACTCTCACGCTCGCCCACCAAACCCTCTCTTTCCGCAGTACCCAACTCCACACCCTCACTGCAGCTCACACAACCAGCATTGTCATTCCTACATAACCCCGGAGACCTATCCGCCACAGCGGTAGAATCCACATCAGGATCAACTAAAGGCTGTGCCTCCAAGCAGTTTCGCTGCTCGGAAACACACTCCACCAAGATCTCAGAGCCCATCTGCTGCTCGGTACCAACCGACTCGCACAGAGGCTCCTCCACGGAAATCAAACTCTCGTTAAAAGCCATCTCACATCAAAACAATCCCAGCCATAGCTCAACACACAGTAGCACCTGATCAAGATTGATGAACAGCAGCAAGATATTTAACTAAAAAAAAAATACAAAAATAAAAAGCCAAATCAAACACCAAAACAACGCAATGCACAAGGCGAATCACCTGAAAACGAAACTCTATCTCTGCTCTCTATTCGCGACGAAACAGCACCTGAACCCTAGAAATCGCAGACTCCTTACCTCTACAAATTCAGCAAAACCCCCAATCAAATTAATCAATGCGCATACAAAATCAAACGGCAACAAAATCCAGATACACAAGCACACATTCAAGACAAAAAACTAATCGAACGGCGAAGCGATTAGAGCAAAGCGTGAACAAACCTGAGCAGAGAGGACGAGAGACTGAGAAGACGAAGAAGAAGAAGATGAGGTCAAATTCTATTCCATCACAAAATTTCTTTAATTAATTTTCTGTTAATAATTTTGGTGCATAATCTGGCTCTGAAATTTAGAGAGAGAAAAGAAAAGAGAAGCAGCGTCGGTTGGTGAAGGCCGAAACGGTTTAGAGGGGAAGATAAAACTGCAGGGAGGCTCCGACCGGGAGGAGGGGACGACTTGATTAGATTTCGACCTATACAGTTATGCCCCTCTCGGTTTTGTGGGGTGGGGAGTCTTACGCAGGTAGGACAACTGTCCAGATGAGGGTAGTTTGGGTAATTGATATGAGGTGAGGTAACGTTTATCGGTTAGGGGGGAATCTTTTTGATATTTTGTGTGTGATGGAAGGTAAATGTTGTTGGGATTTTTAATTTTTACAGCCACCAACCAAAAAGAGGTACGGGGTTTGACGGATTGACCCAACCCCGGATGGATTAGGGACACTTTTTCACCGAAAATGGAAAATGAAAAATCAAGGACAGGTGTCCTGCGAGGAGTGAAGGTGCATGCTGATGGTTTTGATGCTGGTGACAGGACAAATGTTAATGATTTTGTTAATTATTGGAATTCAAATTGGGAAAGAGGTCTTGAATTTAGATCTACTAGTCTTCCTGCACGCCCATAGTAAAGGGCCGCACTCGCGCGTGCGTTTATTTATTTTTCGAGTCTTTTTTGACCGTTCTGGACTCTATCATACAATCTTTTTATTTTAGATTTTGTTTATTTTGTTGATTTGTAAGTTTACTATTTCACCCATATTGTGTTAAATTCTGTTTTATAAGATTTTTGTAAAAATGAGGGGACTACAGAAAAGAGGTGAATGACAATTCTATAAGCCAAATTGGTTTAATTAATAGAGATGTCTCATAGATCAAAAGTACAAACAAAGATAAATGTCTCGGATTTAACCGTCTGAGTCATTGTAATATTTTTTAAAAAATATGAATCACAATGTAATTTTTGTAAAACATTTTTATTTGAGTATTTTTATCGTACTCTATATACATTATGTGATAAGTAGTTCTTATTTTATTTATAAACTTAACATCCAATAACATAAGGATTCTCTTTTATAAAAGAAAAAAAATACAACAAAAACTTTTTACTTATATATACCATTTAACTAAAGGGAACAACTAAAATTTCAACCTTCAACAATTACATATAAACTCTTGTTGACTAGATGAGTTTTTTTTTTTAATAAAAAAATGACTCGATAAGTTAAATGTTACTCCTTAAAAGTACCCAAAGAATATTCTTTACCTTCATTTTAAGGGTTGGTCAAAGTTGATATATTACGGAAAAGCCCTCGAGGAGGAGGAGTGTGGCACTGTGGCTAGAGTTCTGCCAGATACAAAACGGCGTTAGACGTTTTTGTTGAATTGGGGTCGCACTAGTACAAGTACAGGATTTGTTGACTCGAGACCAATACTTCTAGAAGTACATGATGATTACAGTCAACTAGTACTCCTTCCATTCCATATACATCTATTCCCACTGATCGTTCAACCGTGACTATTTTTCCAAATAAGTCCCAAAAAAACGTTGTGGCATATTCTTTTTCTTCATCACATTGACCTAGCTAAACAATAACGCTGATATCCATTCAAAGGTCCATAAATCTTAGATCCAATTCCAATCGAAATCAATCAATTTTATTAGAAATATCTGACTTCAATATTGCACAACAGGTACTGATCGAGGGAAGGTTACAATTAAATTATGATGATGATCAGCTTAGTTAAAACTAAAATAAGATAAACAACCCTACCTTGGTGTTCCTTGGGCCTTTTGGGCTGGCTTGTTCTGTTGAACATTTGGGCCTCGTTTTTGAATTACACATCCATTATCCTAATTGTCTATTGCATTTTTTGCATATGAATAACTGAACGTACTACAATATGCTAATAATCATGTTGATTATGATTTATTCAAGTCGATTTTTTTTTTAAGAAAAAAAAATATATATATATATATATATATATATATATATATATATTATTAACCACACACCCATGCTCATATATACGATATAATTTATGGCGCAGTTCAGTACACAATACACCATTAATAATAGTTACTAGGATGTCCATGAATATGTCACACCAACAGCTGAGTGCAGGCGTACACCTTATTAGTTATTACAAGTTCCACACAAATATTATTAGTTAGTCACTTTGATGATCATCATAAGCAAACTTATTATGTACGGACGTTCTGTATAGTATGATATTACAAACCATGAAAGCATAAAATCAGTTTGTGGAGAGGGGACGGTATAGGGAGCTCATATATGCCAACACGTACAGAGGTATGCATCAAGAATATTACCTTCTGTCTTGGAGATTGGGCTGATTAGGTTGGACACGGATAGGAAAAGGCATCTGGGAGTTGTTGCTGTAGTTCATTTCCCTCAAGTTCTCTTCAATTTTCATCACCTTGTGCTGCAAAATATAGAGCAAAAACAAAAACAATACCACATTAGATTTTCCGAGCAAGACTAATGACCAAGCTAGCTAGGTTTCTGTGCGGTGTTTTGTATCCGATATCGATCATGCATCATATCTCAAAAGATCTGTAAAACCATTTGTTTAGGCACCCCCTTAGCTCTCTGATGTTCAAGGAAATATACGGCATGGCATGGTAATTAAACGTACGTTTGACATGCATATTAGAAATCAACTGCAGAAGAAAAAATTAAGGTGGATGAACTCACCAGCTGGTATGTGAGGCGCTCACGCTCTCGTCCTCCAGAGCTATATTCTGAGCAGTTGTATTAATGTGAATGTTAATTAGACAATTATATTGATATATAGAGATGTTTATTGCAACATCAACATTCTGAAACTAAACTCAAATCAATAAAACTATTTACTGTTATCATACATTTTCTCTGATCGCGTCCACATACTTCGACTGTGACAACGAACAGACAACAAGAACATATATATTAGAGCTCAATGCCAAACAGAATGGTTAATCAAACCCGGCCAGCTAGCTACTTAATCTATCAAAGTTATGAATAATTAGAAATTAAAACTAAGAATTATATATAGCTCCTAGCATGCATGATCATTCACTTGCCATTCTGTCTCTGATAGTTGCAAGGCCATTTTCAAGTGCTTCCTCTAAGGTCATCAGGTCAATATGGTTCAGAGATGATATGTCAGCTTCCCCCTTCAAATGCCTACAGTGCTCAACATGCATAGATATTAATTAACTCTAAGCTTAATTATCATAATTTTTATTAGAGAACAGATTAATTAATCTAGCTATACATATATATACCGTACCGGAGCTCGATTTGCATGCTATGATCTTGACTCTATCCACTTCATTGGAGAGGTTCTGTGAAACATAAAGAAAGTTAAAAATAAACATCGTGATACAGTAGTATTTACATTTGATAAGGGTCTACATCCCTATATACACGCAGGTCTGTTAGCAGAAAAATGTATAGACCGGTAATTTCAATGCCTGGAGCAGTACGTCTGGGAACCAACAAAAACAAGTCTGGGGGTGCTTATATTGATCTATCAGTTATTTCTTGTAACATAGAAAAGAAAGGGAGGGAGAGAGAGAGAAACAACCAGATCGCGTCGATCGAGTTACATTTCATATGTTTACTGTTTAAAGTTCCAGTGCAAAACTATCAGAGAGCTTAGCAAGAAAGAGAGAAAACCCAGAAGTAGTACTGCAGATATCCTATTTGTAGATCTGTTCACTCAAATCCCACTGCACGTTCCTTATCATAAATCTAGCATAAAATGAAAAATAAACAAACAAATGAAGAGAAAGAACCAAAACCTCATGTTTGGCATCCCATAACCTCTTTCCAGTCTGTGAGTGGTATTTGTCCAAGATTTTCCTCAGCCTTTAACATATCAACAAGAAACAACAATTACTCTCTCTAGATTTTTTTTTCCTTTCTGTAAAGAAAACATATCAGTTAAAAAAACCCAAGAAACACATAAAACAGAAAAGAAAAAAGAAAAAAAAAATTATACGTTTCCGGTGAGCCGCTGCAGTATTCAACCATTTTCCCAGAGCTAGCATTAAAGATAATAAGAGAAACCTTAGTATCACAGAGAACAGTGATTTCCTTAGCCTTCTTGATGATCCCATTCCTTCTCTTAGAATAGGTCACCTGCCTGTTGCTCGAGTTTTTAATCCTCTTAATCTCAATCTTACCCCTCCCCATTTCTCTCTCTCTCTCTCTCTCTCTCTGAAACTCTTTCTTCTTCCTTTTCTCTGTGAAAGAGATGCTAGTTCTCTTAGAGATCAGGAGAGAGAATGTAAAAAGCAGAAGGCTCAAAGTAACTAAGACATATGTTGGACCATTTTCTATTCTGGGTTTGGAGATAAACAACTTTCATCGTGCAGGTTCGTTTATGGGGGTTGCTGACCAGGCCAAGCCAACTGCTTTGATGTTGTGTTTCCTTTATTTTATGGCATATCATTAACCAGTGGTCTCTTTTCTCTTTATCTCGGCGTGACCGATTGACTTGAAGGTCTTTAGAGTTTCCCTATATACCGTTTATTAAGGGATGCGTGATTTTGGGGCTTGGAGTTTGTGAGGGTCTTGTCTAGGGTTTGTAGACATGAAGCTAATTAAATGTGGACAGTAATCAAATCAAGCTAGCTTTAGATCTAAGACGTGAAAGCAAAATCAGATTATGGTTTTCCTCAACATATAATGCTGGGTTTTTGGGTGGTAGAGGGGAGGAAGCAAAAGAGACGAGGTAAGTTCTATTTGACCTGAAGGAAATACAACAAAACGAATACGATACCGTGAAGAGTCAAACAGTCAAGGTAATCGATCGCATGCAGAACGAGTACTACTGAGATTTGGTCTATAGTCCCTAGAGGAGGTAAAGTTAAGTGAATTGGGATATGTAAAAGATTTGTAGCCCGAGTAAATATTATGGAAGTACTGTTTAGATAGCTTGTGATCGATGAGAGTTCTCTCCAAGAAGAAACAGAAGCTTTTAATTGAGGCGTTGGTCCTTGTAGCTTCCTGGGTTTTCCATGTATATGCCTCTCTAATTGATCGAGTTTTCATTTCACTTTTTAAAGTGGAAAACAACCACTAATTCTTAATTAGTAGTCTACCATTCATATATATTGCTTTATATATTATCGGTATAATCAATAAGATCGAACTACTACTATGCGTGTTGGACATCGAAAATTTCAAGAAATGAGAGGAGAAGCACGTTTTGAAATTTATTTGAACTCCTACATATACTGAAGTGCTAGACTGGTAAGACTGCACACTCGAGTCTAAATAAATTTTCTCTGTTGGCTTTCCTTGCGGGTTGCTGCCACTCAAATTACGACTTCTTGCAGATATCATCATCTCGTACGTATTTGCATCGATCCCAGTAGTTAAGCTTTCAACACCTCGATCAATATGTAGTTCTACTGTTACATCTAAAAAATTGAGAAGAATTACTAATTAATTAAGCTATTAACACAGACATAGCGGCATGTACGATTCAATAAGGTGCAGTTGCAAACTACAGTAGCTAGCAGACACACAGTGATAGTATATTGTCGATTGTAAGTAGTTCAGATCGACACACCTCGATATTATTACAAGTTCCTATCATTAATTACTTAGTGTTACGATTGATAATATTACAAACCGTGAAATTTAACTGAACTGATATAAAGCGTTAGTTATTGATGGAAAATAAGATAGGATCGGAGCTAGGGCACCATTACTAAGCAATATTACATATAGGCAGGATACATGTTCTTCCTTTCATTCTCTTTCGTGGTCGTCGTGGAGATTAGGCTGAATAGGCTGGGCTCGGAAGAAAGACATCTGGGACATCCTCTGATGCAACTCTATGTCCCTCAAGTTCTCTTCAGTTTTTATCGTCTGTTTGTGCTGCATAATCCATGACGACAAATTTAATAACTTGGAATTACAACATGCACGCACAATTAGGAAAACTTTCAGCTGCAAACTTAACAATTTATATTTCTGTAGCTTAGCTATGAAATATGTATGAAATCAAGTTTCCTTAATCAATTTTTCTTTGATAAGTTTAGTCTACCAAATGGTTGAACATCACTAAGTAATCAACACGCCCTCAGACAATACTTGGTATGTTATATGCAGTAACTCTTTATATGCATGGTTCAAAACCCTTAACGTATTGTTGATTCAATTTCCTTTACTTAATTTATTTCTATAACGCTTGGTATCTAAATGTACTACAATTTATATTAGAAACTAAAGGAATCAGGTTTCAATAATAGAAGTCAAAGACACACCAAGAAGTCTAGAACCTAGCTTTGAATTAAGACTATACATACACTGATACACACTTAAAGTATGAACAGTTAACTTACCAGCTCATAACTGAGGCGTTCATTCTCGTCCTCCGCAGCTTTGGTCTGCGCCGTAGTACGTACGTTTTCCATCAAAAATATAGTTAAGTTCATAAACCATTGAAGCAGATTATCTACATAGACTGATATATTCATATACATGAAAGCATATGCATGATATGTATTAACTCGGGACATTATCTATCATTTTCTTAATTTTGAGAAGAACATGAAAAATATCAAGTAAATCTAGTCATTCGATCAATGTTATTAGGTTTCCAGTTCATTTGATACATACACTTTCTCTCTGCCTCTGGTAGACCTCTGACTGCAACAAACAAACAGAAAACAAGATTAACTTCATAAGCGAGCAGATAGAAATAATTTCTCAACACAACCAAGTAATTTCATTGCAACAACATCGAGAGCATCCATCGCTTGCCTTCTTGGCTCTGACAGCAGTAAGGCCATCTTCCAGTGCTTTCTCCAAGTCCCATAGTTCACTGTGGTTCAAAGAATTTATGTCGTCCCCATTCAGATGCCTACACGAACATATATCAATTCATATATATATATATGCTACCTTATGTAAGAATGTAGAACTAATAATGTGTATCCTCTAAAAGAAATAAAGAGATTTCTTTAGCCTACCTTTTGTAGACTTGCATGCCGTCATTTTCTTTCTTGTATCTATCAATTTCATTGGAGATGTTCTGCATCATTTATCATATGTAGTTTCAAAACCTCACATGTATGTATTAGTTTAATAATAAACCAAATAAACCAAAACAAGATTATAAATTTTAATTTGTCTTTTACTCTTAATTCTTGATATTTAAGAAATTAAAGATGAACTCATGCCACAAGGGTCGTCTAGTAAGATGTAGATAGAAAGAGATGAAAGAGACATAGATAGATCTAGTTTGTCAAGAAAAAAGGCTTGTTAATCATAAAGTACTTATCTGCTATAACCTAGCATAGAGATCTATTAGTTATTCCAATATTTTGCAAACAAAAGGAGGGAGGGAAATCTCATTTTATTACCAGATCTGTTTGAAGATGTTACAATTCATATACTTCCAGTGCATAAATTAACAACAATTAATAAACAAACATAACTATCAAAGAAACAGACCAGCATGTAGATCTGTTCATACAGATCCCACTTCATGTTTCTTATCATACTTTCAGCAAATATATAAAATAATATTATAACAAAATATTTAGAATATAGAAAGAGAATGAATGAAACCTCATGCTTTTCATCCCACAACCTCTTCCCAGTCTGTGAATGGTATCTATCAACGATTTCCAGCAACCTTCATCACATCGAGAAAGAACAAAAAATTTAATTTTGGAAGGAACCCTAAAAGAAAAAAAAAAAGGAAAATTAAAAAGAATCATAGACATGCAGCTATATAGCTCCATACGTTTCTTGAGAGCCGCTGCAGAACTCAGACATTTTCCCAGAACTAGCAAAAATAATAAGAGAAACTTTGGCATCACAGAGAACAGTGATCTCCTTAGCCTTCTTGATGATCCCATTCTTTCTCTTAGAATAGGTCACCTGCCTGTTGCTTGAGTTCTCAATCCTCTTGATCTCAATCTTACCCCTCCCCATCTTTAGTTCACCAGAATATGTATCTTTATGAACACTCTCTGTCTCTCCCTACCTCTTCCCTCTCTCTTTCCTCTTTCTTGCTTTAGTTTTTAAAATGAATAAGAGTCTTGAGAGGAGAGATGACATAAAAGCAGAAGGTTCAAAATCAATATTTTTGACCATCTTCTATTCTGGGTTTGGGGTTAAACCACTTTCGAAGTGCACAGAAGTAAAGGGCTTGTTTATGGTTTGTTGACAACCCCAAGCCAACTGCCTTTGTTTAATTTTTTTTCTTCCTCTTCTTCTTTGTTGCAGCTAGTCATTAACCTTTGGTCTGTTTTTCTCTCTGTCACAGTGGGACCGATTAACTACAATGTTTCTAGGGTTTCCTTAATATAGCCTTAATCAGTGGCCGGCTAGCTAGGGTTGCAATCTGATGGAACTAAATATGGACCATAATCAAATCTTAGATCTCTACCATCAAATCAATATCAATTCGTGTTGTTAATGATGGGCTTTTAGGTGCTAAAGGAAAGGGGACAAAGAAGTAGACGGAGGAAGTTTTGTGTGATCTGAATACAAAGAAAAGAATCTGATGCTCACCTACAAGAGTCATTGAGGTCATCCATCACATGGAGGACGAGTATTACTGGGATATGGTCTATGATCGTTGATCTTCGATCTTCTAAGCTAGCTATAGGTGACTGTTTATGAAATGAAACTTGTGAATTGAGATGTGTAAAAACTGGTGAAGTATTACGTACAGAGTTTTGGCTTGAATAAATAGTACGAAAGTGATAACCTTACTCTACAAAGGCCTAAAGCTGCCTAAGAAATTAAATTTGGTCGTCCATGTCTTTTAATTCTGATGACACTTTTGCCAATGTGATTTGATTTTGACAATATAGCACCCCAAAATATTAAAAACTTTTGCGTTTCGTTTATATATTGGGGGCTTCACTGCTGTCCCTGTATACATAAAGTGTTGATGGTTTAACAAGCAAATGAGACTCGATGATGGTGACAAGTGACAACATTAAGCTTCATGTAGCATTTCGTGGAGACTCAATTCATCAAAGATCAAGTATACATAATCATGCTAATCAGGCAAATTTGGGAATCTCAAGTGCTTCTTTTATTTGGTATGCTAGGCCGCCTACAGAGTTACTCAGATTCTTGCACGCTGATTTTTTGGGTCTCTCTACCTATCGGTTCTCATCTGGAGCATGAGTTGTCTACACAGTCTCTACATATATGTGTTTCTTTTCTATCCTAATTTTTTTTAGAGTTATCTTTTGTATTCTTTTATGTTCCGTGGCAAGGTTTTGGTCTAATCCCCCTTGCTATGTCTTTTTTTCTTTTTCTGTTTTAATAAAAGGAACCGGGCGTGAGGTTGAGCCTCCCAGCTAGGCTGGGTTCCAAACCCTTAAAAAAAAAAAAAATCTCTAATCGGGAGTGTTTATTTTTGCACGTCTTTAGGTTTTTGTCTGATTCAACAGATTAGGAAAATTCAGTACAAGTTGGCTTAGAAAAACTATGCACCAAGGAACTTGGATATTCAGAACCAGCTCATTTATTCTACGTACTTTACAAAAATGTGAGCACATCAAGTGCATCCCAAGATATCAACCACAATGACATTTCGGTTAACCAACCTCAACATAACTAAACTTTAAACTCGGCCAATTAACTAGAACCAATTTGAAACGGGGAAATCTCGCAGCTTGCTAAGATGTCTCTCCATGTCCTTTCTGGTCTTATTCCACTCTTCCCTCTCTATCACTGTGGTGGGATCATCTTTTTCACTCTGGAAGGATACAAGACAGACTATTAGATAATCCATAAATCAAGTTTATTTAAAGAGATAAAGTTGGATAAGAGTGAGTTACCCCATGAACTATTCTGAAGGAGTTGCCATTGTCACGTATTACAAGCAGATCATGTCTTCTATCTCTTGTTCTTCCTCCTGGAACAGTGACCTATAGAAGCACAATAATTCATAAACCTTAAGAGAGCTACCTTCAGAGTTATCTTTAACTATCTGTGTAAAACTTCTAATTCGATCAGTGCAATTCTAACTTGAGAAATCCAAGCGTTAATAAAGTAAAAAATATCGTGCCCCAAAACTGGTTACACACTTATCTAATGAAATTGAAGCAGGTCAAACTGCAGGGAAGAGCAGTCACATAGCAAGTTGGCAAGTGGCAACTATCAAGATTAGTCCGTAGTTACATGAAGTAATTCCATAAGGGCATAAGCCTAATAGAATGAAGTAATGAATCCTATATGCAGTGCACACATCACCATTCACTAAATCAGATTCGAAGATGCTATTCTGACTGAATCATACAACACAGAGTGTAGTGGCACCTATTACACAATTTTTTTTACAGTAACTCTAAACTCCAACTGGTGTAGTCATTCAGGAGACACAGGGTAATAAGTATGGACCTAAAATATCCATGCATTCACAATATTCCAGCTAGTACAGATCTAAACCTAAAACTCCAACAACAGGTCAACTCTTAACTCACAAAAGCATTTTAGGCAATGTTGTTAGTTTTTTTTTTTAATTAACAAACTCAGAATCACAGAACCCATGTTTCATTTAAGTTGATAAGGCTTCCTAACAATATTAAATCAAGAAGGGCAACATTTAGGATATAACCAGTAAAATTTCAATTTATGTTGAACTCTCACCAGAACTTTTGCTCTGCTAATAGATTTTGTCTTAGAATCAATCACATAAATCTCTTCAAAATCCAGCACAAAATCAGGGTCTCCCAACCGCCGGTTCCTGTAGTGCTTTGTCAAATATACCTAAAACAGAAATGCAACTTAGCAAGTGATGCAATTGCAGGAAAAGGACGCCCATTTACAAAGAAAGCAGAAAGCAAGCACACCAATCAACTTGAATGCTCAATATTATCAATATTGGAAGAAATTACACACTTATGGTGGTAGCTTTTTTTTGCTACATCCTGGAACCGAATGCACTTGTATCAGCCCTTCCAATCTGATACAATATGAAACTAACACACTTCTCATCATACCTTTAGAATATCCCTCTCGGTCTTGTACAATGGGTCTCTAGGAGCATCAATCGGCGGTTCCGTCACATTGTAGCTGGCATATTCACTCTTGGCACATCGAATGTACTGACATTTCCAGCAAAACAAAGAATAAGCAAATTAAGCATCACTAAACAACCATACTGAATTGACCCTGAATCTTAATACTTTGATATAAACTAATAAACTATAGATTTTAGAGTAATACCTTGTCAGGCATTGGAGCTAAAACCCTAGGAATGGAATAAACATCTGTATCTGGAGGAGTCACATACATCTAAATTCAAATAAATAAAAATTCATATACCAAAATCCAATTATAAAGCTTCAAAATTTAAGCAAATTAATCCAGTAATTCAAAATTGAAGGTTGAAAATTCACAGACCTCTCTGAAATCGAACACGTCATTATCGGGGTCCGGCGGTTTCCTAATGAAGAAATCGCAATCGAGCAAGCTAATCTTGTGAAACTCGTCCTCGTTAATCCGGTAATCCACAACCATCTCGGAGTCCCATCCCTGCGTGAAGACGAAGCTCTTGCTCTGCACCATAGCAATGTCGACCTCGCCGTTTGCGGTGGCGACGGCGGCGGCCGCGGCGGCGAGGGGGTCGTACTCGATGTCGAAGTCCTTCTTGTTGTCGACCTCCTCGAGCTCGTCATCGTCCATGTCGTAGTCGTCGGGGCCACCTCCGTCGGCGTCGGCGTCGTCGGCGCGGGCTATGAAGGAGCGGCGGTTGAGGGAGGGTTTGGGTTTGAGAGAGAGGAAGGGGAGGGGGTGGGAAGAGTGGAGGAGGAGAGGTGTGGTGGGTGTGAAGAGAGGTTTGTGGGGTGTGAAGAGCGGCGGCGGAGAGAGGAAGAGAGCGGTGGCTCTCATGGCGGCTTTGGGATTGAGCAGCTGAGTGAAGAGTAAGCTCAACACTTGTCAGGGCGCGCTATCCATTATAACCGTCGAGAGACATAATTAACTGCCAAAAGTAATATAAATTAGGAAATTATTTTTGGAATAAAATTTTAAGTGCCTGAGATTAATCAGACTAGACACACCCCACACACATAATAAAAATTAATTTGAAAAAAAAGAAAGTAAAACAAAGTAGAGAGTTGGAAATTGTAGAGGGATAAGTGTGAAGTTATAGGAAGTTGTAGAGGGATAAGTGTGAAGTTATGGGAAGTTACAGAGAGATTGTAGGAGAAAATTAATTAGAATATTTCTGAATTTTTTTTTTTTTTTTACTGTTTTGTCTTTTGTTTATTGAAATTTATTTTAACATAATCTATAGTCGAAGGGTTTAATTGTATTTTCACAGTCTTTTTAGCTAACAAAATAGGTTTTTTTAATAATAATAAGAATTATTAAGTTTTAGGAGTTGACCAAACTTAAAATAGATTTTTAACTTTTGTAATCTTGGAAATTTGAATTTGAGAACCACATTACAGATAATATAAGAGCATTTAAATATGTATATTGAATCAGGAATTTTAAATATTTGATCTAAAAAATTAGAGTTTAATAATTATTTGATCAGATATACCTTATATGATGATTAACTACACGTTAATTTTACTTTGTGAGAATAGAAGATTAATCATATCACGAGTAGTTGATGAATTTTGAAGAGATAGTTGACGTAGAAGAAGTGATTGTTGATCATAACTTCAATGTTGCTAACCATTACATTACAATCTATAATGTAATGTTCATATACCTATATGCAGCTAAAATTCAACACACTTAATAAACAAAATTTGAATTATAGACTAATACAAATTGACTAGGCCTAAACGTGAGTCCATTCTTTTATACTCGCAATTTCACCCTCCTCTTTCTTGCAACATTATCTACACACCCACGATCCACTTCGAAGCAAAGGCTTTGTTAGATTCCAAAGCAAGCTATACCTAAACCTAGAAGCCAAGAACAAAACTCGGGTCCGGACTCGGGCCACACCAACCCGGCCGATCCTCGGGAAGAAGAAACAGAGAGAGAAAGAAAGAACGAACGTCTAAAAAATTTCCTCGTATCCAAGACCCAGCCAATTTTCAGTTAAAAAGACTTCCTCAAAAAGATTCCCTTCCCCTCTCTCTCTCTCTCTATATCCCGCCCAATCGAATTCCCCTAATTTCTCTCTCTTAAGATTAAATTAGGGCTTTTCCTTTTACCTAATGCCCTCTCCTCCAATCTCCGATCCCAATTCTACCCTAGAATAATGGACGACACCAGCCCCGCCGCCGAATCCTCCCGCCCCTCCACCTCCGTCCTCAAATCCGGCGACCGCCAAATGTTCACCGTCGACCTCCGCCCCGGCGAGACCACCATAGTCTCCTGGAAGAAGCTCGTTAAGGACACTAACAAGGTCAATGCCCTCCCTCCAGTCACTGTCCCCGAGCCTCCGGCCAACGCTCACCCTAGCCTCGAGTCGCGTATAGCTCCGGTGAGGCTCTCTCCAATTTGGAATAGTCTGGTGCCGGCCGTACATTATTCACTGTGATTACATTGCTGGCTTTGCGTTGTTTACAGTTTGTGATTAACTTGTTAATGACTTGCTCTTTCTAGCTGCTTTGTGGCTTGTTCATTTACTCGAAATTGTAATGGCTTGTTTTCGGAACTTAGTTGGTAATGCAGCTTCTGATGTTTACGTAGTGTTAATGCGATTGTTATATTGAGGTTTTTATCTATAGTGTATTGTATGTTGAGGGAATTAAGAGTGTGGAGATGGCTGTCGATCAGATTGGTGCTTAAGAGTTTACTCGATATTATCAACTGTCTATAGGATGGAATATGGAGATTATGATATCTATTTTTAAATCGAGCATTACAATGTTGTAGGTACAACCTTCTGGAGAGGGAGAGGGAGAGGGAGAGGAAGGGAAAGATGAAGCTGCGCCCAATCGTTTTAGTGCTGTGATCGAGAAGATTGAGCGCCTTTACATGGTATTTCAATTATAATGTTATAGTGTTAATACTGCAGCTTATTGGTTTTTGTGTAACTTTGTGTTGGTATAACTTTGGCTGTAACAGGGTAAAGACAGTAGCGATGATGAAGATCAAAATATTCCTGACGACGATCAGTATGATACTGAGGACTCTTTTATTGATGATGCCGAGTTGGTGGGTATCTCTATCTATTGATTTTGTTTTCATGTATATAGTGGTCTTGCAACTGTGCTAATAAGTTTCTATTATCCCTTTGTAATGTGTTTCGCAGGATGAGTACTTTGAAGTTGATAATTCAGCTATAAAGCATGATGGGTTCTTTGTTAACAGGGGCCAACTAGAGCGGATGTAGGTTTCCTTGGTCCTTTTTTACTCTTCTCTGTGTGTGTGTATATGTGTGCGTGTGTGTATATATATATATATATATTTATATAGTACATATATGAGTGTTATATTCTGTATACTTTGTTTTTGTAAGGAACAAGGGCATATATCCACTCAAAGGTAGTTAGGATTTCGGTAGTTGGTACATAATAGAGGGGAACTGGGTTTTGCCTGAGAATGGAATCAGTTTGAGTCTTACATAAAATTTTGATACCTTAGTATTTTATCTGATTAAGTTTTGATGTTTTCTTCTGTGTCCCTAGAAACACAACCGCTGCATTACCTAACCAGCAGCCAAAGAAAAGGAGAAGAAAAGACGCAAAGAGCCCTGGTGAAAATGATGATAGTCTCGTGCCAAATAAACAAGCTAAGTTAGGTAAGACAGCAGGAGCAAAGATGACATCTGGATTTGCAAAGAACTCTTCTGCTCCCGCTACTATTGCTGTAACCACGGAACACCGTGAAGATGTGAAATTGCAGAATCCATTGAATGCTTGCGGGTATTCATCCACTAAAAAGTCTGCTGATTCTAACACAGTTATGAAGCCTTCTCCTTTGAAAGCTTTGGATGGAGATGCTTCTGGACTGCTAGGGGAGGTGAAGGATATTGATAAACCTAAGTCAGGAAGCTTGTTTCCTAAGGACTCAAATAATAGATATAAAGATGCCAGTGGGTCCTCTGATGCATCATATCATAAATATCATGATAAAAGTTCTTATTCGCAAACCAAAATCCAGCCCGGTAGACAATCTACAAACGCTTATGAGCTGGAATCATCAGGCCGCGCGAGAGCAAAAAATGGGATCCGTCAGCTGCCTGACCTTAATCTCTCCGACGGGAAGTACTCCGTTCCAAGTACAGTGAGTACTTTTGATAATCTATCTCATGTTGTGTTTGTTTCTCCTTACGTAATGTGCTTTCGCTGGAAAGATGTCAATAGGTGTGGGCCGAGCACACAGGAGTGTGATAAGATTGAAATTATACTTCAGCCCAACTTTGTTCCTTTGATGCACCTGCATATTTTTTTCTTGTACTTTACTCAGTGAGTGTAGCTTGAATTCTAAAATTTGACATTGTGCAGAAAACTTCACATATGCACAGAAAGGAGGGTTCTAGTGTAAGGCCAAAGGGTTCAATGCTTGAAAAGGCTATTAGGGAGTTGGAACGGATGGTTGCAGAATGTAAGAATTATTCCTTTGATTTTCCATCATACTTCTATCTTAATAATAATTTTGCTTTTGTTTCAGTTGTTTCTTCAGAATTTCTAGATACTCAATTATGGAAACTACTTGCTAATACTTTTTTGGTTCTGTGTAAAATGATAATCTCAGCAAGGCCACCTGCTATGGAGAATGCAGAGGGAGATAATTCATCCCAAGCAATTAAAAGGAGATTGCCGAGAGAAATAAAGATGAAGCTTGCTAAAGTTGCTAGACTAGCGGTACTTTCAGTAGCTGATTTGATTAGAACTCTTGCTGCTGTGATTATAACAGCAAAGTATTCACAAGTTTCAACTTGTACCTTTTTTTCTTTTCTTTTCTGACAGCAGTCTAGCCATGGTAAAATATCAAAGGAGTTACTTAACCGGCTTATGAGTAGTCTTGGTCACTTAATACAGCTCAGGACATTAAAGGTACCACACTGATTTTCTTTATTTTTTCTTTCAATGAAAATAGGTTGGACTCTCCAAATTAATTGATTTTTTACAAGGTTTAGTACATACGACTCAAACCTATGCTTATTAGTCTGGAAGTCATCTGCTATTTGACATATGTGGAGCATCCATGAATTGGCCTTCACTTTGTTATAATTTGGAAGCTAGCATAACAGTTTCTGGGTCATTTAGATATTGCTGTGGAGTAAGATTTGTAACCATAAAATTGCAAACAGACTTAGGATTCTGAGTTCAATTCCAAGTTACTTTACTTTGACATGAAGAATATTAGATTGACTCGACCTTTTAGGTGGTATATGTATCTCTTCTTCTATAAAGGATATCCTTAGGTATGTTCTCTAGGGAGAAGCAAGTCTGCGTGCTACAATGAAAAAATATGACACACATAGTAAAGCCAGTCATGATATGGGTATCCAAGTTTTTATGTCATATGGGTGGTTATGTAAAGCCGTTATATGTGCTCTTTAATTTTGCTGCAGAGAAACTTAAAGGTTATGATCAGTACGGGTCTATCAGCCAAAAAGGAGAAGGATGACAGGTTTCAACAGATCAAGAAGGAAGTTATAGATATGGTTAAAATAAATTCCTCCTCTATGGAGTCAAAGGTATGTGTAGCACAGGCTTGCTGGTTGTGATTGTAGTGTGATGCCTTTCTGGTGGGGTTTTGAATGGTGATCAATGATTGATGGAACTGGTGTTATTGTTCAAGTTATATAATGTTATTTGGATTATATGAAGTCATGCTTCCCTTCTGGTCCTTGTATTATGTCTGAAAAGCAAGATACACTTTTGGATGCGAGGCAACATTAAAACAGAATTGTTTTCTCAGGCATTGGAACAACAAGCGGGAGCCTCCGATGATTTTCAAGATGTAGCCTCTGGAGCAAAAGAAGTCTCTAAAAGAAAGTTCAGCATGGATCCTGTATTAGAGGACAAGATTTGTGATCTATATGACCTCTATGCTGATGTACTGACTCAAACTCGCAGTTTCCATTCGTGTTATTTTCATTCCTTCCATTCTGCTCGTCTTAATACTCTGCTCCTTATTTCTTGTTCTAGGGGCTGGATGAAGATATAGGTCCGCAAATAAGAAAGCTCTATGCTGAGGTATCTTTCTGGTTTTTCTTCCCTGTTTTAGAGTTTGCAGTTCAGATTTAGCTTTTCCACTCAAGTATACAATTTTATCATCCCTTCTGGTTGGTCTTTGTTTAGGCATGTTTCTGTGTTATGTTTGTTACTCACTATTTGGTAATGTTATTGGAGCTTTCCTGACATTTTATTATCATGTGGAACAGTTGGCAGGATTGTGGCCTAGTGGTTTCATGGACAATCATGGCATCAAAAGTGCAATTTGTCGGGCAAAAGATAGACGGAGGGAGCGATACAGCCAAAATAAAGTATGTAAAGTCCTGAATCCAAAACCCCTACTTAGTTTCATGCATTTAATTGTAATTAGATGTTCTCCAATTCTTTGCTTGGATGAAGTGGATCATATATGATGGGTACTGGAAGTAATGTAACTTTTATGTGGACATCTACCTCTACTGTATCTATTTTTACTGTCCCCACTCTTTTTCTCTCTTTGTGTATATCATTTAATTCTCTGAAAGTGGTTATTTTGATTGATATGTGGACAATTTCTTTCTCAAACTCTTTTCCAGGATCAGGAGAAAATGAGGAGGAAAAAGATGTTGACTCCTAAACTAGAGGAGTTTGTTCGAGTCGAGGGAAGTTCAATTCCCCAGCAACAGTATATACGAGAGAGATCGACAATGGAACCAGGCAGTCATGGTTCAGGGAACAAGACTGTATCAGGTACAACAGTGGCTGTTAGAATTCCCAGTCCAATAAACGGTCCTAGCTTTGACAGGCTCAAACAAGAGAAGCTCAAGGGAAGCGCAAGTAATTCCCCTGATGACACGAGGGTCGGAGATGGTGCGGTGATAAAGAAGAAGGTGAAGAGGAAGCCAGAACAAGAGTTGGATGAAACTCGGATACGGCCAGAAAAAGTACATTCCCAACAAGGTGACGAAAGACAAAAGCCGCTCAAGCAGGCGGCTGGTGTCCCCAATAAGTCAAACCATCAGTCCACTGGCCTTCCTGGTGTTGAGCAGTCTAGCTGACATAATATTAGCTTAAATTAGGAAGTTTACAACATATGAATGTTTGTGTAACAGAGCCTTCATTTTTTCCTTTTTCTTTCCTTCTTTTTTGGTTCTTTCTTCTTTGGTTTGGCTTCATTCATTGCGACTCTGATTGTTGCCATTTTTGTAATTATCAATGTTACTAGATGGTGCTTAACTATGGATTAGGGATTCAGATTTAAATAGAGATAGCAAAAAGCTGTAATTTTTCTTGTGTAATGTAGTTCATCGGTTTCTTCTGCGTGTCAATATTTCGGTCTCATCATTTAATTTGATCATCCATGTTCCTAGTAACCAAAGAAATTCACCACCATCTTTCTTACAGCATAACAATGACTTGGGTAAATCCTAAATGAGTGAAATTAACCTAGCAGACGTTTACTAGAATTTAAAACGGGATAGATTCATATGCACGTACGCCTAGAGAGTTCCCCAAAGCTGTAAATGAGAAACAACATAGGAGTAAAATTGTCTTTTCATTAGCGTTTCCGATTGTTTCCCGCGTATCCAAGCGTTATCTAACGAGAACCCGGGCTTGTTATGCCTCCGAACCCAAGGATACGCGCCGGAAACTATTAAATACGTTCATGATTTTTATTGGAAAGACAATTATACCCTCCTTGAGAAAATCACTAGCCCAAATTGTTTATCTTATCAGCGGCAGCTCCAGTTAGCATTCCCGCCTTTTTATTTTTCTCTCTCTTTGTCTTCCCCAATTCAAAGCCCTCACAGAGCTCTCTCACACTCCCATACCCTAATTTCACTCCAGCTTTCCACTACTCAATTTCCCCAATTCAATTTTCAAAATCTCGCCGGCGCTGCTGCCCAAGATGCTCCAAACGCCGCCGTTTAAAGGCGCGAATGTCTTCATGTCGCGGAAGCTGGTCCCGCCGGAGATTTTCGACGCGCTTCACGACGCGCTTAAGCTCAACGGCGCCAATGTCTTCCTCTGCTGCGACCCCTCCCGCACCGGCCCCGACGACTTCCACGTCATCGCCTCCTACGATCACGTAATCATCTCCACCCACTCTCTCAATTTCTCATATCTTCACTTCATTTTCGTGACTCAATTTTTGTTTAATTGAATTTGCAGGAGAAGTTTGAGGATCTCAGAGCCAAGGGCTGCCAATTGCTCGGTACGGTTTTCGCAATTTCGCTGCTTATTTATGAGTTTGTTGTGCCAATTTGGAAATCCTCTTTTCAATTTTGTTTCAATTTAGGAATTAGGGTTTGGGATTATTACACCATTATACAAAATGTTACTGCTGATTGGGTTCTGATGAATCATAGTGTATTTCGTCACATTTAAGCAGCATATAGATGATTTAACTTGAAGTGAAAGCAGCAAGTAGTTTGGTGTTTGGGAAATGGTGCTGATACTTGAGCATGTGTTTCCTGATGGTTGGACAGGTCCTCAGTGCGTGTTTTCGTGTGCGAACGAGCATAGGTCGCTGCCTAAACAAGGGTTCGCTTGTTGCCTTGCATTGGATGGTGTCAATGTGCTTGCATCTGGTTTTGAGGCAGATGAAAAGGTATTGCGCTCGCGGTATGTGCATGTACTTTTTTTTTCGTTTTTGGACTTGTGGAATAATATAGCGGTGGTAGGAGTAACACCTGTTACTTATCTTTTGGTGATTATTTATATGAAATTTATCTTGATTGTCTGATGTGAAGTTGTAGTTGCTAAATCAAATTTCAATTCATTCTATATCTGCTGTATCTTCTTCGTAAAGGTTTCCATTCTTCTTTCATTTTCAATCGCTTCTACTTTTACTATTTTGAATCTCTCTCTCTCTCTCTCTCTCCCCTCCTATACATGTGTGTTTTTATTTTGGTATATATTCATCCCTGATTATCAGGTTTATAGCATGATTTCAGTTTGAGCACAAGAGTGTTCTGGTTACTAGTTGAGAACTCTAGCTCTATTGTGTTTCAGGTTAAGATAAGTAACTTAGTAACATCAATGGGAGGAACTCTACATACTAGAACATCTATGGATGTTAGCTTTGTCATCGCAAAGAATGTCTTGGCTGCAAAATACAAGGCAAGTAACTATACTATTCTTTTTACAATTCAATACTATTTTATTTCTTCCTGCATCAGTCTTGTTAAAATTTGAATTAGTTACATCTCATCCAATAACAAACCATTAGAAATTAACACTATACCTATTTTCATAAAATTTGAAAATATGCTAGTACTTGAGTCATTTCTAACTGGAATCCAAAGATGCAGAATTCTCTTTTTAAGTGACTTTATAGGTGGTCTTTGAGTTATATATCATTGGTAAATATTTATATATTTGGGTTCTGATGGATCACTTACAGTTTAAGGAAAAGGAAAATTTTGATAAAAATTGCGAGTTATGGCAGATTTCTCATCTCCCTTCTTTTTGGTAAATTATATATGATTAGTGATTATTTTCCCGTTTCTTATGCAGTGGGCTTTAAATATATTGAAGAAGCCAGTTCTTACTATTAATTGGTTATATCAATGCTGCAATGAACATCGCATTGTTCCTCATGAATCCTTTAGGGTTCTTCCTTTTTCTGGTTTGACTATCTGTGTAACCAGAATTCCAGCAGGTTTAAAGTTACCTATCTATTTTTTTTGTAAGAAGTGTGTTGTTATAAAATTTTCCATAAAGCTTTGTTGCTAATATGCTCATTTCTTTCAGATGAACGGAAGAAGATTGAAATAATTATCACAGAAAATGGTGGACAGTATTCTGGAGAACTTACAAAGAAGTGCACACATTTGATTTGTGATATATCCTTTGGTGCTTATATAAAGCCACAAATCTGTATCATATTCCTAGTTTTCTAGGATAGACCTGCATTGTAAGCATCTTCATGAATTAAAACTGTTAGATATCTGTAATGGTCGGCTGTCTAAGATCATGTCTTCACTTTAAGATAAACCAGCACTACATTTTCATTGTTATATTTGGCATTATTTCATCAAAACTTATTTAATTTAATCTAAGCCTGCAATATCTGCTATTGAGGAATATCATTTACTTCTGTTTTAGCTGTTCTTTTTCTGTTGTTTCATCTTTTGTCAGTTCTGTGTGCATGTCATTTTTATTGCAATTTCATTTATGAACATGTTTCCATCTGGGCTGCATCAGCATTGACTTTCAAAATTAATTTGTTATTTGAGTCTATATGCATTGTTGTTCTTAACTACTTGCACGCTCCAGAAGGTGACAAATACAAGGTTGCACGAAAGTGGGGTCGTATTTATATTGTAACTCGGAAATGGTTTGATAAGTCAATTGCTAGAAGAGGTATGTTTTACTATAGCTTCTGTAGCCCGATGAGTTTTGCTTTCAATAGCTTTCAGCTTTGTTGTGTATAAGTGCAACATGCGGACCTTGAAATCTCTGTACAACTCTTCCCTTGTTTTTGGATTTATAGCTTGTCTCAATGAGGAGTCCTTTCCAGTTCAAGGTGCTTCTCTATCTTCAAATAAGATTGTAAAGGGTTCCTTTGCTTCACAAAATAGCCAAAGCAATTTCAGTGGGTTCTTGCAAGCTGCACCACCATCGGTGGTTGCAGATTCAAATTTTACAACTGCAACTTGTGGTGGAATTGTGGATTCTGATTTAGAAGCTACTGTTTCACAAAGCATCCTTCCAACATTTTATTGTGCCCCTTTATCTAGTAAGGAGGGGCATAGCAAAGTTCCTCCCTTGGAGGAAAAATGTGAGGTGACCCTTGAAGATTGTGTTGCTGATGATTCTCAGTCTGAAGACAATGACCTGTATCTGTCAGAATGTAGAATATCACTTGTTGGTTTTGAAGCTTCCGAAATGCGTAGATTGGTTAATATTATTCGCAGGGGTGGGGGTTCCCGTTATATGATACTCAATGATAGGTTGACACACATAGTAGTTGGAACTCCTTCTGAAATGTAAGTCTGTTTCTCTTTTTGTTAGAACACTAAAGGTATGGTAGTTTCAATCTCTCACATGCTTGTTTAACTCCCCAGTGATAAGAAGGAGGTAAGGGGATTGGCAGCTTTAGGTCTCATTCATGTGGTTAGAGCCACCTGGCTTGAAGAGTGTGATCGTGCGAAGAAAGGGATACCTGTTCTCCAGAAGCATAGTGCCTGTGATATACTTCTTCCTAAAGGTTTGCTAATTATAATCTTTAAAGTGCAGCTTTTATTATTATTATTATTATTATTATTGTTATTATTATTATCTGTCATGTATTTGTTCAAGGCAGCATATGTTGCTTTCAATAGTAGCTGTAGCTCACATGCTTTCATATATAAATTCTTTGTCCTGTTTTCCAACCAGACATCCCTATTAACTTTGTTTCTCCATTCTTCTCCAGGAGCACTGACAGGTACGAGTGGTATGATTCAAGGAAAAGTTTCTACCATTCATCAGAGGATGCCTTCTGATCAGTTATATGGGAATAGGAATACGGCAACTGGAGTGGATTTATTGGAGAAAAATAGAGACGAGGGATCAGAAATAAATAGGAATGATGACAGGTCCATGAAAGCAGCAGTTAGATCATTCAACAAGATTAGACTACCGGACATAAAGGATAAAAGTAAGGTCCAGCTACATGACAAAACAAGGGGTCAACAAAAGATACGACTTGAATCATGCGTTCAAAATGGCAAAAATTCTTCTGTATTTAAGGGAAAACTTTTCCGCTTTTCAGATACCTTTCCTGAAGACAGGGTAAATCTTAAATGCATACTGAACTAGAATGATCCTTGCAATTTTCAATTAGATGTGAACATAATTTTGTTTTTCTTCTGATTTTTGTTTTGACTGCCAGAGAGGTGAAATTATCGAATGGGTAAATCAAGGGGGAGGATTGGTAATTGATACTCATCTAAAGCAGAAGTTGCACTTCACTATTGAATGTCATGGTGTGATACCCAGATCTGTGGACACTACTCAAACTACATATGTATCAAGTCACTGGATTCGGTCATGTTTGGAGGTATACATGTGTTTTCCTTGCAATGCTACTTGTTTTGTTCTTAGCTTTGCATGACCATCTCTTGATAAGTTCTTGGAATAACTATTACAAATTACATAACTAAATGCATGTTCGACAAACATCATAAATCTGATCCTGTGCGCCACTTGTTCAGGAAAACAATCAAGAAGAGAGACCATTTTTAAATATTTATTCTCTTTCTTCCCTCTCTTAGACGAGAATGAGTAGTTTGAATTTTGGGCGGTAGACAACAAATCTAACATGCTTTGAGCCTGAAATTGTTTCCTCTTACCAACAAGGTGGTTTCAGGAGAGGGAGCATAAATTTGAATTTGGTATGGGTCATTGATAGGAGAGGGTTGATTTTGTTTCTGTTCACCTTCTGTACAAAAATAAAATAAAAATTAATGGAACAAGGAGATTGAGACAATTCTTTCTGTAAATCTTCATTGTGTTAACTCCTTTATTATCGGTCACTATAAAGCTGATTTCATATATTGGTGAATATTAAGCTGTTCACATCTTAATATTGGTGAATATTAAGCTGTTTTTATTTTTTTTCATTGGATCCAGAATTCCATATAACTAAGACCTATGCTATTCACATCTTCAGTTTTACTGCACGATCCAGGATGTTGATTCTAGAGGTTTTGAATTACTTTTAACTGTCATTTTCTGGTACTGCTATTGTATACTATTCCCATTTTATATATGTATGTGATCACTTTGATCAGCTGTAAATTTAGTGACTCAGAGTTAATAGTCTACTCGTACAATATGCTAATTGAATAAATTTTTGCTGTTTAAGGATGGATGCTTGCTGGATGTTAGTAATCACATTCTTTACTCTCCTCTTCCCTGCCGGACTCCATTGCCCGGATTTGAACGCTTCCGTTTTTCTGTTTCACAATACGAAGAGAAGGATAGATTGTTACTAAGAAATTTGTGTTTTACTCTGGGAGCTAAATTCGTGGAAAAACTGAATAAGAAGGTTACCCATTTGTTATGCAAGTTTACCAATGGAAGTAAGTATGAGGCTGCTTGTAAATGGGGAATACACCCAATTACCTGTGACTGGATATATGAGTGCGTGAAGCAGGTATGCATGTATTTTCCTTGTGTGAACCAATGTGCAATGATGCATGTGGGAATTTATTAAATCATTTCTTGCTAAGGTATCGAATTTTCTGCTTGAACTCTTGACTCTTTGGCTGCTTGGCAGAATAAAGTCATTGCTCTTGACCAATTTTATCCTAAAGAAGTTACCGCTGAAGATCGAGAGGCAGGGTTGTGCACTACAAGTCAGTATCCTACACAAGACGTTCGAATGATATCTGTGGGCAATTCATCTCAGTGCCCAAGTCAATCACAAGATCGGAGCTTCTCACCCCCTGATGCCATTGGTCGTAGAAATGAAAATATTAGGGATGAAGCCAAAGAATCAAGTTGCAATAAGAAGGCAAGGATTTCTGAAGATGTTGGCCACAGTGGTCTTCTTTCTTCAGGGATAAGTTCAAGCATTTCTTCCTATACAAATGGAAACAAGAAAGCAAACACTGTTGGTGAAGTATCCCAAGTGGTTCCCGATGTAGCTTCTGCTATTGAGGACTTGCTGGAGCAGACAACTAAGGTAAAAATGTTTCTGATCTTCAATTTTCTTAGGCGGCCTTTAAATTTTGTATCTCCTCTCACATATTTGTATTTTTTCTTTGTAGATTCATGATCAGAGTTCACCAGAGAGTGTATCCTTATATGGTTTTACCCATAGGCACTATTTACTTTTAACTTCTGCATTAGTTGCAATCCTTAATGGTTAAACAGATTTTTGGATCGGATTGTGGAATGCTAGGTCTCAACCCTCCAGGGTCTCTCTCAATGAGTGGACTATCGAGACAGTGGTCAAACAGGTGACATTATCCATTATTTATATAAATGTTTTATTTTTCTCATCTGTTTCCTTTCATTAGCATGGCTTGCATCATTAGGAAACATGGATTTTCTTTAGCAAAACTTGGTTTTTATTTTCGCTGATTAGAATTATTCTGGCAATTATTTATTTGTTTTTGAATGCATGAGGCTTCTGTATAGAGAAGCTCTGTATTTGTCTTATTAAAGCTGTCCTGGGGACATTATAATTTTTATAGTGACAGTTTCCTCCTTCAGAACATGACAAATCCCCCAAATATCAGGCCGCACACTGCTGAAAATAAATTGTGAACTTTTTCATGAAAAGTTGAATGCCATGCATGTGCATTTTGTTTTTGCTATATTGATTCATATAAACTTGTTTTCAGTGCTGGGAAAAAAGATGACATTGATGATCTTTCTGGAAAGCAAACTGCTGGCTTGTATGATCGCTTTAGTGAAACACAGACTGATTCTCAGGTTTCAGCTCTTACTCGACTACGTTTGTGATTTTTCCTCTGGCTAAAGATCAGTCGACTATGCCATGAATTTTTAAGTCAGACTTTTATTTTGTATTATTAGGAAAGGGAGTGTTATAAACTTTACCTAACCTGAGGCACTTTCGACACATTACCTTCAACTCAAGCTTATTTCTTTAAGTTTTGGATTCTCATGATAGTGGTAAAATCACACCCTGCAGGTTGTTGGATACGAGGAAGATTTGTCAGGCCGACAAATGCTAATAGACAGAGTTCGGACGCGAAGTAGTAGTAGGAAATAGGAATATACTTGAAGTTCCTAGTGCAGTTCCAGTCTCAAATCTAGTTTGCTGAGAACCTCACACTGGTAGCACTGCAATTATTTGTTTGAATTATGTGCTACAGCTACCGACTTGAAGATGAGGAGGATTTTTATAGGAACTGCAGTTTTGGTAGATGCACTCCATTCCTGTTGTAGATCGTGTGTATAAAGACTGAACTACTGAAGCCGCACCTCATGGAAATATGAAGTCTAAAAGTCATTCCCAGTTTGCCTGCTCAATACTAGGAGTCACTGGGAAGATTTTCAAAGGTCTCGGAGATATACATGGAGACTAGTTCATAATTTTTGTAATTTTTCTAATAAAAAAAATTGTCTAATTAGCTAGAATTTTCTCCTCTAGTGAATTTTCAGCACTGTTTTTATTTTTTCCTCTATAAATTGTGCAGATAAACAGCTGGAGCTTATCATGTGGGCATGATTGAGTTTTTCCTAGATGATTGAGATGGTAACTTTAGGTCTTTAGTCCCCAGAAAAATCCAAAGAAAAAAAGCCCAAATTATCCACACAGAAATTAAATGTTGTCGATAAAGTCATTAAGGAAGAAATTTAAGTGCACCAAAAAAAAAAAATTCCCCTGGTATGAGTGATAATAACAAGAACATCTGCCCGCCAATTTGGTACCATACATATGTTGCCCAGCAACAGCTTTCATTTCCCTTCACAAAATAAAAAAATAATAATAAAATTCCCAGAGACACTTATATATGGTGGCATGTTGCCTCATGTGCCAGGTGGCCATCGCCGTCGATATGAGCCGATGTGCTGCTCCACCTGCCCATCTCTGCCCCCTGAAACCTCCCCCCCAGCTCTCGGGTAGCTCCGCCAAGCTATTCGGTTTTGGATTCGTCATTCACAGAAACCACCGCCTCAAAAGACGGCTCAAGTTCGTCGTCAGTGCCGAGCTCTCCAAGCCTTTCTCCCTCACTTTCGGCTTCGATTCTCATGTTAGTATTCACTTAATTACTGATTCAGCTTTAAAATTTAGCAATATTTTTACTGCTGAATTTGAAAATCCGATTATATTTTCCGTTGAAAACTTCATAAATTGATGAATATATATATATGTAATAGACTGATAGTGTAACTGAATTTGAAGGCGTCGCAGTCTGATGATCCGTCTGCGTCGCGGCTGCTGGGCCCTGTGCCTGGGGATATTGCTGAAATTGAGGCTTATTGTAGAATCTTTAGAGCTGCGGAAAGACTACATAGTGCATTGATGGAGACATTGTGCAATCCGGTGACTGGAGTTTGCAGTGTTTATTATGACTTCCCATCGGAGGAGAAGCCGCTGCTGGAGGATAAGATTGTGTCTGTGATCGGTTGCATGGCGTCGCTGTTGAACAAAGCAAGGGAGGATGTGCTTTCTGGAAGATCCGAGTTTCGAGTTGTGGATGTTGGAGTTGTGCTGGAGGATAAGCTTCCTCCACTTGCTGTTTTCAGGAGTGAGATGAAGAGGTGTTGCGAGAGCTTGCACGTTGCGCTGGAGGACTGGTTGATGCCTGGGGATGAGCAGAGTGTGGATGTGTGGAGGAAGCTTCAGAGGTTGAAGAATGTGTGTTATGATACTGGTTTTCTGCGCGAGGAGGATTTTCCGTGTAATACTCTGTTTGCGAATTGGGGTCCTGTTTACTTAAACTCTTTGAAAGAGGATGTTAGGTCCGAAGATTTGGAGGTAGCATTTTGGAGGGGTGGCCAGGTGACAGAAGAAAGTCTGGAGTGGTTACTGGAGAAAGGATTTAAAACTATTGTTGATCTTAGGGCGGAGACTGTAAAAGACAATATATATCAGGCAGCTGTAGACGATGCTATTGCATCAGGAAAGGTGGAATTGATCAAAATTCCAGTTGAGGTTGGGACTGTACCTTCAATGGAGCAGGTTGAGAAATTCGCAAATTTGGTTTCAGATAGCAGCAAAAAACTAATCTATCTTCATAGTAAGGAAGGTCTGCGGAGAGCATCTGCCATGGTATCCAGATGGAGGCTTCACTTGACTCGCCGTGTTGTGCAGTCTGTCTCCAAGCAGTCGGTTTCTCTAAATGGAGAAGTTGAGAAAAGTTCCCTCCTTGAAAAGAAGAATGAGTCACTGGACACAATCCATGGTTCAAATGGGGCACTACAAACAAATGATTCTGTTGACAGGGATGAAGCAAATCTAAATGGGACCAGCAATGGCCTTATGTCTATCCAAGGTATGACATCAGTTGAATCAGATAAAAGTGTGGAAAAACCTTTGGCGAACTTTAACAGGGAAGTTGACCCCCTGAATGCTCAGGTTCCTCCCTGTAATATTTTCTCAAGAACAGAAATGTCCAGGTTTCTTGCGACAAAAAATATCACACCTCTCACTTATTTTAATTATCAGTTAAATAGGTTGGAGGTATTACCGATTGCCAGATATATGAATACTAAGATAATGTGGAGAGGTGAGATTGTTGGTACTGTTCCAGTGCGGGAGGTTGTGGAGGCAGAAAATTCCAATGGGATACCTGATGCAAAACATCTGCTTCCAGAGTCCCAGATCTCTGCTTCTGGCAACGGGGCGTTTTTGAATGGTGTTGGTAATAGTTCAGTAACTGCAGTTGTAACTGGATTTGGTGAAGGGGAGAACGGCTCCTTGTTAGCCACTAACTTATCTACTGATGTAAGCAACAATCATTCTCAGAGTGTCTTATCTGAAGTAGTGAAGGAGGTTAGGAAGAGCAATGGTCAAGCCCCTTTAGTTTCAAGTGATGATGAATTGGGATCAATTGAAGGAGATATGTGTGCTTCTGCAACTGGCGTTGTAAGGGTGCAGTCAAGAAAGAAAGCAGAGATGTTTTTAGTACGAACAGATGGATTCTCTTGTACCCGAGAAAAAGTGACAGAGTCTTCCCTCGCCTTCACTCATCCAAGTACTCAACAACAAATGCTTATGTGGAAATCTACACCAAAGACAGTATTAGTGTTAAAGAAGCTTGGGCAAGAGCTCATGGAACAAGCTAAAGAGGTACCGATCACAGTAAAGAATTCATTTTGAAACTCTGACCTATAGATATGATCTGATAATAGAATAAATATTAATTACGCAGTCTACCTGTGCGATGTCCCAAAATCTGGAGTGTATATCTTGTTTGAAGAATAGATTATCACATTGCATATTTTACACAGCCAGTCCACCATAAGAATTGGTCTCGAACAACTTATGCAATGAAGTTGTTCACTCAGTAATAGAGGTTGCTTATGCAATGTTATACTTGAACTTCAAAACAGAAAAGTATGGATAAACATGTTTATTGTGAACCTTCTTTGCAAGATGGAATATTTTGTTAAGTAATTTGACATTAAATAGCATATATGTAGACAAGTGTGGGTATATCCATTTGTATCTATATTGGTGAATCATTTACTAGAACTTGTATCGGTTTATTTGTAATTCTATAGTTACAGGGTTTCTGAGTCTTTTTGTTCGAAATTCTCAGCTTTACTATTTCTATGAGTAGGTTGTCTCCTTCTTGTATCACCAAGAGAAAATGAATGTTCTGGTGGAACCTGACGTGCATGATGTATTTGCTAGAATCCCAGGTTTTGGATTTGTTCAGACCTTCTACACCCAAGATACCGGGTAACAAACTTGTACCCGAATTCTAGTAACATGTAATTAGTTATTTACATACCTCAATCTTATTGGAAATTCGGGCTTGATGTCTTCAGTGATCTGCATGAGAGGGTTGATTTTGTGGCATGTCTGGGAGGGGATGGGGTAATACTCCATGCTTCAAATCTATTTAAAGGTGCTGTTCCCCCCATCGTATCATTTAATCTCGGATCTCTTGGATTTTTGACTTCCCATACTGTAAGCTTCTTGGCCTCTATCTTTTAATTATGTTTTCTCTCACAGAGGGCTTTCTGTCCAACCCATCTTATGTTTCTGGTGTAGTTTGATGACTTCAAGCAGGACTTAAGACAGGTCATCCATGGAAACAACACACGTGATGGTGTTTATATAACTCTCAGAATGCGTCTCAGGTGTGAAATTTTTCGAAATGGTAAAGCAATGCCTGGAAAGGTATTTGATGTTTTGAATGAAATAGTTGTCGATCGAGGTTCGAATCCATACCTTTCTAAGATCGAATGTTATGAACACGACCAGCTTATAACCAAGGTATGGTTACTGCACCAAGCAAATGACTTCGCTCTCTACACAATTACATTAAGTTGGGAACTTGGGATATCAACTACTACACGGATTACTTTTGACGTGGCAAATATGGCGTTACTTTGCTATTTATTGACAAATACCACATATTTCAGGTCCAAGGTGATGGTGTCATTGTAGCCACTCCTACAGGAAGTACTGCTTATTCTACAGCTGCAGGAGGTTCCATGGTAAGAAAATGCATTTTAGTTTTGTAGTCAGCATTTCATAATAATTGATACTTAGAAACATGCAGATTAATGGAACTGGATGCTTATTTTCAATAGATGTTAGGTTTCAATCATGCAAATTCATATCTTGCTCGTTGATTATTTTGACCAGATCATTCTGTATCTAACCTAATTAACACGAAATGCAGGTTCATCCAAATGTTCCTTGCATGTTGTTTACTCCAATCTGCCCACACTCCCTCTCATTTAGACCAGTTATACTTCCAGATTCTGCGAGCCTTGAATTAAAGGTAAAATTCCTTCCCCCATTTTTGTGTAAACCATTGATGCCTAGGTAAGTTATTTTCCCATTCAGAATCGATTTTCTTGTCTCACCGGTCTCCCAATTTTTGGTTTTACCATACATCTCACATGTTTAGTTGTAGCCGGCTAGTCCATGCTTGTTCACTTTTAGATATTGATGTCCTTATGAGAACTCCTCAAAGATTGTCAATTAGAGGAGAAAATGTTGCATACACTATGTTAGAGCAAACCGATTTATATTCATTTACAAGCTTAACACATTTATTCGGACAGATTCCAAAGGATGCTCGAAGCAATGCCTGGGTTTCTTTTGATGGTAAGAGAAGGCAGCAACTTTCAAGAGGAGACTCTGTTCGAATAGCTATGAGCCAACACCCACTTCCAACTGTTAACAAGCGTGACCAAACAGGTGACTGGTTTCGAAGCTTGATCCGTTGCCTAAATTGGAATGAGAGGCTAGATCAGAAGGCCCTTTGAAGTATCATGTAGACTGTTGTACTTGTACATACTGTAAATTAGAAGAATCCGAACTTAGAGTAAATATATTCTTTCACAAATGCTTCCCCACAAGAGGGGAGACTGTAGAGTTTTACGTATAGTATATACTGTTCTTCTCTCTTGTTAACAATGTATTTTTACACCGCCATTAAAGATAAATGAAATTATACTTTGCTTGGATATGAACTGTTTAGGACTTCAGGTACTCTATTTGGTTCGAATCGAAGGTCTTCCCGGCTGGGGAATGGATCAGGTTTGGCATTGGGTTAACTGGCACAGGTGATGTGCTCGCTCCATTGGCTCCAACTTTCAAATCTGAGTCAAATTTAGGTCCCTTTTTTTCTGACCCACTAAAACTAATCCACAGTTTTGGACCCAAATTTGAACATGGACCCAAATTTGAGTCCTCATTGTGGATGCCCCAAGGATTTTTAGGAGTGCAGTTGTGTCATACTATAACTATTTTTCCAGAAGAAAAAAAATTCCTTTAAGGGAGCTGAGGGGTTGGCACTACCAAAAAAAAAAAAAGAGGCAATGGCCACATTTCACATGTGACTTTTAGAGGGGTGGTCATTGCAAAAGAAGTCACCAATCTCTAATAAATGTGGAATTTTTAATTATATAATAATATAAAAAGGTACATTTGTTAGAAATATATGACTTCTTTTGCAGTGGCCACCCCTCTAAATGCCACATGTGCAGTGGCGGATCCAGTGTGTATATGGGAGGGACTGAAGCATCCCCCGAGCTGAGAAAAAAAAAAACTAGGTACTTAAATACTAAAGCCCACTCTAAACCCTTATTCTTTTCCCCCACCCGACTCCTCGGTCCTCACTTGTCCCTTTCTTCCTCAGTTCCTCTGTTTTTCTTTTTCTTCTGTCCACTCCCTGCATCCATGCTCTAGCCACTGAGGTGACTGAGCAACAGTCTCACCTCTCTGCAGCAACCACCAGCCCTCCACCGTCGCCGGCCCACCGGCCACCGGCCTCACTGCCTCAGTCAACACTCAACAACGAGGTAGCAATTCAATCGATTTTCCAATTTTTCAAGAAATTGAAATTTCCCAATTTTAGTGTATTCTAATCTAGTTCTTGTAATCTTGTTCATGGGTTTTGGGTATTCTACAGATTACATAAGGGATGAGGTTGATTAATCTAATTTAATCATGTGAGGGAGTGATGGACGTCTGATGGGTGAATTTCTCAATTGGGATTCTAGGTTTGTGTTTGCTGTCGTGCTTGAATGCTGGGTTTCTCTCAGGTTTATTCCAATTTCTCATTATGCTTGAGTGCTTGATGTATATATACTTCTAAAATGTTAGGTTGTTCTTTGCTATTTTTTTAATTGTGTATTTATGTTGGGTTTTTGATTGTATTCTATTATTAGAAGGATAATTATTTGATATAAATTTTTCAATGATTATAGGTGTATTAGATTAAAATGTCAAACCTTGAGCCAAAACCGAAGCGTATGAAAAAAATTACTTCATTTTTTCTAAGAAATGTTGAGTCTGGAAGTTCAAATCTGCATTCTAATTCTTCCATATGTTCTCCAAATTTTAATGATCAACCAGAACCTTCGATTCAGTCTCCATTGATCAATTCTCAACCTTTAAAGCCACCAGATAGGATCAATGCTTATGAACGTGATTTTGGATTACGTTCTCCCATATGGGATTATCCAGTGAATGATCATGATATTGTTCGAAAATCCTATACTTTGTTGGGACCATTTCAACCTGAGTTGGAGTTTCCAATGACCAAATATGGGAGTCAAAACCGCAGTTTTCAGTATTCTTGGTTCAAGGATAATCCATGGCTTGAGTATTCAATTTTTGTTGATAGAGCATATTGCTTTCCTTGCTTCCTTTTTTATACTAAAGATTCTCAGCATTATGCATTCACTGTGGAAGGGTTTAGAAGTTGGAACAAAGTTTATGCTGGTAATAATATGTTGGTGAAGCATGTCGGAAGCCTTACATCTCCATATAATGCGGCAATGCAAAAATGGAATTTGTTAAGAAACCCAAATGGTCATATTGAAACAGTTCTTGAAACAAGGTCATTGAAGGATGTGGAAGACAATCGATTGAGGCTTAAGGCTTCAATAGAGAGTGTAAGATTGCTAGCTAATCAATGAGCTCCTTTTAGAGGTCATGATGAATCTGCAAACTCCTTGAACCAATGATATTTTCTTGAAGTTATAAAGTCCTTTTCAAGAATGAGTGTGGATGTTGAGAGAGTTGTGTTGGGAAATGCTTCTGGAAATGCTAAGTATATAAGTCCAACAATTCAGAAAGAACTCTTAAATATCCTTGGTCATAGAGTGAGAAGCAAGATACGTGATGAGGTTGGGCTTTCTAAGTATTGTATTCTTGTTGATGAAGCATTAGACTCTTCTGGTAAGAAACATATGGCAATTATTCTTAGATTTGTTGATTCTCAAGGCTTGATTCGAGAAAGATTTTTTAAGATTATGAGTGTTCCTAACACTACCTCACAAACTCTTAAAAATGAGATCTCGAAAGTACTTACTATGTACAATCTTCAAGTGAGAAACATGAGAGGTCAAGAGTATGACGGTGCTAGTAATATGAAAGGCATTTATAATGGGTTGCAGGCATTATTTCTTGAAGAGTGTCCTTATGCATACTTTGTGCATTGTTATGCTCACCGTTTGCAGTTGTGTTTGAATGCTACGGCTCAAGGGGTGCAAGAGATTTGACAATTTTTTTTAACCTTGAGTTTAATTGTGAATTTTGTTGATGCTTCTGCTAAGCGGCATTCTGCATTGAAAGCTGTGAGAAAGGAAGAAATTGCAAATTTGGTAGCTTGTGGGGAACTTCAAACAGGAAGTGGTGCTAACCAACTTTGTACTTTGCAAAGAGCTAGTGATACTCGGTGGAGCTCGCATTGTCGTTCTATTAGGAGTCTAATTGAATTGTTTAGTTCAACAATTAAGACTCTTAACGATATGATTGATAAAGGAATTGAAGGACAAGCTGAAGATATTCTCAAAGTCTTGAGGTCTTTTGATTTTGTGTTCTGCTTGCTTCTAATGAACAAAGTAACGAAAATTACTGAACTTCTTTGTCAGACATTGCAGCGGAAATCTCTTGATATGGTGCAGGCTATGAACTTTGTTGGAGTTACAAAGTCACTTCTTCAGGAGATGAGAGAAGAAGGGTGGGATGATTTAGTAAGAGATGTGGTATCTTTTTGTGAAAAACATGATCTTGATATGCCTGATATGAGTGCTCCTTTTAAGGATGGTACAGGTCGCCGTTGTCAGTAAAAGGATTTTATTACAATTGAGCATCATTACCATATGGATGTGTTCAATGTTTTGATTGATTATCAGTTGAGTGAGTTGAATAGGAGATACTCAGACCAAGCATCAGAACTTCTTTCACTGAGTTCAACCTTGGATCCTCGTGATAGCTTCAAGAGATTTAAAACTGAAGATGTTTGCAATCTTGCAAAGAAGTTCTATCCTGCACATTTTGATGATGGTGAAATGTGTACTCTAGAATTAGAGTGTGTATATTATGAGAAGGATATACGTAGTGATCCGCAATTCAAGGAATTAGAATCTATTGCAGATTTGTGCCACATCTTGGTTCAAACAAGGAAGTCGGAATTTTTCCCTTTGCTTCATGGATTGATTTGTCTAGTTTTGACCATTTCTGTTTCTACGGCAACCACTAAAAGACATTTTCAGCTATGAATATCATTAAGAACAGACTTAGAAGTAAGATGGAAGATGAGTTTCTTGATGATTGTATGGTTCTTCATATTGAAAAAGAGTATGCTGAATCTATTACCAATGAGGTGGTGATCGATGATTTTAAAAATTTATCAACCCGTAGAGTTAAATTTAGCTAGCTTATGCTCTTGTAATGTATTTTTTTTTTTTTCAATTAATAAAATTTTCTCGCACAGTTGAGATTTTTTATTATAATATTTTTGTTTGTTTTATTAAAAAATTCAAATCCCCCAAACTTCAATTCCTGGATCCGCCACTGCACATGTGAACTGTGGCCATTGCCCCTTTTTTTTGTAGTGTAGGACCTAATTCATATGTAAAGATCGGATGCCCCTGCAACCTTTGTGACTCGGAGGATAAGTTCCGGCCTGCACATTTTAAATCTCGCAGTCTTGCGTTGCATAGTTCGAGAACACTAAACCCTATGCCCGGCCCTCTATTCCACCTTGTCTTTCCAGAAGTTCTAGCTTCTCACGTACTAAGTACTTCAATTCTTTCCAATTTTTAGGTGGAATATAAACTAAATTACTGGCTTGGAGGCTTGTCAGATGGGGCAAAGAAACTCTGCCAAGAACAAGAAGGCGAAAAAAATGCCACAGAGGAGACTTAAACGTACAGCCGATTATTCCAGGGAATCCAGAAAGGATCGAATAAGTGAGCTCTCCGACGAAATCATAGCAACCATTCTTTCCCGATTGAGCACTAGAGATGCAGCAACAACTTGTATTCTCTCCAAGAGGTGCATGGAGATATCTGTGGACACATGTTACATGTCTCAACTTTAATAGTCAGACGGATGTTGGCAGTAGGTGCCATAATTTACTATCGGCTGGAAATATTTGTGAGCATGCTGCTCGATCAGTACAAGTTGCTTGCTAAAGTTTTCAGTTTGCTTCAGGGAACTCTAGATCGATTCACAATTTCAGTCTCTCCCATAGGTAAATACCGAGCGCTTTGCCCACTTCTTTCGGAGTTCATCCCTCATTTTATCACATTGGCACTGTTGAAGGGAGTTCGGTCTCTTGAGATAGACCTGTATAAATATAAAGAAAATCGTCGTGCGTGGGATTCTGTCGAAGCCATTTGAAGGCCCTTTTGGTTTTTTAGGCATTATGCACCTTGAGCACCTCTCTTTGAATGTCCTGGGAATAGATGGTGAACTTGTTGAGCACTTTTTATTCATCGGTCGTCTACTTGAGTAACTAAGTATTTCAGGCTCGACAGCTTTCACAAACTTGAAAGTTTTAGGTTCCTCATCCTTGAAGTTCCTACAGATAAGGAACTGTGAATCGTTATATAAAATCGAGATTTCTGCTCCTAATCTTGTGTCATTCACTCATTTGTCTACGGCGGATTTTTCAGTGGCATATCCGGTTCTGAATCACTTGTGGTTTAAAGCATGCGCCATCTCTGGTTCACCTATCTTATTCACCAATGCTTGTGACCTCAGTTCCAGCATGCATCAACGGTTTTCTCTGTTTTTCAAGTTAATTTACTTCATCGGCTAGAGACTCTAAACCTTGGCTGCAGCGAATCGTTTCCTTATCATGGAATTCAATGGGTTAGTATACAAAATCATTCATATTCATAGTTACTTAATTTCCTGCCTAGCTAGATACACTTTTTTAAGGAGCATAAATGCATAACTATGCTGATTCTGGAAGTCATTTTGACTACACTCTAGAGTAAGTGAAGTAGTGCAGAATGAGTTTTTAGAGTGCTAATGACATTATAATTTATACTCTTCTTTTAAGGATTAACATTCAAGTTTACTAAATTATAGTTAGTTTCATATTTCAGATTGGAAATATTGTGCTGTCAGAATCTACAGAGTTTACTAGTCTTAAGAACTTGTCATTGAATATTGGAGCCTATCCCTTTGAGGAAACCCTTCTCAATTTGGCTTCGTGGATAGAGAGGTCTCCTTCTCTTCGCAGCTTTAATTACATTGTAGGTAAACTTTGAACATACAAATATTCTTCGATTTGTCTACATGATGAAGTTAATTTTGTGCTGTTTTGTGCTAATATACGTACTACGTGTTTCAGATAAAAGGGTGCAACAGACCAAGATTTGAGAAACAAATGCAGAAGCTTAAGAGATGTCCTCATCAATGCCTTAAGGTAGTGAAGTTATGTGGGTTCCTTGGGTATGATAAAGAGATTGAGCTTGCCGTGCACCTGATTGAGAATGCCACGGTGCTTGAAAAGATCGATTATCACTGAACCTAGCAAAGAAAAGCTTCCATTGTGGAGAGGGTATTGGTCAAATATTCAAAAGTCCAAGAAGTTCCGAGCTATGAAAGCGCATGCAATATCGCAGCTCGAACAAAAGCTACCGCCAGAAGTTATGTTCTTTGTGATTGCTACTATTTACTTCCTTTCATACTTTTTGTAACACAAGTACAGTATTAAAATTTTTGTTTTAGGCTCTAAACCAGCCTCCAGTGGCTCTAACAATGAAGTTTTGTTTCATTAATTTTCGTACTCTCTTATTGTTGTAGGGGGTAATTGATCAATATGAATCGATCAACCACTAGCAGAACAGAAATCTAAGGCGACGAAATTATTTCGTCCCCTAAGAGCATTTGGCGTCTTCTAAGAAAGAAGGAGACGAAAACTTCGTCGGCTAGAATTGGTAACCCAAGACTTTAGGAGACGACATGGCACAAGTTGCGTCGGCTAAGTAATATTAAGAAGACGAAATTTATTTGTCCTCTAAAAACTATGGAAACAAAACTTTTCAACTCAGATGACGACTATATATCGTCGCCTAAGAACTATTGTGACGAAAACTTGTAAGTAAGCCGACGAAATGTCTCGTCACAACTGTTCTTAGAAGACGAAAGATGTAGTGACAAGGTTTGTCAAAGGACGAGTACTTAGACGACGAGGTCGTCTTTTCGTCTCCTTAGTGGGTTTGTTAGGCGACGAAAGATTTCTTTCGTCGTGTAAGAGTTATTTTATTTTTATAAGAAATCAGCATTTGGAAACAATTTATTCCTGAAAACTAATATAAATTGTGATAAAATAGAAATTTACTGAATTGAGATAAATTAGAACTATATTGACCTTAATTAATAAATATGTTCATATATATACAAACCAAATAAAAGGCATATAGCTAGCTAGCTAGCTAGGCTAAAGAGTACTGCATGTATATATGCCACATTGTTCAAAAACAGTCTCTATAGGCCACATATATTAATGTTCAAAAACAGATTGTAGCAGGCCACTCACATAATCATATGGGAGGGGGAGGAGCTTGGGACAGGGTCGATTGCGAACTTGAAGATCAGAAGACCATTTCCTCCAACCGCTTGAGACGCTCTTTGGCCTCTCTGGCCTCCTCCTCCATTTGTGCAATACGTGCTTTGGCCTCTCGGGCCTCCTCCTCCGCCCGTGCCATACGCTCCTTGGCCTCTCGGGCCTCCTCTTCCCCCGTGCAATACGCTCCTTGGCCTCTCGAGCCTCCTCCTCCATCTGCGCAACCCTACTCAAAGCCTCTTCAACGGTCTCTTGCGCCACTTGTGAAGACTGACGACGTATAGTGGAAGCTTGAGATGGCTGGTAGGTGACACCAAAGGTCACTCCTCCTAACCCCCGAACCTCACCGTTGTTTCGATATCCTAGAGCGGAAACAAGAACTTCAACCTGAGTCGGCTCGTCAAAAAAAATGAATAATCTTACGGAATGTCAGGGTGCTTTTGCTTCACTTCAGTCATCACCCTATCGACCTCCTTGTTGATTTTTTCCTGCATTTGAAATATTAAGTACATTCAAATCACAATTCAGAAACCATTATATTCATCACAAACACATCATACTTATAAAAGAAAACAAAAGGCCACAATATAGTATACATCACTGCATTTGTACTTGGCACTAGTAATGAAATTGCTGGATTTGTTCACATATAACTTGCACAAGATGTATATACCAGATCTGGAAGGGTTTATTAGATTCAGTTTATAACCTAAACACAGCAGAATTAGTAGTAGATTCAGTACATATATTCTGTGAACATTAGGTTAATTAGATTCAGATGAAAAGCTAGAGAAAGAGTCAATTAGTAAGCACATAGCTGATTTAAACATATCAAAGTAAGATGCTCCACAACAACAGAACTGAGGGAAGCAAGGCAAATGATGGAAAGAAATCGACTGAACTCTCAGGACTTAGCAGAATTTAGCAGCAGCAAAGGCAACTTAGAAAATGCACCAAAAATTCATATTAAATCCAAATGACTTGAAATCAGTTCTCAGATGGCCATTAGGAAGTCTAGTTTCACCAATAAAAAGAATAAAAATTTAAATGGAACAAATGAGCATTCAAAACAGAGCAGAACTCAAGTAGGTTCACTGAAAATTCTGTGAACATTTCCAAACTTTAGGTAAACACAACATCAAAACTTACTATATTTCTTGCCGCTTCGGGGTGTTTTGGGGGGGGGGGGGGGGGTTGGTACGCATTCTCATAATTCATAATCAATAGCATCGGTTCACCCTTGTCCTTCAGTTCATGCGCCTTATAGATAAAAGGTGTTGAACCGGTTCGGTGGTGCAATGTCTTCTTATCCCGGTTTGCCGTGTTCGCGTTAGATTGTTTCTATTGAAGTATAAATGAAATATGAATTATAAAAATCTGAAAATATCATATGTTTACATGAAGCTGAGCTAAAAGGAAAGAATTTGAGTTGTATAAATTGCATAACACGAACGCGGGGCTCTGATAGTGTTGAAGCAGCCAGTTCCATTCCTCCCTCCTATGTAGGAACTCTTTTGGAATTTTGTTGGGGTGCTCTTTCCTAACCTCATTGATCTTGCTCTTCCATCGCTTGTAAGTCGTGGCTGCATGGGTGTCGACCCACTTGCATATCAATTTATTCCCCCAATCGATGTCATAAACCAACTGTTTAAAAAGGGAAACCAATAGTTAATGTGCAAACTAACTTGTTCTCAGCAAAATAGACTAAAAAGTTCATGATCGAAATTGTGAACTTACTTTGAGTTCATCTATAAGCCTCTGCCTATCTAGGAGGGTTAGGTCCCCCCAAGTACGTCCCATCATGGGAATGATGTCCCTCACGATATGCCCGATATCGTGAGTCAGCCAGCTGTTGTGCCCTTTAGTGTGCGGTCCATGCAAGAAAGTCTCATCCATTATGATCTTGACCTTGTATCCGTGCATTTTCCAAAATTTGTAGGCTTTTAAGCCTTTCACCAAACTCGTTTCCACTTAGGGGGAGTTGCTGCCGCAAGATTAAAAGTGGTTATATATGCTGCATTTAAAATAATACACTACATTAAATAGATTGAATCACTTAATTTGGAGTTAAAGGTTACCTCCATCGGGGCGAGGACGAGGTCGGCGCAGACAGTTAATCACTTCACCAACGTCTTCCATTTGAGAATTGGTTTCTGTTGATGGGAGGGTTGGACTATCATGAACGGGTAACGGTGGAGGAATAGGGGGTGCTGAAGGCGGTGCTACTGTTGGCGGTGCTGAAGGCGTATCTAATCCTAGCGCAGGAGCCACCGTCGATGGCTGCGAAGGGTTGTGAGCTGGAGCATTAAGACTATAAAGGAGATTAAAGGCTTGTTGCCTTTGTTTTCTTTTCCCATTTGATGGCGCCATATTAGTTGGCGGCATATTGTTCCTATAACAACAAGCACAGTCTTCAATCCATTATTACAGTACAATGTTACATTACCAACACACATATCCACATTACAGTACAATCTCACATTTTTGAAACACATATCGATCCACATTACAGTACAATCTGACAGGGTACTGTAGAATCTGCTATGCATTGTCGAAAACTCATTTGATCACACGAATAAACCTATCTCACATTCCCATTTGATCACAGGGTATTGATTACATGCAGTACAATCAGTCAACCCCTTTCTGCCTATCTTTCATTTCAATAAAACAAAAAAGCTAGGTAGAGTTTATCACAGTGTATTGATTACAGTACCATTGATGCCCATTTAATCAGTACAACAAAAATCACAATATACAACATATTGAAGGTTTGTTCAGAAATCTTAAGAACAAGGATGCATTTAGCTAGCAAGAGAACACAAAAGATACAACAAAAAAGCTAGGTACTGGGGCAACGGTGATGTTTCGCATTTTGGTGAAGGATCGAACGAAGCGGAGGCTGCGGTGGTGATACGAAATTGGGGATGAGAATTAGGGTTTTCGGAGAGGAAGAGTTCCACCGATCGGGTGAAGTGTTGGCCTGGGGAGTTTTGTGCTTACTGATCAATATTTGTTAATTAAGTTAATAGACCTTAGGCTACAAAAATAGAGGACTTCGTCCTTTAAGTGAAATACAAATTTTGGCCCAAAATTATGGTGGAAAATTAAACTGCCGAAATATTGTAACTTAGGTGACGAAAGTAGATTTGTTGTAACTTAGGTGACGAAAGTAGATTTATTTCGTTGCCTAGCTAAGAGCTCAAATATTTCATAAAATTTAACTATATATATGTAAATATACTTTTATTCCTGTATAACAGTAGCTAATATATTTCATATCAACCAATTCAAACTACATATCCAGAAATTGTTATTATCAGTACATATATACATCACAAATAAATGCTAGAGATATGAAAAAAAGAATTTAAATCATCATCGATATCATGCTTCTCTATCATAATCCTCATCCTCTGTATCATTCGCATTTTCAAATATATAATCAGTGTCATCATTCGAATCTTCATCATCGTCTTCTGAAGAATCACCCTCGTCGTTATTGACTTCGATTTGAGATGTAGATGCATATGGAACTATGATCATTTCATCAGAGCGCACGAAGTGTAGTCGGCTGTTGACGCGAATACCTTCTACATTAGGAATGTGAGAAGCCGAAGGCTCTTGATACGGTTCATCATCAACATTGTCGTCGTCTTCATCATCATGTTATTCTTCAACCCCTTCAAGTGAAGTCGCACTCCATATATTCCTATGTGACATCAGGTTAACCACTTTCCAGAATTCACCGGCCTTAGGATCATCAAGATAAAACATCTGTTTTGCCATGTTGGCAAGAATGAACGGCTCATTTTCATACCAACATGTGTATGTATTCACTGATAACATGCCGTAATCCATCTTTGTACTCCTACGAACACTTGAATCAGTATTGAACCATCTGCACTTAAACAACACAATGCTCATATTTCCATATATTAGTTCGACAATAGCGAGCAGCACTCCGTAGCAGGTTAACTCGTTCCCATCTACCATGACCCCGTAATTTTGTGTTCTACGGTTTACATCTCGTTAAAGTGACACAAACTTGACCCCGTTGACAAAAAACATTGCTCGTAGACTGTGGGTAATCAGCCTTTTAGCCAAATGGTGCAGTTCTGGCGAGTACCAATCACTCTTTTGTGTTTGGAGATTTTTCACCTGATATGTTTTGATAAAATATAAATATTGAAAATGAGATATTCTAACACTTATAATGAATGTTGTGACGTACCCATTTATGAAAGTAATAAGGAAAAGTTATTTTGTGCGTCTCTTTCGGCCTTCGGTTTCTAGCATTTTGTTCGATAAGCTTCAAATGCTCGCGCATAAAGTATTGTGTCTCGTCACTGTGTTTTAGTACACACCAATGAGCTTCAATTAGCTCAGCATCGGTTAATGTTTCCGAACTTGGTAAATTACCATACGCTCGTACATCATTAGAAACAACTCAAAGATTGAATTCTATTGTAGGCGCCGCTTGAGAAGATTATGCCTCATCACTGTTACGGAGATATAAGTTACAGTATGTTACACATTCATGTGCAATGTACGACTCCGCTATGGATCCTTCTAGGTTACTCTTGCTTTTACATAATTGTTTGTACTGAAAAAGTTGCCTGAAATTACACAATTATTAGTGAAGTATATATGAGAATATAACAATGCATGAGGAAATACGATTAATAATAAATTAATAGTACATTTCTTGGGGATACATCCAAGTGCAATGAACCAGACCAGTGAGCAGCGCTTGATCTGGAAGATGGATCATCAGGTGAATCATACTGTCAAAGAAAGTGGGGGGGGGGGGGGGGGGGGGGGGGGGGGGGGGTGGAATCCTCTCCAATTTGCACAAAATGTAAATGATGTCTTCTTTCAAAATAAGAACATCTGACTTCTTCACCTCTTTAGCGCATAACTTCTTAAAGAACCTACACAACGCTATTATAGGTTCCACCACATATGGATGCAAATAGGGTCGGATAACCACTGGAATAAGACGTTGCAGCAAAACATGACAGTCATGAGTCTTCAATCCATTAAACCTATTCTCCCCCAAGTTAATGCACCGAGATATATTTCATGCATACCCATGAGGATACTTTACTCCTTTAAACCATATGAAAACCTCTTTCTTGAAAACTGATTTAATGGTGTAAGGTGCAACATGTATGAAAATCTCTGGCGCCGTCTTCACTGGCCACAAGTGTTCTCGTATTTTCCTTTTATTCAGATACTTACGTGCTTTCAAAGTGTCCTTACTCTTTCCTTTAATATCAAGAATTGTTCCCACAAGGCTGTCACTTACATTATTTTCTATGTGCATGACATCTAGGGTGTGCCTCTATATCAATTTCGACCAGTAAGGCAAATCATAGAATCTACTCTTGTGTGTAAAACACTTGTACTCGTCAGGGCGTTTCGGAACTGGTATTGTTGTATCACCGCTCAACACGCCGAAATCAAAAGAGTTCAGCTTCTCTAAAATTCCATCACCATTCCAGGGACGAGGTTTAGAACGAAGCTCTACTGTTTTATCAAATGCTACATCTTCAAATCGCCACTGGTGGTTAGTTGGAAGCCATCTACGGTGACCCAAGTAACACATCTTCCCAGCGCACCAAACATAATGGACTTCGTTCAAGCAAACAAGACAAGCTTTGTATCCTTTAGTGGCCTGAGACGACAACATCTCATAACCAGGAAAATCACGTATGGTAAACATCAGCATTGCTCTCATCACAAATGATGTTCCACTGTACCTGTCAAAAGTAAGAGCTCAATTTTCCCATAAATCTAACAGCTCGTCTATCAAAGGTTGTAAATACACATCCAGACACTTTCCTGGAGACCTTGGACCGGGAATTAACAAATACATCATACTAAATTCCTTCTTCATACACATCCAAGGAGGCAGGTTGTACGGCACAAGAATAACAGGCCATGTACTTTGACTCAAACTCATATTTCCATGGGGATTGAATCCATCTGATGCAAGCTCGAGTCTTACATTTCGAACATGTTTTGCAAAATTTGGGAGTGATCTGTCAAAGGACTTTCATGTCTCGCCATCTGCAGGGTGTCTGAGAGTATCATCATTTGTCCTTCTCTCCCCATGCCATCTCATTTCTTTTGTTGTGTGTAAAGACATGTAAAGACGCTTCAATCTAGGAATTAAAGGGAAATGACGAAGCACCTTCACAAGAACACTATTCACGTACAAAATCGATAAAACTTCGTACTCCTTCTTGGTATTCAATGCTCCCCCTGTGGCACTGCATCCAACGCCTATCTTTGTCCATGTTCCTTCATATACAAACTGTGAAACAAAGTCCTCTGCTCCCACACTGTCAAAAAATGGCGGGATAACTCAAAAATCATGATGCACTACCAGAAAAAGCCCTTTACCGACGAAAATAAAAAAAAAGGCCGACGACATACTATTTTCGTCGGCTATTCCCAAGAATGGCCGACGATTTTGTCTTTCGTTGCTAAAAATAAAAACTCGTCGGCTATTCCACAAGAATGGCCGACGATTTTTTCTTTCGTCCCTAAAAAATATTTTTCGTCGGCTATACCCCTAGAATGACCGACGAGTTAAAATTTTCGTCGCCTATTCTCTTAAAGTATAGCCGACGAAAACTTTTGAAAGTTTGGCCGACGAAATTAGAATTTTCGTCGGCTATAAGTCTTTATATTTTCAGATCTGGCCAGCAGCTGCTCATTTAAAAAAAAAACGAAAAAAAACGGGAGAAAGAGTGAAAAATCTGTGGGTATCCGTCCTCTCTTACATTGTGGAGCTATATATAGGTACATATATGTGTATATATGTTGATTTTGAGTTTTAGTTGAGTTGATTTTGAGTTTTAGTGATTTTGATATAGTAAGTGATTTTTTGTTTTGTTGTTGTTTTAGTGTTAGAATGTATGTATATATGTTGATTTTGAGTTGTAGTTGAGTTGATTTTAAGTTAGAGTTTAATTATGTGTTTTAATTTGATGTTATTTTAATTAGTGTTAATATATATATATATATATATATATATGTTAATTAATGGTTGTTGATAGTGTAATGAACTTAAATAATGGTTGTTAATTAATGGTATATATATATGAGTTGATGTTGATAATAATATATATTGTAATATATATGTGTTAATTAATTTCTTATTAATTAAAGTTATACATATATATTATTATCAGGCTATATATGGATCGAGATAAGAGTTGGATTTCGCTTCCAAAGCATGACCGACGATACACTACAGGAGTTGTGGATTTTTTGCAGTTCGTCGAGGAAAATGCAAACTGGAATGAATACCATTATTGCCCGTGCAAGAAATGTAAGTGTCGCAGTGATATGTGTCGATTTCCGATTAGGACAGTATGTGAGCACCTAAAGAGTAATGGGTTTTGGTCGAAGTACAAACGTTGGATATATCACGGTGAGCCATCATTTGATGGATCGCATGATCATGGGCAGTTTTTTTAGGCAGGCAGTAGTAGTACATCCAACGATCCAACAATGGCATTCGTCAACGACGTGTTTCCTTTTGAAAGCGGTGTACGTGGGGAACAATATATGCATGACCCGGTGCAGCCGTTCCCACAAGTTGTCAACACTGCTGCCTTTGACAAGTACGACAAACTTATTGCATTGCAACAGACCCCTGTGTCTTCAAGTTCTGAGAAGACAGTTCTTCAAAGTGTGATGAAGGTAATGAGGATTAAAGTCGAGACAAAATCGAGCATCAGGCAAGTGGATGAATATCTACAGTACACTTCTTCGTTGTTGGAGGAGGGTCATCGTAATCCTACCAATCACCGTAAGGTCCAAAGTATCCTCAAAGATCTAGGGCTTTCCTACATTAAGATCTATGCATGTGCATTTGACTGCGTTCTCTTCTGGGGTAAAGATGCAGAAGGGAATGACATTGCTAGCCTTGACGCATGTCCGATATGTCAGTCTGACCGATATAAGTTGACGGGAGCAGGCAATAGGAAACCTGTGAAAGTGCTTCGGTATTTTCCGTTGAGAGATAGGCTTGAGCGGTTGTACATGTCAGAAACCACCGCAAAAGCTATGAGATGGCACGGTGAGCGGGACGCGGGAGACGCAGATATCATGACACACATCTCTGACGGAGCGGCTTGGAAGCATATAAACAATGAGTTTCCTCATTTTGCGTCAGATGTCAGAAACGTCAGGCTCGGGCTCTCAACCGACGGGTTCAACCCTTTCGGCACCATGAGTCTTTCATACAGTATATGGCCGGTGGTTTTGGTACCTTACAACCTTCCTCTGTGGATGTGCATGAAGAAGGAATATAATATGTTGACGTTGTTGATTCCGGGGCCTGGTTACCCAGGAAAATGTCTCGATGTGTGTATAAGACCATTGATTGAAGAGCTTAAGGTATTGTGGGACGTTGGTCATCCCACTTTTGACAAGTACAAGAGGAGACGTTCCAGATGCATGCCATGGTTATTGGTACCATCAGTGATTTTTTAGGGATGTTGTCGGGCAGCGTTGTTAGGGGATACAAGGCTTGTCCAGTGCCTCAGCGATTATGGGAGCACCCCTCATTGAAACAAGATATGTAGAATGGGTCATCGTGTGTTCCTTCCGGTACGTTGGGAATTCCTCATCTTATAATTTGAAATATTTTATGATATTAATAATATTTCTAATGCACTTTTGTTTTTTTCGAAGGTTCAACGAGTGGAAGAACGAGCTCCGTTCCCACTATAACGAATACGACAACCGTGGTCGTATGGGTACTCCCAGAGAGTTCATGTTCAGGGAGTACGAGTGGCGTTGGTTGAAGACAGTAGACTTCAACAACCCAGTTATGCAGGTAAATACTAAACTTCACTACAAATGTTTATTTTGTTAAAATTTTAATTATTAGTTTAATTATTTTATAATTATTACACTAATATTTTTTTGATGCATTTTTCTAATATTTTATTATTTTTTTTGAAGGAACGTTCTCGGATAAACTCTGCGAACCGCCGCCTTAACACAACCCCCCATCACGGTGGTTCTAGGCCGTTTGCACAATATCAGGAGGAGGCGCTTAGAGATCATCCTGATAGCAACCCGTACGTGGAGATGTTCAAGATCGTTTATCCACAAGCGACAGAACAGCTCGTAAGTCGTTTATTACAATTTTAAAATTTTAATTATTAATTTTACTTAATTATATATTTGTTAGAATATTAATTTTTTTTTTCCCGTCCAATTAGGAGAGGGTGAACCGGGCCGAAGAAGAGGTGTTCCAGCAAGTAGTTCGGGAGACACAACCGAACATTTCAGAGGCAGATTTGGAAGATGCCCTGCACCAGGTCGACCGGTCCAATGTCCAAACGGCAACGAGGATGTTCGACGCAGCCTTCCCAAACCGCTCAAACAACTACTACTGCCGGGGTTTGAGAAATTCTGGACTAGGGCTCCTGAAGACCAATAAGGGAGGTCAAAAGAAGGGAGGCGGGGAGAGCCAGCAGGTGAGGGGGGAAGTGCGGAGATTGGCAGAAGAAAATGCAAGGTTGGCGGCCGAGTTCCAGAGATCACAGGAGGAACAACGCAGATCACAGGAGCAACACCGCAGAACACAGCAGTATTATTTAGATCTGTCCAGTTGACATGCTGAATGCGAGAGAATTCGGCGACACAACTACGCCGGCCAACAAAACTGGTGGTATGATATGTTCGCCGCACAACAACAAAACCTTGAACCCCCGCCCCCGTTTCAGCCGTTACTTGAACCTCCAATGCCTCAACCTCCCGAGTTCGGTCAGCAGGATGACGAGCATGATGGAGAGCAGGATGCTGGGGATGACGTAGTGGACTTTAGTGGTTTAGGTGATGATTAGGGTTATATTTTATGTATATTGGAACGAATTAAATAATAAGTCATTTAGACGTGTTTCTTGTTGGTGCAAATACATGGACTGTCTTTGTGATTTGCAGGTTGCTTGGAATGGTAATTTAGAAAATAATTTAATTTTTTTTTCACCAAATGTAAGAATAGCCGACGATTTTGGCATTATTTCGTCGGCTATAAGAACTATAGCTGACGATTTTTACCAAATTTCGTCGGCTATAACTTTCATAGCCGACGAAAATGACATTATTTCGTCGGCTATAACTAATTAATGTCTATTAAAATATTAATATATTTCGACGAAATATGCTGGACTCGTCGGCTATAGTTCAGAACAAATAGCCGACGAATTTCGTCGGCTATAGTTTACGATATCGTCGGCCATACTCGAAAATACCCGACGAATTTCGTCGGATATTTTACCAAGGTTTGGTCAACGAAATGATGTTTCGTCGGTAAAATCGTCGGCCATACTCGACTATAGCCGACGATTTTGTTATTTTCGTCGGCCATTGGTATTACCGACGACGTTTTTCCGACGAATTATAGCCGACGAAAATTTCTTCGGCAGAAGGTATAGTCGACGAAATTTTGGCATAGTCGACGAAAAAATTTTCGTCGGCTATTCTATCCGATCTGGTAGTGATGAGCTGATTCTCAAACGAGATTCCTAAAGATATAAATGCATGTACAATATATATATATTAGTGACGGTAAGATTGAATTCTTACATTCACCGTGCTAGTAAACACAACATATATAATCATTTCACGTACAAATGATTTTATTAAATTAATAACAATATTTAAACTAATGCATAATCAAATAAATTAACAACGTATATATATATATATATATAATTATTTCAACACACATAACACATTCATATAATTTCACAACAAGTACATGCATATATACAATCATGCAACTACTCCGATCTTTCATATCTAATTAATTAGTCATTAACCTAGCTCACATGCATGAATTATATATAATTACTGTGTAATTGATAAAATAAATCAATTAACACATCATATATATATATATATATATATATATATATATAATTACTTCAACACAAATTGATGCAACTCCAATCAAACTCATATTAATAACCACACATGAATTACATATATATACTATAATTAAATCTGTGACCGGAATTATTCACCGGAAATGTAATCGGAAAACTTAAAATTAAGTTAACAAAGATGGAGAAATTAGAGACCATACCAAAGTATAAAAATTGATGGGTAGTGGTGGACAAAGCTTAGGAAGACTCGATTTGAAGTTTTTCAACTCCAAGTATGAAAATCGGTGTAGTATTTTGAGAGAGAAAAAAACTCTCTCCTTTTCTCCTTTTTCATGATCTGGAAAAATAATGAGCTGCATAGATCTATATAATCGGGTCTTTCTTAGAAGACGAAACCTTAAATTTCGTCTCATAAGTAAATACTTAAACGACGAAAAGTTAATTTGTCGGCTTAGGAGTAAGTTCTTAGACGACGAAATTATATTTCGTCCCCTAAGTAGTAAGCTAGAGGACGAAAATTTCAGCCGTTGTATAGGACATTTTCTAACACGACGAAACTCTATTTCATTGCCTAAGTGACGTTTTGCGACGAAATATTTTTCTTAGAAGACGACAGTTTTTCATCGCGAGATATTTTCTTAGACGATGAATTTTTTGAAGTTTCGTCACCTTAGATTTCTATTATGGTAGTGAACTAGCTTGCTGTTTGAGAAGCAAATAGAACGTTAACTATTTTTTAATAAGAAAATCCAACTTTTCACCAAGGACAGTTTCTTTTAATAAAGAGTGTTGTTATTAGAACCTCCACATTTGCTCACTTGACCTCTATCTATTTTCAATTATTGAATTACATTTATATCCTCTTATATAAAGACTATTGAAGACAATAAGTGTATAAAAAGAGTATTATATTTATTGTCTATAGACTTTTCAATTCAATAATAATGGCATTTATTATTTTCCGTACCAAATTTATTTTCTAATTTCAGTAAGTGATGAAACTAATTAAGCCAATTTACAAAATATAAGATTGTTAATGTGACATAAAGTTATTATAATTATACATGTTTAAGCTCATAAACAAAATATAAGGTAAGAGTAAGTGTTGAAAACTAAGTGCATATATTTTAATAAGTTTTGCAATATGAAAAAAAAAGAAAAAAGGGTCAAGTGTTTTGATATATTTATATATATATATATATATATATATTGAATATTTTTATACATCTTATTAGACTTTAAATATATTTGCAACACACTAGTAACTATTGAAATAGTACAAGGGCATATGCTAGTGTGTTATGAAATATTTGTACATCCTATGTTTTGATTTATCTCATTAGATCTTACATGAAAGAAAAAAAAAATAGAGGTCTAGTGAGTGAATATGAGGTTGAATGAGTAAGTTATTGAAATATATTTGAATAACATATTTAAGATTATTTCGGTAATTTGAATGGAGGTCTAGTGAGTAAATGTTTATATTCAAAAGTCTAATGGAGGTGTAGAAAGTGTTGGAGGTCTAATGAGTAAATGTGGAGATCCCAATAGCAACACTCTTAATAAATTGGTATTTGTTGTAGGAGAAATAGATTGATAAATCTCTCTGTGTTTATTCATTGATAAGGAGGCCTTTATATAGGCATTACATCAAGTATCCCTGGCGAACAGGGATTCCCTATCTAATAGAGTATCTAGACTACAAGTCTTATTAGGACAAGACACACCACGGAAGTTACGGAGTTAACCTTCCTTGAACACTCCCCCTTGTGTCGCGTCCTCAATGGTGCATGAATCGTTGCCTCGTTAAAACCTTTGCCAGCAAACAAAAACCTCTTGGGCAAAAATAAAAGCATGGTCTAAGGAAAAAGAGTACAACGCACCAACTACAAGTATGTGAGACATGCATAACTAGGCTCCCCCTGAAGTCTAGATGAGAACTCCCCCTGATAGTCATTCAGTCTTTAAGTTCGGATAAGCGACACATTCCAATGCGCTTTACATGCTTCATAAATGTAGATTTGGGTAGAGACTTGGTGAACAGATCCGCTGCATTTTCTTCTGAGCTGACTTGCTTCACCTGGATATTCAAAGTCTCTTGCTGCTGCTGATTGTAGAAGAACTTAGGCGAAATGTGTTTAGTATTGTCACCCTTAATGTATCCCAACTTCATCTGCTCAATGCATGCTGCATTATCTTCAAATATGCAAGTTGGTCCCATCGTAGTAGACTCAAGTCCACTAGACTCTCGAATGTGAGATATAACTGAGCGAAGCCAAATACATTCTTTGACTGCTTCATGTAGTGCAATAATCTCAGCATGGTTCGAGGAGGTAGCAACAAGGGTTTGCTTGGTTGATCTCCAAGATATCGCCGTATTCCCAATGGTAAAAACATAACCGGTTTGGGAACGTCCTTTGTGTGGATCTGACAAATATCCAGCATCAGCAAATCCTACCATCACATCATTTGGTGTATCTGAGTAGGAGGGGGTATCGCCAAAGCCGTATCGGGACCACGACTTAGCATCCGCGGGTCCGGATAAGTTGGCGGATATGTCTGCAAGATGGCGGATGGATGAACCAAAGCCAGTCTTGGCGGATATGGCTGGCGGATGGCGATCCGAGCCATGGTTTGTGCTGTTAGATGCAAGAGATCGACTATGTGTCGAATCCTGATGAGTGTATCGATAGTACAAGCCCATGTCAAGGGTTCCTTTAAGGTATCGGAAGATGTTCTTGATTCCAACCCAATGACGTTGTGTTGGCGCAGAGCTAAATCTAGCTAACAAGTTCACAGAGAAAGCGATGTCTGGTCTAGTACACTGAGCTAAGTATAACAAAGCTCCAATCGCACTAAGATATGGATATTCAGCTCCCAAGATCTCTTCGTCATCTTCTTTCGGACGAAAGGGATCTTTGTTGATATCCAGACTTCTAACGACCATGGGAGTGCCTGTAGGATGCATAACTTTGTCCATGTTAAATCGCCTGAGCATCTTTCGGACATATGCAGACTGGTGTATAAAAATTCCACCACTTCGGTGCTCTAGTTCTAAGCCTAGGCAAAACCGAGTCCTTCCCAGATCTTTCATCTCGAATTCGGATTTCAAATAGCTAGCGGTCTCATTGATCTCATTCAGAGTTCCAATGATGTTCATATCATCGACATAGACGGCTATAATGGCAAATCCTGAACTTGTTCTCTTTATGAACACACAAGGGCACAACTCATCATTCTTGTATCCTTTCCCAATCAAGTAATCACTTAACCGTGTGTACCACATCCTACCAGATTGTCGGAGTCCATATAGAGATCGTCTCAACCTGATAGCAAATGAACTTCGTGGTTTTTGCTCACTTGACTTGGGTAACGAAAGTCCTTCTGGCACTTTCATGTACATCTCCGTATCTAGGTCCCCATAAAGATACGCAGTTACAACATCCATAAGCTGCATATTGAGTCTCTCTGAGACTACCAAACTTATTAAGTATCGGAAGGTAATAGTATCCATGACAGGAGAATACGTCTCCTCATAATCAATTCCAGGGCGTTGAGAAAAACCTTGCGCCACGAGTCGAGCTTTATATCGCTGGACTTCGCCATTCTCATTGCGCTTTCTGACAAAGACCCATTTATGTCCAACAGGCTTCACGTTCGGCGGTGTAGGCACAACCGGTCCGAATACTTGCCTTTTCTTTAGAGAGTCTAGTTCAGCCTGGATTGCTTCTTCCCACTTCGGCCAATCCGCCCTACGTTGACATTCATCAACAGTGCGGGGTTCCATATCGTCGTCGTCAATAACTTCTTGAGCAACGGCGTAGGCGAATGCATCATCGATATACATGGAATTTCTTTCCATCAGATTGTGCATGCATAAGTAGTTTAGTGAGATTTCCTTGTTCTCCAACATCAACAGTGAGTCTGAGGCGTCCCCCAGATGATTCAGAGTTGATTCTTGGACATAGGTATAGTCGGAGACAATCTCGTGTGACGGCGTCACAGTATCAATGATGAACGGATCGCTTTGTGCCTGGACACATGCCCTCTTTCTAGGTACATTGTCCTTGGAACCGATTGGTCTCCCCCTCTTTCTAGGAGGATCCGAAGTCGACGCCGGCTCTCCACTTGGAGGTGCCGAGCCTAGGCTGCCGATGGCACCTAGGGCTGCGGGTCCGAGACCGGCGGCGCGTGCTCGCGCATGGCGAGGAATGTTAAGCCTTGCAGGTACATTCGCAGCAGGTATGGTTGATCTTGTCACTTTCGCAATATCAGTAAAGGAGTCGGGCATCGTATCCGCCACCTTTTGTAGTTCTAATATGCGTTGTATTTCAGTCTCACACTGAGACGTACGGGGATCATAATGAGACATAGTGGGAGAGAACCACGTCAATTCCTGACGTTCATTTGGGACGGATGCGGCCCCATCTCCCCCTAACGGCGGGAAGGATGTCTCATCAAAGTGACAATCTGCAAATCTTGCAGTAAACAGATCACCTGTCATAGGCTCTATATAGCGGACAATAGTTGGTGCTTCATATCCAACATAAATAGCTGATCGTCGTTGTGGACCCATCTTGGTACGCAGTGGAGGCGTGATAGGCACATATACGGCACAACCAAAAGTACGCAGATGCGAAATATCAGGCTCGTAACCAGTTACCAACTGGTACGCACTAAATGGTTGGCTATCTGTGGGTCGTAGACGAATAAGCATAGCTGCATGTAATATTGCATATCCCCATGCCGAAACTGGCAAGTTTGTGGCCATGACAAGAGACCTAGCTACAAGCTGTAGTCTCTTGATAGCGGCTTCTGCAAGACCGTTCTGAGAATGAACGTGGGGTACGGGATGTTCAACTTCAATCCCAACTGACATGCAATAGTCATCAAAACACTTTGAGGTAAACTCTCCAGCATTATCCAGTCTGATGGACTTAATCGGATTGTCCGGGTGGTGAGCCCGAAGCTTAATAATCTGAGCTAGGAGTTTAGCGAATGCAGCATTCCTCGTGGACAACAACGCTACGTGTGACCAACGCGTTGATGCATCAACCAGAACCATGAAATATCGAAATGGTCCGCATTCTGGTGTTATAGGTCCACAAATATCACCTTGTATTCGTTGTAGAAACGGAATATTCTGTTTATTATCAATAGCAAAAGATGGTCTTGCTTGAAGTTTTGCTAGTGAACAAGCTTTACAAAACGAACGATGAGCATTAGACATCGCTACAGAAGCATGAGAAGCAGGAGGGGACCGAACCTCTCCTTGGAACCGAGAGGCGGCTATCGACGGCACGGCCGAACCGAGGCCGAGGCGCCCTCTGTGCTTTTGTGATCGGAAAAATGGATGACCGTGGGAGCATTTCAAAATACGGATCATCAGATCACGACCCGGATGACCGAGTCTATCATGCCAAAGCTTATAAGCATCAGAATCACATAATATAACAACATGAGATTCGTTGGCTCGAATGGTTGTGAAATACATGCCATTGCGAACTCGCTTACACTTCTCCACAATGCGAGTGCGCATAGATTGAGTGGAGGTGATCAACAGATATTCAGTTCCATCTTCAACATAAGTGCTGAGGTGATAGTCATTGTCACGCACATCCTTGAAAGCTAGCAAGGTTCTTGGCGCCTTAGGCGCATATAGGGCGTCCTCTACCCGAATCTCAGTGCCATTTGGCAGTAAGAATTGAGCAGTGCCACGACCCTTAATTACGGGTCCAGTTCCTGTCATCGTAGATAACGACGATTCGCTTGGCGTAAAATCCGAAAACAATTGCCGATTCCTCAGAATCGTGTGAGTTGTTGCACAATCCAACAAACACTCAATCTCGCCTTGATACATATAGCCATGGCAACGACAAAACTTGAGAGAAAGATATAAGCCGCATTTTAATCACTGAGTATCACCATTGATAATCATAGCCTAGTTCAGAGATTGAGACCGGACACCGTCGTAGGTGGCATGGCCGAGCCAAGACCGAGGCCAAGGCAAAGGCCGGAGCCAAGCCAAAGCCGAAGCTGTGGTAAGGCCAAAGCGACCCAGAGGCCGAGCCGAAGCAAGGCGAGTGGTGAGAGTCGGTCAGGCATTGAGGCAATGCGATGCGACGGTTGAGCTAAATCCGAAGCATGGCGAGTCCGAAGACACTTCGTTGCCGAGCCATTGATGCAAAAGTTGCATTTGTTCGATAGGCTATCGATTGTTGGTTTCAAAAAACCGGATTCGGTGCTGAGCCAAGCTGGCGATTGGCCATGGCGAGTGAGGCCTAGCGAGTCGCGGCCAAGCGCTTATGGGCTTTGGCGAGCGAGGCATGGCGGATCGCAGCCAAGTTGGCGGATCGCTGATCGCGGATCTCGGATTAGTTGGCGAATAGCCATGGCGAGCGAGTCCTGGCGGATCGCGACCAAGTTGGCGGATAGCGGATCGCGGATCTCGGATCGCGGATCGTGTATCGCGGCTCGCGGATGGCGTATCGCGGCTCGCGGATCTCTCCTTTTGTCTTTGTGATTTTTCGGATATGAGTTAACATCACCAGAATTTTGGTGAACTCAAAATGATTATGCCATTGAGAATTGGACGCATTGAACCAATTTTGCTTTCAGGGATGTAAAAATCTCAAATCATTCGTAGAATAAGATAGATTTTATTGATGACAACTCAAAAATACATCAAGGTTGTTCTAAATAGAACGACTTATCGAACAAAGTCGTGATTTATTGACTATTCTGTCAAAATAACAATCAAAATCAAACTTGAACACGTATCTCATGACCTAAGTCAAATACTTATTCATAGTCTGGAGTATCATACTCCTGAGTCCTACGTTTCTTGGTAGGTTGGAAGTCATCGATGGCAAAGTTCGTATCTTCCTCATCGTATACTTCTTCCTTAAAGTCTCCTACATAGTGTGCTTCTTGTTCTATGTATTGTTTGTGTTTCTTGTAAGCGGCTTGAATATCTCTGCTTGCTATGCAATCGCGTTGGAGATGATTCGTAGAACCACATTTGAAGCAAGGAGCCGAAGCATTGTTCGGCGGATGGCCACCACGCCTGGGACCGGAACCAAAACTGTTCCTCCCTCTGGGAGCGGCGGCTCTGCCATCATCCCTTGTCCAAGAAAGCGGTCGGCCACGGCCGACGCCTCTTCTCCCTCCTCGTCCGCCACGTATTGCTCTTGGCGTACGTGGTGGCGGTGCTTGACGTTCATGAGGTTGATGCTTCTGCTTAAAAGCTTTACCACGGGCTTGATGAGATTCCGCAATGAATTTCGGTCCTCGAGGCCTCTTATTGGTGGTAAGAATCAACTCATGGTACCTCTCCTTTCTTTGAAGCACATTCATCAAATCGCTGAAGGTTTTGATAGTGCCTTTCTCGCGGAGATCGCGGTACTGATGCGACAACATGGACGCAGATTCTGGGAACGTCGTGAAAGTTTTCTCCATCATATCATCATCGGTCTTTTCGACCCCACAAAAGCTCAAATCAGATTGCAAGTTTAGCATAGTCTGATGATATTCCTGGACGGAATCAAAATCCAGTAAGCGGATTTGCTCCCAATCAGACATGAGGTCTGGGAGTTGTGCGTCATGCACATTGTCGAAGCGGTCCTTGAGGATATCCCATAGCTCTTTGGGATCAGTTTTCCTCAGGTATTGCTTCTTGAGCGTTGGATGGATATGGCGCCTGAGAAACATCAGGGCTTGTGCTTTCTGTTCAGGAGAAGCGTGTAAGCTTTCATCCTCAGGAGGGTTGATGGTGGCAGTAAATCTTTTACCAATGAAAGTGTTCTCAACATCTGAGACCCACCTCTTGTATTCCTTGCCTTGGACATCCAAGATGTCAAATTCTGGACGCTGAGTGTCAGCCATCTACAGAACACAAACAGGGAGACGTTAGTATGTTTGAATACTAATCAAGTTTGATTGTTCTTTTAGAACAGTGCCAAGATATATCATGGTCACATAAATCGATGCTTAACGTGACTTCAAGTCACAATCGATATCTTCCCTTTGTTTTCTTTCCAAAAAAAGAATAATACGTTATGGTTCACAGTGACATCACAGTCACAAGCATAACGGTGGCCGGTAACATCACAGTTACCCCAATAAACGTTGGCACCGGGGTGACTAAATCCCCGTATGCCGTCCCGAGAAGCGATAGAATCGGGATGAAGAAGCAGGGACACGGAAAGGTCCCGGAAGAGAAAACAAAACCCAACTATTGAAATTTTCATAAGCGGGAACGTTTATAAAAATATTTACCTCTTCAAGAGAAGCTTGATCAAACGAAACTTGACTCTTGGGGAAGCTTGTTTTCTTCGATTTTTCTTGATTTCTTCTTAACCACGAATAAGGGTTCGCGGATCGCTTGCTTGGCTTGCGAGCAATTTTGATCTTCTGGCAGATGCGTGCAAAAAGTAGCACGCAAGGGAGAGCTGCTGGCGAGCGGGTTGTCTGCCTAAAGGCAGAGGAGGAGCAGTACTCGAGGGTACAGTGCGGCAAGCGAACAGCGCAGATGCTGCTAAGAAGAGGCCGACGGTGCCGAAGAGAAGAATCGGCGGCCGACGGTAGGTTAGGGTTTCGAAAAAAAAAAATTCGGAATTAGGGTTTCTAGGGCTATCAGACGGGAGGCTAGAGCAACGTGCTGATAACGTGTTGTAGGAGAAATAGATTGATAAATCTCTCTGTGTTTATTCATTGATAAGGAGGCCTTTATATAGGCATTACATCAAGTATCCCTGGCGAACAGGGATTCCCTATCTAATAGAGTATCTAGACTACAAGTCTTATTAGGACAAGACACACCACGGAAGTTACGGAGTTAACCTTCCTTGAACAGTATTTGCACTAATGAAAAGAGTGTTGCTATTGAAACCTCCATATTTGCTCACTTGACCTCCCTCTATTTTCAATTATTGAATTACATTTGTATCATCTTGCATAAAGATTATTGAGGACAATACGTGTATAAAAAGAGTATTATATTTATTGTCTATAGACTTTCAAATTCAATAATAATGTTATTTATTATTTTCCTTATCAAATTTATTTTCCAATTTCAGTAAGTGCTGAAACTAAGTAAATATATAAATTATAAGATTGTTAATGTGACATATATAAAGTTACTATATTTATACTTGTTTAAGCGTATACACAAAATATAAGGTCAATAGTAAGTGTTGAAAACTAAGCGCATATATTTTAATAAGTTTGCAACATGAAAAAAAAAAAGGTCAATTGTTTTGATATATATATATATATATATTGAATATTTTTATATATCTTATTAGATCTTAAATATATTTAATTTGCAACATACTAGCTAGTAACTATTGAAATAGTACAAGGGCATATGCTAGTGTGTTTTGAAATATTTGTATATCCTATATGTTTTGATTTATCTCATTAGATCTTACACATGAAAGAAAAATAAATTAAGAAATAGAGGTCTAGTGAGTGAATAGGAGGATGAATGAGTAAATTATTGAAATATATGTGAATAACATATTTAAAGTTATTTCGGTAATTTGAATTGAGGTCTAGTGAGTAAATAGTTATATTCAAAAGTATAATGGAGGTGTAAAAAGTATTGGAGGTCTAATGAGCAAATGTAGAGGTCCCAATAGCAACACTCAATGAAAATAAAGCTATGATGGGTGGCAACGCTTTCTAGGAGAGTCGTATTTGTTTTTCTATATTCCTCTTTTTAGCTGCCTTTCATTTGCATTAATAATGTAATGAACATGAAAGGGTTTTACTTAATTGAGGGAAGATTGATTATTGCATACAGTTACTTGAGGAATAGAGTACGTTGTGTATATATAATTAACAATATTGCAATTAATTGTACAAAGCAAATCCAAAGCTGAAGATTAAGCATCCTTAGCGTTACATAACAAAGCAAGAGCACGCAAAATACAAAGCACACGGACTTACACCCACTTCAGCTTTCTCCTCCCATACAAGTTTCTAGTAACTGAGAGAGAGAGAGCGAGTACTTGGTAATTGTAATTAGCACACACAAAGAAAATTAAACACGACTGAAAGTAATTGTTCCTTTAATATTTTCATCCAGCCTTAGTTATTATGATGGATCACATGGCCCTCACAGCTTGGAACCTTGGTTCCTTGGGAAGGAACTTCTGCTCGGCATAAATAGACAGGTAGTCACCAAACACAAACTTGGGATAAGTCTGATCCGCTTCTTGGTTTGCCTTCTCCACCAATTCTGGTGCAGGAGCAATGGTGGCCTTCAGTGATGGGTTGTAAAATGAAGCAATTGATCTTCTATTCCCTGTCGGTGTGGCCAAAACACGATGCCAAACACTCTTGTAGAGGCCATTGCTCAGGACTTCAATCTGGTCTCCGGTGTTGATGACAATCGAATTGCGCAGTGGCTGCACATCTATCCATTCCCCGTCTTTGAGGATTTGGAGGCCTCCCACCTGGTCATCTTGGAAGAGCAAGATGACACCCCCAGCATCTGTGTGAGCTCGGAGACCTGTCACCAACTCGGGTTGAGGACACGGCGGGTAGTGACTCACCTTGGTACCGAAAAAGGCATTGTCTCCTTCTCCACCATTGAAGGCTTTCTTCATATATCCCTTTGGTAAACCCAAGTTCTCATCCATCACTTCCATGACCCTCTCAGCTAGTTTCTTCAGTTCTGCTCTGTACTCTGCCATGGTCTCCCTGTCAATAAGAAGAGTGAACATTAGATTCTATAGTAGCATGCTAGATATCTAGAAATAGATGATTATCATTACTCACTGCTGATAGGTTATATATATGAATCATTACTTACTTGAATCCAGGGGTTTTGGAGGGCCACTCATTGTCATCAAGGAGGGTAAAGACATCTTCCCAGTCCGCGTTGTCCAGTTTTTTCCCCTCATTCAGCGACTGCACTAGTGTCGACTTCTTGAAGTTCTCTTCTCTTTCATTCTTAAAGCACTCGTCGCCCACCTTCTTCACCCTCTCCAGGAGCTCTTCTGAAATTCCATGGTTCACCAACTGTGACAAACACAAAAAGCACAATTAAGCAACATTCTATAGCTGGGGCGGCCATTAATACAAGCTATATACAGATGAAAAGGGTACCTGGAAGAAGCCCCATTCCTCACATCCGTTGGCAATCTGAGCCAATGTGGTGGCCCTTTCCTCACCGTCGAGTTTTGAGAAATCAATCACTGGAATTGCCATGGATATATTCGAATGAACAGACAAGAACAGTGGGGTTTACAGGTAGTTGTCGAGACAAAAAGAGAGTAATATGATGGGGTTGGTAGCTAGAGTGTATACAATGCTAGCTTGATTAGCTTATGTTGCACACTGATGAGGTGGTTTGGAGGAGAGGGTGGTTGCCCTATTTATAGAAGAGTTTCCCGCCATCTGTTGGAGGTCAACTTTCTCATTTTTCAATTTTCCCTTTGTTTCTTCCAAAGCTTAGCCGTTAGGGTGAGATATGGGACGGTGACGCTTTACATTAAAAATTAGTTATAAGGTCAATGCTATGTGAGTGAATTACTTATATACATGGTAATTCACATCATAAGCATATATACTCTTTAATTTCAGGTTTGAATTTACATCGTTAAACCATACCATATTAGCTGCCATTTGGATCTTGATGGAATTTAAAAGGTAGCCCATGTACGTACTTGAAGAAGATGTCTAAATGGTGCTAGTTCATTCATCTGACAGATAATAGATTCCAGTCCCATGATGCTATGGTGGCAACAAATATCATATATATCCTCATGTGCAACATTACCTATTCCCTTTCTTTAATTTTCTCCCACACATATTACCAATTAATCATCTTAATTATATTTTAGGTCTGATTTACTTGTAGCATAAACCTCTGCCGACTAAGGTCCATTTGGCTTTCACCTACGCGAGGACGTGCTTTTGATAACGAGTGATTACAACGATTAAACAAACACACTGTTTTGTAGGCATAGTTTTAGGGCTAAGGAAGGCAAGGCGATGACTTTTATAAACAAAGCAATCATCGACATTAAATCTAATACAATGTCAACTCCATTATTGACGTACCCACATATTTATATTGGATTGCTTTATTAGTTTATATGCTTCTTACTATAAAAAAGAAAATGGAAGAAATAAACAAAATATTTGATCATGATAAAGTGACAAACATTGATACACGAAGATGGATTAGCATGTACATTGTGTTTATTTAGTTAGCTTAATGACCTGGATTTCAACCGGCTGTGCTGTATGTTATAGTTTTGTATCAAAGACCTTCTGATTTGATTCTAATTGTCCGAATGTTAGGGTTCAGTTCAGAGGCAACAGATAGGTCTTGACGTTTGATCATGATCAGATACTTTGAAAATGATTTAAGGCATTTGCTGTACTTGTAGTACTTCAGAAAACCATTGTCAAATTATACATTACTACATTAGCATGCAGAATATGTTGTGTGAGCCCTAGCTAGCTAGCCAGGCATGCATGTCCGGAGATGTATCTTGAGCCACGTTGCATGGTTTAGTTCGGATACCAACTCATCAAAGACATTGTTTATACGTACAATACAGAACTGAAAGGTTTGAATCTCGCAGATCGATATTTAATCTGGATAATATATATTGTGACATATTTTGGTCAAACAGCTAGTCTTCATTTTGATGCACGCAATTCATGCATTACAACTTAAATATTGCTTGATAGAAGCTAGGCCCTTTCCAAATTTAGAAAAAATGTTAATTAAAGTTGCTAGAAAAGAAAAATAAACAAAATTCATTAAGAAAAGAAAATAGAACGAACTATAAATACATAACGTTAAAATAATTTGAGATACAAACTTTAAATATTAAGTTTAGAAACCGTCTCAATGTATATAATTGTTTGATGAAACGCTACTAGCAAAACGTACAACAATTAGTCAATTACCCACCGATGTTGGTTATGCTGTTTATTTTAATAAGCGACAAATTATAATTACATGTTAAATGTTGATTGATGACAAATTTATCTAAAGTAAAGTGTTAAGTTTGTGTAAAAATTAGACGATAACACGTAAAATTAAAATTTTAAATTCATCGGCACGTACTCATACTAACAGAAAAGAGGGGATGTCAGGAAATAAAAGTGTTCACTACTATAACAGCACTACCAGAAAAGGGATCATAGCCGACGACGCCATCTCGTCGGCCGTTTTCATTAAATCGTCGGCTATAGTCATAGCCGACGAAGTATCGTCGGCTATTCTCTCGTCGGGAATGCTCCGTCGGCTATAGTATAGCCGACGACACCGAGGATAAGTCGTCGACCATAAACCACGAAGTATAGCCGACGAATAAAGCGTCGTCGGCTATACGTCGAACATTGCCGACGATTCTACGAATAAAGCGTCGTCGGCTATACTTCGAACATTGCCGACGATAGAATCGTCGGCTATACTTCGAACATTGCCGACGATAGAATCGCCGGCTTCAACTCTCCCCTAATGGGAAGTATAGCCGACGACGCTATCGTCGGCTATAAGTCAGGCATAGCCGACGAATTAATTGTCGGCCATAACATTCGCCGGCGAGGGTATAGCCGACGAAATATGGTCCATTTCGTCGGCTATAACCCCTAAATATTTAAAAAAAATTAAAAATTTTGTTCGGGCCCAATTTCACTTCGTCTTCGGTTTGGCTGCAGAAAATTCACAAACAAACATCCAAATATCCAACAAATATCCACATCAATCCATCCGTAATATCCTACTTAATGTACAAATTAACCCCCTAACTAGTCATCTACTCATCAACCCCTAAACGCGTAGTGTCGTCGACGGGATCGTTCGAGTTCCGGTGGTTGTGGCTATCCTGATCGCCTGGCGTACTCCGATGCGGGGGGGGAGTGGGGACGACGAACTCGGGCATCTGTGGCGGAGGCGGGGGCTCCTGTCCAGCTCGCTGGGCCTCCCAAGATTGCTGCATCCATCGGTACATCTCCGCCACAGACGCGTCTCTGGCCTGCTGCACCGAAGCCTGCTGCTGGAGCGCCTCCACCGCCCTCGCCAACTCCGCCTGCGTCCTCTGCAGCTGTGTCTGCAAGTCTCTGCTCGTCGAAGCCGCACGCTGCGTGCTGGGATTGGCCGACGTGTACTTCAGAACCCCATCTCCCGCCGCGCCTAGGCCTGTCTGGTAGAAGTAGTTGTTGCCCGTCTCTACCGCCGCGTGCATGATCTGAGAGGCCAAGCACGGCTCAAGGGTGTCGATCGTGGAGGCAAACTCCGCGATCGCCTCGTCGGACGCCCCCTCCCCCAGCGTATCTCGCGCGATCCCCAAGGTGATCGCGTCGGTCTCCGCATCTATCCCCGCCTAATTGACAAGAAAATATAATAAACGAATTTATAAAAAAATATATATAAATTAATTTAATGAAACACTTTTATTGAAAATGGGCGAATACTTACCACTTGGTCGGGACGCCCCGGATACATCTGCGCATGAATCCACGACAACGGCCTCAGCGGTCGGTCCCTCCTTGCAATCTCTGCCCACTGCCTCCAGGAGCGGGCGCCGCCGTGGTGGGGGTGCTCGTTCCTCTTGCGGTTGTCGCTGTTCGTCTTCGAGATTTTCTTTATTATAAGAACGAACATATAAACGCAAATATAAATTAGTAACTAAATTAAAATATTAGGAACTAACCAAAACAAAATTATTAACTAATTTAGTTACTAACTAATTTAATTTAATTAGTAACTACCTAACTAACTAATTTAATTTAGTAACTAACTAACTTACTAACTACTTAATTTAATTTAATTTAATTTAATTTAGTAACGAACTAACTAACTATGTAACTAACTAACTAACTTAATTTAATAACTAATAACTAACTAACTAATTAATTTAATTAAGTAACTACATAATTTAATTATTAAATAACATTAAAAAGTTATATACTACCAGGCTAAATTTTCTTACCGAGACCCTGTCGCTCCCGAAGTAGGCTACCAGCCATAGCCACTCATACTCCCTGTACCGGAACTCGTGGGGGGTTGCACCTCGCCCCAAGCCCTGCTCCACATGGTACGTCCTGTAGTGCGTCGACAGCTCGTTCTTCTACTCGGAGTACCTATATTAACAAAACACAAATGTTAGATATATTCGTACATCTTTAATCGTCTTCAATCTAACTCGAATGATAGTAAAATAACGCGAAACACATAACCTGTTCTTCAGCTGCTCGTCTCTCCACCAGTCCAAGGTAGGATGGACTCTAAACCATTGCTGCAATATTATAAATTAATTAGAAAATATTTTTATATAGTTATAAGGACTCAATTCATAAATGTTTATTTTCTATAATAAAAATACGATTTAACTCACCGACAGTGCATTGTACACTCGCGCCTTGATGTCATCGGGCACAGAGCCCCAGTCGGGCCACAACAGTGGGACCCTGTCCCGCACGATCATGCCCGTCGCGTTGATATACTTGGTGGTGGTGTCTCTCCTCTCGATCGGGCGTCCATCCTCACCGGGACCGGGCAGGATCTCCCTGATCCCACCGGCGAGCTCCCTCTCCAGGGTCGACATGTTCGCTGGCCCTCTGGTCCGTCTCGTCCCCGCGGGTTTATTTACGACGACGCCTGTTTCATAATTAAAATGAATACATAGTTAAATAATTAATTAAACTAACTAATTAAATAATTAATTAAACAATCTAAATAATTAATTAAACTAACTAATTACCTGCGTCGTTGTACTGCTTGTCCTTCTCACGAACACACCACAGGCCGCGGCAGTCCTCTGAGTCGAATGACCTGTGGACGTAGGCCTCCTCCTAGGGAATCTCGTGCGGCCGGTCGTGCCTCCAAATCTGCCTCCCCCTAGCGTCGTACTCGAGGATGGCAGGGAGGAACTGGACCATGTACATCCCCGATGGCGGAGACATACGGGGCGTGGACCCTGAGGGGCCTGATCCCCCTGACGGTGGGCCCTGTAGCTGTGGACGCTGTCGCTGTGGCGGGACAGGGATCATCTCTGGAGGGTCCAGATCGGCGGGCGGTGGGGTCGGCTGCCGATCCTGGAACAGTGCTGAACTGCACTGGGGTCTGGAGGGTGCGGCTGTGCGTCCTCCTCTGACGCTCGGGCTTGGGCCCGCTCCCGTCGACTCATAGGATGAGCCCCCACGTGGATCGCTCGGGGTCAATCCCATCAACGTCTCCTCGCGCCTGTTCAGTGGCCGGCGGAGGCCCCGACGACCGCTGGATCCGCCCCCCCCCCCCCCCACTGCTGTGTCCTGCCTGAGCTTCGGGGTCGCTCTCGGTCGGTCTGGCAAGCCATCGGTCTACAGCGCGGCGGCTTCCTGCACAATTAGTATATAAATTCCATAAATTTCACAAAAATTCCACAAAAAAAATTAAAAACTTCATTAAATGTATATATACCTAATTATATATATACCTAAATATATTTATACCTAATTATATATATATATATATATTCCGAAATATATATATATATCCTCCTAAAAAGTCTTGTTAATTCCACAAAATTAAAAAAAAATCCACAAAATTCCATAAATTTCACAAAAAAATGAAAAACTTTATTAAATATATATATACCTAAATATATATATACATAAATATATTTATACCTAATTATATATATATATTCCGAAATATATATATATATATATATATATATATATCCTCCTAAAAATTCCACAAAATTAACAAAAATTCCACAACATTCCATAAATTGCACAACAACCCTAAATTCCACAAAATTTCACAAAAACCATAAATTTCACAAAAATTCCACAAAAAAATTAAAAACTTCATTAAATGTATATATACCTAAATATATTTATACCTAATTATATATATATATATATTCCGAAATATATATATATATATATATATATATATATATATATATATCCTCCTAAAAATTCTTGTTAATTCCACAAAATTAAAAAAAAATCCACAAAATTCCATAAATTTCACAAAAAAATGAAAAACTTTATTAAATATATATATACCTAAATATATATATACATAAATATATTTATACCTAATTATATATATATATATATTCCGAAATATATATATATATATATATATATATATATTCTCCTAAAAATTCCACAAAATTCCACAAAATTCCACAAAATTAACAAAAATTCCACAACATTCCATAAATTGCACAACAACCCTAAATTCCACAAAATTCCACCAATTTCACAAAACCCCTAAATTCCGGAAAACCACAAATTTCCACAAAATTAACAAAAACCCTAAATGAGGGAGAGCGGAACTACCTGACATGGTGGTGCGGCTAGGGGACGAGGACCGGTGGTGCGGTGCGGCGGCGACGGCGGCTAGGGGACGAGGACCGGTGACGGCTGCGTTCGGGTCCGAGACGGGTCGGGCAGGACGGGGAGGGGGCGGGGAGTGGTTGGGTAGGGCCGGGGAGGGTCGGTCGGCGTCGGGGAGGTTCCAGATCGGCGGTCGGTCGGCGTCGGGGAGGGGTGGGCGGCGATTGGGAATTTAGGGTTTATGCAGAAATGAGGGAGAGGCGCCTCTGTTTCGGTTTAAATCGAAGGACTATAGCCGACGATTTAATTTTAATTCGTCGGCTATAGCTTAGCCGACGAATTTCGTCGGCTATACTCTGATCCTAAATCCGAGCCGGGCCGAAGTTGGGCTTTGGGGGCCTGTTATAGCCGACGAAGAATGAATTTCGTCGCCTATAGTGTGAAAATCGAAGGACTATAACCGACGATTTACTTTTAATTCGTCGGCTATAGTCTGACCCTAAATCCGGGCCGGGCCGAAGTTGGGCTTTGCGGGCCTGTTATAGCCGACGACTCATGAATTTCGTCGCCTATAGTATGAATATCGTCGGCTATACTTCACGCGCTCAGCAGCTGTCAGATCTCCCCCATCCAACGGCGGACAATGAAACGGCGCGGATCGCAAGAGTTTAGCCGACAAATTTAAGTATTTCGTCGGCTATTCCTTGGTCAAACTGCAAAGTCAAACCTCTAAACGCTTTAAAACGGCAATTGGCCCGTCTAAATGACGTTTTTTGGCCTGACCTTCAACAGAGAATAGTTTCAAATCGATGCGACGCAACTAATCGTAAAAAAAATTTCCTCAAAATATTTACCGACCGTCAGGCTACCCATAGGAAAACGGAAGTAAAAAACAGCTAACCGCAACATTCGGCACATAGATTTTGTCGGAATCTTCTCATTTTTCAACCGGAGACGTATTTCAATATTTCGGTCATATCTTATTTCACGACACATTTGCATTTGAAGGGTCTACGTATAGTAGCTATTTGAAACTATACATTCACTTAAACACTTAGTAAACAAGTTAAGGAACATTAGTGCATATGTTCCGATTTTGAATCTAAAAGTTTGGAAAATCTATTCCAACCGTTAGATATCACCGTTAAGATGAAATACATGTATGAAAAAAATTCCAACTACATCTGACAACGTTAAAGGCTCGATCGGGACGGTCAAACTGCAAAGTCAAACCTCTAAACGCTTTAAAACGGCAATTGGCCCGTCTAAATGACGTTTTTTTGTCTGACCTTCAACAGAGAATAGTTTCAAATCGATGCGACGCAACTAATCGTAAATTTTTTTTCCTCAAAATATTTACCGACCGTCAGGCTACCCATAGGAAAACGGAAGTAAAAAACAGCTAACCGCAACATTCGGCACACAGATTTTGTCGGAATCTTCTCATTTTTCAACCGTAGACGTATTTCAATATTTCGGTCATATCTTATTTCACGACACATTTGCATTTGAAGGATGAAGATTGGGTTTCGGTCAATATACTTTAGCCGACGAAATGCAAGTCGTCGGCTATACTTTAGCCGACGACCTTCAGCGTTTGGTCGTTAGCCGACGACTTGCATATTAAATTACCAGAATGGGCATTATAGCCGACGAAGTCTGGTCCATTTCGTCGGCTATAATGCTGATCTTTCTAAAAATTTGCCATTTAGGGCCTGAAAATTACCTATTTCACCTGATAAATTCCTGAACATCGCACAAACAATTCAATACAATTTCCCATAACCTCCGAAAACGGTAATTAAGGACAAAAAATGTATTCATACATGCATGCACCATCGTACACAAATACATACATAGTATACTAAGGATGATAATCAGAATCATCCTCATCACTTGAGTCAGACGTAGTATAGTAGTTAATATCTGGCAACCGGTGCTCGTACTCATCGTCTGAGTCATCGTCTGCCTGAGATAGAAGATTCATATTAACATCATACATGGGCACCTGACCCCTAGGAAGTCGAACCACTCTGCCCGGCGTCACATTATTATCGCGGATGGTGGAGGATTCCGGAATGTCGACGGCGTCCGGCTCTTGGTATGCGGTCGCTTCTTGACACTCTGTGCTCACACCAAGTGTGGTAGCACTGTATATGTCTCGCTGAGACACATGGTTAACTACCTTCCACGTGCCTTTGTTCAATGGATCATCAAGATAAAAGACTTTTTTGGCCGCTGTGGCGAAAACAAAGGGGTCATCTTCATACACACTAGTGGCGGTATTCACCGAAAGTATGCCGTACTGATCGATCCTTATGTGGTGCGGCCTAGTATCAAACCATCGACACTTGAACAAGTGGACTTTCATGCGGTTCCCATAAATGAGTTCAACAACTGACTGTAGGACACCGTAATAATCCACGCTCCCCTCTGCACTATCGACCATCACCCCACAATTCTGTGTTTTGCGTTCCCCGTCTCTAGCTTCACATATATACTTAACGCCGTTGACATCACACATTGGGCGGACTGTGGAAGATATCGGCTTCATCGACAACAGCCTCAATTCCTCTGAGTAATTTCTATGACCACCCTTCGCAGCCACTTGCATAAGCTGAAAAATATAACTCAAATCACTTGGTGTGCACTTGTTAAAGAATAGGGAACTGTAAAAGAAAGCCATCTAATATATATATTTATACACTTACCCATTGTGGAAAATAGTCTGCAAACGTCGTGTTGTGGTACTCGAGATCACCGCGAACTTCCTTGCAGGTAAGATGGGTTTGTTTCCAATATTGTACCTCCGGACAGTTTATTAGAACCCACCAGTGGGCAATCCATACCTCATGGTCAGGCAACTTGTCCACACCCTTCTTCTTGAAGCTTCCGTATGGTACAACATCGTTGGCGACGATAGATAGGTTGAACTCGGGGTCATCTCGACTTGGATGTTGTGGGGGGTCCTCCATCGCTCCCAAGTACAACTTGGCGTACGTTACACACTCATGCGCAATGTAAGCTTCAGCAATACACCCCTCAGGCGCAGATTTATTGTGCACATATTTCTTGTAGTCTCCAAGTTGTCTGCAAGGTTAACAAGTGCATGTTAAGAGCATGCAACTTTTATTTTAAAACATGTATAAATCAAATTTATGAATAACATGTACCTTTCGATGGGATACATCCAAGTGTAGTGTACGGGACTGGTAAGCAACAATTGTTGGGGAAGATGGATCATCAGGTGAGGCATGATGTCAAAGAAGTTTGGGGGAAATATCCTCTCGAACTTGCACAAGATAAAAACGATTTCCTCATGCATTCTCATGAGGTCTGATTTTCTAACTTCTCTAGCGCATAACTTCTGGAAGAATCTTGACAACGCCACCAACGGCTCAACCACTTCATCCTCCAAGTAGGCTCGAATGAAAATAGGGAAGAGGCGTTGAAGCAGTACATGGCAGTCGTGACTCTTCAATTCGTACATCTTGTTGTCTCGGTAGTTAACACACTTGCTTATGTTACCCGCATAGCCATAAGGATACCTGCATAGCCATTAACAACAATTAGATTTCATGCATATATAGTCGTCCAACAACAGATGGATTATTTAGGGAATACATGCCTAATAAAAAGTTACCTGTCATTACTCAGCCATCCAAAGATTTCATGTTTCTGGTCCCTGGTGACGGTGTAAGGAGCTTGGGGCATTTTGCTCCTGCCCTCTCTCAACCACAGATGGTCCCGCAGTCCCATATTTCTCAGATCAACGCGTGCCTTGGGGGTGTCTTTTGTTTTCTTCTCCCAATTCAAAACTGTGCCAACCACGGCTTCACCCACGTTCTTCTCTATATGCATGACATCCAGGTAGTATCTGATAGCCAACTTGGCCCAATAAGGAAGTTCCCATAAGATGCTCTTGTGTGACCAGAACCTATACCGATCGGGCCTCTCTGGAATCGTGCGCAACACATCGGGATGATTGCTAAGCGGACCAAAGTCATACTCATTCAACACTGCCAATATTTCCTCCCCTGTCCATCGCTCCGGTGCCCAGCCCCTTTCTTCAGTCCCATCAAAAGCCTGTGCATCGTCCCTAAATGGATGGTCATGCCGAAGCCAACAACGGTGACGCATCTGGACAATCTTGCTGCAATGAGGACTGGAGCAATCAACAGTCATGCACTCTGAACAAGCCCTGTAACCCCTGGTGACGCTGCCGGACAACATACCCCTCCCAGGAAAGTCACTGATCGTGCCAACAAGCATGGCACGCATCCGGAACATCTCATTTTTGAACCGGTCGTAGACCAGGTGGCCTTTCAGACTCAAGTACTAAAGCTCCTCAATTACGGGTCTCAAATACACATCGAGACACTTTCCCGGATAACCTGGGCCTGGAATCAACAATGTGAGCATGTTATATTCCTTCTTCATGCACATCCACGGTGGAAGGTTGTACGGAATCAAAATAACTGGCCACACACTGTACTGAAGCTCTTTCTTGCCAAAATGGTTGAAACCGTCGGATGATAGCCCTAGCCAAACATTTCGAACCTCTGATGCAAATTCAGGAAACTCCAACACATTCTTCTTCCAAGCCTCTCCGTCGGCGGGATGTCTAAGGGTGTCATCGTCAGGCACATTCCTCTCAGCCCACCATCTCATAGCTTCGGCCGTGAAAGCACACATGAACAACCGCTCAAGCCTATCAATCAGCGGGAAGTACCGAAGTATCTTCACAGCTTTCTTGTTCCCTTTAGGAGTGAACTTATACCGCTCTGTATTGCATACTGGGCAGTATTCAAGATCTGCAAGTCCTTCCCCGTAAAACAGAACGCAATCGTATATGCATGCATGAATCTTGATGTAGGAAAGGCCGAGATCTTTAAGGATATGTCGCACCTTATGATGACTGGTAGGAAGCCGATGTCCGGGGGGCATCGCCCCACCCCATATCTTCAGCCAATCATCAACCGATTTGACAGTGCCTTTGTTCTCCGTTTTGATCTTCATCACTCCCATGACAGATTCAAGGACAGTCTTACTGCATCCGGGGTACAACGGAGTCTGTTGCAATGCGATCAGGTTGTTGTACTTTTCCATACCACTTGTGTTGACCGGTGATCGGGGTAATGGCTCGAGTGGCTCAATATCAGGGAAACACTCCATCTCCGGAGGAGGGAGTTGCACATCGGGTGCTTCATCAAAGACACCGCTCTCACGAGGAAACATATCGTTGATCCAGTTCGTTGTTGGATCATTGGACGAACTCCCTCTCTCGGCAAATTGTCCATGATCATGAGGACCCGCAAACTCTTGTTCACCGTGATAAATCCAATTAGTGTATAGGACCCAAAATCCATATCTAGCCAGGTGTTGCTCCACGGTCTCTATGGAAAAACGTTATCGTGGGCTGGCACACTTGCACTTTTTACACGGGCAATAATGAAGTGTAGTGTCTCCACAGTTAGCCATCACAAATTCCAGGAAACTCCTAACTCCATCATGATACGCCTGATCCCATCTTCCCCGGGTAATCCAACTCCTGTCCATCCTGTAAATTCAATAAATAAATGTAACTATATATATATATATTATAGATATGTATATATGCACGTATTACGTACGTACGTACGTACTAATTAATTAAAAATTTCATCATTACACATATATATTTATATATATATATATATATATACACACATCCCTAAATTAATTAAAACATCGTCAATCTCCCTAATTAATTAAACACAATATATTTTTCATATATACCAACAATAAATTTTTAATTACAATTAAATTAATTAATATATATACATTTTTTCATCAAATTCATCTAAAATCACCTCTAAATCAACAATCAATCACTGATCTTCAACAAAACTTCAATTCTATCTAACCAACATATCAACCCATTAATAATCTCATCTCAACACACACACACATATATATATATATATCAAATTAATCACACATTTATTGTAATTAAAGTCTAAATTAACACACCTCTGCATATAACCAACTAAATCAACACACACAGAAATATACGTACCTTTCAAGCTTATGGCCGAGGTTTTGGACGATTTCAGAGCGTTTTCGAAATGTTTTCGACGAATGAGCTCGCTGCTGCAGAATAGATCTGATATAAGAGTTATAGCCGACGAATACCCTCCTCGTCGGCTATAACCAAAAACTTTTCGTCGGCTATAGTTATAGCCGACGACGGCCGACAACTCGTCGGCTGTAATATTATGTGGCCGACGAAATAGTAATTCGTCGGCTATAACCAAAAACTTTTCGTCGGCTATAGTTATAGCCGACGACGGCCGACAACTCGTCGGCTGTAATATTATGTGGCCGACGAAATAGTAATTCGTCGGCTATAACCAATTATAGCCGACGAAGTACTGTTTCGTCGGCCGTTTTTTTTCATATCGTCGACTATAACCCCTTTTCTGGTAGTGCAGGCTTCACTGCCTACATTTTAAAAAAATTATAACAAAAACCTAATCTACTTACTTAATTACATTTTTATAGGGTTAAGTTCTCTGTATTTTATCATGTATATATGACTCCATGATAAAATGTAATCTTTTATAAATTACCTGACACACATACTGATCTTATTAGTTCGATTTAATATGCAGAAGAACATGTGCTTGTGTACATACGTTTTCTACCTCAAAACAGTACTATATACGCAAGTACGCAACTATCAAGAATGTACTAAATTTGTGCTAATTATGATCTAAACTTTACTCAATCTCTTTTAAGGTCTCGGTAAACTCTCAAATTTCCAGTCGACTTTACCAGCATACATATATATGACGAATGCAACTAGCAGTTTTTCTCTCTCATCTGAATTATTAATATATATATATATATATATATATATATATTTTTTTTTTTTTTCTGTTCTTTTCTCCGTTAACTGTATAATTAATTAGTTAGTCAGTTGACATATAACTGCCGAAAGGTCACTAGATTGAAATGTGTGTCCAATTTATATTTGTAATTGATCTTAACAAACCAAACTACGTTCCTTAAACTCCTCCGATCCCACCGATTCCTAAATACTCTCTCGATTCCTTCAGTGCGGGTGAAACCCTAAATCGAGTTCGTAAATTAGCCTAGCCACCCCTTCAGGTGGGTGGTCTTTTTATTTTATTTTAAAGAAGATTTAAAGATTTCAACTTACTATTTATCGTGATTCGAACTCAGGACCTAATAACTTATTTCATAGGTAATGATGCTCTTTACCACTTGAGATATCCCATTTCGTCATATAGTGATTAACGACTTACTATCACCTAATTAACGACTAAGAGAATAACAGAATAAGGTGATTGTTAATTGCACCTCACAAATAATCGAGAGTAAAATTCTCTGTATATTAACGACTGAAGACGATGCGTAAAAATTAGACCTTCAAATTCATATTCATTGTTACGTACCCTGCATATAGTGATCATTCATACTTTGTATAAACACAAAGGAGGTGTCAGGGGCTCCAGAAATATTGCAGCGACTCCGATCCGTACATTCCTCCAGGACATTGTCTACTGGAGGTAGAAGAGTTAGCTTACAAAGACACACATTGGGAGAAGTAAAACTAGAGTAGATAATATTCACGGCATCTCTGCCGTGTTTAAATGGTGCGATTCCCTTCTCTTCCGGTTGAAAAAGTCTGCTTGGATCGATCAGTAGTCTTCTCTGATCATCATCAGCTGGTGTCGACTCTCTCACATGCTGCTGAGTAATGGTGTCTCAAATTAAGTCTAGGTTGCCTGTACCAGCCTCTACTTAGATTTTCCCTAACTATTATAATTCTCTTTGTCTTCCCTTGTTCTTTAATCAACCTCTGAGTACGTCTCTGACCCATCATCAGTCATCACAAAATTAGAATACACTTCGCTATATATAGTTAGGTAATTATATACAATGAGCAATTATTCAATACATTTGCTATAATAAGGAAATTAATTAACAAAGTCATGGCCTGGTCGGCAGCCAGTCCATTTCCAGAAATTAGAGGCGCAATGATCATTGGAACCAGATGATTTAAAAACCTTAATGGAAGAGTTTAGAAGTTCAAGAGCGTAGTTTGTGTCATCAATAACCCTATTTTTCGCAACTGCTTTGATTACAAGTTGGAATAGATTTAAATCTCCAAAGGGTATATATATAACTACTTAACCGTATTAGGGTTTGCGTAGCAGTTTTGCAACTGTCTTAGCTAGGTTTCCTTATTGTAATTATTTCTTAATCTCGAGATGTAAGATTTGTGAGCTAATTAAAGCTTTTTGTATATAAGTTTGAGTTGTTCTTCTGTATGGTAATGATTAATTGATATAATTGAGTTATACATTTACACGGCGTGTATTAAGATTCTCTTTATTTTGTATATATGGGTGTGGCATAAATTGTATTAATCGTCAAGATTCTAGTTTCTGTCTCATGCATGTTTCAAACTTTCTAGAGGAAAATACTTGAGTATATACAAACGTGGAAGCCTGCAACATTATAGTCAACTCATCATTACGTTTAATTTGTACTAGCCTTTCTGCACGCGCGATGCGCGTGCGAAAAGGCCGCGCTCGCGCGTGCGTTTAAACATTTTTCGATAAATACGTTGAACATATACACAATTTTCTCTCTGTCGTTGTGGTTCAAATATTCTTTAAATAAAAAAAATTATAAAAAAATCTTGTAAATTAACTAACTCTCACGCATGCAATAGACATAAACTACTACGTCGTATTTTGCATTAATATGAAAATATATAAAATTTTGATGGCTGGAACCCAGTGGGAGTCTAGACCATCACGCCTTTAAATAATTTTATTATAGTAACAAATTTCCACAAAAATAAAAATAAATCAAAAGAAAGTCTATAAATTCAATGTGCTCCATTCAACTCCATCTCAGCCATCCATTTGTCAACTGTCGTTGTTGAAACTACAAATTAAGAGTAACACAAAAATAAAGATAACATAAGATAGTGTATCAATATATTTTCACTTTATATAGAGATAAAATAGTGTATCAACTGTGTTCAAATCTCAACTCCACTTTTCCGATATGTCTTCGATCAATTCTGCCTTTGTTCTTCATGCAGGTTCACACCATGGGAGGACAATACATACCTTCAAAATCAAAGACATAAAAACTGCATTGTACATCCTTAATCAGACCTCAGATGCTTCAAATTAATCATTGAGTTCCTATGAACCTTCAATTGGAAATAACTGGCAAAAACAGATGCTTCCTTCGCATGTTCTCCACTCCATCTTTCTTTTTTGGCCATATAGTTCGGGATCCTTCAACGAAATATGAAGTAAATTAATGATGCTCTAATTCATAAACTAATTGCTTAAAGTGTTAAACAAACTCCCAATTGAACATGGATGAAGAAAAACAAAGGGATATGGAATAGTTTCGTTACCTTAAATTCTCCAAACATGTACCTGTGCGGCAAAGATTTACATGAATAGGGCAAATAAAGTAGGCCTGCAAAATCACATCAACCAAGTACAATCCACCATTCCAAAATTATATCGAAGCAAAATAGTAAGATTGACGCACCCAATCTTGGTCATTTGATTGCACTTCAGGAATCAGACATCACTCTCCCACTTCTTTTGGTCTTCCCTCCCTTTTCCTTATTCTTTGCCCAGATCTCTGTTAAATCATGGTAGATCAACCAAATTCCATAAAATATCCACATAAAGGGAACTAATGATGAAAAACCAAACTAAACTACAAACGTTTGATGTAACTCTGGCTCTGATCTAATTAGTCCTTGAAGAAACAACCTCTGGCTCTGACGAACACCACCTCCCCAGTCCCTAACAACTATCATTCTGAAAAAGTTTTGCCATTTTTAAAGAACGTGTTATAGAGTTGGAGTCGGCAACTCTTTTTTCTCCTTAAAATGTGGTGGTCAGTTTGCTTCTATTATCAATTGGAAAACTGATCATTTGAAATTTGAAATCAATCATAATATCTTTATCTACTGAATTATTACTGTTTTATCTTTCTTTTATTTAATTATGTTTTTAGAAGATTAATATTAAGAGGGACATTGTAGGCATCAGTTGTTTGACAGTTCCATAAGCCAAATTGGCTTAATATATAGAGATGTGATCCTTACAATGTCACTTTATTTTCATCTATCAATAATCCATGTCAACCAATTAGGCCATCTCTTACTTAGCTTATGTTTGGTAAAACCAATTTATGACGTTTCTTGCTTCTTGAAACAAGCTAACCAGTAATCAGTGTGAAACTATATCATAACTCATAACGATGAGATCGAGATTGATTGATATACGCACACAGACATAGTCAAAGAACCATTACCAATTTCACTTTTATATATCTGCTCTCTAATTCGATCCTATATGTAGATAGAAATTTAAGAGAGGACAATTGACAGAAAATGTTCTTTAACAAACTTTTTATATTTTTTATTTTTATATAATTGCCCAATTAGTTTACTTACCTCTTTTCAATTAGGCATTAATTCGAGTTCTTAAATAAATTAATTTCATGCAATACAAGCTTGTAGTGTGTTATGTCGCCCATTGTTATACTGATCAACATTCATTTAGTGCTTTAAGCTTAAGCAGGCCCATCTTGTTACTATTTGGGTCGACCTGGCCCTTTACGGCCCCTTTGTGTAAAAACAAAAACAAAAACTCAATCCCCCATTTCAGCAAAATAAAGAGGAAGAAAAAGTGCAGGGGTTCACACTTCACAGAGTTCTCAGACGAAGCAGAGAAAGCCTCATTTCACAGATACTGAGAAATGACACAAGTGAAAAAGAAGACCTGTGAATAATAGAAAACACTTCAAATTATTGGAAACGAACAAGCCTTGTTGTATATCCATTTCAGTGTAGCTCATACAAATATTTGGTTATAGAGATTTTGGCTTAGTTTGGGATGGCTTTTAAGGCAGTTTTTGGGACTGTTTTAACTTTTGGGATTAATTGATGGTGTTTGGTGAACTCCCTAAAAGCTGTTTTTGGTCAAAATAGATTTTCCCAACAGCTGAAATCGAAAAACTAGGAAGTAGAGCTTTGGAAAGCTGCTTTTGAAAAAAACACAGAGCTTTTGGGCTCTGTTTTAATGAAATTTTGCTTAATACCCCTTTTCTCCTTATACTTTACTGAATATTCCATGTATTATATCAAAACCCTATCTCTTCCTCAACCGCACACAATTTCTTTTCTTCATCTCTTCCCCTTCTCCTTCTGTCAAATTGTGGAACTCGGTCTCCTTCATCTCTTCCTCTGTGTTTGCCCATACATTCTTAGAAGGTCTCTCTCTCTCTCTCTCTCTCTCTCTCTCTCTCTCTCTCTCTCTCTCTCTCTCATTCTCCCTCTGCTAATTTTCCAGATCTCAGAAGCTTCTTCGTTTTCGGTTCTGGATCTTTAAACCTTGAGCTCCATCTTCTCTTTAGCTTTGATTTCAATTCTGTACTCACACGCTTGAACTTGTGTTTTGGTATTTGTAATTCGTTGTTTAGATTTTTGATCTGGTTTGATACAATTTGAATTCTCTATGTGATCCTTGTGCTTATGACTATTGAGAATGGTCTGTTCTTCATTTGCTTCATCTTCTTCATTTACAATTGGGTTAGTACTTAGTTCAAAGTACAATTTCCCAAGCTTTGTGTGTGTGTGTGTATATATATATATTTGTGTTCTGGGTTCAGTAACGAGTGAAGTAGCAAAAGTTTCGGTTTCACTTACGATAATCTCAACTAGTTCTGGGTTTCGGTCTTTATATGATATTGATTTGTTTTTTGTCTCGGCTCTAATTATAAATTGAGGGAACTGAGCATGTGTTATCTTTAGATGGGAAAGAAGAAATCCACCACTGATGGAATCGATGGGAATGGAAAACCAAAAGCCACATGGCCTGATGATATAGTACATATATTTTGTGATTTAGCTGCTAAGGAAGTGGGCAAGGGAAATAGGCCTGGCACGCATTTAGATAAAACATGATGGGTAAATTGTGTCAAAGCATTTAAGGAGATAACCGGAAGGGATTATGACAAAAAGAAAATGAAAAACAAGTGGGATTTGCTTAAAACTGATTACAAATTGTGGAACTCACTACTGCAAAAGGAAACTGGTATTGGATGGGATCCCCTAAGAAGACTATCGATGCGACTGCTGAATGGTGGCAAAATAAAATTACGGCGTGTTTTTCAACTTCTCTATCTATTGTTTCTTTGGTCCTTTTTATTTGAGTATGATTTGTATTCCTTACTGCTCATTACTTTGTGCTCTTTATTCTTAAAAGACAATTTTATTTTATGTTAATTTGTAGGAGAATTCATTGTATCAAAAATTTCGTGATGTGGGAATTAGCCCTGAAAGGATAGAACTTTATGATAAGATGTTCAAGGGTTGCACAGCTCTAGGTAACTCTTGAGTATTTAATCATAGGGAGGTATTTAATCATGCACATTCCTCACTTAGGAGTATTATTGAGCGTACTTTTTGGGTTTGGAAAAAAAAAATGGAGTATTTTACGTGATATGCCAAACTTTCCTTATGAAAAACAAGTAAAGATAATTATTGCTACTATGGCTATTCATAACTACATAAGAAGATTTGCTCAACAAGATCGGGATTTTGATGAAGATAACGATTACTTAAGTGAAGAAATTGGTGAGGATATAGAGGAGAATGAGCATGAAGATGGTACGGGAAGACAAGAAATGGTGGTGCTAAGAAATATGATTGCACAAAGTCTAATGAATGCATTGTACTTGCAATATTAATAGACTCTAATTTATTTTGTGTAATGGTTCCATTTGATTATGGTGGAAAATACTTTGTTTAATATTTAAGAATTCTATGTAAATCTTTTATTTAGTCCAAACAACTGGTCATACATTGCAAAAAATTATACCAAAAGAATTGCACCAAACCATAGTCTATATGGTTATTTTGGTAATTACACTCACTCAAAGCACTTTCTACTTAGAACTTACCAAACACAAAAAATTATTTTTCGTTCTTGTTTCTGCACAAACCCGTAGGCCTAGTAGAAACTGATGAATCTAGATGTGATCTCCTCCTGCGAACCTGCTAATTAAGGGGAATACCGGGCGGACCGGTCTTCTCCTCTCCGATGCCTAAGTTAGTACAGTTGGGATGAATAGATAACTTAAGCAAGTATGATAAGCAGTTGGAGAGATCAGTTACTTATTAAAGAGGGTAGTTGAGGCCCTTATATAGGTGGTCGAGCGTGAGGTCTGGTCTTACTCTTCGATGTAGGACTGGTTTCCTTCTGTTCGTACACAAAAGGGGAGCTTTGGTGGCCTGTTCGGCAGGCTGGCGTCCCCGGTCCCCGGGCCCCTAGTCACAAGGTAGACTGCTGGGCCTCGGGTCCGGGTGCTGGTGATCCTGCTCCGGGCCTCAGTCCGGCTCCGGACGTGCTGGCTGCGGGTCTGTGGGCCTATGTAGCCCCTTTGTGGCTACTGTCAACAAGTCTCCCAAGTTCCCGGTCAAGTGCAATCTTGAATGGGGACTTAATATGTCTCGCTCCTGTCCCGCAGACCCGCATGGTTACCGACCCAACGGTGCCCAGTTCCCCAAGTCCGCATTGAAGATTGGGCGTGACCGGGCGTTCGGGCAGAGAAGGCGTGGTGATGTGAGTACCTATTAATGATGACATGTGACAGTTATGAGTATGCTTGCAATACTAATGGTATTGTGCTCAAGTGTCGTCATGCCATGAGTATGGAACGGGGTGAAACCCAGACGAGTGTATGGAATGATGATGTGGTGTTGAAATCCGCCATGCAATGAATATGGAGCGGGGGGAAACCCGGACGAGTGCATGGGATGACAATGCGAGGACTCGACCGGTGGACTGCCATGTCGGAACGAGTCCCCCAGTAAAATTACTGCCAACGGTGAGGCAGGCCGGGGAGTAGCCCGGTGGTTTGGCCCAGCTTGCGTTGGAATAAGCGTGGGGTAATGTACATGGTTGCTAGCCTGCGGGGAGACTTGTTCTGTGTTAAGAGAAACAATATGCCCGGTGGGGTGGCGTGGAGATAACAAGTCTCGCCATGGATCCCCATATTTATCACAGTTCAGTGTGATGCAGGGTTTTAGCCTGTTGGAAGAGTTTGCATGTGTTAGAGGTAAACTCTCCCAGGTTTATAAAGCCAATGTGTTTGAAGCCTTGAGTTGTTGCAGGCTTGTCCTTGCCCGCAGGGGCGAAGGAAAGTAGCAAAACCGGTGGAATGCCTTGGAGCCGGTTGAGCGGTACCTAACCGGTGGAATGCCATGGAGCCGGTTGAACACTACATAACCGGTGGAATGCCATGGCTCTTGGGGAAGTGGGGGGGCTTAACGCCTCAGTTCCCGCCCCTGTCTCCTTTAACTGCCGCTTGTAGGCGGGACAAGTGGCTGACATGCATTTAAGGAGGAAGCCCATCGGTCCAATCAGTTATGATGGCGTGGGAATGTTATCGATGCTGGGACACGTGTCAGTAGGGAGCGATCTGAGATGGAGGGCCTGGATTCGCAGGCGTTTGACTTGCCCTGATTGAGTATTTTGGGGGGATTACAGGGGTGCCTAGGGCATCAGACCCGTCTATAAAAAGGCCTCATTTGTCTTCATTATTTCTGTGTTTTTGCTCTTGGCTCAGAGAGAAGAAGAGGGGGTTAGAGAGGAATCCGGCGAAAGTTCTGTGGAGGTACCTCGCGCTATCCGTGCTTCAAGCGTTCTGGTTCTTGCCTACCATTGCTCGGTGTTTTCGTAGGACTGACTTCCCTCGGTTGTGTATAGTAATCGGTAAGTCTCGCCTTCTTTGCTTAGTGTTTTTTTCTTTTTTTGGTTGGTGTTTTGCGGCGTGGGGGGGGGGGGGGGGGGTGTTGTTTTGAGCGGGGCGTCTGCGGCAAACTTGGGGAGCAGCCGCAGAGGGCGCTGTTCTAGCCTGTTGCTGACCAGCGGTGGGGTTTTGTTTTCCTCCCCCTAGGTTAAATGGCTTATGCGAGCTCTGATGGGGCTTCTGAACCGGCCGACAGACGTCCTGCGGTGGACGATGACGAGGGGTTGGAGGATTGGCTTGGTTCGGATTCCCCGGAGTCCGAAGCTGCTGCCCGCTCCCGGGGCGGGGTCTCGTCTTCCGGGTCTCTGGGGTGTGAGGGCATCCGCACGGGGTGCGCTTTCCTGGTACTCCGCCCGTGATTTACACTATCGGGAGTGGGAAAGAGGCTATAGCGTGCGATGAACCGGAGGGTACTATGAGCCCTGCAGAGATTGCCGCCTTCCGGGAGATGTGGAATATTCCTGATGAGGTGAAGTTACGGCCGCTGAATCCCGGAGTATCGGCTTGTAACCCGGAGGCGGGTTGGGTTGCTGTTCACGGAGACCAATTTTGTCACGGGTTCTCCCTCCCGCTGCCAGACTTTGTGCAGTACATACTTAGCGCTCTGCATGTGTCTCCCGCGTAGCTTCCCGGAAACCAGTGGAGGCAGCTGCTGAGCCTTGGTTGTCTGTACGAGCTGTCCGGGATGAGCATGCCAACGGTGAACGAGTTCCGGGCATTGTACAGACTGTCCTTCTCGAAGAAGAAAGGGTGTCGGGGTTGTCTGACTTTTAGCGCCCGACACTTTCAGCCTATCATCACCCACCTGCCTTCCTGGGTGGACAATAACTGGAGGAAGAAGGTGGTGATGGCGGGTGGGAAGTGGCAGAAAAGGAGGAGGATGTACCGGGTTCCTGGTGCCTTCCAGCCCCTTGGTGACCAATCGTTCGTACTGTTCGAGTTGGAGCGGGATAGGATTATGACGATACTTGGGTGCTGGGATGATCTTGAGCGAAGCTCCTACAACTTCATACGGCGGGAGGTGTTGGAGTACTGCTATCTTGGGCTGGATCCCGGTGCATAGCAGGGTATTAGTAGTGACGTTCCTGCTGACCGAGTTGATACTAACCCTTTGTTTGTTCTGTAGGTGCATCTTCCCGGACGGTCGTCAAGCCCGGTAACACACTATCCATGGATGGTGAAGACCTTGTCTCGAGGTTGAAGGAGAAAGGGGAGGCCGTTTCGCGGACTTCGGTGGATGAGGAGTCCGGCCGGCTTACCATTCATGCCGAACCGATGACCTTGGACATTGAGGACGACGCCTATACCCTAAGGCGTGTGAAGACTCACCCCGCTGCGTCCAAGGCGGGACCCGGAAAGGGCAAGACCACCGGGGGGCCACCAAAGGTTCCTGGTGGGACGAATAGGATTCCGTACCGACCTGGATCGGTCCCGCTTGTCACCAGGGTCTCTCGGACAGGCGCACAATCTTCTTCACCGGTCGACCTGGGTGAGAAGAGGCGGAGGATCATGGACGTCCCTCCCTCCGCGCTGGTGACGCTGACTGGCCAGTCGTCTGGTGAGAAGTTGGCGAAACGGCTCAAGTTGGCCAGTGGTGCGACGAGTTCCGCTGGGGACAAGGCCGCTGCTGCCTCAAATTCTGCAGGTCAGCAGAGTAACCCCGCTCCTGCGGAGGAGCAGAGGGGAGGTCCGGGGAGTCCTTTCGTCCGGAGTTTGGCGGCAGATTTGGCTGGCCTTGGTCTGGATAGGCCTGGGGCCGCTGGAGCCTTGTCGGGGGAGAACTGCCAGAAGAGCAAGGAGTCGGTCCTCCGGGTAAGAATTGCTTGGTGGCACGGCACCGCTCATAACTTCTTCTGGGTTTCGTTATTTTTGTTGTTTGCTTAATTGGCTCCCTATTGTTCTGCAGCTATTGTACAATCTGTACCAGCCGAACCCGAGTGAGGAGCTGTCGGAGTTGAAGAGGCAGGTGGCCGCTCTGACAGGAGCCCGTGAGCGCCTGGAAGCTGAGAAGTCCAGACTTGAGCGAGAGAAGGTCAGGCTGGAGGAGAGGGCCAAGAAACAGGTGGCCAAGCTACAAGGTCAGGTCCGGAGCCTCGAGGAGGAGAAGGAGCGGGCTGAGGAGGAGAGGTCCGAGCTGGAGGCCAGAGTGGATGAGCTCCAGTTGGGAGCTGCCGCTGTGCGTGCCGCCACTGCCGCTGCGGCTGGAGAAGAGGACCTAGAGCTTTTCCAGCGGGTTATCCAGAAATATCATGATAGTGATCAGTTTCTTGAGCTCCTGAAAAAGGCTAGGGAGTCGGGTATCGCCGATACCTACGTGGAGTGGGAAGAGAAGGGGTACCTGGATACCTCGCGAATGCCGAAGTCGGGGGCCGATGACGATGCTGATGGGCAGCTAGCAGAAGAAGAGCGGCCGGAAGGGGAAGGCGAGATTCGACCATCTGAACCCGTTAGAGAGGATGCGGTGGCTCCATCTGAGGAAGCTGGTGGACAGGTTGGGCCCGCTGAGGAGGGAGACGCGGCCCCTTAAGATTTTTGTTTGCTCTCTCTTTTTTGTAAATCTGCTGGAACGGTTTTTTTGTATTATACCCTTTGGATATACATTTTTGCTCCGGTGGAATTCCTTGGATTTCTCTCAAAATAGTTGGCATACATATCTTATAATGTTATGTTGGTTGAACCGTTGATATGCCAAACTAACTGCTTGAAATTTCTAGCACCTAACCCTTCACTGGGTCCGGTCGTGCTTACCAGACCTGGCCCTGCTCTCGGTCGGGATCTGCTCTCCTTTCCCCTATATACCGTTGAAGCTGACCGCTGTTAACCAAACCCTCCACCGCTGTCTTGAGGGCGAAGTAATTGTTCGTCCGATGGGTAGCTTCATCGTGGTAGGAGCAGTACTTGCCTGTTCGGGCCTGGGTGAGTTTCCCTTTTGGGTACTTGCTCCTCGGCGGTGGGGAAATGATGTTCCCGTTCTCATGCAAGATGTCCTCGTATGAAGAGGTTAGAGTGGTGAAGACCTCTTGACGTTCTGTTGGAATGATCGCCAGGGGGCGTTCTTGCCGGTACTGCGCCGGCTTGTGCTCGCCCTGGGGTTTGTCATGATAGGGCTTCTGCTGCTGTTGGTTCCTCCAATTTCTACCGGGCCTGCTTGGTTGGGAGCCTCGGTTCTCGCTCCGCTGGCTGGCCTTGTTTTCTCGGCCGGCCGGGGGGTGCTCCTCCCGCTTTCTCTTCAACAGGTGTTGCCCATGCGTTTCATGATCCGCCTGAGCATGCCTGATGGCCATCGCCATTAGCTCGTCATACCCCTGCGGGAGTTCCACCCGTACGGCGTAGGAAAATTTTCCTGGCCGAAGCCCCTGTTTGAACGCCATCTCGGCAATGCCCTTGTCGAGGTTCTGAACCCCGGCCGTCGCCGTTTGCCAGCGGTTGACAACCGTCCTTAGCTCCTCGCCATGTGCCTGTCTGCAGTTGAAGAGGATAGTCGATGTCCGGGCTCCTTCGACCCGGAGGATGAAGCGGCCTACGAACCGGTCGGCTAGTTGCTCAAACGCCTCGATGGAGTTTGCCGGGAGCTCATAGAACCAGCTGAGCGCCTCTCCAGACAGGGTTTCCTGGAATATGTTGCAGCACACTGCATCAGAATAGCCCTTGGCGCACGTTTGGGACCGGAAACTATCCAAATGTTGGTATGGGCAGCCGGATCCTGAGTACGTGAACTTTATGGATTTCTGGTTACCAGACCTCCCTGATTCCAGAACCCGGTGCGAGAAGGGGCCCATGTGTTCGTTGAATAGCGCGCCTTCCATCGGCCGCGCCGCCCTTCTCTCGTTGGCCTCAATTTGGGCATTTAGATCTAACACAGTTGGTGAGTACCTATAATGCCCGTTCGGTCGGGGTCACGACTTCATCCTCGAATGAAACGTGCGACTGCGGGGGTGCCGGCGTGCTCATTGGCAAGACCCCGCCTCCCGGGGACTCCGCCCTCCTGGGGTCGCTAGACCTTCCTCCCGATGACTGTCCCGCCTCAAGGCGCTGAGGTTGGCCTGGGGCGGGTGTACGTGCCCTTGCCATAGCGGCGTTGCGCTGCTGTCCTCTTTCCAGGGCAGCCACCAGGGCAGTGTTTACCGTCTCCATTTCCTTATACCGAGCATTGGATTTTTCTCTATCCCGGTCGCTCTCCGCGCGCAGGCGACCGACTTCTGCCCTCATCGCCTGTATCTCCCCCGCCATATCGTGCCGGTCGGGGCTGTATGTGGTGTCCCGGTCGCTGTCACCTAGCAGACTCTCCTCTTTGTCGCTCGGATTGTCCGAGAATGTCAGCGAAAAGCCCCGGTGCGTTGGTTGGTCGCCTTCCACCGGGCCTTTCCTGTGCGCGCTATCGTTATATACCCCCGGCGTGCCGCTTGGCCCCTCATAGCTGCCATCGTCCTGGTTGCCCTGGTCGCTGCGCTGCTCCCGTACAGCGACCGGGGTGGAGATGAGCACTTGCTCTGGTGCGACCCGCTGACCCTCCGTTGTATTTCTTTCCTTCCCCGCTTCTGAGCTTTCTGCCATTTGGTGATGCCTACGTGACTTTTATACAGCTTTCCCACAGACGGCGCCAATTGTTTCTGCACAAACCCGTAGGCCTAGTAGAAACTGATGAATCTAGATGTGATCTCCTCCTGCGAACCTGTTAACTAAGGGGAATACCGGGCGGGCCAGTCTTCTCCTCTCCGATGCCTAAGTTAGTACAGTTGGGATGAATAGATAACTTAAGCAAGTATGATAAGCAGTTGGAGAGATCAGTTACCTATTAAATAGGGTAGTTGAGGCCCTTATATAGGTGGTCGAGCGTGAGGTCTGGTCTTACCCTTCGATGTGGGACTGATTTTCTTCTGTTCGTACACAAAAGGGGAGCTTTGGTGGCCTGTTCGGCAGGCTGGCGTCCCCGGTCTCCGGGCCCCTGGTCACAAGGTAGACTGCTGGGCCTCGGGTCCGGGTGCTGATGATCATGCTCCGGCCTCAGTCCGGCTCCGGACATGCTGGCTGCGGGTCTGTGGGCCTATGTAGCCCTTTTGTGGCTACTGTCAACAGTTCTCACAACACTTTTGAAAACAGTTTACCAAACACCTAAACTGCTTCCTCTCACAGCATGTTCAAAAACCATTTTGCTCACAGCTGATTCAAAAGCCATTTTGCTCACAGCACAGCTGTCCCAAACTAAGCCTTCATGTTGTGAGCAAAAGTGCTTCTTTGAAAATCTTGATGCATGTTCCCTTGACAATAATTAAGAAGAGCATGCTCCCTAGCTTGATGGATCATGTATGCTCCATATAAGACGATCAAATACAAGAACAAGGGTACGTTTAAAAGAAAGAACAAAACCGGCAAGGAATAATTAACAAAAAACTGGAACATATGCCAAGAGTTAGATACAAGAGCAAAAGTCATGAGCAATGCTAGCTAAATACATGAGAGAATCAAATATATGTCCGAGATTCAGATTCTACAGTAATCTGTTGACTTTACAATAAAATCTTTTCATTATATGATACACAACTGTACCAGTACTATAAATCAATATCTAGCTGTTATATGGAAATTTCATTCCCATTGCAGCATAATAGTATACTCTCTATTGTGAGTTTCTAGACAAATTCACTGGATTAAAGTAGTTTCATTCTTTCCATTGATAAGTAGCATTGCAAGATATTGATACAGGTCTAATTGAGAGGTACGTTCAGAATGGATCAACAGGTTTTAGAAATGGATTCCGGAGAAAAGCGTCTGAATGAGCTCGGATACAAGCAAGAACTGAGAAGGGAAATGGTAATCTAAGATCATGGTTGAGAGAGTATAGGCCACATTACTTGGAAGTTTCAGTATATGCATCATACACACATCATTCTAACAGTTTTTCATTGTTGAGAAATCTGGAAATAAATGACTATCTTTTTTGGAAATAAATGTCTCAACTGGTAGTTCCATATTGAGAACTCTGGACACTTCCAGTTGTATCAAATGACTAATTTTTCCACGTGGTTTATTTACAGACGCTGTTCAAAACACTTTCAATAACATTTTCTTGCATGTCAGTATTCACTGGTACACCACTGTATGGCCAAAGCTTGAGTTATGCAGGTCCTGCAACTTTGATATGGAGTTGGGTAGTTGTCACATTTTTCACCTGGTTTGTCGGTATCGCCATGGCTGAGATTTGCTCTTCTTTCCCGGTACGCATTGCCCCACCATTATCTGCTTTTCCCTTAAGCAGTTAAGCTTGTACATATACCATTGGAAGATTTAAAATGTATTCTCAACTTCATTTTTTAATTCTGAAAGTTTGGGATCTATATATAAGCTGAACTTGGTTTCTTTAAGCACTCACCAGACTACAGGTTCTCTTTATTTCTGGGCTGCTCATTTGGCTGGACCAAGGTGGGGACCATTTGCTTCATGGTGCTGCGCTTGGCTCGAAGCCATCGGTCTGATATCTGCAATAGGTGCTCAGGTACTAAACTACTAATACTATAGCTGTAGTCCCTTTCTGTGTTGCATGAATATTACAGAATTGAGTTATAGGTAATTGATAATCAACTAATGATGGGCAATTTGATTTCTGTTATGATTTTCATTTTCTTTTCTTCGATTCAGGCATTTTCCGGATCACAAACGTTGCAGATGATCATTCTTATAGCCACAGGAAACAACAAGGGTGGAGGCTATTTTGCATCAAAGGGTGTGTTTTTGTGCATGTATTTGGGCCTAATCATCATTTGGGCAGTACTAAACAACTTTGCATTACAAGTGATAGCAATCCTCAACATAATCTCCATATGGTGGCAGGTCTGTTAGAAATTATCAACAAAATCTTATATTCTGCATTATACATTAATTTGCATCATACAGATGAAAGGGTTAGTGTTCTCTTCACATATATCCCGTATGTTATGTCGCCATGCTATGATTTTAGATGATCAATAGGGTTATGTACATAAACAGTCTAGCAACATAACTTGTCAAATTATCTGCTAAGAGAACATTTCTCAGGATCATCGATTCAAGTATATTAAGTAGGCTTAAAACTGAACACTTGCCTCAAATACAGGTACTCGGTGGTGTGGTTGTGATTATAATGCTTCCTTTGGTGGCTACTTCAAAACAAACAGCTTCTTATGTCTTCACTCACTTTGAAACATCTCCCGAATCAACTGGAATATCTAGTATACCTTATGCAGTTATTTTATCAGTTCTTCTGAGCAACTACTGTCTTTATGGCTATGATGCTGCAGCTCATCTTACAGAGGAGACCAAAGGCGCAGATAGAACTGGTCCTATAGCTATTCTGTCTAGTATTGGGATTGTATCAGTGGTTAGTTGGGCTTACTACTTAGCTCTCACTTTCAGCATAAGGGTAATGCACATTCTTTGCTTTTTCATCAAGTTAAAGGAATCATATAACTAATTTATCTCATTAAAGAAAAATTCTCACTGCAGGATTTGGACTACTTATATAGTACAAAGAATGAGACTGCTGGTGTATCTGTGCCAGCACAGATTATATATGATGCATTCCATGGAAGATATCAGAATTCAACTGGAGCTGTGGTATTTCTATGCATTATATGGGGTTCCTTTTTCTTTTGTGGGCTGTCTGTTGTCACTAGTGCTGCTCGAGTAGTAAGAAAATCCGAAACTTCTAACCCTCTTACCATTCCACTCTTTCTTTCTGGAACTAAACCTTAACACCTAGTCATCTATTTGTTTGACACCTAGGTTTATGCTATATCAAGGGATAAATGTATCCCATTTTCACCTATCTGGAGGAAAGTAAACCCGAGGAACAAGGTTCCAACAAATGCTGTATGGCTCTGTGCTACCATTGGTATGTTGCTTGGATTACCTATCTTGAAACTTGAAGCAGTATTCACAGCCATTGTTTCTGTTAGTACAATCGGCTGGGTGGGCGGCTATGCTGTACCAATATTTGCAAGGCTAGTGATGGCCGAAGAGAACTTCAAACCAGGACCCTTCTACTTGGGTAGAGCAAGCAAGCCGGTTTGCTTTGTGGCCTTCTTCTGGATATGCTATACCTGTTCAGTGTTCCTATTACCAATTACCTACCCTCTTAGGTGGAAAAATTTCAACTATGCACCAGTTGCTGTTGGTGTTACTTTGGCACTAGTAATGTTTTGGTGGGCTGTGGATGCAAGGAAATGGTTCAAAGGACCTGTAAGAAACATTGATGAACAAAATGGAAACAAGTAGAAACAGGATATTTCATCAATGATACAACTTCTCCACTTGTTATAGCTTTGTAAAAGTTAGCCATGCATTGGAGTACTATTCCTAACCCAACTTCATATTTTGAAACAATAGTTACAATACTGATCAAATTCAAAAGAAAACATGATATCTCTCCCATGGACACCAGGCCAGGTTTAAGTACATAGGAAAGATCACGAAAATTATTCCCTACTTGACTCAAGCATGTGCTTGAGTAAAAAAAAAGTGAAGTGGCAGTTAGTAAGGGAAGGTAGAAAGGACGACGCGCGGTTAGTGTGTGAGTCCGAGCTTTCGTTCCTCTCTTCTGCTCTCATATCTCTCTCCGCTCCCATCTCCCATCTCTTTGCTCTCATATCCCTCTCTCTTCGTCTCTTCCGCTCTCATATCCCATATCCCTGTTCGTCTCTCTGTTCGTCTCTCTGCTCCCATCTCCTCTCTCATCTTCCATTCTCATATTTTCATGCTCATATATCCCTCTAATCGTTCTTTAATGGCCAACCGAGGTCCGCTGTCTCGATCGGCAGCATGGTTACTGTAGAGCCTCTAATTCTTGCAAAACGGCCTGGGCATCAAGTGAGTTCTCGTTCTCTCTTCTCTGTCCTTAATTTTGATGAGTTGTGATTTTACAAATTGATGGATTTGAGATTTTGGTTGCATAGTTGATTGGGAATAATCGAATGGTCTGGTCCTGCATCGCAACCATCCAGATGAGTTGACGCGGTTAGGGACAAAGACTTGTGGTGGGAGATCGCTGAAGAGGTCGACCAGTGGTTGGGTATTTTTCTGCAAATACCTAGTTGTGACGACTTGGTTGTGTTGTAGGAGCTAGTACAGGTCCAATTTCACCAGTCGTAAGGTATGAAATTGAACTCTTAGTTCAATCTTACTTCAGCAAGTATCTGTGAATTATGAAATTGGAGTTAATTATACTCAGTTTGGGGGTTGTACGAATAGGTCATAAACACCTAGCAGGTAGTTTGGATTAGCCATGTCTATGTAGTGTGGGTACTTTTGTAGATATGTTAATGCTCAATTTCCTGTAGGTCGGACCGAAAATGAAGGACTGAGTTTTTGGGTAAACGGAGAAAGCATAATTCGGAAAGGCAAAGTTTGAATTCAGAAGTTGGTCCCCGTAGTAGCAGAATTTGTTGTCAGCGACGTTTATCCTTGCTTGTCGGAAGAAGTGTCAAGAGCGATGTGTGAAATGCAGGATATTGAAAACAAAGTTGGGAGTTTAAGTGCAATTTTGGATAATATGGAGGGACAATTTTAGATTGTGAAAGACATTGTGACGCAATTTCAGGATAGATGTGGTTTTATGAATGAATCTGGAATAGAAGGGGTTATTGCAAGGGTAGTCTAAAGTGTGTTTGGACAGGGGGTAAAGAAATCAGTGTTTTGGGATACTGGTGTTGAAGTAAATACTGACGACCGATCGGTTATTGGTATGCAAACTGAAGGGTTCAAAGGAGTGCCGCTGTCGACAATATTGGACGAAGGAGATTACAATGTTGAGGCTGAGCTCCCAGCTGTACAGGTGCATTCAATACTGATATAAACTTAAACGTGTGGTTAGGTGTATTTGATAAATGCATGAGAATTGTAGGGAGGATGTCCAATGTTTAAAATTAATGTAAATGTTTTGCAGGAAAATACATTTAATAACGGGGTCAACGGAAGTGGGGTCCAAAGTTCGGACGAAGAGCGTGGCAACAATCCCGAACCGCGTGATGATGAACCATTAAATTCTAACCTTGTTTTTCCTTATGTTGGAGAAATGTCTCCCCCAGATATGCAATTAACGAAGTTCTTGTTTGAGAAACACGGAATATGAAGAGATAGTTCGAGGTGAATTTACAATCCGTTATAATATTGAAGAAGTGACTTGTTATATTGAATGATTTGCTTAAGTGTATTAACACCTGTGCAGAGACGTAATTGCCCGTTTTGGAGAAATTGTGGTGATGAAAGGAGAATTTGAATGTCTGCGACCGGGCAACATAATAACAAGTAAGGTAATGTGAGACTGATGGTTTGATTATTTAAGTTTTTAAACGGAAACATGTCTTTGACATAACGCAATCAATGCTATTTTCCTGAAATTTTGACTATTGTAAGGTGATCAACATATGCGCTGCATATTTGAACGAAAGCGAGTCAAACATGTGGTTCCTGCCAACATATTTCAGTGTATGATTATTGTGTCATATGTTAAAATTCATTAATCTGGTAGGTGGGTTAATTAAGAAATTAAGGGGGTATTATTTGTCATTTTAGGAAATTGCTTGGAGTTATGATAAGAAACCCGGAAGGGCGTGTTCATTGGCCGCCATCATATCCGAATGTGGGCTGCACAGGTTTAATAGGCGCCTAAGACGGTTTTGTAAGGTAGTATAAATGTTTGAGACTATAGTAATCTTTTCTTAGTCAGCATGTGTTAATGGTTTTGCAGATATGTGGACAGATATTGGTACATGTACAAGATGAAATCATGAATCATTGGTATTTGGTTGTAATAAATCTGTTTAACAAAGTTGTGGAGATTTGGGACAGCGGTAACCTTGTGTCCTCAAGCCAGAGGCTGGCAAAAGCAAGATCCGTGGTATTTTACGTAGTCGAGCAATGTGCGGTTAGTTATTTATATGTTGAGATGACAAATGAGATAGATGACGTGTTTTGTTGTTGTCAATGCAGATGTTGTTATTACAAAAAGTATTCGCCAGCGATATGAAAAAACCTGGTGACATATATTATAACATCCCAATATTCGTTGTTATTGAAGTACCCGGTCCGCCATCCATCGTCAGCCAATATGACAGGGGTATCTGTTTGGTTGGAAGGGGTATGTTTTTGCGGTTATGTGTGTGTACATTTTGAATGTTTGTTTGTTGGGTATTGTTATGACTATGTCATTTTTGTTAACTCAGTTTCAGTCCAATAAAAAGAGGAGTGAAATAGCATTAGGCATTGTCAAAAACCAAAAGAATGAAGAATTGAAGTCAGTTGCAAGAGCCGCTGCTGTGTCTGTCAGGGGTCTTATGAGTACCGTGGTTGGTACAGAGAAGTGTTCGAATCTCTGTAATCCAGAAGCTGATAATGACTATGGTGGGCAGAACAATTATATTGAAAGTGAGAATGTTCTTACTGGAAGGAAGCTCCGGTCTCACCGTAAGCGAAAGCAACGCGTCTGATAGGAATATTTGGACTGCAGACCGGTTATCCACTAAGTATTATTTAACATATGTGGTCAGGGCTCAAATTTCACTGACCCTGGTACTAGTCAGTTTGATATAATTGAACAATAGTTGTTAATGTTGTACTACCAATAATTCAGAAGCATCAGTTATGTACCTGTTTTTGTGTATAAAACCATGTTGTCGGTTACCCTTCAATTTATTGACGCTTATTCATCTTGTTGAAAGTGTGTTTCATTGTAGAAACTAACCATATAATGGGAAACTTAACCACCAGATGTTGGCCAACTCCTTCCTGGGAGTCCGGCCATTTCTCGCCCATATGAATTTACATTTGCTTCTCCCAGTCGTAAATTACTTCCCAGTACACTAAAATCATTGACTACATAGTAAATTTGAAGACAGAATACCAACCCAACTATCCATTAAACATTATACAATCCGTTAATCCATTCTACAATCCCTACAAACCCATTCTAGAATCCCTACAAACCCATTAAACATTATACAATCCCTACAAATGGCTTATTATACAATCCGTACAAATTAAACATTATAAAATCCCAACAACTCCTCGAATGTTGTCCCGTAATAGTAATGTTTAGGTCTAGAGAGCTGTAAATACAAACCGCTTCGGCTCCACCCTATGGAGAGTGATGATGGTGCCATTCTCAAACTCGTTTTCTATCTTGAAGTTAGAATATCCCTTGCCGAAAACGTGAGTGTTGTTGCTGGGCACTGCCTTCATATCCCAAATTCTTCCATCTGACCGTTGCACCGTCACCCACACCTTCTTACCAAGCGAAAAAAGCTGTCTAGCTTCAGCAACTCGAAATGCCTGTAACAACATCCCACCAAATCACTTCAACCATGTCCCTTGTTTCATTGTCCAATGTACATAAAACATATAAGGTGGAAACATTTACTATCAGATTAGATACCATCAATTACCAGTACAGCTTATGGACAAACAGTTACAGATGGAGGAAGAACATAGATTAAACTTACAGCACTAGGTCCTCCAATTCGGAGTGTGAAAGATTGATAGTCTTGATAGTTGCCACCACAGGTTCAAGAACAACATCCCGGCTATAATCACTGTCCTCATCCTCGGCATGCGCGTCACCATCATCCTCCACGGGAACAGAATGATTTTGTGCTCTTGATGTACCTGCTTGGTGCTCCTGTTCCGGTATGGGATGCGGCATCGGAATCTTCAGGCCCTTTATGATAATACTGCATTTCCTTAGATGAAAGAGTCTAACTGAGAACTGTGAATAACCCTTATACTTGAACACGCAGAATCGCCGGTCTGCCAGCCGATTGTCCTCCGCAAACTTGTCCCAACTATCCGTAAAGGTCCATATTCCTCCTCTTTGGCAGGTAACCCGGACGGGCCAGTTTCTCTACCGTTTCATTGTTGCCCAGTAGAGGGTCGCTTGTGGAGAAACGCCCCCCTGTCGAGCATGTCGGCCAAAATCCCTCGGATGGTCTGCTAAAAAATACAACACTATCAACATTAGCTACATCACAGACTAAATTAACTACGTGTCTACGTCAGATTCATGCACAAGTGTTAATCGTTTACCCATATCAACTTAATTGGCATTAGTAAAGGAGGTTAAGTGGTGCAATTTCATATTGGCTTTCCACAAGGATCCCACACGTCGGAGACAACGGAAAGCCGCCTCAGGCTAAACATTTCATTTGGGTCCATAATAGAGCCCGGTTGCATTCTGGGATATCCCAGCATGACATATCCATCGGATCCGAACCGTTGGACTTGAAACACCAATGGAGCGACCTGCCGAACCAGCAAGACCATCTTCAGTTCGTGGTCATGGATACATGAAAGGAAACGGTTCCATCCCTAACCCATCCACGTGTCGCCTCCCTGAGTTGTTAAGCGGACATAGTAATGTATCCCATGTAACCCCATCAGAGACAATCAGACAATATGATCCTCTTCGTTAGGCACGTGTCTTAGTCGAAAATCGGTTGGGATTTTCTACAACAACGAACTAACTGTTAGATTCAGGTGGACAATGATAACATCCTTCCATTATATTTCACATCAGATAGATCAAATATAGAACATTCATCAGATATTGCACAGTTGAAATTTGGACTTACCGCCGTTTGAAATTTTTTGTCTGGGATCTCCACGATCACTGTGAATATGGGTTCCGATACGGTTACCACGTTCGACTGATGCTGATCCATCGGTGACTGGGAGTCGATAGAGCTAGGTTTGGAGACGAGAGTACTGTAGGGGCGATGTCGATAAATGGGATTCGAAAAGAGAGAGAGCGAACTGCTGCACTGGTGCCCTTTCAGTGACAACTTGCAATACGACTAAGCGGTTTGAAGGGACAACATCGATAATGCATCCATGATAGATTTACTCCTAATTTCCAGCACCAACAAACATCGACAACTAAATAATCAACAATAGTATATTAATCGTAGTAACAAAGATTTCAGATTGAGATAATGACACCCAAAAGCTTTCAACCATCTTATAAAAAAAAAATCAACCATTGGATAAATTAAATATGACAAAACCAACTAAAGGGCAATAGCAAGAATAAGCTTTAAATTTGAGTGCGGGATATCTAAGTACATGCTTAATTTTTATAAACCAATATATTATACCAATTTGTACCACGTCACTTTAACACATTGAACAAATAATAAGCAATTAATTTGACAGACAACATATGGAAATTAAACAAAAATGCTAAAACAAATAAACCAAATTGCTAACCTGTTTCCAAAATGTGATTGATTGAACAATCACACTACAAAATATCTGTAAAATGTCTGAAGTGACGAAAGTAATCAATCGCTCCTCCCCTACTGCTTGATGGGAAAGATGTGTTCCCAGAAATATATTCAAACGACCTGCCTTCCTCCTCGTGGTGAAATAACTTAACATTATCACTGTTTGATGTTTCCCCATCCTCCGCATCGTCTTCAGAGGTTTCAGAGGTGGCACTAGTGGGAACCCTGTTCGTCCCACCGTCACTGCTATTATAACCATCTAAAGCATTATTAATTCCCGATTTATGACTTACTTTAGACTTCCCAGTCAGACCTCCTACCACACAAGTGCGGCGATCGTGCCCTGAACCTCCACATTTTGTACACTTCCTTTTCTTTGTTGATTTCTTCCCACCGACAACTTTACTTTTCGTCCATTTACTCCTGCAAGGAATTAGATCCTTAATCACGTTAGGATGGAGACCGTTAGAAATATCAATACAAGACTCAGGGTCGCTAGATATATTGTCCTTTGGTTGCGGTAGGTCACCCGCCTCAATGGTAAGCCGCCTCAGCACTTCCTTCATCCTGTCATACCCCAAATCACTATATGAAGTAATGTGGTAGATCTTAGAACATGTCAACATCAGTTGACCATACCTCGCTATCTGCAGGCAGTTCCCTTAACCGTTACTGATGCTGTGCAATTGCGCATCGCCTACTTTTGTCCACCTCTTATTAACTAAACAAGGAGGTAATTTTGTCAAATTCAATCCTTTAATCACCGAAAACATATGACAGCACGAGATTCCGTCAAACTCAAACAGCTTGCAAGAACAAGAGAAAATAGTGTTGTCTCCGTCAACCAAGTACCTAACCTGCCAAGTACGGTCAGGTTTCTCGTACTGTGTGATAGTCACAACACTTTCACCACTCCCCGAATCTTCAACAGGTGGAGATCTATTGAACTTTGGCTCGTACAAAATTTGATCCCTTATTAACAAAAACACATCATGTGTAAACAATTCCCTAATGTCCTCCTCCACCATACGCATATGAGATTTATAAACCAGAGAAAACTGCTCGGATCTATAATCATCTAACAGAACCTTGTTCCTTATTCGAGCTACAATTTTCTCTAGTCGGGCAAACAACTCGTACAGCCTCATGCAGCTACCAAGCCCCACCTTCAGATTTCTATGCATGCCCTCACACCTTTGGGTGCTGCATATTCCAGCAAAAAACTGATCTCTTAAAAAAGCCTCTGCCCACATTTCTTTCTTCTTATGCATCCCATTCACCCATGAATTATTTTCCAACTTGTTCATCGAAACAAAGTACTCCCAAGAAGCTTCACATTCTTCACGGGTCAGCCTTGCAAATATTAAATGGAAGAAATCTCTATGTGTGTCTGGCTCCCTCAAGTGTGACATAACATTCCTCCCAACGTACCATGCGCAAAGACGGTGTTTGGCCTCAGGCATTACATTTACTAACGATATTTTCATTGATTTTTCACTGTCCGTCACAACAAAAACAAGTTTTTTATTTTTCATAGATGTTAGAAAGGCTGTTAAAACTCAATTGTATGTTTCCTCTGTTTCATCTACCAACAGTGCACAACCAAATATAACTGTCGCTCTATGGTTGTTGGTTCCAACAAAAACTGCCAGAGGCCTATCATATATGTTGGTTTTGTACATACTGTCAAATATGAGAACATCCCCATATTTCATATAATCATTGTATGATTCTCCATTGCGCTAGAACATATTAGCCAACCTGCCTTTCTCGTCTACGTTGAATACACAGTAGAAGTTAGGGTCCCTTACAGCTTTCAAATTCATCCAAGTAACCGACACCTGTACATCCCCATCCATCATAATTTCCCCATGCTCCCGCTGAACTTTGTTGTACAAGTCCCTTTCAGTAAATCCAACAAATTCATGACCTCCAGCTTGGTGAACAAGAAACTCAAAAGCACGGGCTGTCCCAACAGATACACTCCTCAAAGACTTAACCTGAGCAATGTCGTGATCCTTTACACCCCGATTCGACCTAATGAACTGCTTATGTTTGTGTAAAGTCAATTCATGGTTGTGTTCGGTCATAAATGACGAGACGTAAAATGACAACCCATCCCTCTCTCTATTAAAAATGACTTTTGCCTAGCACAAGCATCTTGACACTCGATGAGTCTTTGTAGATGGCCTTTTCATTTTCTTCATGGCACAAAAACCAGTATCACTATCATTCAAACGTTCTTTGAGCTTCCCTTGTCTCGAGCACACCATTTCTCTTCTGATAATCGCTGTGTGAGAACTATTCCAGTCATGCCGGTGCTTCCTCATGCTAAAGCTTTTTCCAACTGAATAGTATAAATAGAACTTTTCCGCTTCCTTCAAATTGCCAAACCTTACGTTTTTCAAATCATCAATGGTCAGGTCTCTATATGGATTCCCGTTGAACATTGTGCATTCCAATTCATCACAACCACCTTATATGCTGCTTTCTTCCATCTCTTATTCTGAATCTACATCAGACTCTTCATTCACACTATTGTCCCCACGATTTCTACCCTCCCTCCCACTAGAGTTGTCGTTCTCTGTCGAATACAGTATAGTTGACTCCATCACAAACCTGCGCACAAAAACTCATAACCATTCATTTTCGGTCCGACGTACAGGAAATCGAGCATTAACAGATCTAGAAAAGTACCCACACTTCATAGACGTGGCTAATCCAACCTACCTGTTAGGTGTTTCTGACCCATTCGTACAACCCCCAAACTGAGTATAATTAACTCCAATTTCATAATTAACAGACACTTGCTGAAGTAAGATTGAACTAAGAGTTCAATTTCATACCTTACGACTGGTGAAATTGGACATGTACTAGCTCCTACAACACAACCAAGTCACCACAACTGGGTATTTGCAGAAAAATACCCAACCACTAGTCGATCTCTTTAGCGATCTCCCACCACAAGTCTTTGTCCCTAACCGCGCCGACTCATCTGGACGGTTGCGATGCAGGACCAGACCATTCGATTATTCCCGATCAACTATGCAACCAAAATCTCAAATCTATCAATTTGTAAAATCACAACTCATCAAAATTAAGGACAGAGAAGAGAGAACGAGAACCCACTTGTTGCCCAGGCCGTTTTGCAAGAATTAGAGGCTCTACAGTAACCATGCTGCCGATCGAGACAGTGGACCTCGGTTGACCATTAAAGAACGATTAGAGGGATATATGAGCATGAAAATAGGAGAATGGAAGATGAGAGAGGAGATGAGAGAGGAGATGGGAGCAGAGAGACGAACACAGAGGTAGAGAGGTATATGAGATATGAGAGCGGAAGAGACGAAGATAGAGGGATATGATACGAGAGATGGGAGATGGGAGCAGAGAGAGATATGAGAACAGAAGAGAAGAACGAAAGCTCGGACTCCCACCTAACCGCGCGTCCTTTCTACCTTCCCTTACAAACTGCCACGTCACTTTTTTTTTTGACTCAAGTATGCAGGGAATAAGCTCTCGAAAGATCATAAGAAATGGTACGGTCTACACATAATTGCTAGCTGCTTCAGAATCTCTCGGTTTTTTGTCTTTAGATTGTGAAAACCAATGCACAAAGGAGCATGCATATCGAAGGTGATTGAAAGAAGAGGAACTAATGTTTTAGAATGGAAAAAGGCATGAAAATGTATGTTTTTGGTGGGAGCTATATTCTTACACATTTGCAGGCCTTTTAATAAGGCAACTATCCTTAGTTAATCCTCATAGTTCCCTTCTTGCATGTCCATCAATGTTTCTCACAGGTCCTTTGAAGCATTTTCTTGCATCCAAAACCCACCAAAGCATTATCAGTGCCAAAATAACACCAAGAACAATTGGTGCGTAGTTGAAGGTTTTCAATCTAAGAGGATGGGAAGTTGGCAATAAAAAGGTAGAACGCAGCATAACATATCCACACAAAGCAAACTGGCCTGCTTGCTCTGCTCATATAGAAGGGTCCTGCTCTAAATTTCTCTTCAGCCATCACCAGCCTAGCAAAAATAGGTACTGCATGCATAACTACCCACCCAACCACTTGGAGCTGGATGGTTAATTTTTCGTTTTTGATCCACACATTCCCAAGCGCTGAAAACATCTTCTGTTGGTCAAGGTTTATCACTAAAGTTTACAAAAGATTCCGATAGAATCTGTGACTTCTCTTTGTCTCTGATGACATCTTTGTAATGAAATCAACACAGAATTTGGAGAAGATTTTCTCACTGATAATTGTATTGAATGATGAAGAAGCAAAACAGCAAAGCTATTTATACACAAGCTAGGCTAAGATTATACACAAGTATCAATAACTAACAACTACACACCATGCTACACCATGCTACAACATGCTTTAGGTGAAGCAGTAGGTAAACCAGCCATTCTGTACAGTAACAGCACAACTAATCCATGAAACCAGGAAACACTCAACATAGCAACAGAAGCACATCGGAGAACATGCTGCTTCAATACTTTGGCACCACTTGCTCTTGTTTGAGTCTTAGAAATAAATTAGAACAAAAATTGGTCCAACGTTTGAATTTTCTCTGTGTAGCAAAAAACAAAATGACCGGTTTCGCTGGAGTATTATTAATATTGTCTGTCTATTTCAGCCTGAAATCTGCAAATATACACACAGAAAAGTCAGACTTAGTTTTTCTATTAGAAGTGAATCAATTGAAGAAGTACAAACTTTCTAGTTGCTTTTGCTTATGCTGCATTCATTACTTGGACTCAAGCAAGTAAAAATAAGAACAAAGTAATGCAATGCCTTGTCATGACTCATGGGTGATGTAGGAAGCAAATAAGTCTCGGACTCGATGTTAATCTATTGTAAACTTTAGTGTTAAATGTTGACCATATTTTCTGCTTGATTTTGTCATACAATATAGAAGCCAAAGATATTATCCAATTGCAAACATGATGAGTAGTAGCACAACTACAGCTGACCACTAGGAGCTTTCGTCTTCCACTTTCTTATTCCAGATTCAAAGAAGTCATTCTTCGTATCGGGTTTTAACATTCAGGACTATTCAAAACCACCAGTCTTACATTCAGACCATCCAATCTATTTGGAAAAGAGATGATGGCATCTATTACTATCTTTCTTCGAGTTATATAACACATAGCAAGATACTGATAGAAGTGTTTGAGAGGAGGATATCAGAATGACTCAACATGTTATGGAAATGGATTCCGGAGAAAAGCGTCTCAATGAGCTTGGTTACAAGCAAGAACTCAGAAGGGAAATGGTAATCTCACACTTAGTTTACCTCAATTTGGATTTCTAAGTGTCAAATCTTATGTTTAGTACTTTTCTTCACATGAATTTTCTGCAGACGTTGTTCAAAACACTTGCAATCACATTTTCATGCATGTCAGTGTTCACCGGTACACCTCTATATGGCCAAAGCTTGCGTTATGCAGGTCCTGCAACTCTGATATGGGGATGGTTAGTTGTCACCTTCTTCACATGGTTTGTTGGAATCGCCATGGCTGAAATTTGTTCTTCTTTTCCGGTATGCATTGCCCCTATGCTTATCTACTTGGAACTTTGTATTGCAAGAATCATTCAGAACTTTGTATTATCTGAACTTTTAAGATCTCACTTGTTCATACTTCATAGTTTGCATAGAATAGAAACAAAAGCTCATTTATGTTGGAAAAAGGAGCTCCTTGTCAAAAACATATCCATGCTTGCATGTTTTTCTTCTACTCTGCACAAGATTCAACATCCCTCATAGAAATTTAACAGTAGTATTAGTATTATTCAAATTTTTGGACTGTCAGCAATTTCTGAGATGACTTGGTTTCTCAACTTTGACCAGACTACAGGTTCTCTTTATTTCTGGGCTGCCCATTTGGCTGGGCCCAGGTGGGGCCCATTTGCTTCATGGTGCTGCTTGGCTTGAGATAATTGGTCTGACAACTGCAATAGGCGCTCAGGTATTATCAGAACTAGAATTTCAGGCACTTGATAATGAACTAATGAATATGAATACCAGAATTAAACATTCAGGAATATGGTTTTTCTGTTATGTGTTGTTTTTTCTCATTTAGGCATACTCAGCAACACAAGCATTTCAGATGTTCATTGTTATAGCAACTGGGACAAACAAGGGTGGAGGCTATTTTGCTTCAAGGAGTGTATTTGTGTACATGTATATGGGCATAACCCTCATTTGGGCAGTACTAAACACTTTTGCTCTGCAATTCATAGCATTGCTCAACATAATCTCCATATTTTGGCAGGTAAGTTCTTCAATTTTCAATTTCTCGCTAGTTTAACTTCCAAGTTACACATTCTTTTAGGCACATCATAGAACCTTCCTTGGTCTTAACCGAGAATCTGAATCCATCAGGTTGGATAATACTGATCCCTAGCTTCCTTTAACATACAGGTAATTGGTGGTTTGCTTGTGATTATAATGCTACCTCTGGTGGCACAGTCAACACAAACAGCTTCTTCTGTCTTTACTCATTTTGAAACTTCTCCCGAGTCAACTGGGATTTCCAGCGTACCGTATGCAGTGGTTTTATCAGTGCTTCTGAGCAATTACTGTCTGTATGGATATGATGCTGCAGCTCATCTTACTGATATCCACCCAAAAATAGTTCTTCATAAAACATTATATGTGAAACTATTTATAGATATATTTGATTGCCTGGGAAAACATAAATGCCTCTTCATACTAGGTAAGATCAGTTCAGTTGACATACTGGCGCACAGGGATACAACCCATGGTTCCCTCGAGCGACCATCCAAACAATCAGCATGATTACAACCAAAGTATGAATTCTGTATGGCTCCATAGCTGTTGAAAAATTACAGAAAAAAAGTTATTTACGGCAGCCCTGGTATAGATTTTGGCTGGAGTCATAAAAATAGATAGTGAAGTGCAGGCAAGAAGAGGTGCAAATAAGAGAACTTACATTTAAGCGAGTGAATAAGTACTTCATGATACAAAAATTTCTTGAGACTCCATTGGGGAGGACCAATATTGCAAAAGTGACTCTACAGTCAACCTTCGCGTTGCACTAAGCATGGATATGAAAAATCGACAACCATCAATTTTGTATTCTTCAAGTGGATTCCTGTGTCCAAAACTCCTTACATTCACCTGCAAAATATTTCATTTAAGTCTTTACCTATGGACGATGTAAATGAAACTTAAACAATCCAAAGATAATAGAATACCGCTGAGCTTAGCCTGTTCATGTTTACAAGATGATCCCTCCAGAAACAGTCGAGGGTTTTCACAAAAACTACTCTCTGTTATAAAAAGAAAAATATAGTTAAGAAAAGTTTCTATGATAACAAGGATAGAGCCTTAGCTGAGAAATATTCTTACTTCAACTTCCTTCACATAGGTATCATCATAACCAGAGTCTTGAACAACATCCAAATATGAAGCAATCAGATAGTCTCCAAGGTACTTGCGGAGGAGGTTAGTAGTAGCATGGTACGTTCCATTCCTTCATTGAAGGATTACAAAAATTATAAGGCTTGCAAGAAGAAAAAGAAACAAAGAAAAATAATATATATATATTTTTTTTAAACATGAGCACTACAATTCACTCACTTGGTCAAATCATCCGAGCATATAGCAAGCCAACGTTTCAATGAAGAGTTCTTCTTGCGGATACCTCTGAATGCATTTGGAGGTCTTGGCAAGTTTGGAAGGTGAATGTCATCAATTTCTATAGAGTTCAGTTCATGTGACTGTGCAAGAGATTTTAACAAAGTTTCCTCAGTAATTTCTGCAAATGAGTCTGGACAAGTTCTTCCATTAGAATTTATAGATAATTACCAATAACTACAATTTTGTACTCATAATTACCAATTACAAGGTCTGATTTTTTTATACCACTAGCAGGATTTAACACTAACAGACTTTTAATCCGTCCAATGTTAAATGACATAATTAACCCTGACAATCTAAAAATTACAACATATGCCATCTATATATATTAAAAAAAAAAAAAAAAAACAAGTCAGATCTCTGCTCCTCTCCTCTTCTCCTTCCCGATCTGGAGCTCTTCTCCTTCCCGATCGCGACGGCGGAGGGGCGAGGCGCGAGGCGCGAGGCGGAGGAGCGAGGCCGGAGGCCCAAGGCAGCGAGCAAGGCAGTGAAGGCGGCGCGAGGGCAGAGGCGGAGGCGCGAGGTGGACGACGACGACGAGGAGCGAGGCGGAGGCGGACGACGACAACGACGAGGAGGATTGAGGCAGAGGCGGACGACGACGACGAGGTGCTAGGCGGAGGCGGACGACGACGACGACGAGCGAGGCACGGAGGCGGATGACGTCGACGACGAGCGAGGCAGCGGAGGCCGAGCCAGGGGGACCGAGGCGCGACGGCGGAGACAGGGGGACCGAGGCGAGAAGGCGGAGCCAGGAGGGTGACGACGACGACGACGCAACGGAGGCCGAGCCAGGGGGATCGAGGCGCGACGGCGGAGACAGGGGGACCGGGGCGCGAAGGCGGAGCCAGGAGGGGGACCGAGGCGCGACGGCGGACTCCTCTCCCTCTCTGCCTCTCCCTCTCTGTCTCTCTCTCTCTGTCTCCCTCTGTCTCTGTCTCTGTCTCTCCCTCTCTGCCTCCCTCTCTCTCTCTCTTGATTGATTGTTGTGTGTTGATTGTTGTGTGTTTATTTGATTGTTGTGTGTTGATTTGATTGTTGTGTGTTGGAATTGATTGTTGTGGGATTTTTGCTTGTGTTGGTTATGGTTGAGATACTGAGGGTCAATATTATTGAAGCGCGGCGGAGCTACTGAGGGTCAGTAGTATTAAGACGGCGGAGCTACTGAGGGTCAGTAGTATTAAAACGGCGGAGCTACTGAGGGTCAGTAGTATTGAAGCGCGGCGGAGGATGGCGGAGCTACTGAGGGTCAGTAGTATTAAGACGGCGGAGCTACTGAGGGTCAGTATATTAGGTTGAGTTCTGAGGCTCAGTAGCATTAGGCTCACTGAGGGTCAGTAGTATTAGGTTGAATTCTGAGGATCAGTAGCATTAGTCTTAGTGAGGGTAATTGTGTAATTTAAGACTTAACTGATTCTGTTAGTTTTGGATGGAACTTTGTTAATGGTAATTTAAAAAGAAGACCTTGCTATTGGTAATTATGTACCCAAAATTGTAGTTTTGGGTAAAAACCCCTAGAATTTATGTTAAACAAACCAAGAAATGCAAATAATAATAATAATAATAATAATAATAAATAGATAAATAGTCTATCAGCTCACCATCCAATAGTTTCCCAGCAATTGCCATATACTCCGTCAGAAGCTTATTCAAATTCCAGTTCCTTGGATGCTATTAAGCAGTAGGGATTAGTAAAATAAATAAGTGGACTTGATCATACAATAGTTCCCACCAAAAGAGAAAAGTAGATGCATCATATATGAAATCTCAAACTACCTTATGGGCATCAACATTTTTGAAGACAATTTCATCTACCACTGCTTGCATGTACCTATTACCAAGTTTCATCAAGTCAAATTATGATGAAGGTGCTGCAAGAAATTTAATAGATACAAAATGTATATCAAGCAGGCGAGTGTAGTTAAAGGAAGAAAATGATTATTCTCCTAATTACTCTATGTCTATAGCCTTGCATATATCTTTGCACTTTGTTAATGTAACACATGTCTACTAATGGTATGAATATATGACTAATGGTATGAATATATGACCACTAAGACATGCACCTTTGAATGCCCATTTAAAAGATATTCAAGTGAATGTTATAGATGAAGTACAGCAATAAATTTTAATTGATTGATATATTAGGATAAGCAGCAAGAATAAATCCACTGAGATCCAGATACTTACTGGAATACGTGCTGGGAACAACTTTCATTATCACCAGTTAAAATTGACTGCCTAAGTTCATACACATGCTTTCTCTGCACCTGGAAAAAGGAACAGAACAACTTAATGAGCAATAAAAGCAGGACTCATCAAGATTTTCACCCGTTGATCCAACTTGTAGATTTATTTTCTATTTCTCCTCAACTTATGCACGTACTAGCATACAAGATGCCTTATTTATAGATAGATCTCCCTGATTTAGTATTTTATTCACTCAGTCAACATAACTGAAGGTCTCTCCCTAGGAAAGTATAACAATCACAGTGTCTACTGTTGTTCAACAAGAAACTTCAAACCTAATTGCTGTGATAGTAAGTACTGCCATTATTTCTAATCATACCTCTAATACTTCATCAAACTCAACCAGGCTCTTTCTTATGCCAAAAAAGTACTTTTCTGCATTAATTTGCAGGGACAGGAGCTGCAATGGTACAAGGTAGTTAGAACCAGAGAGTGTAAAGTAATTCATCCTCATGGTACCTGCCATAGAAATTTACCTGTCTCACAATGGCATCACCTTCAATTGGTACATCCTCATCATCAGTAATTTTTGAAATAAGCCTCACAGCCCATTCAGTATCAAAATTAAACTTCTGAAACATCTCATCCTGCAAGCTGTTACATCAGAAGCAGAAACATTACGGTGTGGCACCTTCCGCAAACTTCATCATGGGCGTGACGGTTAAGCTAGTCTTAAAAATAGAACTATAGCTGTTGAAATCCCTCTCATTGAGAAGCACTAATTCTTAGTCAAAACTCCACCAATCACTGTGACAATTTGGTTTTGGTAATGATAAAGATAAAGGAAGGTTAAGTCAGCAGAACAGATATGTCCCAACTAAGCCATATTTTTCTTCTTGCTTATTTTCAGTAAGCATTAATAACTTAAAGACGCTTTCCGCCCACTGATCAGACCTCTGTGGGAGCATATATATATATATGCATGTCTGAATGGGTGCTAGTCTCAAACAGGAGAGTTGACTTACCTCACCATAAATCGTGTTGATCCTGGATCACCTTGCCTTCCTGCTCTGCCACGAAGCTGTAACAGGGTACGACCAATTTTATAATAGTCAGATCTAATAAGGAAGCAAGACAAGATACATAATATACTATAGATAATGTAATTGTCAGGTTCAAGTTATTAATTGTATGCATGGAAGCAGATATCTTTCACTAATGAAATAACAAGAAATCACGAAAAATTAATTTCAAAATTCTCAAATGAAAGAGAGGAGAACTCTCGTAACTCCAAAGCTGAAATTGGATGGTCAGTTGGTCACATATCAAAACCAAATTCACCCAAAAACTGATATATCACAAATAAATGCTATATATATAAAATAACAATGAACAATGCATGCAAAAATAATTCACCTGGTTATCTATTCTACGAGACTCATGCAGAGATGTTCCAATCACGTGAAGGCCCCCAAGTCTTTTCACTTCAGACCCTTCTTTGAAACAGTGTCGCTCACAATCCTTCAAAACTGAAAGGTAAGCAAGTGCTATTGTAGGGCCAAGAGGGTATATCTCAGATTGTTCAACAGCAAGCTTCTGTAGCTCTTTCAAATCTTTTGATTGACTCATTTCCACAGACTCTGATATCATGGACTTTGCCTCCTTATATGTCCAGCTCTTTCCTTCATTTTTGCCAACATATTTAGCTGCACAATTAAAAATCATATGTAAATTATTATTATGCAATCACAATATATGTAATCTAAGCAGAAAATATCTATTAGTAAGAGAATAGCCACAAACCCATTAATGCCGTCTTAGCCAGCAAAGCTAATGATGATGGACCGACCTTTATCTTTGACAGTACCTAAAACAAATGCTTCATCAGAAACAGGATCATTTTGGCCTGCAACTTGCACCGAGTAGAATTAATCACCTTTTGTGAAATTGCCTCTCCATCGACGTCAACGTCAGGAGCTTCTCGTGTCAGAGATGAAATCAAACTGTCTTCTATGATCTCTTTCGCAAGCATCTTCAATCATTACAAGGATGCAATCCATTAAATTCATAAAAATCCTTTTTGAGTTTTTGGTTTCTACTTATTCACACAGGCTCTAGATAAGGATACTTTAAATACAAAGCAGTGCATGCATGACAACTAGTATAACATAGATTCCTGTTTAATGATGTTTTTTTCTTGCACTCGAATAAATTAACAATGAATATGCCACCTACTTTAGGATTCCCTCCTAGGATTATGTCAGTGCCTCTGCCAGCCATATTGGTAGAAAGCGTAATGGCATGTTTTCGTCCAGCTTGGGCAACAATTTCAGCCTCCTTTGCAGCATACTGATGAGAAAATTAATTAAACTCAATTTTAACGAAATAATTATAACAATTATCTGACAAAATAGGACAGGTTGTGTTAAACATCAATAAACCTTAGGCCGTGCATTTAGAACATTGTGTGGAATGTTATATTCCCCCAGCAGATCAGACAGGTGTTCAGAATGCTCAAGACTGCATTAAGAAGATGAGAGATCATATAAACAAATCTGCTGAATTCATGCAAACTAAAAACATGTAGATGACCAATGTACTTATTGAAAGAGTTAACACTGTGCCTCTGCCTGTTATAATAGGTATCAAAATGCTTTGCTGGACATCAAACACAAAGCCTATATGCTTCCGTATTTCCTTAGAGTTTATGATTGTTGAAAAATAAGAATGATAACAGCAGATTATCTTCAGATCACATAAAACCAAATGCAAGATTTAAACATATTAAATTATTCATACCTGGTGGTGCCAACCAAAACAGGTCGCCCCTGCCTGAACATGTATTCCACTTCTTGACGAACAAATTCCCATTTCCCCCGAGCAGTCTAAAATAATACAGAGCCCAAAACAACTTGAGAATACTTATAAAATATAAGTATGGAAATCAGACAAACTAGAGGAAAATTATAAAATATCCTACCGCGAAAGCTTGAATAGGTAAATCCTTACGAATGTTTGGCAAATTTGTTGGCACTTCAATAACTGGTGTTTGGAACATTTTCAAAAACTCCTTCTCCTTAAATGATTAAATGGAAACTTATGTGAACATAATCATTATACATAAAAGTTGGCAAAAAATTTCCTCACAAATATACAATGTCAGAGTGCACATATATACGTACTTCAGTTTTGGCAGTCCCAGTCATCCCTGATAGCTTTGGGTAGAGCTTGAAAAGAGATTGATAGGTGATTTGTGCAATAACAACTGAATCCGCCTAAAAATTAAGCTGAAATTACAACTCTGAACCAGGATGGTATAGTTTTTCTAGAATCAGGCACCAATTGTCGAACTTTAAGAAATACCTGAATCTTTAAACCTTCTTTACCCTCCACAGCTTGATGAATACCCTCAGACCACCTTCTCTTATCTTCGACTCTTCCAGTGAGCTGCACATATATTAAGACTTTTAGTATCCTAATTCAATGACACCTAATCTGTACTTGTCTATAAATTGCTCATTAATGAAATAACAATATTTTGATCCAAGAAAAACTTGTGATTCATGAGAATGGCATAATGTACAATTTTTATGTCTATAATTGTCAAATTCATTATTTAAGGTACCTATAATTATGATGCTCTATATACTTTTTTCTTTATATAGTTCTTTCTAAAAATCATAATTATACCTCATTGATTATGAGAGCCTTCCCATTTCTGACAATATATTGCACATCCTTCCGATAGAACTCTTTAGCTTTCAGCGCATTCATCACAAACCTACAGAGTTCCAGTGTTAAAGCTAAATAAAAGGGTCAAACTGAAAACTCATGTACACAATTGCCAGAAATTAGAATTGATTCAGTCCCTCAATATTCCACTTTACCTGGCCCAGGGGTCATTTTCATCCCATAAGTCATTTGTTTCAAGAGCCCTCTCAGCAAGAGCTATTCCTTCTTCAGTCAACTCAACTGCATAATCTTTAAGTTCTGCATTGTAATGCTGTGAAGACCATTGTAAATTATAAATAATCACTCTTTACCAACAAAATAATTTAGAACAAAAAAAAAGACACTGATGATGAAAAGGTCAACAAATAGCAACATAAAGTCATAGTTCATCCGAAAATAAATGACGAGAATGGACTTACAATTCCTCGCACAAGCAACTCAGCCACTTTAGCAGCAACAGGATAGCGTGCAGCATCTTTACTAGCCTGAGATAGAGAAAAGTATCCATCAAACCAACGAGCTCTTCCTTAATATGAAATTTTAATACTGAAATTATGCACTGAAATAGTAAAATGAAATGAAATTAATTTGGAAGATTAACCTCGCCACTAATTAGCAATGGATTTCTTCCTTCATCGATAAGAACTGAGTCAACTTCATCAACTATTGCAAAATGAAATGGCTCTGGCCTGATTGACACAGGAAACAACTAATTATTCCAAAATAAATAAATAAACTAAATAGATACATAAACACCGTCAAATGAACCAGTAATTATTTGATACTTACGATCTCATAACTTGTTCTCCACTACTTCCAGCAAGATTGTCTCGTAGATAGTCAAAACCAAGTTCCTGATAATTTCATTATGAAGGAATATTAGAAAGGAGGCAGTTCCTCTTTTTCTTTGGAGCGAGTGCACTATCAATCAGCATCCTCAAGATGTTGTTTCTCAAGAAAAAAGAGCTTGAGCAAGACTATCAACAAGCAGTAAAAAAGGACTTACTGAATTATTGGTGTATGTTATGTCACATCTATAGTTGTCTCTCCTCTTGTCAGCTGACATATTTCTCTAGGTCGCCAATAGGAACGGAAAATGAAAAAAACATCTCATTAAAACATATATCAGCAATTTGCAGAATATACTTTGTCTCTCAACTCTAGTGAGAGTCATAATAGTTGGCTTGTCGTCTCAAAGTAAGGATGTCATGTGTCTAGAGCGATGAAGTTACAAATCATGCCCATTAGAGTACACCCCTCAAAACATATATGCAGAGACGAGATTACCTGAATAAGACCCACTGAAAGACCTAAGAAGTGATGAACACGACCCATCCACTCAGCATCTCTCTGAGCAAGGTAATCATTTACGGTGACCACTGTATCATGAGAGAGAGAGAGAGAGAGAGAGAGAGAGAGAGATAAATAAAATTTTGTTGATTTCAGAGACAAAAAGTAGACCTAAGGAACTGCTTAAGCTTGTAACATACTGCATGTAGCATTTCAGACAAGTACATGTAAGCAAACAATGTGTTCACTCCAGCAACTTCATACAAGCCACGGCAAAGGAATAAAATATAAAACATACCATGAACACCTTTGCCAGTCAAGGCATTGAGATATGCAGCTAAAGTGGAAACCAACGTCTTCCCCTCTCCCGTCTTCATTTCGGCAATGGAGCCATCATGAAGCACTGCTCCACCAATGATCTGGCATAACATCACCACACACAAACACGAAAGTCCCAAAATCAAGTCAATCAAAAACACCTAAAAGTTCCAAATGCAGATGAACTCATGTTAAAACCGCAAACGTGAAAGCCAACACAATGAGTGCATTAGAGAGAAAAGGATACCTGAACATCAAAATGCCGCATACCAAGCTTCCGTTTCGCAGCTTCACGAACAACAGCAAAAGCCTCTGCTTGAATATCTGCAAGTGTCTCTCCTTGCCCCAATCTCCGCCGGAACTCGGCAGTTTTAGCAGTAAGCTACACAGCAAAACAAACACATTCCATCAATCCAAATCACCAAAACAAACTCAAACCGTACAATGATTAAAACGAAACAAGAAGCAAAGCCAATTTTGAACCTGGTCATCAGTGAGCCTCTGTAGCTGAGGCTCAAAGGAGTTGACAGAGTTGACAAGGCGGTAGTAGTCTCTAACAATCCAGCTGTTCAAGCTGGTGACGTCGTTCCAGGTCTTGCCGAGCCGGCCCAGATTTTCCTGAAACGAATAAAAGAGGCGAGTGAGGCAAATGGTCGAACAGGTGGTGGGCAGTTGGGGGAGTGATTTACCTTGAGGGAGGCGGCGGTGAGAGTGAGAGTGAGACGACGTCGTTGAGGGCGAGAGGAGAAGGAAGAGAAGGAGATGGGGAAGGTGGCGCGTGGAGGGAGTGGTTTGAGGGAGAGGAAGGTTGGGGTTTGGAGAGTAGTAGTACAAGGCATGGCGGGAAGTAACACTGAGTTAGATAGTAACTAAAGATTATGACTTGAATGAAGTAGGATATTGAATCAGAGAAGAGGAGACGCTCAGTACGAAAAGAATCAAACGCTAAAAAGTGGTCAAGTTTTTGGAAAAGAAAATGGCCCATACAGGTCTCGAACCTGTGACCTTCGCGTTATTAGCACGACGCTCTAACCAGCTGAGCTAATAGGCCATTTGTTTATACTTCTTCAGTTTGTTTACAACAACTTTTGCGTATTCAAGCCAATGAAGACATGATGTATCTGTGCTGGAGTCTGGAGACTTGGAGTAGGACATATTTTAGGGATGACGATCTAAGTCATATATGATAACTTATGAGTTGTTAGTTATTGATTGTCATAGTATTGGGATCTTAAAGAACAATCCTGGAGCTAAACAAGTAAGAGAAACAGTGGTATGTGATATACGATTAGTGCTATACCGTATATGTGTTTTAATGTGGAAAAAGTTCAGTACAATCGCTTTATGAACTCCGCCCCTCCCAGTCAGTCAATCTGGCATTTCTTCATCCATGGTCTCTCCCCGTCCTCAGAGAGAGAGAGAGAGAGAGAGAGAGAGAGCTGTATATGTAGGTATTTCTCTACAGGCATGCCATTTCCATCGCCTAAATACACTGTTGTGAATTGTATATTGGTTAAACGTACACTTGTATATTTGTATTTGCATAAACATTTTACATTTGAAAGAAGAACATCTGATGTATATTCTGTATTTGCCCAACCGCTAAGCTGCTGCAACAAACTGTAGCATGGTGCAGTCTATAGCACTCTACCAGTGGGATTCAAGCTTCAAACTTACCCATCTTAACTATCATTTGGTGGATTGGCCGAGCCGCCTGAGTTTAATCCTGAGCAACATATCCAGCATAATAGTAGCATACCAATTCGGTGGTCATTTACCGTAGTAAAACACCTGTTGTAAGCAAATTAAGGTTCACAAATTCTTAATCCTTTGACAAACTGGTCATTTATACAAAGCATCTAAAGCTTGCAAACAGTAAATTTAACAGTCAATATAGAAAGGAAGGTCTATAAGTCTCCATATATGAGGCAAGTATGATGAAAGAGTGATAGAATATGACCAATCGTCAAGATTGTGGATGTGCGAGGAAAATCAATACTTTTCTTTCATATAAATGCAATAGTTTCATACTCTAAAAAAAATAGTTGAAGGGACCATACTGTGTATATCATTAGAAGGGGAAAAAGACGTACCATGATATTCCTATTAGCAAAACCAACGAAAAGCTTTCCTTGCCAGCATAGCAAAGTTGTAACGACGGAATCACAGGGGACGGATCCAATAGGTCTGAAATCTGCTTGAATCTCATCACTAGACCATTCCTGTGACATGAACACAATTTTGTATGAGATCCTAGGTGTGAATATGTGATGACAGCAAACTGGTAGTTTCATCTCATCAATAGAACAGTACAGAAACAAAGACCATATTTTACCTGGACATTGACAATTTTATCCAACCCTCCAGTGAAAAGCCATTTTCCATCCAGGCCAGTAGCAAATACAGCACCATTGTGCATTTTAATGGATTTCATGAACACATCATTTCTCCAGACCTGAAGAAAGACAAAATAAGAGTTTATTTACAAGAAACGCTAATCATAAAATAATGATGGTGATTATGAGATGAAAAAGAAGAAGCAGTAGCACCAAAATTTTATTAGCTTTCAGCTTGACAAGCACGTTGGCCTATTAATTCCTCTCTGATATCAATTAAATGAATTTACCATCAATGATGTAATTCTCATTTTCATACAACCATAAATCTTGGATCTAGAGTCTATCATGTTTGGAACTCTATTCTACAAGATCCACTCGATAATATAAATGCCCAGTTTTGTTAGGAATATAAACAATCTTAGGACTCTGATATGCCCAGTTTAGTTATCACGTCTCAGATCTTAGGTATCTATCAAAAGATTAGCTTGAGAGTCAATCTCCAATGCACCGATGAACATAATATGTTCTCATCTAGATCAAGTATGGATTAAGAAAATAATACCTTTAGACATCCATCTTCATGGGTTGCAATGAGCACATGTCTGTCAGCAGCTAGAGATAGGACAGAAGCCACAGTTCCAGATGTGTCTTCCCCTAGTACTACCAAAGGACTATGATCGCTGAGACTCCATAATCTGATGGTTCCATCCCAACTGCCGCTATAAAGAACACTATCACAAACTGCAAGTGTTGAAACTACTGATTTATGACCAGACATTGTGCATGAGATGGTTCCATCCTGAAATTTTATGAAAGCAAAGAAGTTTTCCACTGAGATCTGAAAAGATACATATATGCAGACAATAACAGACAATACAATAGATGCAAAGCCCTCACCTGCAAAGACCATGCTTTTACTGTTCTGTCTCCACTGCCAGTATAAATATATCCATTTCTAAAGGCCAAGGCATGAATACCACTAAAGCGCCAATCTTTCTGCTCATACAGTATCTTTAAAGGTTCTTGCCCAAGAGGGGAACACGCGCCCCAGACAAATATGCCACCCCCACTGTCACCACTTATGCACAAGGGTTTCTCTTCATCTACATAAAGTAGAGCCTTAATGGTATGCTCATGGCCTTTAAATGTATGTACATGACAGAAGTCCTGCATGGAATTTGCAAGGACAAAACTTAATGAAAGGGAAAACATAAGAGAATACAATTCTAAATAAACAAATAAGACGAGGAGTTTAAATTCAGAAGTCATTAAAATGAACTATAATATGTTCATATTATACTCTAAGGAGGCTGGCCTCCAAGTGCTGTGTGACTATCAACAAATTTCCAAGCATACAAACACCATAATAGACAGTGCCCACCTCATTAAATAATTTGAAATACCAGCATCACCAAAAAGATTCACAGAGACATGCAGCATATATGTGTTAATGGGATCCAAGATTTTTTTTGGTAGATGTTGCAATACTAGCAGACTGACTATTCATGATTAGCAACTCTGAGGAGCTAAATGGGAGTCATATAAAGACAACTCTGTGTTATCACACACACCAAAAAGAACAAGAAGACAAATTTTAAGACTTACATCCATTTTATACCTGCAAAGCCCACACATGGATGGTTTTGTCAAATGAGGAGCTAAATAGAAACTCTCCTGCAGCAATTAAGTAGAAAGTGCATAGAGAAATGTCAGATACTGAAACATAAGCCAAATATAAGCAAGTAATGTGACTGACTTCTAAGTTCTGATATTCTTCTCTCGGCAAAAGAAGTTGTGCAAAACTTGAAAGGAAAGGCAATTTTGGGGGATTTGGTTGTTTTTTCAGGACATAATACTCGAGACATCTTAATACAGATTATCTGATGGGGGTGGTTTGTTTCATTCAACTTGATCATCTTGAGATGTTTATCTCTAATATTCTAGAGAACACTATCTTTCAGTTTTTTTTTTTTTTTTACAGAAACAGTTTTGTGGTAGGTCTGTTATTTTAGTGTTAAAACACACCTTCCATAGTTCTTTAATGTAGTGGCCATATCTATAGTTCCTCCCTCAACATCCTCCCTCCCTCCACAGCATCATAAACAGGGTTTAACTGAAACTATCAGATATGCAACCTAAAATACAATATGATTATACCTCCAACTGCTAAGCCTGTAATAGAGTCACGATGGCCCTGCAGAACTTTAGATTTAACCTTTCCCTCTGCGAGTCCATCAACAAAACCATTCTCAGATCCCTCCTCAACCTGATCACTCTCTGCTCCTCCACCAACTTGTTTTCCCTGCAACTCATGTTCTTTTTGTGTTTCTGACATTTTCTTGGGCATCTGACAGAGCTCCCCCAGAATCAAGCAACAATCTGTGCTGTTGTCCTTCACTGGTCTCTCCAAACCAGCCATGATATCATATTGAGGTTTAACAACCAATTCCCTAATGCAACTCATAATGTCAACCACTAGTGGACGACTAGCCGGATCATAATTCAAACATCTGCATAAATTCTCCCTCAGTGATGTATATTCACAACCCAACCTACTGTCCAGCAACTCACCAACTCTTTCAATCCAACTTGCATAAGCCAAACGATCACATATATAATCCACCTTTCCAATCTCTTCACTAAACTCTTTCCCAAGAAGTAAACTCAGCAAAACACAACCTAATGACCAAACATCCGACCCACACCCAACCAGATACTCCAACCCCTCACATTCCACCACACCACCCTCTCTCTTCACCACCTCAAACAACACCTCCATGCTTACAAAATCCCCATCTCTCAACAAACTCCCAAACAACACTCCCATCTCCTCCTTCCTACCCCCAACACTCCTCCAAACCTTCCTCCCCATCACCAACACCTCCCTCAAATCCACAAAAACATTCCCAAACTCATCGAAACCGAAACACTCCACACTCAAACCACCTCCCACAAACCCCTCCAAATGCAACCCCATCACAGCCTCACACACCCCCATCCCAACCACACCAAAACCCCCCAACCCATCTCTCCCAAAACCACCCCCATTTCTGAAACCACTCAACTTCTCCTCAACTCTCCCACTGCCTCTCTCACACACCAAACACAAAACCTCATCTTCTTCATTCCCCCAAAACCCATAAACCCTACCTACCCTCCTACACTGCCTCTTAACCCCTCTCACCAACAACCCCAATTCTCTTCTCTCCTCCTCTCTCATCTCACTCAAACACTTCAACACCCTCACATTATAACTAAACTCAAATCCAGACTCACCCAAATTCTTAAAGTTACCAACTTTAACCAACCCCACATCAGCACCATCCTCACAAAGCCGGCCCCTTTCATCCGTTTCGACCAAAACGGCGTCGTTTCCGACAACCCAGTCCTTCCACGTGCTGTAAAACTCGTCGGACCAAAGCCGGGGGAGAAAGTTAAAGACTTTTTCTTGCTGACGTGGCTTTCGGGGATTAGGGTTAGGGTTTTGCGGTGGAGAGAGGAAGAGGGAGAGTGAGAGGAGGTCGATGTTCTTGGGTAGCGCGGCGGCGCCGTTGGGCGGGTACTTGACGAGCTGAGTACACGCCGGACAGCGAATCGTCTCCGGGTAGCGGTGGGGAAGCTTGGTCAGGCAGTCCTCGCACGCCGTGTGGCCGCAGCCTAGCACGCGCGGAATCGTCGACGCGCCGTCGTAGTTCTGCAGACACACTGGACACTCCGGTAGCTCAGGCACCTCCATTTTTGTATTACAAAACGACGCCGTGCTGATTTAAATAGCTTTTGGGTTTCACCTTGGACGATTGGATCCCCCTAGTTTTATGGAATTAACAAAATTGCCCTTATGACTAATCCTGGGGATGAATATAACACTGGGTTCAGAGCTCTTTTCGCGTTTTCGAGTGAAGAGGGATCTAAGTGAGAGCTCGCTCTTTGGATTCTGAGGTATATGCTCTCATTTTGGGTTAAATTGATTTGCGTGGATTACATAGATGCTTTTTACTTGCTAAAATTATAGTTTGGGCATGAAAGATTGTTTTTTTATTTTAATTTGTGAGTAAGTTTAGAGATCTGGTGCTTTGCTAGTTCTATTTTGGTAAAGATGGTATCTTTACTTTGAAAATTGATGAACCCAGAGAAACCCTTTTCACGATCTTGCAATTTATGTATGGCGAATTTATGGGCTTATTTTTAAGTTTTGTTGTTGACATTGTTTGGTGTGGTTTGTAATGCAGGTAGAAGGAGATCATGGCGGGGTCGGGGAGTTCGATGTTGTATTCCTTCCTTCTGTTCACTGTGATTCTATCACTTCAAGAGATGTATAGAGGGAAGTTGGCTTCAACTGAGTTGTTTACGATTCTCGGGGGTTTCATCAGTTCCCTCTTGTTCCTTGTGCTGCTCACTGTAAGTTCTAGAGCTCATTTAGGACAAAATTGTACTGTTTATAGTTCCATAAAGCGAGCTTATATGATATGGCATTGGTTTCTTTTCTTCCAGTTCATTGGCAATTACCAGGAATCATCTGGCGTAAAGACTGGCTGGGGTGCTGGTGAGTGTTTGTTCCTTTTTATTTGTTCGCCTCTAAGAGGGTTCGTGTGAATTATGGTCTTGAAAATGGAAACAACAAGAAAAATTTCATCCCTATCTATTGTGGTCAAGTGAGCACCATTTGTGGAATTGCGCTCTGCAAGGAAGTTCCGTCCTTGCCAGTTTGTTGGATTGGACAGCATTGCTATCCTCCAAGTAGTTCTGTCCTTTTAATATCCAGTCCAAAGAAATTATTGATATACACAAGCATCAATAACATGCCACTGTTGTGAGCCTACTCCATATCTTTTTAGTGCATTTTAATGCATAACTTAGGTTTCCCTTAACCTCGCAAAATATATTTGGACTCTCATAAATGGCATGTCTAGATTTCCTGCACTGTGACCAGCCTATTCCTAAGTGTCTGTTACATCGTTCTTTGAAGTTTGGAAGATAACAAAAAAAAAAAAACATAACCAGAAAAAGAGAGGCAGAGAGTGCAACTCTTAAATTCTAGCAACCCAGTAGACCAATTTTTTGTTTGACCTTTCTTTGTGGGAAGAGAAAGATGGGTGAAATATTAAGCTAAGTAATAGTTCCTTGCAAAATTCAAACTGCCTCCTTACAACTTTTGTATGAATAACATATTCCAGTGCTGTTTATAAATGATCTGACCTTGTTTTTGATATCGAGTAAATCCCTTGCTTTAACATTTTTCCAGTGTTTGTAAATTATCTGACCTTTCTTTTTTATATTCAATACAAAGGAAAGGATTGCATAAATGATAGTTATGTTTTTGAACGATCTCGCTTCTTCTCTGTATTGGTAATGGCAGAAAGCTGAAGAGATTCAGTTGTTCAGATCGTAGTATTCACCAGATATTTAAAGGGTTTTTAAATTATTAGTAACATGAAAAAGAAAGGAACAGTAGATATATTCTTTTCTTTTATATGGCGGCATGCTGGACTTTAGGGTTCTTTTTTGTCCATACATGAATTAATTTCTCAGTGCACAGACAGTTAATTTATTGATGTGTTACTTATAACAAAAGTTGTTCTTTCTTTTGCAGTTATCATTGCAGAAGCAGTTGCTCTTATTGCTGCTAGCACTGTCCATCGAGTTTGTATCACAACATGGTAATGTTAGCTCATAATTTTATATTTATGGTATTCTATATTCTTAGATGTGCATGTTTTGGGTCTAGTCCCCTTATGGCCTTATTGATAAGGAGCCTGACGGCTTCTTGAGGTTTACATTAGGCTACTGACCAAGACTTCATATTTTCTCACGACAATACCTATGTATGAAATAGCATGCTTTAAAATAGACACAAAATAGATTCAGCAAGCCAATAATGCTACTGTCATTTTAGATTCAGCAAGTTTTGATACATAGGATTTCCAATTCATAATATAAAGAGTTGAAAACCTTTTGAGTATTTTAAGCCCTTGTGACTGCTGTCAATATGATCTTGAGATGTATGTAAGGTTACAACATTGTTAATGATCTGATTATTCCACGCAGTTTCTTGTTCTCTGCCGGATTATTGTATGAGGTCAACAAGCTTTCAGGGATAATGCTTTCCAAAAGCGAATCTAAAACAAAAAGGCACTGAGTGGTCATATTTGTTATAATTCACATGTTGAGAAATGTTTTTGTTCCCTTTTCTTCCGGGTACAATTTAGCCATACTAGAAAAGGAGAAGTATCAGTTTTAATGTATCAGATAATTGTCAAACATGGAACTTGAAAGATGTGATTCGATTAATAGCATTTATGGGATTTGTTTACATCTAGTACACCTGAAGTTTAGCTCACCAGGGCATATATATGAGGTTTACTCTAAGAAGCCCGAATACGAGTACGTGTGTCCTTATTCGACACAATACGATACGCGGACATGCTATTTATTTTTTTTAAATATAAATACGTGGTGGACATGTTCACTAAATTTTATTTTAAATATTATATATATATATATATAATAAAAATATGTGAAATACAAATAAAATAGTTTATAAAATTAAAACCTAATTAATGTAAATCCAAATCCAAATCTAAAATCAAAATCAATTCAAACTTCAAAGTCCAAAATCCACACTATTTATTTTTCTTTCCCTTCACTCCTTTCTCTTCTGTGCTCTCTCTCTCCTCTATTTTTTTTCTCCTTCTCGTCTCTTTTCTTCCTTCTTCTTCCTCCCTCTCTCCCCTTTCTTTCTTCTTCTCTCCCCCTCTTCCCTTTCTTTTCCCCGTCCCCTCTCCTCCTTTTTCTTTCCCGTTTGCTCCCTCCTCTCTATCTACCCCTCTCTTTTTCTCTTTTTCTTGGGTTTACTCTTGGCCCAATCTCTCTCTTTTCTCTCCACCTCGACGCAAACAGAGAGGGAACTCTATCTCTCTTTCTCTCCGTCGCACCGAACCACCTCCACTCCAAGCTTCTTCTCCACCTCCTGCCGTCGTTCGGTGAAGACCCACACATGCAACCATACGGCCTAAGCTTCTCCTCCACCTTCTGACGAAACTACCTCTCGATCCTCCTTACCCTCTCCTCCCTCGCCGCCGTGGAGATCAAATCCTTAACGATCTCCGCCGGCACTTGGCTTCGTAATCATCTGCGTCTCCTCCGTCTCCGTCACCTCCAATATCGCCGACATCGACCCCTGCCGCCTCGGCTTCCTCCATTTCCCTAATCTACCCCTCGTGTCTTGCTTATTTTCGTGTCCACCCAGACACGCACGTGTCCAACACAAATACTTGCGTATCCAGATCGTGTCTAAACCAGACACGCGTGTACGACAGTATTTCACCGTATTCTAGCGTATCGTATCCGTATCCGTGTTCGATACGGAATACGCCACTGATTTCACGTGTCCGTGCAACATAGGATTTACTTCATATTTCTTATCTCTCCATAGTTTCTTGTAAGCATCAAAGTCCCCAAAGAGAACACATGGTTCATCATTTGCGGCTTGTAAGTGGGTATAATCAGCCAAATAGTAGCTTACTTATCGTCCCCTGCAGATGAGCATAGACAAAGGTGGCAAGGCAACAAACATGTATACTTATTAGTCTGGATTTCTACCCCAACCCAATCCATGTACGATTGCAGGAACATGAATAACGTTCAGAACAAAATTCAACTAGAAGCTAATACCGTAGTTTGTTTGAAGCAGTACTGCACTACTACATAGATCATTTTATGTTCTAAAAGCTAATATTAAACATAACCTGTGAATGAACTCCTTCTCGACCACAGCCTGGGCCCTGGGGTAATTTTAATATATCAGTAATGTTAATAACAACTGTTTTTTCTTTTCCTTTTGAGGGCAATGGAAGAGTGATCCATTGACAATAAAATCATACGACCTCTCTCTGTTAAGATGGATCTGGACATCTCTCATATTATAATGCTCAACTTAGTTTAGGGTTTACGGTTTAAAAAACACACTCAAAGGAATCCAAAGGGAAAACTACTCAAAAAAGAAAAATGATACACCCCGGCAAGACCTACACTACAATCATCTCCCAACATCTTCCAACATTTGCGTATACGCGGACAAATCAAACCTTCACTTCCATTACTTCTTTTTGAAGCAGTAGAGAAGATAAGCCAAGCATTCCAAAACACAGCCAGATTCGAGAGTTTCCTCCTCTTCAGTTTCAGCATCTTCTCCAATACCATTTTGATCAGGGTCCGTCATACCGTGGGGTCGTTCCTGATACAGTTAGCATCATGTATGCCATCAGTATTTTTTGAAAATGAAGATCAAAAGTTTCAACTAATGATTGTCATTTGGATATGAGCTTCTCCTAGCTAGTTAGAGTATGCAATATCAAATAGTTAGTTCCATCAATACCAGGTAACGAAGAATAAGACAGAATTGATCCCGAGAACCGTAAGAGTCATGAGTTCTTACCGCCTCCTGCAGAAGAACATCTGGTAACACAGCCACATTGTTTACATCAACAGTCTGACCAGCGAGACGGCTCGATGAACCACCAGTGTTTACATCTCTGTAAGGCCTGCTAGTGCCGAGTTCAGAATCATTGGCATACAACAAGCGGACCCCACATGCCTTCAGTTCGCACTTGCTAGACTCATTTGGGAAGATGCGAAAATACGCTTTACCGACCGTGGTGAAAGGAATGGAGCTGGCTCCTGCACTTGAATGTTTTACTTTGGTAAAGGACCACAGAACATGATCTGAATTTGTTCTTGCCCCGTTCAAGACGCTGGTTCTGATCCGGTATGAATATCCATAGCTTTGACCAGTGTTGGTTTTGTAATTGCATTGACATGTCAGCACCTTCGTGAACTCGGATACCACCACAACAGCGCATAGAGCAAAACCCAAAAATTCTGTCGTATGAAACCAATCTGGAGAAAACTCAATTTCCACTGAACATCCCTCCGCACGATAGCTGAACCATTCAGGAATTTCATTTCCCGGGTAAATGACTGTAACAGAATCCTCAAACGCCGTTTCGACATGTATAAGCAGGAGGAGTCATATAAGATTATACGTAGACAAAAAAGTGTGTGAGAGAGAAACAAAGACGTACATGCATTATACTTGTATTACGACGTTTCTGAACTACTTCCGATGATGCCATTTCCATAATTCTACTCCGTGCATCATCCATTATGTTGCTCCTTGAACTCTCATTCAAATCTGTGCAATTAATAAAGTTACGACGTTCTTCGCGGTACCAAGGATCTTCAGATCGATGTACAGTCGTCCTTGAACTTGCCACCCTCTGCAATGATAAAGAGATTTTGAATAAAAAGATAACAATGGATGAAAGGTGTTTTTCCACAATGTTTATAACTGTTTACAAGGGACAATATATATACAAGAGAGAGAGCTTGGTTTGGTCCAAAGGAACAAAAACCAAGATCTTGAGCAGCTAAAAAAACAAATCCTGCTGGATTTTGGAGAAGAAAACAAGCAACAGAAGATCTCATCACGTGCAGCATTTATTGTCATACCCTGTTGATACTGAACCAGGCTGAACCAGGGTGAACCAAGCTAGAACTGGAACATTGATTCTTTATCAAGGTGATTCACCCTGCTGATACCCTGCTGATACTGAACCAGGCTGAACCAGGGTGAACCAAGCAAGAACTGGAACCTTGATTCTTTATCAAGGTGATTCACCTTGATTCAAGGTGAATCAAGGCTTACTTCTTTACTCCCCCTCAAGCTGGATCGAGAGAATCTCTGGATCCAAGCTTGGACAGCAGTCTTTCAAATTGAGCTGAAGGCAATACTTTTGTGAACACATCAGCTAGTTGGTCAGATGATCGAACATAGGCAGTAACAAGAACTTTGGATTGCACTTGATGACGAATGAAATGGCAGTCGACTTCTATATGTTTTGTCCTTTCATGGAAAACAGGATTAGCTGCAATATGCATTGCTGCTTGATTGTCACAATGCAGGATGATGGGATATGCACATTTAACTCCAAGATCGGCCAGAAGAGTTTTGAGCCAAATTAGCTCACAAGCAACAGATGCCATGGCTCGATATTCTGCCTCCACACTAGAACGTGCAACCACTGACTGTTTCTTACTCTTCCATTTCACTAGATTGCCTCCCACAAATGTACATAAGCATGTGGTAGACTTTCTATCGATTGCATTTCCAGCCCAATCTGAGTCTGTATAACCTTCTAATGTGAAATGACCATGTTTCTTCATGAAAATGCCTCTAGTCACTGACCCTTTTAGATAACGAAGAATTCTTTTAACAAGCTACATATGATAAGAGTTTGGAGCATGCATGAACCGACTAACCATGCTGACAACATATGTTATATCAGGACGAGTAATGGTAAGATAAATTAACTTACCAACAAGTCTTTGATACACTCCAATATCAAATAAGGGTTCTCATTTTTCTGCAATATTCAAGGTGCTAGGCAGTGGTGATTTGGCAATGCTGCTCTGCTTCATGTTGGCTTCATCAAGAAGATCAGCAATGTACTTTCTCTGATTCAAGAATAGGCCTGTAGAGGATTGGTCCATTTCAATTCTTAGAAAATATCTCAACTCCCCAAGGTCTTTGATTGCAAATGTTGCATGAAGAGATTGTTTGAGAGCTTGAATTTCTTGAGCATTGTCTCCAGTAATGATCAAGTCATCAATATAGACAAGAACTATGAGTCTTCCCAACTTGCCAACTCTCACAAATATGGAGGAATCTCCAAAGCTGCTTCTGAATCCAGAACCAATCAAGACAGAGCTGAGCTTAGAGTACCAAGCTCTTGGGGACTGTTTGAGCCCATATATTGCTTTGTGGAGCTTGCAGACCATTCCAGGAGTCTTCTCTTGAGTGTGGCCAGGAGGAAGACGCATATAAACATCTTCTTCAAGATCTCCATGCAGAAAAGCATTCTTGACATCCATTTGATACAATTTCCAACCATAGTTCACTGCCACAGACAAAAGAACTCTCACTGTGTTCATTTTCGCTACGGGAGCAAAAGTTTCCTTGTAGTCCACTCCAAATGTTTGAGTGAAACCTCTAGCAACCAACCTTGCCTTGTACCTCTCGATGGTGCCATTTGAGTGAAATTTAATCTTGTAAATCCATCTGACTCCAACAACTTTATGCCTCTTAGGTAGTTGAACTACGCTCCAAGTATTGTTGTCATGCAGGGCTTTAAGTTCTTCTTGCATGGCTTTTTTTCATATAGGAGATTGGTTGGCTTCCTTAAATGATCTTGGTTCAGCATTATCACACAACATATTGAGGAAAACGGAATGTGATGGAGAAACATGATTGAGAGTAGCTATATTACCGAGAGAATGCTTGGGAGTGTAGGCTTCGAAGCCATCCAATCTGACTGAGACTTTCCTATCTCGACTAGGATACCTTCTTTCTTGTGTCTGAGATTGAGTTGATGGTTGGACTTGAACTTCTCGATCCATAGGCGCTTCAGCTTCCACTTGTTCAACTTCAGAAACGTCATTGACACCATCATTTTGAGGTGGCACAACATTTTGGTCATGAGCATGATCGGTTTGTTCACTAATGATGTCATCTGGAACTATAGGAGTAGAGGAAACTTCAAACAGTTCTTCTTGTAGCTCCCCCTGAAGATTATTGTCATGTACTTGATAGAAGGAGTTGACTTCATCAAATCTGACATCTCCAGACACATATAGTCTTCGTTTCACAGTATCATAGCACTTATACCCCTTCTGTGATGATGAGTATCCGAGAAAATTGCATTTCACTGCTCTAGGATCAAGTTTGTCTCTCTGACTTGCTTGAACATGAACATAACAAGTACAGCCAAAAATACGCAAATGATCGAGACATATCTTTCTCTTTTTCAACACTTGAAATAGTGATTCAAACTGTAACACACTGCTGGGCAGTCTATTGATGAGATAAGCAGCACATTGAATTGCATAAGACCAAAATCTTTTTTGTACATTTGCTTGCAGCATTAAAGCTCTCGTCTTCTCAAGAAGATCGCGATTTTTTCTTTCTGAGATGTCATTCAGCTGAGGAGTTGCTACACAACTCGTTTGATGAAGAATTCCTTGCTCACTCAAGTAAGTCTGCATAGTAGTACAAGTGTATTATGTGCCATTATCCGATCTCAGTGTGCAAACGTTAGAAGAGAAATGGTTTTTAACCAAGTTATGAAAGTCTTTGAAACACTTTAAAACTTCATGTTTAAATTTCAGAAGATACACAAAGGTGGTTCTTGAGTAATCATCGATGAATGTTACATGATATGTGTAACCATCGACAGAGATCACTTTTGCAGGACCCCAAACATCAGAGTGAACCAATTCAAAAGCACATGAAGATTTAGACATTCACTTTGGAAAAGGAAGTCAAGTTGATTTAGACTTGATACAAGTTTCACATTCATGTGAGCTTTTACAAACATTTGGAAATAAAACAGATAAGACACGATTAGAAGGATGTGCAAGGCGCATGTGCCATAAGAGTTGATGGGAGCTAGACAAGTTTGCTTCTGCAAGAAGACTCTTTGAGAAGCTTGAAGGAAATGAAATAGAGATATAGTAAAGACCGTTGAGAAAGAACCCTTCACCAATCACTTTCTGGGAAATCCGATCCTGAAAGATGACATTGTAGGTTGAAAAAATGACAAGGCAATCAAGCAAATGAGTTAGTTTTCCAACAGATAAAAGCTTGAAAGGGAAGGAGGGCACATGCATGATTTCAGACACTCTAAGGTTTGAAAAAAATTTGAGCTTCCCTTTTCCTAATATAGGCACCTTCTTCCCATTTGCTACTGAAACATGAGATGGTTTGTCAAAAGAATGAAAATCAATTAGGATGGATGCATCATTTGACATGTGATCTGAGGCTTCTGAATCTACAATCTAAAAATCATGTTTCTTGCTGAGATCTAAAGCAGTTGAGATAGCACACACAATACCTGAGATTTTATCCTGACTTGCAAGCTTTGAGTCTGCAAGAAATCCTGCAAACTGCCCCAACATTGCAGTAGCATTATCACCATTTTCACTTTGCCTTTGTTGAAGAAATGAGGCAAACTCATTCAAGATGGAAATGGGATTGGATGAGAAGTCTCCAATAGAGTTTGTACAGTTGGCTTGATTTGCTTTAGGAGCATACAAGGGCTTGGACTGGCATCGAGCAGACTTTTGCTCATCATTAAACTTGTTCTTCAGCTCTGGATGAAGAATCCAACAAGTGTCTCTTAGATGACCAATTCCAGACCTGCCTATCTTCTCACAGTGAGTACACTTGAGATCATGTCTTCTTCCACGTATGGTCTGCTAGAACTATCAAAGGCATGAGACTCCACCTAATCTGCTTCATGGCTCACTGCTAGATCAACATTCATCACTTTCTTCCTTACTTCTTCTCTTTGAATTGTGTGACAGACAGTGGAGAGTGAAGGGAACTCAGAGGCCATAAGAATGTGGTTTCTCAAGTCCTCATACTTTGAGTTGATACTAGTGAGAAGCTCAAAAATCTTGTCTTCCTCAGCTCTTTTTAGAATAGTGGTTGTGTCAGTGGTGACAGGACGATAAAGTTCTAACTCATTCCACTTGCCTTTGAGATTTCCAAGATGTTCAATGAAAGTGAGGTTACCTTGTTGAAGCTCAGCCAAATCCTTCTTGAGTTGAAAAACTCGAGCAGTGTTGTTTAGATCTCCATAGAGATCCTTGATTGCATTCCACATGCTTAGAGCAGAGTCTGAGTACTGAAAAATTTGTTGCAGCTTTGGCTCCATGGAGTTTATTATCCATGCTCGAATCATTTGATCTTGAGCTAGCCATGATTCAAAGTCTGCGGAAGCTGATGAGGGCTTCTTTGATTTATCGCTGATGAAGTTCAGCTTTTGCCTTCCACCGAGAGCTAGAGTCATGGCATTGGACCATGAGATGTAGTTGAATTCATTTAGGAGAGTGGTGGTGAGCCGGAGAGAGGTGTTAGGATCAGACATCTCTGAAGGTTTTGTTCCAGAGGAGGCACCACTATTGTTGCCTCCGGCCATTAGAGAATGAAATGGGTATGAAGATGAATCAAGAAGCAGAAGCAGGTCCTATGAGGATCACTGCTCTGATACCATAAAGAGATTTTGAATAAGAAGATAACAATGGATGAAAGGTGTTTTTCCACAATGTTTATAACTGTTTACAAGGGACAATATATATACAAGAGAGAGAGCTTGGTTTGGTCCAAAGGAACAAAAACCAAGATCTTGAGCAGCTAAAACAACAGATCCTGCTGGATTTTGGAGAAGAAAACAAGCAACAGGAGATCTCATCACATGCAACATTTATTGTCATACCCTGCTGATACTGAACCAAGCTGAACCAAGCTAGAACTGGAACCTTGATTATTTATCAAGGTGAATCAATGGCTTACTTCTTTAAATGACGTGCAGCCTCTTGCATCCAAAATTTCTAGCAGCGGTGGGAGCTCCTGTAAAGATTGAGGATTCTTGCAGTATCTTAACATCAGAATACGAAGGCCAGAAACATTTTTTATGCTTTCAGGTATGCTCTCAATCGTTGTTAAGACTAGATTTAAAATGTGCAATGAGGATAAGCAAATGAGACCGTCAGGAAATTGTAACAAGTTGCACCTAGTGATGGTAAGTTCTCTTAGAGGGCACAAAACGACTGACAAGGGAGGCAATATTTCTAGTGTCCAACAGAAATCAAGATCGAGGGTTTGAAGACGATTTAATTTGAAGATGCTATTATGAATTCGAAGAACTGCAGATCTTCCACAATATCTCAAATTTAAGTATTCCAAATTGCATGGTAACTATGGGAGATATTCCAAATAGAAGCAGTACAGTAGATTCAAGGATGTAAGCTTGCCAAGATGTTGAAAATATGAAGGAATTTCAACCAACTTTGTCGAACTGAGATCTATATTCTCAATATTTGCACAACGAGAGAGATCTGGAACTTTAGTCAGGTGACAGCAACCAGACAGATCTAAGAATCTCATATTGCATGGCATCTCATCCGGAAAAGTTTCAAGATTCTTACACCGCCCCACACCCCCCCCCCCCCCCCCCCCCGCAAAGATTCAGAGAAGTAAGCTTGTCAAGATTTCCAAGAAATGAAGGAACTTCAGCCAAGCTTTAGACTCCGAGAGAGATCTGGAACCTCACAAAGTCTTTCGGAATGACTAACATCTATCACTTTTACGCTGCCCATACTCTAACAAATAATAGAATATATAGACATAAAATATTCAGAAAGAAACTCAACGTACATGAATAATTCTCATTACACAGTAGTTATTCAAGTAGGGGGGAGGTGAGGGTACCTTGCCATCACTCCAAAGTTTCTCAATTAGGCTATAGGACATATGAAGCTCAACAAGGTTACGTGGAAGAAATTCTGATGGCAAAGATTTAAAACGGTATCTCTGCCAGTAGAGATATCTAAGGCTTTCGGGTAGAGTATCGAGACCTTCATCAGCAAGGTACACTTTACACTTGTCCTCTGTATTATCAAGCCAAGTTTTGTATCCCATATGGAATTTCAACAGCCTTAAGTTATGCATATTTGTGAAGGTCGTACGAATCAACTGCAGTATATATATCTGGAATTGTAGTCGAGTCAACAAACATGGCTTCAACTGTTGCAGTTCCCTTCAAAATAACACCAATGAATAAAGGAAACATATATGAACTTATGAAGAGAGTGTGGGATTGTCAAAACACATATATGGGTGTCAAATTTATTCCATCTTTTACTCAAACTGATACATCAAAAGTCTCAAGCTTAAATTTAAATTTTGACAGAGGTTAGAGTATATTTTATATAAATCACATTAAGCATCCTGCGAACAAAGATTTTAGAAGCATGGATGTGTAAGAAGACTAGTGAAAAGTATGTCAATAAATATAAATTTAGGCACTTAGCACTTACAGTATTATACTTCAATACTTGATAGACCTCCTTAACACTCCACAGCCTACTGCGTCTTCCCGGTTCAGAAACACATTGTTCACGAACAATTGACATACCCATTTCTTGCACCAAATCATGCATCATTACGTGATCGTATGTTGAAATTGATATTAGAGACATGTCAATGAGAACTGCTATGCCCTGACGCGGTGCACAAAATCCATGCATTTCTAGCAGTCTTCCAACATCAGACACCTTCTCCCATTTGTAAAAACATGCGATATCAAGAAATATCCCTTTCTCACGTTCCTGTAATCCATTGTAACTCACTCTCAACACTTTTTGGATTTTTTCGTCGGGAAACTCTTTCAATATTTTTAACTTATCCTCGAAGTCTTCTTCGCTTTTGCAGACACCAAATAAGGAACCCAAAACTGTAAGAACTAATGGGATGCCATCAGCATAACGTACCATGCACCCGTTCTAACAAGTCTAAATTATCTATTTTGGAACCACCAACTTTGGAAGCTTTCAACTGAAAGAGGTCCCAAGCATCGGCATCGTTTAACCCGATTACCTTGTATATATGATCATCATCTACTCTTCCTTTCAATGGGCGCTTATCTCTGGAGGTTATAATGACTCTACTCCCGTAGCCAAACTCAACTTCATCAAGTAAACATTCTAATTGGTCTGAATCATTCACATCATCAAGAACCACGAGAACCTTTGTACGAGACAACCTCTCTAAGACATGTAACGGTATAGATGGAGAGTCAATACTTAAACTCACAGGGTAACCAAGTGAGGTCCAACTTCGTCGCTTCAGAGTATTTGAAGCGACGAAGTTACAACTCACAGGGTAACCTAGTGAGCTCCAACTTCGTCACTTCAATTCACCTGAAGCGACGAACTGTGGAAAAACTCGTCGCTTGAAATGTTAGTGCGACAAATATTGGTCAATATTTGTCGCATAAATTGAACTTTACAAATTAGTTATGTTTAGAATTATATGTTTTTATTAAAGTAGAATATTGTAAATATTGTTCAATATTACAACAATAAATATATATTATCATCATCATATTACAACATGTACCATAATTAACTAGTAGTCTTCCTCTTCGTCGTCTCCGCCATCATCGTCTTCATCTTCCTCTTCCTCTTCCTCTTCCTCTTCCTCATCAAATTCATCGCCACTGTCATCTTCCTCTTCCTCACCGTTTGATTCTTCATTCTGTTCGTGTACTTCTAAATCGAGTTGGAGATTAGATGCATCAATATGGAAAAATTGTATTGAACTTAGTCTGTCCTCTTGGTAAGGCTATGTGATTTGATTCCCTGAAGGAGACATGTTATCTTCTGTTTCCAATACTTCGGCACCGTATATATTTCGGTGCAACATTTCTTGCACCACCTTCCAAGTACCACCCGCCACAGGATCGTCCAAGTAGAACACTTGTTTTGCCTTGATAGCAAGACAAAATGGTGCATTCTCATAGTAACTAGTGTTTGTATCCACTGATGTCAGACCATGATCTACCTTAACAGTGTCAATTTCTTCAGTATCCAGATCGTCAATAGTGTTGTGCCATATAACTTTGAACAACACGACCGACAAATTGTTTGGATAACATACCTCGACTACATAGTCAAGATGACCATAGAAGTGTTGGCACAGGTTTCCAACGTTTGTGCTTAACATCACCCCGCTATTTTGAGTCACGAGCCTTTGATCTCTATCAAATGAGACATACTTGATACTGTTCACTTAACACGCTGTTTCTGTCAGAATCCGGGGATCGACTCTAACAAAAATAATAATAAAGATCGACACAAGGATTTATAGTGGTTCGTCATGCCATCGGTGGCCATGACTACGTCCACTTAGAATATACGTACTATAGCCGGCTAATAAGCCATCAGGGTGTTACAAGGGTGGAATGTCAAAGGGTCCAAGATCCTCATATCTAAGGGGGAAGCATTCTATTTATAAGCAAGGAAGGCTCCCTCTTTTACATTGTTTCCGATGTCGGACACAAACCCACTTTTCCTACTCCCGAAGCTTCTTGCGGAGCCCGGTGGCACGCCTTCCAGATGCGGCGCCTGTGATCTTCCACAATGGAGATGTAGCCGAGGTGTCGGTCTACCCAATGCAAGCCAGAAGTAGGACCTATCGCGCCGGTTGACCGGTCTACGAGGTCGTTGAATATGCTTGGCGGTGCACCATATATACTGTCAACACACGTCTTATAAATCCGGGTGCATTGCGGAATTCTCGTCGAGCCATTTCCGATGCCCTTCATAAACAATTCTCCCACAAATATGCTCTGCCATCAGCTCATCTAGACAAATTGGACATGCCTTGTACCCTTTCACCGTTGAGCCCGCAAGCATCCCTAAACCAGGAAAGTCACTTATAGTACACATCACCGCTACCTTCATCGTGAAGACATCATTGTCCACTCTGTCAAAAGTAGAGACTCCATTTTCCCACAAATCTTTGAGCTCGTCGATCAATGGACGAATGAGTACACTAAGGCACTTTCCTGGAGATTTAGGGCCAGGAATCAACACGGCCAGCATATTATATTCCTTCCTCATACACATATTAGGGGATAGATTATATGGCATCACAACCACGGGCCATGTATTATGTTGGGTTGTCATTGTTCTAAATGGACTGAAACCATCAGTTGCCACTCCAAGCCACACATTTCTTCCCTTAATGTCATCGAAACCTGAAAATGTTCTGTTAAAATGTTGCCATGCTTCTCCATCAGATGGGTGCCAGAGGGTACTTTCATCTGGTCGCTTCTCCTTATGTCATCGCATATGTTTTGCTGTGTGTGGAGATATAAATAGGCGTTTCAACCTTGGAGTGAGAGGGAAATACCAGATTACCTTTTTTAGAATGTCATCCGTATCTGGCTTATATCTTTCAGCACCACATACTGGACAAGTCCTACGGGTTTTATTTTCAGCCCCCCTGAATAGGTAACAGTTGAACTCACAAACATGAATTTTTTCATATCCAAGGGAAAGATCCTTGAGGATTTTTTTTAATTCTCGAATAACTCACATGGAAATTATGCCCTTTAAAAAACTTATGCAACTATTCACATAATTTATCAACACTCGTATCCGACCATCCATTTTCAACTTTAATTTTCATTGCATGTAATATGGCACTTAATACAGTTTCTTCACTCCCTTCATACAATAAGGTTTGTGACTCCCTTAGAAGCCTTTCAAACTTAGCATAATCATCATCTACCATGCCATTGAATTGAACTTCAGCATTTTCTTCAACAACATTATGTGGTTCATCTCCATGGTATCCAGGATAGTACGGAAATACATCTTGTATAATCTCCACAGGCGGGATCACTAAAGGACCGACAACACTGGAAGCCTCGACTCTGTCTTGAAGCCACTGTCTCGTTCGACTGATCATTGCAAGTTGACCAGAAACTTCCCCATGTAGGTGTCAAACTGTGTAAGTCGAATCCAAACCACAGTGCATGCAGTGATGATAAATCTCTACGATTTTCTTATAATAATGACCATTTTTACAAATTGCGCACGGGCAAGGGAGATACTTGGTTCCAACAGTGTGAGTCTTCACAAAATTGCTGAAATTAACTACGCTTGTTTTGTAGTCAGGGTGTGTATAATGATGATTCATAAAAGATTTATCGGGGACATCATCCATGTTTCCTGTCATAACATAAACAGACAATATGCATAATGTTAGCAAACAACATTTATGATACAATCAAAACATATCCCAATATGACAATGATGGATGTTGAATGGTATGATCATCATGTGAATATAACACACTTGTCTAACCCTGATTTGGACGCCTCACCTCACTCCATGTCTCACTGCCGATCACGATCCGATATGGTGATTCCCAGCTAGCTGCACTTTCTAAGGTCGTTAACCTTTCAGGTGCAATGACAAACTTCGGTCACGAAATGTATTTGCTTCACATTATGTAATTGAACACGGAAAAAAAAAAAAAAAAAAAAAAAACTTTTTTTTTTTACATATTTTTCGGTCATATTTTCACATCTCCACCGTTCAAGTATTAGAACCTAATGCATAGATCATTTATACAAAATTTCATCAAACTTGATAATCGTTTGACTTTTTGTTATGGTGATTTACACGAACAGTTCAGATTGAACTGATTCGGTATGTTTATTGATTTAATATAGTTTTGATACCTTACCGGTAACCAAATTAGATGAAATTTTACGGGAATGATCTATATATTATTTTCAAATGTCTGAACAGTGGAGATGTGAAAATATGACCGAAAAGTGTGTCAAAAAAGGAACTTCGCACGTTAATTTCATAACGAAGGTTCCCTCTAGATATGAACTATATATATATGAGAAAATGACCATTTGCACAAAAATGGAGGAAAACTTGCCCATTCCAATGTTACATACTCACTCCAGTGAATCTTGGCAAAAATACATAACTACCCTATACTAAAACCACATCTCTCTCTCTCTGAACAAGTATGGGGCAGCAGTCATCGTCGATTGAAGGAGGAGAACTTCTGGGGCAGCAGTCATCGTCGTCTGCAGGAGGAGGCGTTTTGGGTCAAGCGGAGACGACGTCGCCGACATCGACGTCGACAGAAGGAGGCTTAGGTCCGGCGTCTAGTGTCCTGGGTCCGACGTCGAGGTTGGAGCAGTGCAACGCCCTGGGCCCGTCGTCACTCGTCCTGTGTTCGGCGTCGAGGTTGGAGCAATGCAGCACCGGTCTGTTGGGTCTGATGTCGTGTGGAGAAGGCAGGAGCAGCGCCGTGGGCCCGACATCGCGCATCCTGGGCCCGGCGTCGAGGTTGGAGCAGTGCAGCGTCGGTGGTCTAGGTCCGATCTCGTGTGGAGATGGCAGGTGCAGCGCCCTGGGTCTGGCTTCGAGGTCGGAGCCGTGTAGCGCCGGAGGGGCTTCCGACCCGATCAGAAGCAAGGCAGGGACAAAGTTGCAGACTTTTGAAATCTGTGAGTCGCTTACTGGGGGTCAATAACTTGATATTGGAAATCTGAAATTTGTAAGTTGCTTACTGGGAGTCAATAACTTGATTACTGGGAGTCAATAACCTGATTATTGGGGGTCAGTAACTTAATTACTGAAAATCTAGAATCTGTAAGTTGCTTACTGAGGGGTCAGTAACCTGATTACTGGGGGTCAGTAACTTGATTACTGGAAATCTGGAATCTGTAAATTGCTTACTGGGGGTCAGTAACCTGAGTCTGGTGACTGAAATCCGGCCACCAGAGAATATTAAATAAAATATTTCGTGAAAAAATTGGGTGACCGGAGTTCGATAACTGGAATCAGGTGATCGGAGTACGGTGACTGGAATCCGGCGACCGACCATTGGACGCTGGCGGAGTTTGGTGACATTCAGGCAAAGTCTTTTCTATCTTCCACTTTCTCTTCATATGAGTGTATAAGGTAGGGGTGGGCGCGGCTTATACATAAAAAAGCCCGGCTCAGCCCAAAAATCTCAAAGCTCGACCCCCTCGGTCCGAGCTGAGCCGGGCTTTTTTCAGGACAAGGATCTGCCCGGGACCGAGCCCGACGAGCCGAGCCGAGCCCTCGAGCTTTTTCGGGCCCTGAGGAGAGAGGTGACGGAGCTGGAGCTGAGGAGAGAGGCGAGCTGGGGAGACTCACGAGAGAGGCGAAGAGGAGAGGAGAGGAGGATTTAAGTTGTGCTAGAGCCGGAGATGGAGACGAGCTGAGGCGAAGGGGAGAGGCGAGCAGGAGAGGAGGGACGGAGGAGGCGCAGCTGAGCAGGGAGGAGGCGCAGCGACTGACGACTGGCGAGGGAGGAATTGGTCCGAGGTCTTGCTGGTCTTGGAGGCTACTGGAGGAGGACAGGTCGACAAGAAGTCTAGCCGATCTTGGAGGCGACTGGAAGACGGAGGAGGTGGTGGATTCGGTGAAGGACAGGTCGACTCGAGGAGGGGCGGACTGCGGACTAACTGACCAGTTTCATCTTCACCAAATCACCATAATCAGACCCAACAAACCCACCAAAAGATCAACAAAACACAAGCCCTACAATCCCAAATGCCCAATAGTAATCAATGAATTCAAAACAAATCAAAGAGATGGAGATGGAGTGATGAGAGAGAGAGAAAGATGGAGTCTTACGAACCTAGGACTAGGAGATTGGGGAATCGAGATTCGAGATGGAGGCGATTCGAGTTGGTGGCGATTCGGACTGAGCTGAAGAAGGAGGAGGGGATGAGGAGGCTGGAGGGCAGCTGGGCATGACCGCAGGATCCAGGAGGCCGGAAGGCAGCTGGGGTAGGACCGTAGGAGCCAGGAGGCGAGGAGGAGGTCTCAGACGTCTCAGTCTCTCAGAGTCTCAGTCTCTGAGACATGTTGGGTAGGAGCCACATCGTAAGCAAGCCAATTAGGTCGACAACTCGACATGTATTTTTTTTATTTTATATATATATACATTAAACTATCGGGCCGTGCCGGGCTTTCGGGCCTAAAAAAATTCAAGCCCGAGCTCGGACCGACATTACCATTTTCGGGTCGGGCTTTCCTCGTGCCGATCCTAAAAATTTTCAGGCTCGGCCCGTGTCGGTCTTTTTTCGGGTTTTCGGGCCGGACTTTCTGGTTTTCGGGCCCAAACGCCCAGCCTTAGTATAAGGAGTGAGGGCAAAAAGTGAAGAAAAATATTAATATTGTACTAGGGTTGAAAAGATTTATTGAAATGGGCAATAAGAATTGTTACATTATGTTTAATAGGGCAATAAATTAGAGTGTTCATTGGAATAGGTAATGAGGGGCCAAAATTGTACTAAATTGACATTTTTCATATATATACACAATCCCTATCCAGAGCGGGGTTCCTCTCTGAAATTAAAGAGCGGGACTCCTTATTTGGCCCACTTTCTGGTCAAATTTCTACATCTCCATCGTTCAATATTTAAGTATATGTGTGTAGATCACTTTTGCCAAGTTTCATCAAATTTGATAATTGTTTGAACATTCCTAGTCGTGATTAACACGAATGGTTCATACTGAACAGATTCAGTTTGTTCATTGATTTTTTATTGTTTTGATATTTTAACGATCACCAAATCAGCTGAAAATTTGTAGAGATGATCTACACGCATATACCTAAATACTGAACGGTGGAAATATAGAAATTTGACCAGAAAGTGAGTCAAATAAGGAGCCCCGCTCTTTAATTTCAGAGAGGAGCCCCGCTCTGGATAGGGACTATATATATATATATCCTAATTCAAGTGCAGAGTATCTTCAATACACGGCGTGTACCTACATATACAGTTTGAATGGTCAAAATTAGATGACTTTATATAAATACATGGTGGACATACGCATAAAGTATTTTAAATGGCTAAAATTGTATCGTGTAGGTATACAAGAATTTCCCGTTCAAGTGTGCATTTTCAAAGTAATTAGTTTCAGCAATATTATCAGGTAATGAAGAAGACATAGGGTGAGTTTGGGGGGGCTTTTTTTGCTCCATTGCTTATAAGCATAACACATGCATGTGTTTGGTAAACACAGCTTCTTGTTCTGGCTTCCAGAAGCACCTGTTTTTTACCTCCAAAAGTCGAAGTTGCCTCCCCCCTCCTTCTGGAAGCCAATTGTGGCTTCTGCACTGTAGCGGGCTAAACTGTAGCTAAATGACATTTTCAAAATACCACCATTGCCCTCACTCTCTATATGGGTCACTGGAATCTTGGACATACTGGGTTTTTGGTTTTTTGGGGTCGAAGATGTAGATGACGGATCCATCTGACTGAGCTGCATAATGGCGTGCAAGGCAGCAGCGCTGGGCTGACATCGAGGCAGAGGGCGGCACTGGAATCCTTGGACAGACTTCGTTAAGGTCGAAAAGGTCGATGCAGGTGGTTAGATCAGATCCGTGTCGGGCAACGCCGGGGCTGGGCTTGATGGGGTTCGGATTGGCGAAGACTTCGACGTCGACTGCAACATCAAGCTCTCCGCCTTCATCTCCAAGCTCTCATCCCTCTCCCCATGATGATCGACGCTCCCCGGCAAAGACCTCGACGCTCTCATCTCCGTCACCAACGACGAGGACCTCAACCACATGATGATAGAACGACTCGCCTCTTTTTTTTTCCGGTCAATTCGCCCGCTCCGACGAGCTTCGACTCCAACGAGTCCAAGTCCGAGAGGCAGTGGTTCGTCGACGCCTTGAACTCCGTCGATACTGCTGGGATCGCCGGCTTTGGGGCGGCGTAGATCAAGGATCGGAGGAAGGGTGTCCATAGCAAATTTCTGGGTGCATTCTCTGCCGACAAAGTTTCGTCGGCAGAATGCTTGGCCTTTCTTTTACCGGCGAGGAGGTTGTCGGGAAAAAGAGTTTCTGGAGAAGGCCTCTTTGCCGACAAAATGTTACCGGCAGAAGAGAATTTCTGTTTTTTTTTTTGACATTAGAGAGATTTAGCTGACAAAAATTGAATATAACTACTTAATTCTCGTCAGTTACATTGACGAAGGCACACAATGTGTTTTTCGTTCTACAATTTCACCATAATGATTTGTAATTAATTACATTTAGAAACAATTTCATATAAGTATAATAAAGATTTAATTAGCCATAAAATTAAAAATTATTAGGTATTACCATTTAATTAAAGTTAAAATTTCTTTCATGTCCAAATTTGTCATTTACAGACAAAAAACACAAGCCAACTTTCAGTTTACCAAACACTTTATCAATGTCTTTTCCAGCAAAAGCACCTAAAAAAAGCCAAGTTACCAAACACTCAGCCACTTTGCTTTTTCAACAGCTTATTTTTAAAAAAAAAAAACAGAAGGCAGCTTTTCTGTAAAGCTCAGCTGCACCAAACATACCCATAGTAGTTTAATTACTAGAGCTAGCTCATGAGCAGTACTTGCCGCCTCCAGCAAAGGGGATTCCGTTATCCCGATAACATTGTTTTCATCACATGCCGGACATCAAGACCACTTGACGAGCAAAATCTGAGGCTATGACGTTTCACGTTTGCATGATTGCATCGCTATACGACCTCCCAGTGCAGCGGGGTGGAACCGGATCATATTCTCCTACTCGATATCTCCTAGTCCAAGTATGCTTGCAGTTTCAAGTTAATGAGTTCAAGCAATATCAATTAAGTGAATGACAATGAAAAATACCCTTCGACAAAAAAAAGAAAAAAAAAAGTAAATGAAACATAGACTCCGATCCTCTCTGAGAACCAAGAGTAGAGTACAATAAGTACATCATGAGTTCTTACCATCTCCTCCGGTGAACTTGCGAAGGGCAATGCAGGATTCATCAACAATAAAGGTCAGCAGCTAGGCGGTAGCATATATATACGCACCACTCGGACAAGCTAGTCAATGAATCTGGAATTTTATCTTAATCGCAATGTAGCATATATCGTAGTATAGCTAACCATATAAAGCTCAAGTAAGCACAAAAATGGAGAAAACGAAAAGAGAAATTAATGTGCAGCAAATTTTATGACGTCTTTCAATAAAATGCCCAAGCCTAAAACAGTTCTTAATTACAAGCCACAGTACTTGGTTAGGAAACCCCCACAATTACTACAACAGCAAAAATTATTACAGTGCCCAAAAAAAAGGGAAATGTGATCACGTCAGCACCAGTACGTACATGTTACTGGATACAACTCCGTTTGGTAGTGCAGACTTTCACGTTAACATTTTCACATACGGGTGAAAAACACTGCCAACTGAATGCCTGAATCCTATGATGCGCGCACCGGTACCACCTGTACGTACCACGAGACGTCAATATTCACATGAGAGAGAGAGAGAGAGAGAGAGAGAGAGAGAGAGAGATCGGGGTACATACCTTGCTCACAGCTTCAAACAAGTTTTGCGCAAGCTTATCAATATCTCTTACGTATGACTGAAGGCAGTGAAGGGGTAGTTCGCCTCAATTTTTTACATCCAGAAAGATCTATCTCAATATCTGGATACTGAAAGAATTTGAGATCTCTAACATATTCAGGAACATTATTCAAACGTTTACAGTCACTGAGATCTATTCTCTCAATATCAGGACACCAAGAGATTTCAGGAAATACAGTCAGCTCAGAGCAAAAAGGCGCATGCAAGTTTCGTACATTTTTTGGTATTTCCGGGAAGACTTTAAGACTCGAGCAGTTTTGCAGGTATAGAGCCGTAAGCTTGTCAAGATTTCTAAAATCTGAATAAGAGATCTCCTTCAAACTTGTACAATCACAGAGATCTAATAACTCGATATCCGGACAGCCGGAGAGATCGGGAAAACGAGTCAGTCTAGAGCAATCAGACAAATCCAAATGTTGTATCTTGCTTGGTAGCTTAGGACAAACTTTAAGACTCGAGCACCCTGCCAGCTCCAAGTGAATAAGCTTATCAAGATGTTCTAACATTGGGAGTTCTTCCAATCCTGTACAATGACAGAGATCTATCTTCTCAATATTTCGACACTTAGAGAGATGAGGTACTTCAGTCAATTTAGAGCAAGAAGACATATCCAGTTGTTGTATATTGCTTGGTAACTCAGGACAATCTTTCAGACTCGCGCACTCTGCCAGCTCCAAACCAGTAAGCTTCTCCAGATCCTTTAATACTGGCAGTTGCTTTAAACTTGTACACCCACAGAGATCTATTGTCTTAATATTTGAACGCTGAGGAAATTCAGGAACTTTAGTCAGCTTAGAGCAAGAAGACACATCTAGGGTTTCTAGATTGCGCGGCACCACAGGCGAAGTTGTAAGACTTGAGCAGTATGCCAGATTAAGAGTAGTAAGCTTGGCAAGATGTTTAAGATATCCATTAGGAAGTCGAACCAACTTCTCACAATGATGCAGATTGAGTTTCTCAATATTTGGACACCCAGAGAGATCAGGAACTTCAGTCAGCTCAGAGTAAGACAAATCTAACTTTTGCAAATTGCGTGGCATCTTCGGAGAAACTCTAGAGATATTCAGACTCCAGCAGCCTGAAAGTTAATTAGAGAAGTAAAGCTTAGCTAACTGTATAACATTATCTAGTTGTTTCAGACTTGTACAACCGCTTACCGCTGAGATTTAATTTTTCAATGTTTGGACACTGAGACAAATCCGGAACTTCAGTCAGGTCTTCGCACCCTTTAAGATTCAACCTCTTTAAATTCACCAAATTCTGTAACAAATTTTTAGTGTATAAGTAAGTACAGTACGGGAATTTAGTAGATGGTAGCTAGAGTGACAATAATCGCACTCTTGTTTTAATATTCAAGAAAGTAAACTGAAAAAGTGATCGATGTTACCTTGCCATTATTACTCCAAAGCTTCTTAACTTTGCCATTGGGCAGATGAAGCTCAACTAGATTGTGCGGAGAAGATTCTGATGGCAAAGATTTAGAAGGGTATCTCTCCCAGTATAGATATCTAAGGTCCTCAGGTAAATACTCGAGACCTTCAGGAAGGTGCAATTTGGTGTCCTCCTCTGGCTGTGCATAAAATCGTAGAACCAAAAGTTTGGGCATATTTTTGAAGGCATAGGGTCTGAGTCGTAACTCCTGGATGGTAGATATGTCCGAGCATATGGCTTCAAGCTCTGTAGCTTCCTAGAATCAACAATAAAGTACAAATGGATCAACAACAAAAAAACAACAAAGTACACATGAGTATACAGCATACAATATCTTTTTTTCTGGTCGATATACAGCATACAATATCAAATCTATAGGTTCGTACTGGTATAAATATATTCCATTTCATTGCAAAAGAGAACAAATGAAGAAAATAATAGATAGATCGATCTGTACGTCATGCAATTGGTTAAACGGGAATAATTATACAGTAATACATTATATCACTCGACAACTACGAAAATCACGAAAATTAAGATCAAATCATGTACGTCAAATCAATAATTTAAATTTAAATCTAAATGCAAATTTGATGATTATTTTAAATAATCAGGTACGAAACACTTTAGCATATTATCATTCTAAGATCCGACCATGATCGATCAGTAGTTCAGTACAAGTTAATCAAGATTTTGTCTCCAATATTTTGACCTAAAAAGACAAACACTGACCTCTTTGTTTTTCAATACTTGATAGACATCATCGGCATTCCATAACCTGCTGCGTTTCCCGGGATTATTAGTGCATTCTTCACGAACAATTGACCGACCCATTTCTTGCAGCAAAGCATGCATCTCTAGGTGCTCATCCTTTGAAATTGATATGAGACACTTATCGACGAGACTCTGAATTCCCCACTCTGCAGAGAACCCGTGCGTTTCTAACCTTCTTTCTGCCTTCACTTTCATTTCCCCTTTAAGAAAACATGCAATATCAAGAAATATACCCTTCTCATCATCTTGTAATCCATTATAACATACCCTCAACACATCCTCAACTTTTTTGTTCGGAAATTCTTGCAACCTGTTCAACACATGCTCCCAATCTCTTCTGGTTTTGCAATGACCAAACTCTAAACTCATAATTGTAAGAAGTAATGGTATACCCCTAGCAATCTCTACCGCTTTTCTTGACAAGTCCAAACAATCTCTTTTGGAAAGATCTTGAGAAGCTTTCGAATGAAAAAGCTGAAGAGCATCATCAATCTCCAACTCCTTCATCGAGTATATATGTTCATCATTCACTTTACCCATCAATGGGCGCTTATCGCTAGAGGTTATAATGATTCTACTTCCCCGGCGAAACACAACTTGATCTCCAAGTAAAGCATCTATTTGGCTTGAATCCTTCACATCATCTAGAACAACAAGGACCTTCATACGAGACAACTTGTCCAAATGTTCTGACCCTAAAGGTTTAGAGCCAATATCTAAGCTGTCCCCTAATAAGTCGCCAATTAGTTTATTTCGCACATGATGTATTCCATATTTATTTGACTCTTGCCTAACATTTGCAACAAATGAACAAGAATCAAACTCAGAAGAGAGTCGAAGAAATACCTCATTAGCAAGAGTGGTCTTTCCGACACCACTCATTCCCCAAATACCTATACTGCGTATCGAAACATCTTCTGCTTTAATGGATAATAATAATTCAATTTGTTGAATCTGACTTTCAATCCCAAAGAGGCCTCTCGATTTAGTTGATGAGATACACTTCAATTTCTTTGAAATTTGTTTGACAATTGCGTCAACTAATGCAGACTCACCACCCCTAGCATAAATAAATGAAGAAAAGAAAATACGTGTACATGATTAGTATATGGGTACGTAATTGATAAATAATCTTCTCTAGATCAAATTTACCAAATCAAAAGATTAAGCTAATGAAAAATGGAATTACAAAGTCAATTACCTGTAATTTTGTGAATCATACCCAGATAGAGCGGTTGCAGCTTTCAGATAATCCTTCCAAATGAGCACTTTGTCCATATTGTTCTTTAAGCGTTTTTCATGTTTTACAAATGGATCTGCAAAACTCCCAATTTGATAGCGTACAACTGATGGATCTATATTGTAAAACACAGGTAAAACAATCCGTCCATATCTTTGCTTGCATTTCATTATGTGCACAAGTTCATCCAAGCACCACTTAGAAGAGGCGTAGTTTTCTGAGAAAACAACCACCGAAATCTTTGCTTGCTCGATTGCTGTCAATAAGGCAGGTGCAATTTCATCTCCTGGTTGAAGTTCTATATTATCGATATAGGTCTTAATATCAATCTTATTTAGGGCGTTATAAAGATCGCCGGTAAATGTATGGCGCGTGTCTACACCTCTAAAACTAAGAAAGACATCATACAGATCTTGAGAGGAGGAGGAATTCATGAATATAACCTGCAATTATATATCATGGTACTGATTAATAATTTGATCAACAACCCATTGGTCTTGGTGTGCATCCGTGAATTAATAATTTCAATGAAAAAGAAATTTAGTGAAGAATTTTTAAGTTTAATTTCAGAGATGATTTAACTGACAGAAATGCCCTTGAATATTAACAATGACGATGTTATTGGCCAGGTATCGAAATGCATTTTATAGTTATCCATGAAAATGAAAAATAGGTAAGTCAGTAAGGTTTACCTCGTAGAGAAGAACGTTAGCAAGCTGCTTATGGAGTACAGGACTAGGGCGTTGCCTTACAATTCGGTAATGAAGCAAGAGCGAGAACCAGACCGGTGCTTTGAGGAGAGATCGATTTGCTGCAGGGATATAGTAACTAGCTAGCTAGCAAGAGATAGATCGATAGAAGTTGCAGTGCTAGCTAGCCTATAGGGCTCTATATATACCTTCATCAAATTGATGGATAACCATTGACTGATTGACTTAAATCATCTGCATGCTCTTTCCACGCACCTTCTAAAACCATATCCGTGTTGCTCGAATCTTTCTTTCATCTTCCTTTGATTGCTGCCTTATCAAGTTGACATGCATATTGATCTTACACACCTAGACCTTTTTTCTTACGCGCGCATCTACCTGCTACGAATTAATGGCCTATGTCCACTTTCTCAACTTGTTGGTCTCTCATTACGTCCGATTCAAAGCTAAATAGTGATTTGTCATTTGTCTTCGGTTTTGGAGGAAATATAATTAAGCAGCTCCAACTTGCCAAGTAACTAGGGAGCTGGAAGGAGTAGTTAACTCCCGCGTGCAAACTTACGCCCAGTCATCAAGTGGACAAGTTGATAACATATGAAAATGTTGATCCATGAACTTCACGTAGACAAGTTGTTTTAATTTTTTTAGTTATGTCTTGCAATGTTGCATGCTTCGATTCGATATGTACCAGCTCGCCAATTGCAATGTGAAAGTGTGCAATACTGGTAATTGGTAAGTAGTGTAGTGACCTCATAATAACAATAGAATAGGAACACAAACACCACTGCCGCGTTTTGCAAGTAGGTCCAATCCGAGCAATCGAGGATCTTCTCCTCTTCGAAAAAATTCTGACCTTCGAGTGTGTGATCCAGTCATACTGCATTGAGATATGGCCCTAGGTCAGATTGACTCCATATCCCTAGATTAGACTCAGTCCTTGCTCCTTGATTGAATATTTACGTTTGTGTAATTTCAATTATTGAATATTTACTTTTATGCGTTTTTACCATCTTGATTATTTCTTTTTAGATTTTAATGTTTTAACAGTTTTAGTATTGAAATTAGTATCGTAAGAAAATTTACTAAAATCGTAATAGAACTCACTATTCAATTGCATCGGTGCGTAAAATAATTTTCAAACTTCTCAAGCTGCTTTTATTCCTACTTGTGGTCAACAAAGTCGTCAACTAACAAGATGCATCTCCTTAATTTAGCTTTTAAGAAAAATAAAACTACAAGCAGGGAAAGCTGCAGGAGGTAGAGAGAACAAAGTCATACACAGATATCGATCAGAATCAGATAGGCCAATATTTCCTTAATTCACTTGCTGCTTGCACAAATCTTAATTAAATGTTGGCAACTTCTGAGCAGCTACCAATCAATTAGTCAATCTCCTAGATGATTCAAACTTGGCGATTGACAGAACATTAACTTCATGAGGGCCCTTCGACTGGATCCATCATTTTGTTCTTTTTTAAAAGATTAATTATTAGGTTAGTTTTTTATTATATTTTTATATTCATAATTCAATTACTAAGTTTATATGTGTAAATCATTCATTCGTTTAAATTTTTAGTTAAAATGGTGATCGTTAAGATATCTAACTAGATGAAATCAATGAACGTATGAAATCAATCAAACCTGAACAGTTCATGTTTTTACTTATAAATTACAATTTTAAATGCTCTAACGATTATCAAATGTAATGAAAATTTTCAGATTTGATTTAATCATATAAACATGAAAATTGAACAGTGAAATCTTAATATGTGATCGAAAAATGACCAAAATGAGAAGAGACTGTTAACTTCATCTCGAAAAAACTTCATCTCGAAAAAAAAAAAAGACGGAGCATTTATTAATAAATTTCCCCTGTAACTAATCTTAGACCTACCAAGACGTCTCACAGAAACAAAAGCAAATAACACACACCACAACTTGAAGAAAAAAAACTCGCACACACCACAAGACATGCAAAAAATAGAGAAAAAAACGAAAGAAAAGAGAAAAATAGGAAACGAGTTTAGTGTCACCACAAGCATTTAATTTCCAAAATGCTAGAAAACCCAAAGGTCTATAAGACTCCCCAAAAAAAAATACAAAAAAAATAATATCTATAAGACTCACTCTCAAGTGGCATTCATTGGCCTATCTGGTAACTTAGGATATCAATGCCACCCTCCAACATGGCAACATCCCAAGTGCTTTTGTAATGGTAGACTTAAAACCACAATAACATGATGAGCACACAGAATCCCAACATTCATAGACCTCTCCATGACACTCTTTGGTCCTTCCTCCCTCAATGTCTCAGCAAACACCTCCTCCACACTCCCCACTTTAGTATGCATCCAAGCCCAATCGTGATTCAAATTCGTGCTGGATGTGTCCAGCAATTTCTCCCACTCATGATTTCAAGAATCACAATGCCGAAGCTGTAAACATCGATCTCCTCCTTCATGAGTTCTCCTCTTAAGTTTGCTTGGCCAAACCGTAAAGTAAGCAACTTTTGCCTCCATTTCCGTGTCCAAAAGTATGTCAGTCCCCTAGTCCCCTTCATGTCTATGTGATAACTGATAAGTGGCAGGTTTGATCCCATTGTGCAAGTAAGCTAGCAAGCCCTTTCGCAACATCGATCAGCTGGTATTATACTTTTTCTGAGACCAAGTCAATCTCTGCGTGCTATTGCTTCAGTGGTCTCTACTCAGATTCCCATTTGGCATAATTTTATCTTCAATATCATCATCACCTGTAACACCACAAGAATTGGATCATAACCTAGTTCAAGTGTGCATTTTCAAAGAAATTTAGTTTCAGCAATATCAGGTGATGAAGAGGACATAATAGTTGACTAGAAATCATGAGCACTTACCGCCTCCAGCAAAGGGGATTCCGTTAACACAATGACATTGTTTTCTTCAATATACCGGACATCAAGAGCACATGACGAGCCAGCTCTGTTTGCATCGCTATATGACCTCCCAGTGCAGTAGGACGGAGCTGGATTATGCATGTTCTCCTAGTCCAAGTATGCATGCAGTTTCAGATTACTGAGTTCAAGCCATATCAGGTGATGAAGAATAAAAAACAACAGACTCCTCACTCAGAACTGAGAGTCATGAGCTCTTACCATCTCCTCCATGCTCAGGGCAATGCAGAACATTAGTCATCAACATGAAACTCAGCAGCTAACACCACTTGACAATCTAGTCACTAGATTCTAGTGCGATTACTGGGAATGCCACATAAGCTCTGCATGTACCACATCCGGACTGCATATTCCACACCAAAAAATACGGAAATATCTATAAATGCCACATCAGCACCAGTACATGCTGAAGAACAGTGTAGACTTTCACGTGTACTGATCGATCAATGGTTAACATACTTCACGTACGGGTGAATGACATTAGCTGAATCTTTCGATGCACGCACCACCTGTACCACGAGACGTCATATATGAATATTATCTTAGAAAAATGTGTGTGCATGTGTGTCACATAGAGAGATAGAGAGAAGAAAGAGAGAGTACATACCTTAACTCACAGCTTCAAACAAGTTTTGTACAAGCTTATCAAAATATTTTACATATGATTGAAGGGGGTTGGTCCAAACTTGTACAACCAAGAAGCTTTATCTTAATATTTGGGTAGTGAAAGAAATCAAGATTTCTGACATATAGAGGGACATGAACCAAACTTATACAGTCACTGAGATCTATTCTCTCAATATTAGGACACCCGGAGATATCAGGAAATTCAGTCAGCTGAGAGCAAGAAGGCGCATGCAAGTTTCGTACATTTGGTGGTATCTTTGGGAAGACTTTAAGACTTGAGCAGTCTTCCAGATACAGATTAGTAAGCTTGTCAAGATTGCTAACATATGAATCAGGGATCAGCACCAAACTTGTACAATGACAGAGATCTATTGTCTCGATATTTGGACAGCCACAGAGATCCGGAACTTCAGTCAGTTGAGAGCAATTAGACAAATTCAAATCTCGTATATTGCGTGGTAACTCGGGACAAACTCTAAGACTCAAGCACCTTGCCATCTGCAGACGAGAAATCTTGTCAAGAGTTCTGAATGTGGAATTAGGGAGGTGAGCCAAACTTGAACACCGACTGAAATCTACATCCTCAATGTTTCGACACACTGAGAGATCTGGAACTTCAGTAAGTTGAGAGCAAGAGGACAAATCCAAATGACGTATACTGTGTGGTAACTCGGGAGAAGCTTTAAGACCAGAGCACCCTGCCAGCTCCAAACGAATAAGCTTGTCAAAATCTTTTAATATTGGGAGTTGAGCCAAACTTGTGCACCAACAGAGATCTATTTTCTTAATATTTGGACACAGAGAGATCAGGAACTTCAGTCAGCCGATAGCAGGAAGACAAATCTAGGGTTCGTAAACTGCATGGTAGCTCCGGAGAAGTTTTAAGACTTGAGCAGTGAGCCATATTAAGAGTAGTAAGCTTGTCAAGATGTTTAAGATATCCATTAGGGAGTTGAACCAACTCCGCACAATGATTCAGATATAATTTCAAAATATTTGGACACCAGGAGAGATCGGGAAGTTCAGTCAGCTTAGACCAAGACAAATCTAAGTTTTGCACATTGCATGGCATCTCCGGAAAAAATTTAAGACTCAAGCAGCCTGAAATTTTTAGAGTAGTAAGCTTTTCAAAGTTTTTAACATACAGTTGAACCAAACCTGTACAACCGCTGAGAACTAATGTTTCAATATTTGGACACTGAGAGAAATCTGGAACTTCAGTCAGGTGTTTGCATCCTTTAAGATTCAACCTCTTTAAATTCGCCAAATTCTGTAACAATATGTAAGCAACTTCAGTCAAACTTTTTGGCATGGCTACATTAATTGTTAAAATAAAAACAAAAACTGATGTTACCTGGCCTTTATTGTTCCAAAGTTTCTCAACTTTGCCATTGGGCAGATGAAGCTCAACTAGATTGTGTGGAGAAAATTCTGATGGCAAAGATTTAGAAGGGTAGCTCTCCCAGTATAGATATCTAAGGTCGTCAGGTAAACCCTCGAGACCTTTAGGAATATGAATTTTGGTGTCCGCATTTGGCTGTGCATAAAATCGTAGCAACCTTAGATTGTGCATATTTTTGAAGGTTTTAGGACTCATTTGTAACTCCCCAACATTAGATATATCTGACCATATGGCTTCAACTTTTGTAGTTCCCTGAGAATCAACAATACAGTACAAAATGATTATAAAAGATACAGAGTAAGATATTCCACATATAGATTCGTAAAAGTTACTCTTTTCGTTTTACTAGTTAGATATATTCCATGTCATTTGGAGAAAGAAAAAAAAAAGATATATATATATATATATATATATATATATATATATATGTCATGTTGTCCAAAAGATTAACCGATATGGATATTTGGACGTACATTATCTATACTTAAGAGAACCCCCACTTTGTTAGCTATGTGAAACTACAAAAATATCCTTAGATAGTTTTTTTTTGGGTTAAATATTTGTTACACCCTGAAATTGGTAAATTGGAGTTCGATTGTTGGGAAATTGGAGAACTGCAGGTTTAGGAGCTGCAGTGGTTTTAAGGCGGCGGAGGTGACGGGGTTGAGTTCCTGATGTGGTGGCGGTCATATTGGGTTAATTTGAGGTTATTGGTGGTGTTTTTGGCGCTGTGGTGGCGCTGCCGGCGGCGGTGGTGGCGCTGCTTTGTCATTCCAACAGATTATCTTGGCCGTCCTGCTTTTCAGTTTCTGCTGAGAGAAGCTGAGGAGGAGTTCGGGTTTCAGCAGACCCGCGTTCTGAGGATTCCATGCGAGGTTTCTGTGTCTGAAGAGCTTATGAAGATGGTGGAGGAAGATAGGGATACATTCTTCATGCAAGGATGCTATTCAGAAAGCCAGCTCAACTTTTACCACCCAGAAAGCCCAATGTGCAGATAATAGTTTGAAATTTTCTTTTCGGTACTACTCATTTAGATCCCTTCTTCAGATGAGAAGGAGAAGCATTTTTTATGTTGAGTATGTAATGTGTATATCAATCTGATGCATTTTATCAGGCATCCAATCCAATATCTCATTCTGTTGGATCTATACAATCAACAAAGCATTTCTTTCCCAAATGCAAAGAAAATGTCATATTGGATGTTTTGGAGGTTATTGGTGGCGGTGGTGGCGCTGTTGCTGCCGGCGGCGGCGGAGGGCTGAGGAAGATGGTGAATAGTGAAAGTTAAATAGTAATTTGGTAAAATCCGGGGGTATTTTAGACATTTTTACTGATGTAGCAGACATTCAGCTGAGTTGGAATGGTGGAATTTGCCACGTCAGCAACATAACGGAATCTTTTGACGGTGAAGTGATGGAATGGACTAAATTGTTGAAAAATGAGAGATTAAAGACCTACTAGTTTAATTTGAAAACAGAGGGATATAACTGTTTTTAGGTAAAGAGTTCAGGGTGTAACGAGTATTTAATCTTTTTTTTCCCTCTCTGAATGGATATGATGGTAAATATCACAATAAAATATAAATAGAAATAAAATATTTTTAAAAAAAAAATTAAAAAAAATAGTGCACAACATATAAAGTAGTATCAGGTCTAACATATAACATTTGATGATTAACTAAAAGAATCAATAGATCGAAGTAAGCAATCTGCAATACCACAAAATCAGGTCTAAAAAATTTAAGCATATGATCACCCTAAGATCCTACTATGATTACAATTTAACCACCATGACAATTTTCTATTAAAATATGAAGCTGAACTGGAGATTGATGAGCAATTGCAATTAGCAACAATCGGCCAGAAAACCTGCTAGTAAATATATTTGGTGACTTTCGTTAGAAGAAATGAGTCTTATAGGTAACTGACTGGTTCCTGGACTTTTGTTTTTCTTAGTTAAGAGACGGCAGTTTTACCACTCAAGAACAATGTTTTTAAGACCTACATTTAATTTGGTTGTTTTTGAGGGTTTACGTTTCAGTTTGTAATTACATATTTTTCACATGCAATTACGCACTTAATGAATGATCGAGCTATTTGTTTCTAGAATGTGATGAATGAGCTATTTGAAAGAAGAACAAAAAAATGAAAAAAAAAGGACAATGAAGTAATTGAACACATACCATCTTGTTTTTCAATACTTGATAGACATCCTTGGCATTCCATAACCTACTGCGCTTCCCAGAGTTATGAGGGCATTGCTCACGAACAATTGACCGACCCATTTCTTGCAGCAAATCATGCATCTCTAGGTGATCATCCATGTCAATTAATACAAGAGACTTATTGATGAGAATCTGAATTCCCCTCTGTGGCGTGCATTTGTAATATTCTTTCTGCCTTCCCTCTCTTTTCCCCTTTAAAGAAACATGCAATATCCAGAAATATACCCTTCTCATCCTCTTGTAATCCATTATAACTTGGTCTCAACCTATCCTCAATTTTCTTGTTCGGAAAGTTTTGCCACCTGTTCAATTCATCTTCCCAATCTGCTCTGGTTTTGCAATCACTAAATGAGGAACTCAAAACTGTAAGAAATAACGGTATACCTTGAGCAATATCTACCACTCTTCTTGACAAGTCCAAACAATCTGTTTTGGAAAGGTCATCTTTAGAAGCTTTCAAATGAAAAAGCTGGAGAGCATCATCAATCTCCAACCCCTTCATTGGGTATATATGTTCATCCTCCACTCTATGTATCAGTGGGCGCTTATCTCTAGAGGTTATAATGATTCTACTTCCCCATGCAAACACAACTTGATCTCCAAGTAAATCTTCTATCTGGCTTGAATCATTAACATCATCTAGAACAACGAGTACCTTCGTACGGGACAACCTGTTTAAAAGATGCGACCCTATAGATCGAGAGCCAATATTTAGGCTTTCCTCCTCTAATAACTCACAAAGAAGTTTGTTTCGCACATGATGTATGCCATATTTCTCTGACTCTTCCCTAACATTTGCAAGAAACGAACAAGACTCAAATTCAGAAGAGAGTCGGAGAAATACCTCATTAGCAAGGGTGGTCTTTCCAATACCACCCATGCCCCAAATACCTATACTGCGTACCGGAATATCTTGTGCTTGAATGGATAATAACACTTCAATTTGTTGAATCTGACTTTCAATCCCAAAGAGACCTCTTGAAATAGTTAGCGAGTTACAATTCAATTTCTTCGAAACTTCTTTGACAATTATCTCAACTAATGCAGACTCGGGCCTAGCATATACAGAGAACAGAAATACGTAATTAGTATGGGGTAATTATTAACTAGTCTTCCTTAAATCAAACTTACCAAAAGTAGAGCTAATAAAAACTGAAACTAAAAAGTCAATTACCTGGTATTTTTGGAATCAAACCCAGATAGACTAGCTACAGTTGACAAAGCTTTTCTCCAACTGTGCACTTTGTCCATGTTGTTGTGTTTGAAATTTTGTTCATGTTTTACAAAGGCATCTGCATAACTCTTCTCTTGTTTCCGTATAACTGATGGATCTATTTCGTAAAACACAGGTATAACAATCCGTCCATATCTTTGCTTGCATTTCACTATATGTACAAGTTCATCCAAGCACCACCTAGAAGAAGCGTAGTTTTCTGAGAAAACAATTATCGAAATCTTTGATTGCTCGATTGCTTCCACCAGGGCGTGTTCTATTTCATCTCCTCTTTCAAGTCTATCATCCATGAAGGTATAAATTTTCTTCCGCTTTAAAGCCTCATAAAGATGGCTGGTAAATTTCTGGCGTGTGTCTAGACCTCTAAAACTAAGAAAAACATCATACTTGTCTAGAGGGAGAACATGAGCAGCAGCAGCAGCAAAAGAGGAAGCCATATTAATAACCTGCAAATCCAAATTTATATAGAAGCCTCAGTTAGTGCTCCAATTCAATAAATGGCCATATAATATGTAGATCCTTCAACATTACGTAGATTTATAATATATAAAAAAAAAGGCAGAACCACATTATGGTACTCCGATCTAAGGGAATCTGTAATTCAGTGAATTACCTCTTGGGAATTCAGCAATGAAGAGCATGCAAGTTAGAAACAAATAGTATTTTGAATAGAGATCTATTGCTTAATCAGGAAGCAGCCAGCTAGAGATTGAACTTGCAGGAAAGTATATAAGTGGTCAATTGCAAGGTTCAGGGAAGCCATTTCCTTTGCACATGCAACAATTGAATCTTGCAATTCATGAGATTGCTCTCTTTATATGTAAGCGCTTATCAGTATACTTTCCACCCACTAAAACACCAGTCAAATCTTTCTAGCACCAACTTAATGTTAAACCAATACTTAAAGCCAATAAGATTTTTTGAATCTATTTGTGGTAATCAAAGTCGTCAAGTTAAAAAGGACATTTCCTTAACTTACTTGCTGCTTGCACAAATTAAGTAAATCATCATGGCATCTTCTCACCAGCTACTAGCTAGTCAATTATTCAGTCTCCTAATACGATTCAAAGTTGGAGATTGATTGAACATTAGTTAATTAATTTCCCCTGCAACTAATCTTGGAGACTTTGTCTAAGAAGAAACAAATCATGGATATAGGCAAACCATGAATTACTCAAAAAAGCAACTTGCACACACCACAAGACAAAACTTCAACTTATTCTAAGCACATATGTAGAGTTCAGATTATATCTAGTAGCTTCATCATGCTGAAACCAAAACTTATTGAACAGAATCAGACAACTAAAACGACAAATGATCATATATTACACAGATTTGTTTGCAGATAATTTGAGGATAACACAAATAAGTGGAAGTGCTAATATCCAATAGTACATTAGTTCTTGATTGAATACCTTAGTGAGAAGTAGTGTTGGATTGATGAAGTAAGACCATGCATGCTCTAAAGTCTAAGCAAAAGAAACAAGGAAGTAGAGTACTTCTCTCTCTCATTATCGCTCTATCGATCGGAGAACCCAAGATTGGGAGAACGGGTTCTCCAGCGGTGCCTCGATTTGACTCCACCATGGACGCCGGCGAGACCTTTACTTTCTCTGGTTTGAATTTAGAATTTTGCGTTGTGATGCATTTGGCAGAGATCCGATGATGAATGTGGATTGGATATCGGTTCGGGTCCTAACCCACCCGATTTAATATCGTCTTCTTCTATATTACTCTATTCAAGGTATTAAATATCGACCTTTAAGGAAATATTGATGGTTTGAAAAAAAAAAAAAATTTAATGGAAATTTCGAGAAAATATCGAATATCGATGGAAATTTTATCAAAAATTTATGTAAAAATTATATATTTAGATAAAAATAGACTAAAAGTAAAATATCAGAAAGATATGAGTATTAATATCAATGTTTGAAAAAAACGGAAATTTCGAGAAAATATCGAGATTATCGAGGATATTTTAGTCTTTGATTCTATTATTAAAAGAACCGACTTTGTTGTTATCCGGTAATTGGATGTTTCCATTTAAATAAAAGTGATTTTGAAGATAATTTTTTATATTGGGATTTGGGATTTATCAATGTACAAAGAGCTCCAATAATGCTAAACACATACCGTACTTTTTGCTCAAACACCATGCTTTTGCCTATAATCAGGCTAGTTACATCAACACATGACTTTAACTAGGAATGGTGGTAATCACCACACAACCTAACAACTCTCAATAGCTAGCATTACACTGATGAAGGATTGATTTCTGTTTTTGGAGCGCTTGATTCTTTTTTGATAACTGATCAGTCAGATCATTCCTTGTGCGTGTCTCTTGAAGACAAGTTTCTTCTTCTTCTTCTTGAAGTTGGTTTCAAGTTTCAGTCAATGAGGCTAGAAGTTCCTGTAGACCCTTGATAATCTCTTCTTCCTCTTTAGTAATGGTTTCAGAAAGGATAATGCAAGCTTCTCTGATCCTGTTGAAGACTTTTCCATCACTAAAATGAGATTGGGTGATGATCCTCAGAGTACTTCTGGCAACTGCAACTGCATAACCACTTGCCGTTGTTCATCATCGAAGTGGCTTGCTCTGTGGCTACTGCTATCATTGTATTGTTCGGATTCCAGTCTTTGTTCTGATCTCCAAGCTGCTTGATGTGGCTATAGCAGTCTGGGGATTTGCTTCATCGGAGGCTCAGCAGGTGATGTTTAATTGTTGTTACAGTTTCTACAAGAAAGAAATTTTAATTGTGAAACATGAATTTGCAGGATCATAGCAATAAAATCTGTCAGACTATAAAGTGGTGAAGACTGTACTTCAGGAGTGTTGACAGCGGCTTGGACATTCTCCTCAATACTATCAACTAATAATCTCTTCTTTTGCTTAGCAGTTTAGTGTATCAGTAGTAGAAACTAACATTTGTAGCAGTGTCTTCCCTAACATGTGTAAGCAGAATCTAACTTAGTAGAGACTAGAGAGAATGGGAGAAATACCTCACTGCGTATGGGAACATCTTGTGCTTGAATGAGGTCTCTTGATTTAGTTGACGAGACTACAATGTAATTTCTCCCAAACTTCTTTGACAATTGTGTAAACAAATGCAGACTCGGGACTAGCATGAATGGAGAACAGAAATACGTACTTAGTTAGTATGGGGCAATTGATAACTATAAATCAATTTTACTAAAAGTAGAAGCTGACGAAAAAATGAAATCAATTACCTGTAATTTTGTATATGATACCCATATAAAGCGGCTGCAGCTGACAGAGCATCCCTCCAAATGAGCACTTTGTCCATGTTGTTCTTGAAACTCTTTTCATGTTTTACAAATGCATCTGCATAACTCTTCTCTTGTTCCCGTACAACTGTTGGATCTATTTCGTAAAATACAGGTATAACAATCAGTCCATATCTTCGCTTGCATTTCAGTATGTGCACAAGTTCATCCAAGCACCACCTAGAAGAGGCGTAGTCTTGTGAGAAAATAATTATCGAAATCTTTGATTGCTCGATTGCTGCTTCCAGGGCATATCCAATTTCATCTCCTCTTTCAAGTCTATTATCGATGTAAGTGTTAATTTTCTTCCAAGTTAAGCCCTGATAAAGATCTTCGGTAAATGTATGGCGCGTGTCTGAACCTCTAAAACTAAGAAAGACATCATATTGTAGGTCACGATGGAGAACATGAGCAGCAACAGAAGAAGAGGAAGACGTGTTCATGACCTGCAATTATATTTGTGCATGCTTCTGGTTAATGTATACACCACACATGCAAAGGAAAGAACTATCACACAAGTATCAGAGCTTCTATTTGGAAAAACTCATATACACTTTTTGTTTTATAAAGCAATCCACCTAATCAATAACTCAGGAAGAAGTTTATTTTATACATGATGCATTCCATATTTATTTGACTCTTCCCTAACATTCATAAGAAAATAACAAGAATCTAACTCAGAAAAGAGTCGGAGAAATACCTCATTGCGTATGGGAACATCTTGTGCTTGAATGAGGTCTCTTGATTTAGTTGACGAGATACGATTCAATTTCTCCCAAACTTCTTTGACAATTGTGTAAACAAATGCAGACTCGGGACTAGCATAAATGGAGAACAGACATTAAGTACAGACATTACGTAGAAACTAATGAAAGAAGAAATTACAAAGTCAGTATGACAATATATTACCTGTAATTTTGTATATGATATCCAGATAGAGCGGCTGCAGCTGATAGAGCATCTCTCCAAATAAGCACTTTGTCCATGTTGTTGCTCTTGAAACTTTGTTCATGTTTTACAAAGGCATCTGCATAACTCCCCTCTTTTTTCCGTATGACTGATGGATCTATTTCGTAAAACACAGGTATAACGATCCGTCCATATCTTTGCTTGCATTTCAGTATGTGCACAAGTTCATCCAAGCACCACCGAGAAGAGGCGTAGTCTTGTGAGAAAACAATTATGGAAATATTTGATTGCTCGACTGCTGCCTCCAGGGCACATTCAATTTCATCTCCTACTTCAAGTCTAGTATAGATAAAGGTATCAATATTCTTCCAAGTTAAACCCTGATAAAGATCGTCGGTAAATGCCTTGAGCTTGTCCTCTGAACCTCTAAAACTAAGGAAAACGTCATACTTGTCTAGAGGGAGAACATGATGAACAGTAGCAGCAGCAGAGGAAGAAGCCATATTAGTAACCTGCAAAAGTGCAAATTAATCCATATTCATACAGAAGCCTGAAGCAAGTGCTCCTAGTCCATTATTGATATCTTTAACATTGAACATCACACTAGTTATAGTATTGTGATATAAGGGATTCTGCAAGTCGGTAGTATCGAATTATTAATTACCTCTTGGTATTCAGCAACGAAGAGATTGAACTTGCAGCCAGCTACAAAGTAAAAAGACAGAACTTGCAGGAGAGTGTGTCAGAGGTCAAATGCAGGTTCAGGCAAAACCATTTCTTTAATTCATCAGTTGAATCTGTCTCGCTATTTATATAGGAACCCACATATCTATACTTTCCAACCACGTCTTAATTAGAGACCGACTTAATGTTAAAACATTACTGGAAGCTCTTCTCAATCCTATTTGTTGTCATCAAAACTCGTCAATTACAAAGACAAGCATTTCTTTAATCATGTAGGCATCTTCTCAGCAGCTACTAGTCAATTGGTACATCAGTCTTCCAATATTATTCAAAGTTGGCGATTGACTGAACGTTATAATTAAACAAATCATGGATAGAGGCAATCCATAAATAATTCAATAAAGCAACGTACACACACCACAAGACAGAGATAGATATACAAGAAAGAAAAAAAAAGAAAATAGAAACGAGTGTGGTGTTTAGGCATCGAATCCATCAATGCATCATCCTTTGGAGGATTTGATCGATTTGGTTTTTTCCTCTTAAGCAATTCTAGTTCCCATTATGCATCAAGTCATCAACAAGGGTTGGCAGAAATCAAAAGAAAGATGGAGACTTTGACAGTTTGAAACATTGTTAAAAAGAATTGTAATCATCAGTTTCTTGTATTAGTCACCAATGTACAAAAGAATACCTCAACAAAGACAACCCGACGATTGAAATATCACACACATGCATATACCAAACTACCAAAGTGTCCTAGTTCAATCTACGTTGGGGACTTGGAGTTATGAGGCTGGAACTAAAGCTGGGTCTTGATCTTTCACTTTCCAGAATGCTAGAAAACCCAAAAGAAGATCTATGAGACTCATTCCCAAGTGGCATTGGCCTATCTGGTAACTTAGGAATATCAATGTCACCTTCCAACATCCTAAGTGCTTCTGAAATGGTAGGCCTAAAAGCCACCATAACATGAGCACAGAGAATCCCAACATTCACAAACCTCTCCATGACACTCTTTGGCCCTTCCTCCCTCAGTGTCTCATCAAACACCTCCTCTACACTCCCCGCTTTCGCATGCATCCACGCCCAATCCGTGATTAAAACTACCGAATTCAAATTCGTGCTAGAATTCGATGTGTCCAACACTTTCCTCCCACTCATGATCTCAAGAATCACAATGCCGAAGCTATAAACATCGCTCTTATCCGTAAGCTGTCCATAGAGAGCATACTCAGGCGCCAAATAACCATATGTACCTGCAACTCTAGTTGTCAAGTGAGTTTGCCCCGCTGAACTTTGCTTGGCCAAACCAAAGTCTGCAACTTTGGCCTTCATTTCCGAGTCCAAGAGTATATTAGTCCCCTTTATGTCCCTGTGATAAATAGCAGGCTTGATCCCATTGTGCAAGTAAGCAAGCCCTTTTGCAACATCAAGTATGATACTCTTCCTCTGAGGCCAACTCAATCTCCTCTTACTATTACTCAAATGGTCACTCACATTCCCATTTGACATTAGATCATAAACCAAGAACCTCCTCTTCCCTTTAAAATCATCACTAGCAACACAACACCCTCTAAGCGACAACAAATTCCTATGCCGAATCTTCCCTATAATCTCAACCTCATTCGAAAACTCCTCATCCCCTTTCGACTCCAATGCCTCCATATCAAGAATCTGCTTCACAGCAACAAGAGTCCCATCAGCAAGAGTCCCCTTGTACACAACCCCATAGCCTCCTTGGCCTATCATGTTCTTCTGAGCAAACCCATCAGTGGCCTTCTCAAGCTCTGCAATCCCAAACCACTTTGCACCAGAATTAGGCAACAAACTAGCTCTAAAGCTACTCACATACTCTTCATGCTTAGCATTATGCCTCCCTCTCCTGTCATGCCTTCTATACATCACAAAAACCCCAACAGCAAGCAAAATCCCAATAATACCCCCCAAAACCCCAAACACCCACTTCAGCAGTGTCTTCTTGCTCACCTGACTCCCACTCTTCTTGTCAGCTGAGCTGGACAGAGGCAGCCCCAGAATGCACGCCGCAGTTCTCGGATCCTCTGGACCAAACTCATTGACAACCCCAGCAGCATACAACACAGCAAAGTAGAAGCATTTAGTGCTGTTTGGACCCAACCCACTTAACTTATTATTCACATCCATCCCTGCATCAAGGCAAGAGCTACACTTGGTGAGCCCCTGCAGGTCTCCTTTGCATGACGTGTCTATAGCGCTGATGGGTCCCACTTTCTCCGTCCAGTCGGCGACCGTGAGTATGCCGGCGCAGCTGGCAGGGCTGGCGACGAACTGGGTGGCGTTTTGGAAGCAAGAGGGGACTAGGGTGGGGAGAAGGGATAAAGAAGTGAGCTTGGTTTGGAAATCGGAGAGGCAGGCGGCGGAGACGGTGGAGTTGGGGAGCTGGAAGGTGGAGGTTTTGTTGAGGTGGTGGGAGAGGCCGATGCCGAAGAGGCTGAGGAGGGTTTGGCAGCAATGTGTGGCGTTTGGGGTTAGGCAGAGGGAGGTTTCCCATGGGAAGGTTTCAACGTAGCTCAGATCTATGGGGCATGATGAAGTGGCTGATGAGACAGTGATGGAGATGAGGAGGAGGAGGAGGAGGGAGCAGAATGTGAAGGGTTTGCTGGTGGTGCACATCTTGGTTGATGTGCTTGTTTGTGTGACAATGGTGTTGGACGGTTTTGGATGAGGATTATAGAGTTTGAGTTTGAGCAGTGAAAAGGTTCAACCTTGGCTGCTAGATCGGTCAAGAATCAAAGATGCACGTTTTTGTTTAGGAACTTCCTAGTTTTGGTAAACTGTGTTGTTGATGGAGTTTAGTGGTTCAGCAACTGCAAAAAAGGTTCCAGTTCCCACTTTAGAAGAAGAATAAACTAGAGTTTATGGCATGTAGAACTCTATAGAATAATGTTTGAGACTTCAATAAGATTAGTATTTTACAAGTTGTGGGTCAAATTAGCTCTCTGTTCTGGTTCTTCATACTGAAAAGTAAAAAACTTTGTTTAGGAAAATTGATATGTGAACCGTTGTTTAACAATATGATTATGAGTATAAAACTTGAGAAGTACTTCTGTTCTTGCATTTGTTTATTAAAATATGCTTGAACACTGTTTTTGGCTGGGATTTGGCGAGGTATATTGTGGGAGATGATGGCCTTTGACAAAAGGAAACAGCTTTCCTCTGTCAACATGATACGATTTCATTGTTTGGGCTTGATGCCTTCTGTAGCTTTGTGCTTGTTGTTATGTCCTTGGTTTGGTCTTTTGATGTTCTATTTAAATCTACGGAATGTTTTTGGTTTGACCAAACCAATCTAGTTGATAACGAGATTTTGGTCGAACTTGATCAAAAGTGTGTCACTTGTGGATGGATGAATTTTGTTAAACTGATGTGGTTAGTACAATTCCTGCTTTGACCCAACATATATATAAGCAGCCAAACTGGTATATTGGTGAAAGCATCTTCATCAACCTAGAAACTGAAAGACCGAGACCAAAATCAAGAGAGCCCCAAGAATGTGAACCACCAGCCCACCAGGCGCCAGAAAATGATCACTGCCGGAGATTTTGGAGTTTCAAAGAGAGATCAAGTGGTGTGAGTAGTTATATCTCTAAGAGCAAGTCCAACAGATTCCCTATAATAGAGATTTTACTTAAATTTGGGGATTTTGGGCTCTAAATCTCCTCCAACAGATTCTCCATCTCATTCCCTAAAATGGGGATTTGGATGAGAGAGAATATATGCATCCCTATATTTGTAGAGAGAGAAAGAAAAATTTGCAGAATGAAAAATTAATGATCAAATCAATTTGACACAGAAAACTAAAAAGTAATCATTAATTATAGAATTTTATGTGGATTTTTATTTAAAATAAATAAATTTATTATTATAGAATAACTTAAAAGTAATCATTAATTACAATTTATAATAAATGTTGAATATTTATTATTGTGTTATAAATGTCTGAATCTGCAAAATAGAGAATCTGTTGAAGTTGGAGTAAAAAATTATAGAGAAAATGAGTTTTATTTCCCCATTTTAGAGAAACTTTTGGAGAAGCTGTTGGACTTGCTCTAAGGCATTGTGCCATTATGGTAATTGCATCACCGGATAATGAAATTAGAGGCCACAACGGCACCAAATTCCGATTAGTTTGTTATAATGAAATGATTAATTAATGTGCCTAAAGTTTGCACTCAGCTGTGAATGGACTGGAACACACTTGTTGTCGTGCTAGTTGTATAGAAGCTGTATGAATGGGATTCCAAGTTGTCCTTGTGAAATTTCCTTTTTTGGCTCTTTTCTTATATCACTCCATTATTAGTGGTCGAATAATGCAGGTATTTTCGCTAACTAAGAAATATTATGTGTCATTTCATTAATATTACTATACCGAACACGTGTGAAAATGTCATTCTACTCTAGGTTGAGAATCAAACTCATTTAGATAAGAACTACTAAATTTAATTATTTGTAACATAATTAGAATTAAAGCCATAATTCGTGGCTGAATTGCCCAAATAACTCTTTGAATCACCCAAAAAGGCTCAAAAAAGAAAAGGCAATTTATTTCTTTCTATTGGGCTTCCTGCAACAAAAATTGATGGAATTTGTCACCGACAAAACATTAGAACAGCAGCTAATTATTTTCCTAAAAGAAAAAAAGACGAAGAATTTGATTGATCTTGGTGGCATAGGTCGTGGTCCGCCACTTAGAATTGTGCACCAAATTTAACACCGACCCAGATTCCCATCTCCACACAAACCCCCCATTTTCCGATCCAAGATCACATCTTTTCTCCTTCCCCCATTTCCCCAATTCCCGCCAATTCCAACATGGACGAATTCGGCGTTCTTACGGAGCGGTTCGGCCTCAAACCCCAAGGCAAATCGGCGCCGATGGCCGCTTCCAGAGGACCCACCCCCTCCACCAACAACCCCAAAACGACGTCGTATTCCAATTCCTACGCCTCCTTTCTCGACGATCAAAACGGCTTCTTTTCCCAATCCCAATCCCAACCCGCCGCCGCGTCCGGCGCATTCAACGGTTACGACGACTTCTTCGGCGGCGGAGGCACCAGACCCGCCCAAGTTTCCGACTTTAACTTGGACGCCGTGTTTTCGGGCTCGAGTTCCAGTACGACGACGTTTAACGACGACGGGTTTGATGTGTTTGGGAGCTCCGGCGGGTCGATGAATAGTAATGTGAGGGAAGATAACTTGTTTGGGTCGTTTTCTTCGGCTCCGAAACAGAGTGGTGCTCCCAGTAATGATCTGCTGGGTGATCTTGGTGGAGTAAGGAGGAAGTTGCAGAGTATGAACAATGGGAATGGCAGTGGGAATAGGAATGTAGCTGTTTCTGATGATTTGTTACCCGGGTTTGGTGTCAGCAGTGGTTCCAATAGAGGGTATGTATGGTTTGAGCAAATGCCTGATGATGGGTTTATTAGCTTTGCTTTTATGTTTATGCTTGTTTTGATGAAAGTGTTTGATCATTTATGTGTAGGATTTAGTTTTCTAGTTCAGTTTTAGTTATATAGATGTGCCATTTTGTCCAAATTTAGTCTCAGTATGTTGCATTTACTTTCTGTGATTGTTGGTGAGCTAATTTTGGAAGAACAATGGAAATGTTGTTTGTTACAATGCGTGAGGTATATTGATATGTTCTAAGACGTGTGATCAGGGTTGCATTCTATATGAATATATATATATATATATATATATATGTAAGGATGTAGTGATGTGGTTAAGAGTTTCTATATTTGTCATGCGCGTCTAATGATACAGAGTTTCTAATTTGAGTGCGCTTCCATTTTGTTCAGAACTTACACACAGGAAAGTCGTACTCAGCAATCAACTGTCAATTCAACTACAGCAAACTTCAGCTCACCAATGGATGATCCTTTTGAGGTCTTTGAATCAGTTTCAAGTTCAACACCTGCAGATTCCTTAGATTATCTATCAGGACTGGAACAGTTAAGTAAGATGAGTAATTCTGGAGGTGCAAAACAGGGTGGTTCATCAAATAGTTCGACAAAACTGAAAGCACCCCCAAAACCAGCACAAGTTTCAAATGGTGAGAAAGGTTCTTATGCTTCCTCTAGCTAAAAGATTATTACTGTTATCCCATAATAATATTATGAACTTGCAGAAAGGAGCTCTGGTGTCTCTTCTATAGATGATCTTGAGAATTTTGCCAGTGCTAGGGTGCCAAATAGTGCTCCCAAAGTTCCTTCTCGTAACGAAGCGGTTAAATCCTCAGCCACCAGAAACAGTAAATTAAGTGGAGATGATCTAGATTTCATGTTCAGCACAGGTTCTCGATCTAGCAGTGTACCAAAGTCAAGGGTCAAAAATGTGGTGAGTAGGATAATTTCGTGAATATGCTACTTTTCAACACTATTCAAGATATGTTAGTTGCTTACTGATGCATTTTTCAGGACCCAATATTTGATGCACAGACGGACAGCAGAGGGTCTAGGCCCCAAAAGACATCTTCTAGGACCTCAGGTACCATGAAGAAGTCCCCTTCTGCAAGTGGTATTTTTGATGACCTCTTTTCACTGGATGGAGGTAATTTATTATTTGGTTCGACTTCACATGCAGCAATTATGTCCTTTCTTTCTTTATACTGATTTATGATGTTTTTTGTTGCATCAGCTTCCCCAATGGGTGCAGAATTTGAGGAAATTGAAGGTGAAAGTGAAGAAAGACGAAAAGCTAGATTGGGACGACACCAGAGAACAAATGCGCGCGCGGTCCGTGTTTTTTTTCCCTCTTTTATCACTTTTTATTTTTCAATTTGCCTACCATATATCTTAGAGTCATCTTACCGGCGACGACTTCTTTTGTTCGTTTTCCTCAGTATAGCAGTCTAGGGTTGACCCCTTTCACTATTGTTATTTCCTCCACTGCTTATGTGACCTGAAAATGGTAGCAACTTACCATTATGTTTGCATCAATTACAGAGTCGTAGGTTACTTGACAAGCAGATGATTACTTTTTAGCCATTTGATAGTTACTTTGTTGCTAGATTGCTAGAAAATGTGTCTGTGGAAAGATGTTTTACCCTATTAATCTTGATGTAACTTTTGGCCTAATTTTATATTCACCTGGCACAATTTAACATTTCTAATTGTCATTATTCAGTTGCAAGCAGTGGCAGATATGAACCAACGCGATTTGCGTACTCAGCAGGAGCAGGACGAGAGGCGTGTGAGTAGTATTTTTTACATTCCCTTTGCTCTTTATGTATTTTTCAGGATGTAGGATGATTTTCTGAACATTGGCTGATATCTATCCCAAAACATATAAGGTTTTTCTAAATTATCCCTGTTTGTATATGACTGATTAATCTATTTGCATTTTTGTTGTCATCATAACCTTGTATACTTATAAACTTAATTACATTATCATTTCTCTGCAGAGAATTGCCGAGATTATGGATGCTAAAATAAAGGGATGGGCCGCAGGGAAAAAAGGGAACATGCGTGCACTATTGTCCTCATTACAATCTGTATGTTATTCTGAAACATTTTGCCCCCTTGGAATTGTTTTTCCCTTCTCATATTCCAACATTAATCAACCATATTTTGCCAAATTATAAATACCACTTTGGTAAAGGAATTGCTTTTCCAATGTCAGTCTCTTATAATTGATGCTTCAACAGGTAAAGAAATTTAAGTTTGAATAATCAAATCAAAATCAAGTCTTTTACTTCTTTCACTACCATTTACTTTCTCGTATATGTTAAACCTTGATTTTCTGAATTAATTTAGAGTGTGGGGTGTATCCTGCATCTAATTTCTTTCATTTCTGGTATGACGTACAGGTTCTTTGGCCTGATAGTGGATGGGAGCCAGTTTCACTCACAGATTTGATTACTTCTGGTTCAGTTAAAAAGGTTTACAGAAAGGCCACATTGTGTGTCCATCCGGACAAAGTTCAACAGAAAGGAGCTAGTCTTCAACAAAAATATACCGCAGAGAAGGTTTTTGATATTCTAAAGGTAACCCTTATGACCCCTTCAAAATATTTCATAGCAGTATCATGTTTTGTTTTTAGTCTTTTTACTTTTTAGGGATCTTATCATTGGTGGCATCTTCAAGTACCTGTGCGCTTGCAAGATTTTGAGGATTGAATACTCTTAAATATTCAAAATTACTATCCATAATATGTAAATATCTCTGTTACACTTTTTGATATTTACTTGCTGCCATAATTTCCTGGATAAAGAAAAGACTGAAAACAAATTGAAATTTTTTTTTCTTTCTAAAGTGTTGTTATGTTGAAGTAGTTGTGTAGTTGTTTTCATCTTTTATAAAATTGGTTTCATTCTGAAACAGGAAGCTTGGACCAAGTTCAACAAGGAGGAACTTTCTTAGTGTTTTGTGACAAATTATTCGTTGGAGCTTCCATGCAAGTAAATGTGAGGCTCCCCCATTGGGAAGGCAGATGCATCTGTTGTGCGTGTATAAATGCCGGTCTGAAGTTTTAGAGCGTCACGGGATGAATTTTGCTTCTGTTTCCTTTTACAAATTTACAAGGACTTTTAATTTTCCTTCAAAATCGTCAGTAAGGAATACTACTTGTTCATGGCTTTGTATATTAATAGTAGTTTTCACACGGAGATTGTTTTTAGTGGGATACATACAGGGAGATCCCTAATAGTAATGATATTGAGCCCTGCTCGAGTATTTCCTTCCAACCATTGGCATTTGGCATTTGTCCCCCACTCTTCTATTTTGGTGATCATCATCATCTTATATGTATCTTGTTTCCCTACTGTGCCTATGATGAAATCGGATCAAACTTGAGACCTGTATGTACATTTGTATGATAATTCTTTTGGAAATGAAAAGCATGTATGGTACATGTCCTTTGGATCTTTTTCGTGTTTGTAAGTACAAGATAACCTTCATGTCTAGAGTATGTCTTGAGTAACGCTACCGTATTTTGCTAACTTTTCCCCTTTGCTCATACTTGAATTAAAACGTACTGTACAAAGAAATCTTCATGCCATTGTTAATGTACATGAAATTTCCTCATCCTCAGGAAATGGGGAACAAAGTTACTACATTCGGTATCTGAAGACTTATGTAACGTACACTAGGATATAAAGCTAAAAGGCCATAAGGCATAAAAAATCTCGAGGACTTCATAGCCATGGATAATCTAATCTACATCGACATGGAAATCAAGGGTACTTTTGATGATTGCATGCATGTTAAAGATCACGAATTTCCTGCCGCCCGTCTTATAATATGGCACCCTTAATTACTTGAAAAATCCAACTCCCTAGCGTCCGTCTAGCACTCGCTTAGCCGCGCCTAACACCCGTTTAATGTCCGCCTAGCGTCCGTCTAGACCCGCCTAGCACCACCTAATACCCATTTAGCAGCCACTTTATATCCGCCTAGCAACCGCCTAGCGGCCGCCTGAATTAGACTAGACCCACCTAGCGTGCGCGTAGCCTAGGCCGGCCTAGCAATGGAGAGGCTGTCTCTCTTTGTATATTCCTGAAGTAAACTCTATCTTTACGTTTGGAACTGCATGCCTGAGTTTTCCAGGGTTGGAAGAGGCGAAGATTTAGAAGTTGAAGAAGCTACAAGTTTCTTTGGGATTATCAAAAGACGGAGTTTGAGATCTTATGGCTCAGTAGTGATGCTACATGCCGAAGGTAAATTCAAATTATCAACTACGTACTGCTCTGCTTTGCTAAGGTTGTTAGCTGAGATCGCGTCCATGCATGCATGTTAGTTGGTAATTGCCAGTTTGAGTCGGTCCTTTGTGTTACTACATATATGAAGTAAAGAAGCCCTTTGGCATATAGTTTTGTAGCATTATGTCAAAGTTCTGTATCGATACAATTTCCTATCCGGATGGCTAAACAGACAGAAATATCGGTAAGTAGGTTCACAGTAAGTTGATCAGAGATTCTCCTCCTGAATCTTTAGAAATTATATTTGTTGCTCCCCGCTGCTATCAAAGTACCAACTCTCTTTTAATTTAGAAAACAAAGAAACACTTTCTGTTTCTTTAATTCTTGGCCATCAGCAAAGGCAACTCGATCACTAAAGTCCAGTACTACAGGTCTTACCAAAGAAAAGTTAAAATCGATAAGTACTGTATAGCAGCACCCATATTCAGCAAAGGACCTACCATTTTCCGTCCACAGTCCTCAGCTGGCGGCCGGGAGCAGCCGACTTCCCACTAACTTCGATCACACAGTATGTTCATGTGTTAATAATGAAGTTTGATATATTATATTGTCTGATTGAGGAAAACAAATTTAAATTTACATTTCCAACTCTTCAGTACTCCTATGAAGTTTAGGCATTGACAATTTAGATCAATGAATGGAAAGCGCACTAGTTCGTGCATCATCATCACCACCAAGAAGGATGTTTCCTCACCCTTTTGATATTTCTAACTTGAAAGAGCCAAGATTTTCATGAGCACAGCCATTATATAACTTCCACCTTTTGAATTTTCTAAGAGAATCTATATGCATCCAGAATCCAGATCCAACTTTTAGTTAAGCTAATCCCTTTTTTATGTTCACTAAAACGTGCATGCACTTTCGAAATTCAAAGGAAAAACGTACACTTGTCTATATGAATATAGCATTCTGTGCATAACTTTTGCTAGCTAATTCATTGCATTTTTAAAAGCCATCTAGGAAGCATGGCAGAAGTTCTTGCAGCAAGGCAATTCTGTTCATGTGGGACTCTGAATTCGTTCTTTATCAGTTTATCCTGATAATGCAACTCGATGTCGGTCTTCAGATTTCAGGATCAATTGTGGTCAGTTGAATATTTTCTCTACCTAGAAAATATAGTGATGGGGTTGGAGAATTTACTTCACACAAGTAATCATTACTCTTTTTTTCTTTTTCCTTTTGAAAAGAATCAGTACTCTTTTAATGGGCATATGGTAACTTGGTTAATTTTGGTTATAAGTAAATGGGTTTCTTGACCAACCATTTTCATATTAAGTGGAAGTCATTGATCTTTTAATTTGGTCCTTAGTGCTGTTATTATTTGTAACACAAACCCATCTCTTCTAGTCTTCCATCCTCTGTATTAGAAGCAGAGAGGGCTTTCACAACAGTGTCATTTAGGTCTTAGGGACCTAGGAGCATATCTGATAAGTTAACTATGGTATCTCATTGATCACCTCTAAGATCTGCAGCACATGTAGTTTGAATCATTGAGCGGCTCACATTCACCAAGTTTAATTCTTTCTTTGTTAGTGGGGTTTAAGACTATGCACTATCAGTGGTTCCTATGAAAATGCAATTTTATGTTTATGAAAATTGAAGTGTGGCAATCTAATTGATGAAATGGAATCCATTTTGATCCAGAATTGTTGAATGTCAGAATGTGTAGAGGAAATAGGGAAAGAAATAACTTGGGAAGTACTCTTCATTGATTTTGGAGAAATACATACATGGCCAAAGCCTTTCCTTCACTTGAAGAGAGTAAAACACAACACATACAGAAAACAACTAACAACAACATTGTTGGAAAATGGTGAAAATCACCGTTTATTTTAACCAATTTAATTAGAAGAATTTAAGTGGACGCACTTAATATTCGTTAATGATAAAATGTGAATTCGTATTCTCCGGTATGAGGACTACAAATTCATATAATCATCTTGTTAAATTGGTTATGGTGTGAATAAGAAATTGTCACCCAAAACGTGCTCACTACTTGAATTCTGGAATGTGTAACAACAGAACTCCTTTGAATTTTGTAACAGCAGATTCAATGAGATTAAATACTGTAACGACAGATTTAATGAGATTGAATTCTGTAACTGCCGAATTCATTGTGTAACTGTTGTAACGTATGAAATGGAATTTATTGAGGAAATAGTTATGACATATGAATTAGAATTCATTTCTGAATTCATTACGTAACGGCTATAACTTATGATATGAAATTCATTTCGGAATTCATGGCAATTAAAGTAGTAGCCTCTTTACCCCCTATATAAAGAGCGACCTATTCATTTGTTCAAGGGATCTTGTATCACCAAAAATATTATCAGACAATCTCCCAAAGTTTTTCTCTCTCGTGTCGTTTCTTCTGGTGATAGATAGAAGGTACAAGTGGTTCGTAGGCTTTCTTGTTGCAGTGCAGCTTCAAGAATTCATTAGTCGTTGTATCCTGGGAGACGAGCGCCAATAGACCTGTTGCACCGGTAGAGGCGGCGTAATTGTCTTAAGGAAAGTGTGTGACACACACGACTCGACTGTTCCTAATCCGTTTTCAAACTCCTTCGGTATTGGTTGAGTATTTCATCATACTTATTTCTGAAATTTTATTTCTAATTTCAAGTTAATATATATTTCAATTTTATATTTGCAATATCACACCCAATATATTTTACAATCTTAAGACAATTAACTATGATATTGCTTATATAATTTGGAATACTCGTTACCTTCGAGGTTCAATATATTTTACAATCTTAAGAACTTTTATATATGTGATATTGACTAACGTGGTTTCTTTAAGGAAATGGTTGCCTAACGGAAGGGTGTTGGCTAAAGGAATTGGTTACTAAACCAAAACGATGTCGCCTTAAGGAAGCGGTTGTCTTTGGAGTTTTGTTGTGAAATAAAAAACGATGTCTAAAGAGAAATAGACTCCAAAGGAATTATTGATTAGCTACCTACGCTAATGAGGATTTTTTCAAGGATAATAAAAGGATTCCTTGTAAAAATGAAGCACTGTGATTTGGTTATATTCCAAAATCAAGTGATTGAATATTGAGATATTCAATGAGAAATTCCTTGTGAATTTGACCTTGTAATCAATAGAGAAATAATATCGAATATTATTTATTGATTAGGAAAATAACACATTGTGTGTATTTTCAAGAAAAAAGGCAACGGAATGTTTTAATAACACTGAAAGAGCTATAGGCCACATCTCGTCCTTTGATTGAAAAGAAGAATGTGATAATGAGTGTTAATTAATGCAAACTATGAGTAGCTTGCACTAGATGTTGTGAAATCCAACATCACTTGGAGAACATCACTTGGATTGCCAACTGTTTATGACGGCTAATAAACCTTAGTAATGGCATGCAATTGAATGACGAACTAAATGGTTTGTAACGGTTTGTAACCCCTCATAAACCTTAGTCATGATGTACAATTGAAGCCTACTAAATGGATTGTTTGTAACTGTTCATAAACATTATTGACGACAAATTAAATAGCTTATAACTGCCAATTGATGCCGAGTATAATGACCAGAAACGGTTTTGGTATTAACTCGATAATAAGTGGCTTGTCCCCAATGAAGCCTATACAAAACGTGATGAGAATTCAACTCAATTGAACAATTAAGATCATAAAAGTGATCGACCGCAGAGATGAGTATGAATCATCATTTACTGACTGTGCTCAGTATGTGATCATACATGAATACCACTTTATTCACCACAACCAATATGACATGGTTGAACGAGAGAATCGTATCTTAAAGTATATGATGGATGCAATGTTGTTTAGCTTTGCATTACCACCGAGTGTATGGTGAGTTGCCAGTTTATCGGCTAAATATCATTTAAATAAGATATCTAAAATGTTTGTTAAGAAAACAATTCCATATGAATATGGAAATGAAGAAAGTCATCCTATAATTACTTGCGAATGTGGGGATGTTCTTTCAAGGTGGAGAATCTCTACCTAAAAGAAAAAATTATGTGGAATCAGTCAATTGAATTTGACATGAACATAATTATAAGAATTATCGATTTCTTGTGTGCAAGATATGATAAGGAACTCTGAAAATTGCATCGTTCGTTGAAGATGTATTTTCAAGTAACTCTAACTTATTGTTGGTGATGGATTGTAAAAGCTAAATCATTAGCTTGTAACAATAAGTTGAATAGTCATCAATACAGTTTGGAACAACCATCTAATGGTTACTTGATGAGCTAATTAATAACTTATAAACCGTTAATAAATACGTGTAAAGGGTGAGGTTAAAAAAACATTAAACACAAAATTTATTTTGTGTTATTCAGTATTGTGCTTCCTAAATGAAGCATAATAAATGGGGAACTGAGGTAAGGATTGGAAAATCCTTAAGTTCCGACTCTTAACATGTATGGTTAAGATTGAGTAAGCCTGAATCCTTAAGGGATAGGTACCTTGTGTATTGTCCTTGTTAGGAAGATGCCACTAAAATATGATTTGCGAATCATACTTTTGGGAAACTTGTGGATTTTCCTCTTGGTTATGAAACTTTATGTTTCAAGTGGATTTTCAAGAGGAAAATGAAGTCGGATGTGACGATAGACAATTACAAGCAAATGTAATTGAAAGGCTAGAGACAAAATGAAGGCCTTGATGATTTCGACACTTAAACTCTAGTGACGAAAATTACTTCCATCATAATGGTACTTGTTATTGCCACGTTGGAAAATTGTGAAGTACGTTAAATGAGTATGGAAATAACTTTATAGATGGAGATATTGAAGAGAGAATCTATATAGAAAAACCTGAGGGTTTCTCGGCTCCTGATGAAAATGGAAGGTGTGTAAATTGGTGAGGTCATTATATGGCTTAAAACAATACAAATGCAATGACATAGAAGATTTGACAATATGATCACCAATGGTTTCAATACCAATGAAGGTGATGATTTATATATGTCAAATACACAGACATTGTTGCCTTATGAAATTTGTAACCTACGTATACATTGATTAGAAGAATTCAAGTGGTTATTAATTAACACTTATGGGTGTGTTTCAGAATTGCAAAATTGCTGAAACAACCAAATGGTCAACCAAGGTGTCGACCATGGATATGATTGCCTGAATACATGTCTCAGTCTCACAAAGAGAAAAAAAAAATATCTGAGAAATTGAATGGGCTTCACTTGATGCACTTGTTGAAAATATGTCCAACGAACAGGGCATGGATGAAGTCAATAATTATGACTGTGAGATAAAAGACTTGGAGCTGTGGTATGACCAAACCAAGTTTATAAACTGAATTGTAGAAAGGAACTAAATTTAAAATAAAGAATTGTATGTTCCTGAGGTCTATATGAGTATATACTCAGTGAGGACAAATTTGTTTTGTCTAAAATAAAATAAGGCCATGAGTGGTGGATTATTTAATTCTTGTAATGACATTTGTTAAAGAATGAATAAAATAGTCTTTTCACCTCTATGGTTGAGTCATCCAAATGTATGACATGATAGACCAAGATATATGTTAATTATGGTACTTTATGAAGACTAATTAACATTGACAAGGGTCAAAGTATGTTATATGATGCTTTATGATGCTTTAAAAGTAAGTGGATACGTAATGACATGCTTATTATTTGAAAGCAATAATAAGATGATCAAATCCACTAGAGATATGTTAAATTTCATATTTGACATGAAAAATATGGATATTGCTTATGTGAGCAAGTCAAAGAGACACACGAGTAATATTTGAGTTGTGTTGTCCTAGAAGGATACTGAGATGAAAAATGGATATCTAACACGATAGTCTTTAAGTGTACTAGCGGTTATGTGTTCACACTAAAAGGTGGAACAGTGTTATGGAAATCCTCCAAACGGACCATTATAACTAGATCAATAATGAAGTCTGAGTTTGTGGTACCAGACAAATGTGGGGAAGAAGCACAATGGTTACACTAATATGGAGGATATTCCAAGATTGACAAGACATGTGTCTGCAATTTATTGTAACAAGTTAATATGCAATTGGCAGGGCACATAGTAAGATGTACAATAGTAAGTCTAGACACATCCTTCAAGGACATAATACCAATTGACTACTCTCTATTGGAGTTATCTTGATTGACTATGTGAAGTCAAAAGATAATATTGCGGATCTGCTAACCAAATGGTTAACTAGAGAGTTAGTTGATAAATCATCAAGAGGAATGAGACTAAAGCCCATGAAATAAAAATCTTTACAGTGGATACCCAACCTAGCTGACTGGAGATCCCAAGATCTAGGTTCAAAGGGACAACTAAATTGTAGAGATCATATCGGATCACTGTGGGGAGTTTTTCCCAGGTCCATTCCTATGATGAAAAAACAGTGATGCCCGTAAGGAATGAGGTTAAGCTAAAGCTTTTAATGATTCTTATGCGTCGGGTAAAACCGAGCGGAGTAATGCGGGTTACTCTTAATTAAGAGATCACCTATGTAAGAGAGAAGTGGGGCCGCTTCTAAGAGAATTGTTGGGGCACAATTCTTATCAAACTCTTACAGAACCAGGCACGTGTCCAAGGCCAAAATGGACACAATAGTGAGAACTGTAATGTACCAGGAAGACTCCTGTGTGAGGTATGCTATCAGTTACACAAAATGACGAATAGTTCAAGGACATCGCGTCTACTGTTTAGTCAGTAACATAATCATACTTTCACAAGGGAAGGTTCAAAGGGTAAAACCTACCTATCCTATGCAGGTTTCAACCGTAGAAATCTATCACCATGTCTACCGAGTCTTTGGTCGCCAATTTCATTCATGTGGGGAATTGTTGGAAAATGGTGAAAATCACCGTTTATTTTAACCAATTTAATTAGAAGAATTTAAGTGGACGCACTTAATATTCGTTAATGATAAAATGTGAATTCGTATTCTCCGGTATGAGGACTACAAATTCATATAATCATCTTGTTAAATTGGTTATGGTGTGAATAAGAAATTGTCACCCAAAACGTGCTCACTACTTGAATTCTGGAATGTGTAACAACAGAACTCCTTTGAATTTTGTAACAGCAGATTCAATGAGATTAAATACTGTAACGACAGATTTAATGAGATTGAATTCTGTAACTGCCGAATTCATTGTGTAACTGTTGTAACGTATGAAATGGAATTTATTGAGGAAATAGTTATGACATATGAATTAGAATTCATTTCTGAATTCATTACGTAACGGCTATAACTTATGATATGAAATTCATTTCGGAATTCATGGCAATTAAAGTAGTAGCCTCTTTACCCCCTATATAAAGAGCGACCTATTCATTTGTTCAAGGGATCTTGTATCACCAAAAATATTATCAGACAATCTCCCAAAGTTTTTCTCTCTCGTGTCGTTTCTTCTGGTGATAGATAGAAGGTACAAGTGGTTCGTAGGCTTTCTTGTTGCAGTGCAGCTTCAAGAATTCATTAGTCGTTGTATCCTGGGAGACGAGCGCCAATAGACCTGTTGCACCGGTAGAGGCGGCGTAATTGTCTTAAGGAAAGTGTGTGACACACACGACTCGACTGTTCCTAATCCGTTTTCAAACTCCTTCGGTATTGGTTGAGTATTTCATCATACTTATTTCTGAAATTTTATTTCTAATTTCAAGTTAATATATATTTCAATTTTATATTTGCAATATCACACCCAATATATTTTACAAACATCACCAATTGGAGCTTTAGTTATATGAACATGAGGAGGACTCGACCCTAATGACCAAATCTGTTTCCTTGATTAAGGAAATGCTAATTAATGATGGAACTTGTTAACTCTTGATGAATCAATAGCTGGTCTTGAATGGCTTGTAGGTCTTGAGGTCAGAAATCACCCCGGCAATTGAGCCAGCAGCAGCTGCTATGGTTATTATAAGGCAAGCGACACTTAGGATTTGGAGGCAAAGCCATCTTGTGCTCCACTTCGGTATCCTCTTCTGCACAATGTACATCTCAACTGGGAAGTAAACAGTCAATGGCCAGAATCCCAAAGCCCCGAGAAGTCCAACGACATCATTAAAGAATGGAAGGAGCATAGAGATGACAGTGGTCACAATCACAAAGGCAGTCCTCCACACCAATCTGAAGAGGTTAAGGTTGCAATGGCCAAGACCAGGAACTGGGATTTTGATTTCTCTTGAGATAAATTCGCTATCGGGGTACTTTCTTGCTGCTGCTTTCTCAACAAAAGCAAATAAAGGTTGGCAGTAGACTTGGTATGCACCAACAAGGTGCACAACTATAGCAACGTTGGCAATGTCCAAGAGCCAATATGGGTTATAGAAGCCAAAGCCAGTGAGCAAGTTTCCGGGGGATAGGTCTCCAAAAGCAGCATAACCCATGCAGCCACATAGCATGTAGAAAAGGGTTGTCACTGCAACACTAATTATAGTGGCCTTCTTCATTGTCTTGGCTTCAGATGGTGGAGATCTAACCGTGTCCTGTTATGCACTAGTTGGTTAGTTACATGCATAATTCACTATGAGATATAATAATTATGCCTATGTAAAGGAGATATATACCTGAATTTCAATCAAAATAAGAGAGTAAGAGTAGGCAAAAGCTATGTCACCAAGAGCTTGGAAGCTCCTCCACATCTTTTCGGTTTCAGTCACAGTTCCAACACTTATTCCAGTCATACTTCCCATGATTGTTCCAGTTTCTGGCATACCACAAATATAAGTTTGAGTCAGCTTTACAAGAATAATTTGATCATACAAACAACTCAATTCAGATTTAAGAGTATGTATGGTAGTATTTAGCTAGATATTGTACCAGCAACTTTAGCAATTCCAAGGCCAAGTCCAATTGTTGAGTAAGTGAAGGACATGACTGCAGCAACAATGGAAAGCCACCACAACTGATCAAAGTCTGGAATCTGAGAGAATATGATTTCTGCTACACCAAATGCAATCATGTAGGGGTTGCTGTTGACAAGGCATGGATCTTTTCCACCACTTTTGTGGAAGCAGTTAGACCTCTTGATTGCCCTGTTTATTTACCAAATACCAAAATCCCCATTAGCCCAAAAACATGATTTTGAATAAAACAGTAAATTCTTAATTTCACCCAGATTACGTCACCAAGTTCATAATTTTAAAAGTAGTGATAGGGGGCCTTAGAGCAAGTCCAATGGATATGTCATTTTTGCCATCTCAGCAAAAACGGTAACAAAAGATCAAAAAATCATTTCCAACCGATTAGTCAAAGCTGATGTGGATTTGACATAGAGTCTCTTCATGTCAAATTTGACATGAACAAAGGCTAATGTCACTTATTATTTTATCATTATTTTCTCTCTCTTTTATGTCACTTATTATTTTATCATTATTTTCCATATTCTCTCTTTTAGCTCTTCCTCCTAATTTATATTATAATAATATTTAAATTTTGACACATCCATTGGAGCAAAAAAATGTCAAACAATAACAATTCAAATTTGCCAAGTCACATGTCAAATTCAAATTTGACACTTTCTAAATGACATATCAATTGGACTTGCTCTAATAAGGCCTAAGAATTTTGGCCTTAATCCTACGTGGCGTGCCACCTCATCAAGACACATCATCAATATCAAAAACCTTGTTATGTCATATTAGGGTTAAAATACAATCTTATCATTTCAAATCCAATGACTCTAGATTATTTTGTCATTTAAAAAAAATAATAATAATTTTAAGAAAAGAAAAATATTTTTCAAGCCATTTTTTTTATTACACTCGTTTTTAAATATAAACACCAAATATAATTTTTTTAAATTATAATTATTCAAAAATATAAATTTAAGTGAATATACATACATATATATATATACACACACATATACTATTTAAAAAAAATAGTACTATTTCAAAAAATAAAATAAAAACTCAACGTACACACTATATCAATGTCCAAATAATCTTCATATATATATATATATATATATATATAATTCATCTAAAAAATTTGATACAAATTTATTTTATCTACTTTTATTTTTCTAAAATTCGATGGATATGTATATATATATATATATATATAATTCTAAATCTAAATTTTGATTAAGAGTCAAAAAAGATTTAACATTGAATTTGATTCACAAAGATAGAATGTTTTAATGTCAAATATCGTAATTGTGTCAAGAAATAAATTTCATGTAGTCAACCCAAAAAAGGTAACAAAATCATCTAAAATAAACAGAATTTGGTTGTAATTGTTGTCCAATTTACAATGACTATTAATTAGGTAGTTATGAGTAAATTATATTTTGTAATTATTGTTTTTTTTAGTCATCGTAATTACTGCTTTGTATTAAGACAATAATACATTATATTTGGTGGTGTAATTGAAAGAACATTGAATTTGAAAGGACAAGATTGTATTTTAACCAAAATATAACATAATAAGGTTTTTGATTTTGATGATGTGTCTTAATGAGGTGGCACGCCACATAAAATTAAGGCCAAAATTATTAGGCCTTAATAAGGCCCCAAAATATTTTTGTAATTTTAATTAGGCACTTACATCATGCTAATGGATGATGCTATGGTGTATCCAATGGCAACTCCAAAAAGGTTCAAGTACTGTACATATCCACAAATCTTGACCTTGACTCCACCTGGAAATGAGATTACCACAATAAATCTTTGAACTTTACAAGTTTTGAGAAAAAAAATACTGGACCTTTTTCAAGCATGTACATGGCCAAAAAGATAAAAACTGCTGTTTAAAATTTACCTAGGTTGGATTGAACAGCATCCATGTAAGTGTAGTTTCTTTTTCCAGTGTCAGAATCACCAGAGCGGTAGCAAGCAGAGAGCAGAGTTGAAGTATAGTAAGTCACCAAAGAGAACAAGAACATGACAGCAGGGCCAGCCACCCATCCAAGCTGAGCTATGGCCCAGGCCAAGGATAGAACCCCAGAACCAATTACAGCAGTAATAATGTGAGCACTTGCAGTCCAAACCGTTCCTGTTTCATAAACAACACAAAGAATTACCACCAAATCTAGTTAATCTACCATAAAGGCTGATACTTCAGCATATTCACAATTTTGGAGAAGCAAAAGTTACCCGTTCTTTTGAGACGGCCATCATCATCAAAGCACTTGGAGCCTCCCTGCGGCGGCATATTGACTGAGACATCAAACACTTGGTTGTGCTGAAGCATCTGGTTCTTGTTATCACCCATCTTTTACAGAGAGACACCAACACAGAACACAAACGTTTTTAAATACAATATGCAGAGCTAAACAAGAGACCTACTGTTAAAAGAAAGAAATGGGGTCTTGTTCCTCAATGGAACCTAGCCTAGTTATGACCTTTGATCACCACACACAAAACAAGAATCACAGATCCACAGAGAACCTTAATGAAGTTTCTGCTTCAAGCAAAAATGGCAGTGGGATAGTAAGTGAGAGTGTTTAATGCTTGCATAGTAAATTCAATAAGATGTGCAAAACTGGAATGGGAGTGCGGTTTATATAGGCCATTGAGGCAAGAACATCCACGTGGCTTAATCACCAAATAGGCACCGATGTCCCCAACTCTCCTGGTCCCTGTACCCTTCCCTTTCCCATCACCAACTTGACTAGTCTAGTCTTCTCCTCTGTTCTTAGATTTCCAAGATCTTTCCCAACCTTTGATCTTTATTGACCCACCACTCACTACCATGACCGCTTTCAACACGTAATTTCTACACTGTTCGGAAAGGCCAAGCCCCAGATTAGTAGGACGACGAGCCTCTGTTTAGGGACGACTCTGTTTTGGTGATAAGTGATATAAGTTGGTACGTGTAGTGACACTTCAAAAGTATAGTATGTACAACTCATGCCTTTGGTTTTTAGAAAAGTTGGGCATCGACCAAATGTTAGCCCTTGAAAACTACATGCACGTCTCAACTAAAATATCTTCTTACCTGACTACATTCGATATAAAGAATTCGTGTTTGAATTCGTTTACGAATTATTGATAGACGAGTTTGATAACATAACATGTTGTACGTAATGAAATAACCAAGCATAGTAAAGAGGGTTACCGTCATTATTTGGATATGATTTCCTCTGTGTAATGAAATTAAGCCACAGCAACAACTGTATTAGAGGAAATGGGGGAGATGGGTATTACTTTGTTGCTGTGCTTCTCTTGGATGAACCAACCTTCCTTATATAGTAGAGCTGAGAGCTACTAAAACCAGTAGTTTAGTTTAATCACAATCTTCTTCTTTAAAAGACCACCTTACAAATCAGAATAAAAGAAGTCCCACGTGTGAGGCTTGACATCCATCCCTTACTGCACAAGAGAATAATGCATATGGTTCTCTCCCATAATTCATTCATAATAATAATTCCCAGAACACCATAGAAAGCTTCAGAGCATATTATTTACCAGTCAAGGTGTTCTTTCCAGTGATGGTGATATTAAAATAACATACTCATAGTGTTGGAACCAAGACCCCACCAGGTGATCAACCACACTCGTTCAATTTAACATCCTATTGGACAGATGAAAATATACCAAGGGACTAAATTTTTGAATTTTTCTATAAGTGATCTTGGAAAATATAATGAACTTCTTCGAGTCTTGAAGGAAAATATGTTTCAGAATCGACTGGCTCAAAGAATGTAACTACCAGAAGTCAGACTCAATGGTTTTGGATATAAAAGGCGAACCCAGTAAGAAGGAATTTTCAAGCTAAAGGTCTTGAGATAACCCAGAAAGCAATTTGATCATTATCAATTGTTCAGCTTTGTGAGCCTAGTTGTGTGTATGGACATTTTAAAGAACTTAATTCCTTTTGATAGGTTGTTGTCTAACTTTCATAAAGGGGATAAGAAAAAACAAAAACTCAGCGAGATTAAGAAGAAAAAGAATAACATTTTTTCATGATCAAATACTAGAGACTTTTTCATATATATAAAATCAACATGAGATTGAGAAGTAGCATGTGCTGCACAATTACGAACGATATGGTCAATTCATATTTCTCAACATCTTGAAGTCACAAACCATCTCCGCGACAGAATTTATTTCACGAATAACATGATTGAATAAGGTAGTGTCAAAGAGAGGATTGTGGCAAGGAACTCACGCGATTTCAGCAATATAATTTGAAGGATTGAGATTAGTTGGTCATGAAGCATCATTTTATGTTAGATATGACGCACTCTAGAGCAATCATCGGCTGGTGTAGAGTCTGTCTCTGTCAGTGGAGGTTTCACAATCTGCACTATCAATGGTTCTTAGGAAGGTACCGCAGCAATCAACATGTTCATCAAACTATTTCAAAACATTAAACTTAAAAAGGGTCTTCTTCCACCGTTGTTTTTTTTTTACACTGGGACATACATAGGTTTTGATCTTAGTGAACATGCATAGCTAAAAAGTAAAACTCTAAACAAAATCAAGTGCTGGTCCTGAATGGCTTGTAATCCTTGAGACTCTCAACCACACCAGCGATCGAGCCAACAGCAGCTAGTAAAGCTATAACCAGCACAGAAAGACTTAGAATTTGAAGGCAAAGCCATCTTGTGCTCCACTTTGGTATCTTCTTTTGAGCAATGTACATCTCCACAGGGAAGTAAATTGACATAGGCCAGTACCCCAAAGCCCCGAGAAATCCAACCACGTTATTGAAGAACGGGAAGATCATCGATAACAAAGTGGTTAAAATCACATAAAGTGTCCTCCAGACCAGTCTAAAGAGGTTAAGCTTGAAGTACTTGAAACCAGGGATGGGGATGTCGATTTCTTTTGTGATGAAGTGGCTATCTGGGAAAAGCTGTGCTGCTTTTTTTTCGACGAATGCATAAAGGGGCTGGCTGAAGACTTGGTATGCTCCAATAAGATGGATAACTATGGCAGCATTGGCTATGTCAATAACCCAACTTGGGTTAAAGAAGCCTTTACCGGTGAGGAGGTTTCCAGGGGCTAAATCTCCGAAACTAGCATAACCAAAGCAACCACACAAAATGTAGAAAACGGATGTTACTGCTAAACTAATCTTACTGGCTGTCTTCATTGTCTTGGCTTCTGCTGGTGGACATCTTACCGTGTCCTGCAAAAGTTACATACTATATGTTTTAGTACTTTGTATAATTCACGGTTAAAAGGTAGTAACTTTGTATGGAATCGCAAAGGCGATACAGACCTCAATTTCAATGAGGACAATAGCAAATGAGTAAGCAAAAGCTATGTCACCAAGTGCCTGGAAGATCCTCCATATTTTTTCGGCTTGAGTCACATGAAGTCCAATGCTTACTCCGGAAAGAGTTCCCTTGATTGTTCCAGTTTCTGAAATTTTCACGCAGAAAAATAAGGTTGGGTTTACTCTACTAATACCATTCTTAATCGTAAAATTCTGAGTTTAGTATAATTGTACCTGCAACTCTAGCAATTCCAAGGGCAAGTCCAATCCCTGAGTATGTAAATGACATGATTGCAGCAATAGTAGATAGCCATGACAACTCATGAAAATTTGGAATTTGAGATAATATAATTTCTGTGACGCCAAAAGCAATCATATAGGGATTGCTGTTTATCAAGCATGGTTTATCTGCACCATGCTTATGCAAGCAGGAATTCCTTCGTATTGCACTGATTGATCAAATACCAAAAATCCTTTATTAGGCAAAGAATATGTAATAATTAACCAGTCACCAAGCTCTTATTTGGATTTAAACAATAAAACTTACACCATGCTTATACATGCTGTTATGGTGTAGCCAATGGTGGTTCCGAAAAGGTTCACGCGCTGAACAATTCCGAGAACTTTGTACATAAATCCACCTGAAATAAAATCAATTTTTAGAATTGAAATTCTGAAGAAGCCCCAAGAATTTCATATGGTTCAAAAGATCAAAGTATTGAGCAGAATTTTACCAAGGTGGTTTCGAACAGCAGCTGAGTAAGTAGAGTTTCTTTTTCCAGTGACCGGATCACGATAGCAGGCAACGAGTAGACATGAAGTGTAGTAAGTCACTACAGAGAACATGACCATCACAATAGGACCAACAACCCAGCCAAGCTGAGCAATGGCCCAAGCCAATGACAAAACCCCAGAGCCAATCACAGCAGTAATAATGTGAGCAGTTGCAGTCATAACATTTCCTGATCCATAAAACAACACAAGTAAAGAGTAAAAAATTTGATTATGAAATCTCAAATCAAGAATTATGATCATGTAAATATCGCATTCTATATAAATGCTCAAACTTTAACATGCTACATTATATATATAAGTACAAAAGAAAATTACCAGTCCTTCTGGGACGGCCATCATCATCAAAGAGCTTATTGGAGCCTCCTTCCATAACTGAGACATCAAAAGCTGGGTTGGAATGAACATGGTTCTTTGAAGGAGTGTTGTCCCCCATCTTTGTTCTGCTCAAACACAACAACAAATAATTAGGCTCTTGAACTTGGTCATACTGATCAACCAATTCTTGGAGTAATATATATGTAATCTCAGAGTTTGTGCAATCATGTAGGCAAAAGCTATGAAAAAGAAAGAGATGACCTTGATGGATCTGATCCTAGTAATTACATAGAAGTCAGTCACATCACTAAATATACATTGACCCAAAAAAATCAGTAATATGTCAAATGGTTTTACTATTTCATTGATTCTAGCCTTCTAGGAAACTGAAAATTTTCAACCATCAGTAAATCAGATTTTCAAACTCTGAGTGCCTCAAAGTTCCAAACATAAAAGGAAGAGAGTAAGATTTAGATGCTTGGATTTTATGTGTTAGAATTTGCTTGAATCCATCCTAGCATTATACTAAACACATCCCAGTATTATAAATCCCATAAACCAAATAAATTCTAAAATCCTTGTGAAAAATCCTTACCGGCCTCTATTCGTTGCTGCAGTTCTTTCTCTTGGATCTGTTTCTGATTTTCTCTGTATAGGATTTCTCTGTGTTCTGATAACCCCTCTTCCTTTGGGTTATGCAAACAGAACAGAGAATGTGAATGAAGAAAGGCAGAGGTAATTAGTAGTACCCTAGTTGGCAATAGCCCTCCCCCTGCATATATGTGACAATTTCGAATTACTTCAAAAGCAAGTAATAAATACAGAATCTCTCTCATTATGGTGACAGCGTTAGAATCCAAATTTACCGCCTGAATAAGGTTGTATGAACATAAATTCATTCTTGTAAAAAAGAAAGTGTGAACATATACAAACCAGATTCAATGAACCTAACCATGACATCAGTGAGAGGTAAAAAAATGTTCCTTTTCATACTGCAAATATAGGTAAAAGCAAGAGGAATTTTAACAACATTAATTTGCTTCCTTGAATTGCTCATTCACAACTTAATGCAACTTAATGCACAGGTCAATCACTGTAAGTGGTATAGTGGTCGAGTGTCATATAGAGAACTCGTAAACCCTAATTCGAATCATAAGGTCATATGGCCGAAGATCAAAACCTATGCAAGGATGGTGGATGAAGGAATTAAAGCAAAATATTATATGCGAAAGTGTAGAAGTAATAAAATTTTGTCTCTCATACCTCGACTGATGGAGACTACTCACGCACTGAAAGCCTCTTCAAAGCATGAAACTGGTTGAGGAAATTGGAATACACAGTGCACCATTTCGATTTTTTACTCTTGAAGAACTATGCTTAATATAGTCTTTGTTCTTTGGATTTGGTTCGTCACTGGATAGATGAATTGGTGTGGAACAAAGAAGGAAATGAATCTCGTCATTGATAGCAGAGAACATGATACGGTGTATTCCAAACCATTTAGGGTAAACTAATCAGATTTTCATGGTGATTGTTGGAAGGCTTATCCAATTAGTGGTAGAATCAATTAGGAGTCTATATAGATTCTACGTATGTCATCAAGATTAGGTTTGACCAAAGTATTTGATGGTCTATTGTGTGAGTATTTATCATTCTTAAAAAAGAAAAATATAGCATAATATATGTAATTTTAGGAAAACAAATGGTGTTACACAGACTTGCACACCTTACTAGTATGTACGAAATGGACGAGTTTATGAATCGAAGAGACTCCTATGGTTATTAGGGGATGTTCTTTTCGAAGATGGTTGTAATATTAATAGAGATATAGGCCAAATGTCCCCCTAATGTTCTCATTTACTATTAAAAATACTAGCCTATCCACATATGCATAGCATATATAAATGTAAATGTGATTTTTATTTGTATTTTTATGTGAGAAAATTTATAAAAAAAAATATGAGGTTATTACAGATAGTGTGTGCACATAGTGGGAAGTTACCTGCAGAGATTTGAGTTCTTTTTCTTATTTTAATTTTCTGTTTTGATTTTGTTATTTACTCTTTTATCTCTTAATTATTAAAACTAATATTATTTTTGTTCAAGGAAGGTTAATTCCGTAACTTCCGTGGTGTGTCTTGTCCTAATAAGACTTGTAGTCTAGATACTCTATTAGATAGGGAATCCCTGTTCGCCAGGGATACTTGATGTAATGCCTATATAAAGGCCTCCTTATCAATGAATAAAGACAGAGAGATTTATCAATCTATTTCTCCTACAACACGTTATCAGCACGTTGCTCTAGCCTCCCGTCTGATAGCCCTAGAAACCCTAATTCCGAATTTTTTTTTTTTCGAAACCCTAACCTACCGTCGGCCGCCGATTCTTCTCTTCGGCACCGTCGGCCTCTTCTTAGCAGCATCTGCGCTGTTCGCTTGCCGCACTGTACCCTCGAGTACTGCTCCTCCTCTGCCTCTAGGCAGACAACCCGCTCGCCAGCAGCTCTCCCTTGCGTGCTACTTTTTGCACGCATCCGCCAGACGATCAAAATTGCTCGCAAGCCAAGCAAGCGATCCGCGAACCCTTATTCGTGGTTAAGAAGAAATCAAGAAAAATCGAAGAAAACAAGCTTCCCCAAGAGTCAAGTTTCGTTTGATCAAGCTTCTCTTGAAGAGGTAAATATTTTTATAAACGTTCCCGCTTATGAAAATTTCAATAGTTGGGTTTTGTTTTCTCTTCCGGGACCTTTCCGTGTCCCTGCTTCTTCATCCCGATTCTATCGCTTCTCGGGACGGCATACGGGGATTTAGTCACCCCGGTGCCAACGTTTATTGGGGTAACTGTGATGTTACCGGCCACCGTTATGCTTGTGACTGTGATGTCACTGTGAACCATAACGTATTATTCTTTTTTTGGAAAGAAAACAAAGGGAAGATATCGATTGTGACTTGAAGTCACGTTAAGCATCGATTTATGTGACCATGATATATCTTGGCACTGTTCTAAAAGAACAATCAAACTTGATTAGTATTCAAACATACTAACGTCTCCCTGTTTGTGTTCTGTAGATGGCTGACACTCAGCGTCCAGAATTTGACATCTTGGATGTCCAAGGCAAGGAATACAAGAGGTGGGTCTCAGATGTTGAGAACACTTTCATTGGTAAAAGATTTACTGCCACCATCAACCCTCCTGAGGATGAAAGCTTACACGCTTCTCCTGAACAGAAAGCACAAGCCCTGATGTTTCTCAGGCGCCATATCCATCCAACGCTCAAGAAGCAATACCTGAGGAAAACTGATCCCAAAGAGCTATGGGATATCCTCAAGGACCGCTTCGACAATGTGCATGACGCACAACTCCCAGACCTCATGTCTGATTGGGAGCAAATCCGCTTACTGGATTTTGATTCCGTCCAGGAATATCATCAGACTATGCTAAACTTGCAATCTGATTTGAGCTTTTGTGGGGTCGAAAAGACCGATGATGATATGATGGAGAAAACTTTCACGACGTTCCCAGAATCTGCGTCCATGTTGTCGCATCAGTACCGCGATCTCCGCGAGAAAGGCACTATCAAAACCTTCAGCGATTTGATGAATGTGCTTCAAAGAAAGGAGAGGTACCATGAGTTGATTCTTACCACCAATAAGAGGCCTCGAGGACCGAAATTCATTGCGGAATCTCATCAAGCCCGTGGTAAAGCTTTTAAGCAGAAGCATCAACCTCATGAACGTCAAGCACCGCCACCACGTACGCCAAGAGCAATACGTGGCGGACGAGGAGGGAGAAGAGGCGTCGGCCGTGGCCGACCGCTTTCTTGGACAAGGGATGATGGCAGAGCCGCCGCTCCCAGAGGGAGGAACAGTTTTGGTTCCGGTCCCAGGCGTGGTGGCCATCCGCCGAACAATGCTTCGGCTCCTTGCTTCAAATGTGGTTCTACGAATCATCTCCAACGCGATTGCATAGCAAGCAGAGATATTCAAGCCGCTTACAAGAAACACAAACAATACATAGAACAAGAAGCACACTATGTAGGAGACTTTGAGGAAGAAGTATACGATGAGGAAAATACGAACTTCGCCATCGATGACTTCCAACCTACCAAGAAACGTAGGACTCAGGAGTATGATACTCCAGACTATGAATAAGTATTTGACTTAGGTCATGAGATACGTGTTCAAGTTTGATTTTGATTGTTATTTTGACAGAATAATCAATAAATCACGACTTTGTTCGATAAGTCGTTCTATTTAGAACAACCATGATGTATTTTTGAGTTGTCATCAATAAAATCTATCTTATTCTACGAATGATTTAAGATTTTTACATCCCTGAAAGCAAAATTGGTTCAATGCGTCCAATTCTCAATGGCATAATCATTTTGAGTTCACCAAAATTCTGGTGATGATTAACTCATATCCGAAAAATCACAAAGACAAAAGGAGAGATCCGCGAGCCGCGATACGCCATCCGCGAGCCGCGATGCACGATCCGCGATCCGAGATCCGCGATCCGTGATCCGCGATCCGCTATCCGCCAACTTGGTCGCGATCCGCCAGGACTCGCTCGCCATGGCTATTCGCCAACTAATCCGCGATCCGCGATCAGCGATCCGCCAACTTGGCTGCGATCCGCCATGCCTCGCTCGCCAAAGCCCATAAGCGCTTGGCCGCGACTCGCTAGGCCTCACTCGCCATGGCCAATCGCCAGCTTGGCTCAGCACCGAATCCGGTTTTTGAAACCAACAATCGATAGCCTATCGAACAAATGCAACTTTTGCATCAATGGCTCGGCAACGAAGTGTCTTCGGACTCGCCATGCTTCGGATTTAGCTCAACCGTCGCATCGCATTGCCTCAATGCCTGACCGACTCTCACCACTCGCCTTGCTTCGGCTCGGCCTCTGGGTCGCTTTGGCCTTACCACAGCTTCGGCTTTGGCTTGGCTCCGGCCTTTGCCTTGGCCTCGGTCTTGGCTCGGCCATGCCACCTACGACGGTGTCCGGTCTCAATCTCTGAACTAGGCTATGATTATCAATGGTGATACTCGGTGATTAAAATGCGGCTTATATCTTTCTCTCAAGTTTTGTCGTTGCCATGGCTATATGTATCAAGGCGAGATTGAGTGTTTGTTGGATTGTGCAACAACTCACACGATTCTGAGAAATCGGCAATTGTTTTCGGATTTTACGCCAAGCGAATCGTCGTTATCTACGATGACAGGAACTGGACCCGTAATTAAGGGTCGTGGCACTGCTCAATTCTTACTGCCAAATGGCACTGAGATTCGGGTAGAGGACGCCCTATATGCGCCTAAGGCGCCAAGAACCTTGCTAGCTTTCAAGGATGTGCGTGACAATGACTATCACCTCAGCACTTATGTTGAAGATGGAACTGAATATCTGTTGATCACCTCCACTCAATCTATGCGCACTCGCATTGTGGAGAAGTGTAAGCGAGTTCGCAATGGCATGTATTTCACAACCATTCGAGCCAACGAATCTCATGTTGTTATATTATGTGATTCTGATGCTTATAAGCTTTGGCATGATAGACTCGGTCATCCGGGTCGTGATCTGATGATCCGTATTTTGAAATGCTCCCACGGTCATCCATTTTTCCGATCACAAAAGCACAGAGGGCGCCTCGGCCTCGGTTCGGCCGTGCCGTCGATAGCCGCCTCTCGGTTCCAAGGAGAGGTTCGGTCCCCTCCTGCTTCTCATGCTTCTGTAGCGATGTCTAATGCTCATCGTTCGTTTTGTAAAGCTTGTTCACTAGCAAAACTTCAAGCAAGACCATCTTTTGCTATTGATAATAAACAGAATATTCCGTTTCTACAACGAATACAAGGTGATATTTGTGGACCTATAACACCAGAATGCGGACCATTTCGATATTTCATGGTTCTGGTTGATGCATCAACGCGTTGGTCACACGTAGCGTTGTTGTCCACGAGGAATGCTGCATTCGCTAAACTCCTAGCTCAGATTATTAAGCTTCGGGCTCACCACCCGGACAATCCGATTAAGTCCATCAGACTGGATAATGCTGGAGAGTTTACCTCAAAGTGTTTTGATGACTATTGCATGTCAGTTGGGATTGAAGTTGAACATCCCGTACCCCACGTTCATTCTCAGAACGGTCTTGCAGAAGCCGCTATCAAGAGACTACAGCTTGTAGCTAGGTCTCTTGTCATGGCCACAAACTTGCCAGTTTCGGCATGGGGATATGCAATATTACATGCAGCTATGCTTATTCGTCTACGACCCACAGATAGCCAACCATTTAGTGCGTACCAGTTGGTAACTGGTTACGAGCCTGATATTTCGCATCTGCGTACTTTTGGTTGTGCCGTATATGTGCCTATCACGCCTCCACTGCGTACCAAGATGGGTCCACAACGACGATCAGCTATTTATGTTGGATATGAAGCACCAACTATTGTCCGCTATATAGAGCCTATGACAGGTGATCTGTTTACTGCAAGATTTGCAGATTGTCACTTTGATGAGACATCCTTCCCGCCGTTAGGGGGAGATGGGGCCGCATCCGTCCCAAATGAACGTCAGGAATTGACGTGGTTCTCTCCCACTATGTCTCATTATGATCCCCGTACGTCTCAGTGTGAGACTGAAATACAACGCATATTAGAACTACAAAAGGTGGCGGATACGATGCCCGACTCCTTTACTGATATTGCGAAAGTGACAAGATCAACCATACCTGCTGCGAATGTACCTGCAAGGCTTAACATTCCTCGCCATGCGCGAGCACGCGCCGCCGGTCTCGGACCCGCAGCCCTAGGTGCCATCGGCAGCCTAGGCTCGGCACCTCCAAGTGGAGAGCCGGCGTCGACTTCGGATCCTCCTAGAAAGAGGGGGAGACCAATCGGTTCCAAGGACAATGTACCTAGAAAGAGGGCATGTGTCCAGGCACAAAGCGATCCGTTCATCATCGATACTGTGACGCCGTCACACGAGATTGTCTCCGACTATACCTATGTCCAAGAATCAACTCTGAATCATCTGGGGGACGCCTCAGACTCACTGTTGATGTTGGAGAACAAGGAAATCTCACTAAACTACTTATGCATGCACAATCTGATGGAAAGAAATTCCATGTATATCGATGATGCATTCGCCTACGCCGTTGCTCAAGAAGTTATTGACGACGACGATATGGAACCCCGCACTGTTGATGAATGTCAACGTAGGGCGGATTGGCCGAAGTGGGAAGAAGCAATCCAGGCTGAACTAGACTCTCTAAAGAAAAGGCAAGTATTCGGACCGGTTGTGCCTATACCGCCGAACGTGAAGCCTGTTGGACATAAATGGGTCTTTGTCAGAAAGCGCAATGAGAATGGCGAAGTCCAGCGATATAAAGCTCGACTCGTGGCGCAAGGTTTTTCTCAACGCCCTGGAATTGATTATGAGGAGACGTATTCTCCTGTCATGGATACTATTACCTTCCGATACTTAATAAGTTTGGTAGTCTCAGAGAGACTCAATATGCAGCTTATGGATGTTGTAACTGCGTATCTTTATGGGGATCTAGATACGGAGATGTACATGAAAGTGCCAGAAGGACTTTCGTTACCCAAGTCAAGTGAGCAAAAACCACGAAGTTCATTTGCTATCAGGTTGAGACGATCTCTATATGGACTCCGACAATCTGGTAGGATGTGGTACACACGGTTAAGTGATTACTTGATTGGGAAAGGATACAAGAATGATGAGTTGTGCCCTTGTGTGTTCATAAAGAGAACAAGTTCAGGATTTGCCATTATAGCCGTCTATGTCGATGATATGAACATCATTGGAACTCTGAATGAGATCAATGAGACCGCTAGCTATTTGAAATCCGAATTCGAGATGAAAGATCTGGGAAGGACTCGGTTTTGCCTAGGCTTAGAACTAGAGCACCGAAGTGGTGGAATTTTTATACACCAGTCTGCATATGTCCGAAAGATGCTCAGGCGATTTAACATGGACAAAGTTATGCATCCTACAGGCACTCCCATGGTCGTTAGAAGTCTGGATATCAACAAAGATCCCTTTCGTCCGAAAGAAGATGACGAAGAGGTCTTGGGAGCTGAATATCCATATCTTAGTGCGATTGGAGCTTTGTTATACTTAGCTCAGTGTACTAGACCAGACATCGCTTTCTCTGTGAACTTGTTAGCTAGATTTAGCTCTGCGCCAACACAACGTCATTGGGTTGGAATCAAGAACATCTTCCGATACCTTAAAGGAACCCTTGACATGGGCTTGTACTATCGATACACTCATCAGGATTCGACACATAGTCGATCTCTTGCATCTAACAGCACAAACCATGGCTCGGATTGCCATCCGCCAGCCATATCCGCCAGGACTGGCTTTGGTTCATCCATCCGCCATCCTGCAGCCATATCCGCCAACTTATCCGGACCCGCGGATGATAAGTCGTGGTCCCGATACGGCTTTGGCGATACCCCCTCCTACTCAGATACACCAAATGATGTGATGGTAGGATTTGCTGATGCTGGATATTTGTCAGATCCACACAAAGGACGTTCCCAAACAGGTTATGTTTTTACCATTGGGAATACGGCGATATCTTGGAGATCAACCAAGCAAACCCTTGTTGCTACCTCCTCGAACCATGCTGAGATTATTGCACTACATGAAGCAGTCAAAGAATGTATTTGGCTTCGCTCAGTTATATCTCACATTCGAGAGTCTAGTGGACTTGAGTCTACTACGATGGGACCAACTTGCATATTTGAAGATAATGCAGCATGCATTGAGCAGATGAAGTTGGGATACATTAAGGGTGACAATACTAAACACATTTCGCCTAAGTTCTTCTACAATCAGCAGCAGCAAGAGACTTTGAATATCCAGGTGAAGCAAGTCAGCTCAGAAGAAAATGCAGCGGATCTGTTCACCAAGTCTCTACCTAAATCTACATTTATGAAGCATGTAAAGCGCATTGGAATGTGTCGCTTATCCGAACTCAAAGACTGATTGACTATCAGGGGGAGTTCCCATCTAGACTTCAGGGGGAGCCTAGTTATGCATGTCTCACATACTTGTAGTTGGTGCGTTGTACTCTTTTTCCTTAGACCATGCTTTTATTTTTGCCCAAGAGGTTTTTGTTTGCTGGCAAAGGTTTTAACGAGGCAACGGTTCATGCACCATTGAGGACGCGACACAAGGGGGAGTGTTCAAGGAAGGTTAATTCCGTAACTTCCGTGGTGTGTCTTGTCCTAATAAGACTTGTAGTCTAGATACTCTATTAGATAGGGAATCCCTGTTCGCCAGGGATACTTGATGTAATGCCTATATAAAGGCCTCCTTATCAATGAATAAAGACAGAGAGATTTATCAATCTATTTCTCCTACAACAATTTTAACATATGATGCAAGGATGGATATGTAACTTCACGACGATTTTGGCTAACAAAGTCTGTTTCTTTAATAATAGTATAGATGAATGAGGATAGTCTCATGATCTCATCCCCATTTAAAAACAAAAAACAAAAACAAAAACAAAAAAACAAAGTTGATTACAATAATATCAACAAAAAGGTTGTACTTAACTAAAATTTACAAAAGAATTCCGGCAAGACAATCTGGAAAACCTACTTAACCTAATTTACAAATGACTGGGGAGCTCACGTTTAAGCGCCTAGTTCTGCCTAAACACAATTGTGATACACAGGCAAAATCCAGCAGTGGCATAGAAAAACTCACATAGAAGTTCTTCTACCCTTGCACAAGCTTAAATGCTTGATATATATAACATCGAATCTTCTAAACTGCCTCGACGTGAGCCCAAACCAGCTTAAACAACCTACAATATTCTCACTAGTGCCCCTTTTCATCTCCAAAACACTTTCCTGTCTTTCTTAAATTTTAAGGAATGGATGCTTGAAAGAGGTACTTTTATGTCGGCAAATTTTTTTGCACAATTGCTTGTTATCATTTGGTCTTTATGGAAGAATAGGAACAACAAGTTTTGGTCTAATTTCCAGCAGACCTCTACTGATATCACTCTCAGCAGTTTTGCTTGGCTTGGAGAATTTCAAAGAGCTAGGGCTACTCCTAGTAAGCAAGTTCCAAGAGTTTTAAAGCATTGGCAACCTACTACTCCTGGAATTTTTAAACTCAATGTTTGTTGGCAGTAGCCACAGAGGGGCTACACAGGCCCACAGACCCGCAGCTAGCATGCCCGGGGCCGGACCGAGGCCCGGAGCAGGATCCCCAGCACCCGGACCCGAGGCCCAGCAGTCTAACTTATGACTGGGGGCCCGGGAGCCGGGGACACCAGTCTGCCGAACAGGTCACCTTAGCTGCCCCTTTGCGTACTAACAGAAGGGAACCAGTCCCACATCGAAGAGTAAGACCAGACCTCACGACCGACCACCTATATAAGGGCCTCAACTACCCTCATTAAGAGGTAACTCAACTCTCCCACTACTTATCATTCCCGCTTAAGTTATCTATTTGCTCCAACGGTACTAACTTAGGCATCGGAGAGGAGAAGACCGGCCCGCCCGGTATTCCTCTTAGTTAGCAGGGTTTGCAGGAGGAAATCACATCAAGATCCACCGGTTTCTACCAGGCCTACGGGTTTGTGCGGAAACAATGTTGATGCAGCATTTCTTCCTACTCTCAATAAAGGAGGCACTGGTGGAGTTTTACGTGACCATACAGGACAGTTTATAGCTGCTTTTGCAAATCCAATCACGCATTCGGCATCAACTAAACAGACTGAGTTGTTAGCTCTTCGGGATGGACTTGAGTTCCTCTACTCCCTTCAAGTATCTAATGTGGTTATTGAAAGTGATTGCACTGTAGCTATTAATGAGGCTGGCACCAAAGATCACTTGTTTTTACCCAATAAGGCTCTGATTGATGATATCTAACATTTTTTTCTCTCTATATAACAAAGAGGATCAAATGATTTCACTCATACCCCATGGTGACTTGAACATAGCTTGAATAGTCTTCAACATATCTCCATTAGTTATGCTCCTCGGGAATGTAATAGGGTAGCTCATAGACTCGCTAGCATTGGGTTTGAATCTCCTGGTGGAAATACTTGGTTTGACCATATTCCATCTTGTATTACTGATGTCATCCAGTATGACTGTAATCATCTCTCTTGAAATCTTTATTTCTTTATAAAAGTTCTTTCTTGATTAAAAAAAAAAAAAAAAAAAAAAACTTAAATGCTTGATATATATATAACATCGAATCTTTTACATCAATTACTTACTATTAGAGTTCACAAAGTGCCTTTGAAGTTTAGAACCTCCTAAAGTATAGCTTCAAACAAGTCGTGTCTAAAATATACAACGCAGTAATATAGTTTGTAAATTGGTTTGGTAGGAAACCCACTTGATTAGAATTGGAATTCATAAAAATAAGTATAAGATCACAGGATCGGCTGACAAACATCGATAATGACTAAGAAAGAAAAAAAGTTATAAGTGTTGTATAATGAAATGACTCTTGAATAATACATTAGTAATGAGATTGAATAATACAAAAGTCTAGTGAACTTGACAATATGGTAGCTAGTCGATAGGCTAGTCAACCGTGGCTGTCCATGATTTCAGTTTTTCTTCAACAACTCACGAACACTTGCAGCTTCAATCTCACACGACACTACTACCTCTCTTATTATTTTGAAAGTGTTGCATTAATAATTGAAACAAACCATGGAAAATTTGGAGCAAAGCACAAGTTGGTTGTGATGTCGTTTTAGCCAACTTGATCTGAGTCTCTCTCTGATCGAATCGGAATGTTTTCCTTTTCATTTTCTCTTCTTGGTACTTGGTAGTAGTAAGGGGCATGTGTGCTTGACCATTTTCAATTCAAATTTGTTTCTTCACAATTCTCATTTAATTCATCATGTCATGGACTCATCTGGGTTGGAAGAAACCAGCACCATCACAACTTTGACAAGTGAGAAAGACATCAGCGCCAAGCCAATAGAAAGCGATCTACTTAAAACAACTCTATATATGCAAACAGCATTATCAACCTGAGCAAGAATTGAAATCCTAATGACCAATTCTTTCTTCTTTCTTTTTTGTTTGTTACAATAGTTCAACTATGAGGGTAAATACTTTTTACCACAATGATGACTGTTAAAAAGTTTTTGCTGAATCAATAGCTGGATTGGAATGGCTTGTAGGTCTTAAGGTCGGAAATTACCCCGGCGATTGAGCCGGCAGCAGCAGCTATGGTTATTATGAGGCAGGCGCCGCTTAGTGTTTGGAGGCAAAGCCATTTGGTGCTCCATTTTGGAATTCTCTTCTGGACAATGTACATCTCTACAGGGAAGTACACTGTGAGTGGCCAAAATCCCAAAGCGCCAAGAAGTCCAACGACATCGTTGAAGAATGGAAGGATCATGGAGATCACAGTGGTTGTGATCACAAAGAGTGTCCTCCACACCAATCTGAACATATTGAGGTTGTAGAGACCGACACAAGGAATTTGGATTTTGATGTTTTTGGATATGAATTGGCTATCTGGGAACTTTTCTGCTGCTGATTTCTCAACAAAGGCAAAGAGGGGTTGGACAAAAACTTGGTAGGCACCAACGAGATGGATGACTATGGCAGCATTGGCAATGTCAATGAGCCAGTAAGGGTTGTAGAATCCGAAACCGGTAAGGAGGTTTCCGGGGGATGCATCCCCAAAAGCAGCATATCCCATGCAGCCACAAGCCATGTAGAAAAGGGTTGTGGTTGCCACACTGACTAGAGTCGCCTTCCTCATCGTCTTGGCTTCAGATGGTGGGGATTTGACAGTGTCCTGGATTTCAATCAAGATGAGAGAGTAGGAGTAGGCAAAGGCTATGTCACCAAGTGCTTGGAAGCTCCTCCATATCTTTTGAGTCTCAGTTACTGCTCCTATGTCTACTCCAGTCATGCTTCCCCTAATAGTTCCACTTTCTGATAATTGACAAACACAGAACAACTTCAGTTCTAGTTGCAATTGAATACAGAAAATCATACTCAAATATATAAGATTTACATAACACTAGTTCATATTTGCATATTTGTACCTGCAACTTTCCCAATTCCGAGACCAAGTCCAATAGAGGAGTAAGTGAAGGACATGACTGCAGCAACTATGGAGAGCCACCATAGCTGATCAAAGTTTTCAATTTGAGAGAATATGATTTCTGCAATGCCAAAAGCAATCATATAAGGGTTGCTGTTGACATGGCATTCAGATTTTCCACCACTGCTGTGGAAGCAGTTAGACCTCTTTATAGCCCTGCAAATTAATCAATAGCAACAACCCATTAGCCCAAAGAAAGCTACATAATCAAACACCACCAAGTTCTTAATCCATGAGTCCAAACACCACTTACACCATGCTTATAGATGATGCTATAGTATAGCCAATGGCAACTCCAAACAGATTCAAGTACTGAACAAACCCACATATCTTCACCTTGAACCCACCTGTAAGATTAAAAGTAAAGCAGAACAAAGATTCAAGCTTTAGTACTTTCGAGAAAGGCCCAACTTCTTAATCTCCACAGAAAAAGTTGCAGCTTGAAAATTTACCTAGGTTGGATCTGACAGCGTCTGTGTAAGTGTAATTTCTCTTGCCAGTGACAGGATCACCAGTACGGTAACAAGCAGAGAGAAGAGTAGAGGTGTAGTAAGTGACAAAAGAGAACAACAGCATCACGGCAGGACCAGCAACCCAGCCAAGTTGAGCTGTGGCCCAAGCCAAGGACAGCACACCAGAACCAATCACAGCGGTAATAATATGAGCACTCGCAGTCCATACAGTTCCTGTTCCAGAAAACAACACAAACAATGAATGTCCATTTCACATGAATCCGATGCCAAAAATCACATAAAATTTCAACGTGGCATTTCCACAACTAGCTGAAGAGCTCAAATTTACCAGTTCGTTTGAGACGTCCATCGTCATCAAAACACTTCGAGCCGGTCTGTGGTGGCACATCCAAAGAAACATCAAAAGCCTGGTTCTGGGGAAGAACAGTGCCCATGTTTGTAATGAAAGCACAAGCCTTTTGTATAAGAAAAATATCTCAAAAGATATTGGAGTATATATGTACTCAAAAGCAGGGGATATAACAAGAGAGAAAAGATGGGTCTTGTTCTTTAATGGTATATGGCCAAGTTATGAAGAAGGTGGTTCAAATCTCAGTACTGCTGCAACTAACCAAGTCAGTGACAGATATTAAGCACACACACACACCAAGAAGCACAGAACCCCAAATGCAATGCAAGATGGGTTTGCTTCTAAACAGTGAGACAGATGCTGAAGAAGAAAGGTATGAGAGAATAGAGAAGGCTGAGAGTGAGATTGAATGGTTTAGAAGTTGGAATGGAAGGGGGTATTTATAACCGTTTTATGGGGGAAGGAAACCATAGTCTTGGACATGTGGTTTAAAAGTTACCCAAAAGGGCGGGGCGCGTACGTCAACGACCAAAAACGCCCCATCATCGTTCCAACTTGGGTCTTTTCTAGTAAAGATCTCAAGATCTTTTCCTACCTCTGATAATTTAACTTGCTGCCCCCACCCCACCGGAATAAACTTTCTCACTGCTTTCCTTTTCAACTGCATACGTATTTTCTGTTTTGCTCAGAACCGTCGACGAAGTCCCGGGTGGGTAACAGTCACCGTCTACACTCTAATTTCACTTTTGGCCAGAAGAGTCACCGTCTTTCTCTAATGTTTGGCCAGGAGAGTCACCGTCCTCTTAACGTTTGGCCAGAGAGTCACCGTCCAGAGTTACCCAAATTCTGTAGACAGTTATAGTCATCCAACAGTTAATGTAAGAATCACCATGAGAAGTATTTAGTGTGTTAAAGAGTACCACATATCAGGAGCCCTTTAGAAATATATTCAACAATGATGGATCACGAACTTATGGTGTATAAGTAATTCGACCAAGTTGAAAGAAGAATAATGAAATACAGCATGATAATGCGTTGCATTATTTTGTATATTGATAAGTAACTTATAAAGGCGAGTCATAATTTCCCTTTCTTTCTTTTTTGTACGTAAATTTATATAATTTGTTGTAAGTAGTGGCCAGAACTAAGTTGGTCACTATGGAAATCTCTATCTGACAATTAAGTGCGTCAATTACTTTAGTGACCACAGACTATTCTCTTGTTTAGTCACTAGCTAATTAGATCCTATTCACTAGAAAACACTAGTTAATATCTATATTTAACAATCGTATATCGTTACGAAAGAAGGCAAAAAATTAACAATTGGTTCAAATGGAACACATAAAATTCTAAAAGCTGGCAAGGCTTATGAGCCGTCCCTTGCTAAAAGAGAATTTGGTTCTTTCATAAGTTCATTCCCTTTATCAACCCATAGGTTTGGAGCATATTAATTATATGCTAATTTTTTTCAGTCAAATAGAGCTAATCATATCAAAATAAGGGATCTCAGCTCGTTCACTCACACGTACCCTTAAGCTATAGTTACTAAATTTTTTGTCTCCTTGATTCAAATATTATGTACATTCTGTTTTGTATCCAAACTAGGTACTGTACGTATAGTTGTTTAAATTACAATATATGTATTTTGTACTCATTGTACTTTATACTTGTACACTCTTACACATACGTAAACGTGAAGTTTGAATTTATAACTTCAACATTATTAATTAAACTATTTAACCAACGTGATCTATTGACAATTACACCTCTATAACACTACATACAAATCATATCATATAGTTTCCACACAAGAGGCATACAACCATTCTCTTACCTTTTTACCCAAACTAATCATTGAAGCAAAGAAAGGATATAAAAGTTCATCAACCTAATGTAGTGCCCTACTGATTTACATCACTAAGAAACCACTAAGCTTTTTACTGTTAAACACTTGAACCAATTGTAGAACATAAGGAGATGCCTGTAGTCTATTATTGTTAGGATTCATCCTATAAGCTATGTTGAGTTATAAATTAGCTGGTTAATGAGATTAGTATAACCTAATTAGCATATATTAATTATGGCATATAATCACAGGACCACTTGCTAAGCTACCTCTAGGCTTTAGCGTGTTACACATATATACGTAGTGAAAGACGAAGAAGTAAGGTTCAAGCTTTGACCATCCCACTAAGTGGTAGTGATCGATATATATATTGAATACGTGGCAAGATTACAAAGTTGTAAGTAACTATCAAAAGCTTTTGGATCCGAAATGTTCTGGGAGGAAACCAAATTCTAAATAGTGATCCCTAATTTGAGATAAAGTTCATTCAGAATATATGGGTCATAATATTATCATTCAAAACGTCATCAGAATTTATGATCGACTTATATAATTACTAGTTAGTCATACATATGTTCTGCACGTAATCTTTTAATTTAAAAAAAAATTAAAATTAAATAAGACGGTTATTGCAGAGAGATAGTGGGAGAGAAAGATGGAATGTGGAGATAATTGTTTTAATTCATTTTATGAAAATCTATTTTGTAATTGTCATATTTAACCTTATAATTAATCTGTTTTCTAAAATATTTTAATATTTGAGGGTTAAAACTGTAAAAAAAAATCAATTATGGTGAACAAGACCTCTTCTCTTAATAATAGTATAGATATGCATTCAGCGTAGATATATGATGATTTTAATCGATAGAGAATAATTTTTGAATAATTCTCATGTCATCCAAATTACATTCAATAATTAATAATTTTGTACTGATGATCGAGTTGTGGTCTAATATTCTTCTGATGCTTATGAATTGTCATCTATATCCATGTGAAGAAAACAATAGGGAATAATTTTTACGTTGTATCTTTGGTTAGAGACAAAATGAGTTATTGTCACTCCAGCATATATCCATTAAATTACCAAAATGATCTGAAATTTTGTTTGATGGTGATTAGTCTGAAATTTTGGAAATGATCACGGAACCTGATAGAGATAGGGAATAACATTTATACATGAATTAAATACAAGAAAGTATATGTTATAGATTAACAGCAACGTACACCAATGTGCAAAGGGTTTGATGCTTCTAGCTAGCAACTTTATATGGATACCATTCATTAGTTCAGCGCTTTGACTCACTATAGATTACACTGAGTCTGAGAAAACAAAAGCATTTGGGAGAGAAATTGAAACTATTTTATTAATATTAACGTACGTAGTATTAATGATGTATATATTATACTCTCTAGCCTATATATGCATGTCATTCTGTATTGTAATATAGCTTTTGTTTGCTGTGTTAAAACTCTTTATTTGATTAGGAGTTCTTAATGCATGCTTGTTGCTAATCTTGTACGTACGTTCACTTCTTATTAAAAGTACATATATATATGTTCAGAAAATTCTATAGTACCTATTCCTGTGTGATTGAATTAGCAGCGCACTCACAATATTATGGATATATATATACGAGTATATATATAGAATACATTCGACGGAGAAAGGTTCTGTACATTGTTGAACATGAAAGAGGAGCGAGGAGACTGATGGTGGCAATGTGAACTCGGCTTTGATGCTGCAGCGATCACTGTTCAAAGTTAAAAGTAAAACTATTGCTTGCATGGAAAGGTAGCATGCAGCTGCAGTTTTTGTTTAAAAACATTCAGAATATATCATAAAACCTAATCCGACACCGGTCAAAGGTCTTGCAGGGACAGCTGAATTTTCTGGGGATCGATCAAATGCATGTGTGAGAATATATATATATATCTCTCTGCAAAAGCTAGCACATACAGTGGGTTGTAGTTTTTTTTTTTAAGTGCTTTGCATGTTTCCCTCTCTTTCGAAAGCGCTTATAAAGCAAGCACCTACTCTGAAACTCAAAAGGGATTTCGAGCACTCGTTACTCGTCAAAGCGAGTGCATTAGCCAATTTTCTTCGTGGTACCTATTTTCGCTACTTTAAAGAACATATATATACCAAAAAAAAATATATATGAGTTGTTATACGATTGCTTCTATATAAGTTAGTTTTTAAGTACATGTTTGAATGATTCTTAAAACCTTGATGTGCAAAATGTCTTCACAACAATAATGATTGATGAACATTACATAATCATGTTTGATCGATCTTCAAATCAAGTTTGGGTACAAGTAACAACGCATGCAAGTGAAACCCTAAAAAACCTTATAGCTCTAGTTAAAGTACAAGAATTAGGTGTGGCTCTAGCTCTCTCTCTCTCTCTCTACTTATCTAGATGCCTAATTGCGTCCAAAATTTCCAAGAAGTAAATATCTTTGGCAAGACTTTTTAAGCATTGATCATCACTAGCCAGCCCACCTACCTAAGATATATAAAAATATCGATACTGATCAACTGCCCTCCCTCTAATCTAGCTATTATCTTAATTACACTAAATCACTATAATATAATTCAACATTGGTTGATAAGTTGCCTTTGTTATTGAAGACTAAGGTTATGCCTCCCCTATAATTAATCTATTATAATACACTACTTTAACATCAAGAAAATAGATTTTTGTTTTGATAATATATATGCAAAACTATTAAAGTGTATCATGATTTGTATTCGATCTTGGTGTTTTAGTTTACCAGTTGCAAATTAAGTTATATTAAAACTCTAAATTAATCATCACAAATTTCTTAGGAAAATTGTTTTAAAATCCGAGCGCCGACACATCCACACACCAAGAACATCAATGTATGGGTTTTTATAATTTTTTATTGTTGATCGATATATGATTCATATACAAGAAAGTTATCTTTCCATTTCTTTTCATGTATCTTAATGCCTGAGTGCTCTATATAGTAGCACATAGCATCAATTTATGATTTAGAGCACATGATTATATTGTGTCCATGAACTCGGTGTTTAAAGAAAATGCAATGTATGCATCCCAATCTTTCTACAATCATGAACGCAGTCCTTATCTAGATAAGAGTGTATATATCTAGTGCTGCCTTGCATGCCCTGTAGGAGTGGCATTTCATACTCGATATCCCCACTCTTCTCATCCAAATGAAATATTAATCGTCAAAGATGTTATATAAAAAATGGGGTTTTACATGAAACTACAATTTTGTATTAATATTTATCAGTAGTAAGATTGTTTTTTTAAATTACCACTAGCAAGTTTTCATCCAAAACTAACAGAATCCATTAACTCATAAATTACAAAATTACCCTCATAAAATAATACTACTGAGTCTCATAAATCAATACTACTGAGTCTCAGAAATCAATACCACTGAGTCTCAGAAACCAATCTCCACCGTCCTCCGCCGCGTTTCCAATACCACTGAGCTTCAAAAACCAACCTCCGTCGTCCTCCGCCGCGCTTTCAATACGGCCTCAAAAACTCCGCCCTCCCAAATTCAAACTCAAATCCCTAGAGGGATCTCCTCTGAGCCTACTCCGACGACCAAAACCCTAATTTCCCCATCTCCTCCTCCTCCTCCTCCTCTTCCCCTCAGCGGCTCCTCCCACCCAAAACCCTAATTCCCCCACAAAAATTTCAGAAGCTTCAACAGAATTTCAAAATCTCAACGAAAAAGAATTTCAAAATCTCAAACAAAGAGGAGAATCCTAAACCTCGTATTCGACATTGGAGGAAGAATTCCAAAATCTCAAAGAAAAAGAATTCGCTGGAACCTCAGATGTGGTCGGGCTCGGGGGAGGAGTGGTTGAGGTGGTGGAGGTCGTCGTCGGCAGAGGGAGGCTCGGGCTCGGCGAGGAGGAGTGGTTGAGGTGGTGGAGGTCGTCGTTGGCGGAGGGAGGCTCGGGCTCGGTGAAGGCGGGGCGACGGAAGCTGTGGTTGGTGTTGGTGTGGTTCTTGCTCCCCCATTTGAGAAACAAGATTTGTGCAGTTGTGGGAGTGGGAGTGGGAAGAAGAGGAGGGAAGGGTATAATGGGTATGTTATGGGTAATTACTAAACAACTGTTACTGTTAGTTTGGTGATGATGGTATAAAAAAATTAGGTCTTGCTATTAGTAAATATTAACACAAAATTGTAGTTATTGGTAATTTTTTATATAAAAAATCATCAAAACTTTTGAATACTAAATCCGTTGTTGGCTCGACTGAAGATAAAAACAAAATCTACACAAGATTATATATAATCCCAGATTAGCCGGGAATATAACATTTTCCCGACCTTTTTTAAGTCTGCATATATATATTAAGCTATATTATATGGGACAGCAAACTTGTTTTGCATTGATGAAGACTACAAATCTATAGTTACCGACATGTCCTCTATTATTGTTTCACTTGCAAATCTTCCAAATGTCTGGAAGTATGTGGACTTTCAAGAAAAGTAGCAGCTTTGTTGTGATGTAATTTTAGACTCTCAACTCGTTAAATAGATTTATAATCTCTTGCATATAATTAAAGCAAAACTCTCGAAGACATGTCCTCTATTATTGTTTCACTCGCTATGTTGGTTTTAAATCAAACAATGGTTTAACTAATGCATGGTTTGTGTTCTCGATCTGGAAGAGGACAACACACTGTTCTTGAAGTTTAGGACCTACAGATCGAGAGACTTGGTTTATTTTGATCAGCCTGTGGGGATCGAAGATGAACTCAGTCGTCGGATTTAGTTAGATTAAATCTGCTTAATTGTGTCTGAAATATTCCAAGCAGTAATTAAGTAATATATATAACAGACTTCAATTTAGTCGGATCGTGATTGAGTTTGAGAGGACGAAATCAGTGATCAATGAGAGTCTTCGGGTTTAGTTAGGGTAGGGAACCTGTGTTGTTTCTAGTTTTCGCATCTTCATACATTCTTTAAATATATTGCTGGAATCACTTAAGGTCAAAAAGATGATATATATATACCAATACAAATATATGATATATATGAATAGCAACAAGTTTCCGCATATATATGTTGACAATAACTGAGCCAAGAACAATATCATAATTCAATTTAGGCATATAGCAGTCCATAATTTTCCACTGGAAGTTGGAAGAAAAAAGGTATGAGAAATAGACCATTCGAGCTCATTGAAGGGTGATCGGAGAGTCAACGATTACGTAATATATATAGGACCCAATAGAAGAAGGGAATAATGGAAGATATACACGGCGGTCAACTATGGCAGTCCATGATTGCTTTGCACATTTTTCTTCCATGTCTTTTGCATCGCTGAAATATTTATGAAAAGATCGATCATAAGCTGGCTGGGGATGAAATGAAGAACAAGTTGCAGCTAGTGAGTGCTAGTTGATTGTGACACAGGAGTGACAACCACCATAGCTCCACCACCCACTTCTGATCATAATATGGATAGCCCTACGTACGTACTGTTGGAGACTCGCAGTGTATGCTTTCGAGTAATTAACGTTATGCATGGCCGGGTAGGCTACGTGTGTGTAGTGTGTGGTTGACCATTACCAAGAGTCAAGCTAGCTAGCTCCTCTCTCTCTCTCTGGAGAGAGAGAGACTATTACTGCTAGTCTAGTACGTGGTGGCGGAAACTTGATCGATCACGCCGCGAGTCGATGGATCTCGACCTCTGCCTGGTGGACGGCTCCGACGACTCTATGAATTTGGATCATTGTGGACTTGCAAAGACTCGTGTCTCTCATGACAGACCATCATGTCAGTGGGTGTCTTTCTCATGCATATCACGAATCCATTATTTTTGGTTCGATATAATTATTCAGTACGTGGGTAAATATGGTTAAAACTGATCTCTCTGTCATTCTCCAGCCTCCAAACAGAGCAGAATGAAAGAAGTTATGACTGCTGAGGAAGATAAAATCAAAATCTGAGGAAATTAACTAGAGGTAAGGTAAAAGAAAGGACTGGACGTCTGCACTCCCTGCAGCTAGCCATGCCAAGTTGCCAACTAAACCAATATTAGTATTATATGTAACTACTTCCTGCACTTTCCATGGATACTTGAGATTAATTTCTGTATGCTTTGCTCATAATAAAATTTGAAATTAGTTAGGCAATACCCCAACGCTGAACTATATGAAGGCATAAAGTTTAGCTTTCCATTGGCGGGTACTGATTCGATTCGATTCGATTCACATAAATATCCCAAGAACGATCGGTCCAGCCAAAATGCAATCTTACCTCACAAAGAGTTGGAGAAACCTTTTGCGCACATATGAAATAGACATGACGCCAATCCAAGAAACTAGCACACATCCAAGTTGGTTTACTTTCTTTGTGCTGTAACAACAACCCACTCATTTTTTAGAAAGCTTTTGGTAGGATTCATAGGACGACCATACGCACAACCTGACAGATCAGAATATGAAATAATCATGAACTAAAAAAAATCTCAAACCTCTGCTTTTATAAGGTCCTATTTCTAATCATCTAATGTGGTAGTTTTTGATCAAACAGAAGCAAGCACAATACAGCTGTCTATGGTTAAAGCAGTCACAAGAAGTTAAGTTGCATTATACAATAGAGTATAGAGCCAAAGATACAATTACAACAGCGAAATTGAGTTGTCTGTGATTGAGCATTGACAAGAAGTTTAGTTTCCAGTCAATTTTCTACGAGCAAGTTCCAGCCATTGTACTACAGTACAGACAAATATACAGACAGCATCCAACATCAAGTTGCATGCCTGCTTGATTGAATGTTAAAAATGAAATCACAGATCATAATTGGGGTACGAAATGACTGCATTCGACACATATCTACACTACCTCATGTTATATCCTAAAGCCACAGACAGCATCCAACTTCAAGTTCCTCTAGCCAGTCTTCAAATATCGAGTTAACCGGGTGGAGGTCTGTGACAACACGTGACATATCTTGCCAAGATGTTTTCCATAGGAAGGGGTCCCCTGATCATAGAAGACAAGGAAAAGATTAACCGAGTGAGAAAAGGAAGTGGGAGCAGAAAATAACTAACAGTTTTAAGTTCATGAAACTGGTCGAGTTGAGGCATTGTAGATCATATTGAAAATACTAACCAAACATGAGAATCATAGCTGTTGTTACGGTTGTCACCCAGCACATATACATGGCCTTCAGGCACATACTGCAAGTTCCCCAAAAGTTGAAGTTATGTGTGGAACAGAGATTGTGACTTTTAGGCTCAAGAGAAACTAAATAATGTGAAAAAAATAGTAGTGAAACAAGTAAATCTTGTATTGATGTAGAATTACATTTTCCCTTACATTATATATGGTGCATGATGAACCCAAATATATATAGGGATGAGAAGGTACACAAAGTAAAGGAACATTACTGATGCTCACTTTTTTGAAGAATTATAATCTGTTAGTGACCAGTCTGCTGGAAAATGGTATGGACAATGGAAGGTGCAGTAAATGGAAACAGAAAGTAGTAAAAGATATGGTACTTACAGTTAAATTTAATACATATGTGGGAGGTTCAGCTATAAAATCTTCCTTCTGTGCAATACCATTGACATAGAGCCATCCATTCCAAACCTACAAAGGAGTTAGGAAAATGTAAAAATGTCCAGTCAACTGTACCTGATGCATCTTTTACAAATTTTCCTGCGTGTTGAGTTACTTAAAGAATAATATGTAGCTCATGTACCAAAGTAAGAATATGAGTCCATCATCTTCTGGGAACAGACTAATGACATTCACAATAACCTGTTTTATAAGTCCCAAGAAATAGTATACCTCAACCAAGTCTCCTGCTTTGGCAACAATCCTCTTTATGAAAACAATCTGTTCCAAGTCTCCAGGTTCCTGCAGGAAAACAGGTAACAGAAATGACTATTTCCAGCCAAGATATTTGAGTAAGAGTTACACCATACTTCAAGAGACTTGAGCTAGAGTATATGCTAAATGAACTAACCTGTGTTGGATCTCGAAATGTAACAATATCATGCAAAGCAGGAGTTTTGAAGTAATATGAGGCCTGAAAAAGTTACAGAGTTGCCAAAATGTTAATCAAAACTATTGAGTAGAAATGGTCTGGTAAATAAGAACTTCAAATAATCAAATATATCAACAGAAAAAGTTGTGATACGCACACATATATTTATCTAATGAAAAAGAGGCCATGGGGGAAACAGAGGTTCTGGTGTCTAGTATTACCAATTAATTATCATTCAGACATCAGGTAAAACCAACGACCGAATCCCAGAGCTTTTTAAAGAACATTGACATCTTTAAAAATGTCAAGGGTGCTGGTATGAAATTTAAAAAGCCAATTGAATTGATTATTTTAGCAGTCATGTCAATTGTAATATATATTCTATGGAGTTGCATATGCTCACAAGTTCAAACTGATATAATTTCAGAGAATATAGGTGTATTTCAGGGGGGAAAGGTACAAATTTCAAAAGTTATGTTACTCAGAGGAAAATCTGTAGGACTTCACTGTTCACCTACTGATTTACCAACTTTCTGAGATAAAAGCTCTAGTTACACAAACCCCGCCCAATACACTGATAACATGAGTTGTTCATTCCTATCGTCAGTTACTGCTAAAATGCTAATGACTACTAATCATCTTGGCACTCAGAAGATGCTGAATGGTACTTTTTGTAACAACTTTTATGAAAAGCAAAATCAATGAAGAAGAAAGATGAACAGAGCCAAAAAAAATATATCACCAGTAGTCTTGGCTTATATGATTGTTACCGCGAATGACAACATCATATCATTCAGCAGAAGATTTTCTGCGACTTGTGTATGACAACAAAGACATAAAGATTAAAACAGATGAAGCAAAATGATCTACCAAGGAACACAAACAAACCGGGGACCTTACAATAATCACCAAGTAAAACCCTCACTAGTCAAATACCACTGGATGCAACATAAAAACTCTATCAGATCAGTTTGATGGTTGAAATTTCATTTTTTTAAGATTCTTTATTCCTGAATCCTGATGTTTATGTACTCCGATCTAAAATGCCAAGAGAGATTATATCAACTGAAGTACTGAACGGACAGCCACCCAAGATATGAGAATGCCATTGTGATGCAAATATGTATGGAATACATGAAAAGTCACCAATTCTGATGTCTAAACAGCATATATAAGTACTTTCCGGTAATAAGTTTTTACTCAGAGCTGCAACAAAAACCTTCAATGAAAATTGATTGCTGATAGTTGCTGCTAGTATGAAGCTAATCTGACAGCCAACTCTCCCCCAAATGATTTCACTTAACAAATATCATCAACTAATTCAATGAGTCACTCTCCTAATTCCCAAATGAAACAAACTACTAAAAGAACTAACTTACATGGTAGTAAACCAAAGACACAGTTCCTTCTTACATCCCTCTCACGAGCAGGCCTATCTCATTCGGATCCATAATAATCCAAACATGAGGAATTCTACTTCTGATGACAGTATTGACTAAGAACACAAGGTTTCCTGGTCTGCTGTTATGGAAATATTGTTGGTTTCTATATGCCCCTAAAATCTTAAACCGTACAGATATACACCAAAAGTCATATTGCATTCAAGCACCCAGAATATAATGTTATCTAAGAAAGAGTTCAGTCTTTACAATGCAACCGAACAATCTTGATCTACTATCTGTCCTCACATTACTAGATGTACATTGGCCCGATAATCTAAAAGCACAAGATCCTGATATAATCTATCTGAGTACAATATACACAAAGGAATATAGTATCATTGTTATCATAATCATACAATGCATTGGCTAGTTACACAGGTTATTGGAATCTATAGCTACATTACACATTCACAACGTTAAACCAGGTAAATATAACAACATTATTACTAAAAACCAAAAGAGTATAGTTTATGCATTCTATCATTTCTTACAACACAAAGGAAACCATAATCCAAACTGAAAGAACAGATAATGTGAGTAAGAATTTGAAAAAAAAAAAAAAAAACCCAGAAACTAAAATAAAGGGTTCACCTTTTCAACCAGGACTCGATCACCTACACGAAGAGTCGGGTACATAGAAGACGATGGAATGAACCGGATTTCGGAAAACATAGTCCAAAGAAGCACCACAACCAAGAGCCTCATGAACCCATCGAGCCCCGGCCACCGGAGGAACTCCCAACTCTGACACGGCATCCAACGCAGCGAAGGGTACGCAAGTAGGCACTGGTACAGAGCAGAGGGCCGCAAGAAGCTCATTGCGAAAAGATTGAAACAACACACACAAAAACAACAACAACAAGAGCAAGAATTAAGAACAAAAAAAGAAAAGGGAAAAAGCTTGGGGAAAAGCTTCAATCTTTTGTAAAGGGGAAACAAGCTTAGTGATTGTGGGTTGTGATGGAACTGCACCGTGTTTGTAATCTAAGTGACTGTGGTCGCCGTGCCAGATTGCCCATGAAAGACTGACTGACTCTGCCTCTCAGCTTCAGCTTCAGCTTCAGACAGAGAGACAGAGAGAGGCAGAGAGAGAGGCAGAGAAGAAAGAATGAGAAAATGGGTGGAAATGTGAATTTATATATATATATATATATATATATATATATTGACTGGGTGTGGGTATATTCTTGGAGAAGAAGTTGCTAGGTTGTGAGAGACAGCTAGCTGTGTTCAGATGGTGGTACTGTGGAGCTAAGCTCCCCCCACAGTTTTGATTTATGTGAAGAAGCCCCCACTTTAACTATCCTGGACTCTACCAACGACCAACGACCAACGACCAACGAGTCAACGACCAATAGTACTTGAGTATTTGGTGGCACAATCTAGCGAGTAACGACTCAATCTTTGTTAGCCATTTGAGTTTACTACATCAGTCATTTATATGGTCCCATCTGAGATTTTGTCCAATTGGGAAACCTTTCTTCTTTTGTAGAAGACAAAACATAAATCTATCACTAATGTATTTCAGTGGCTAGCTTGTGTACGTAGATGAGTATATATTGTACTATGAATCTGTAGACTCAAATTTTCACCGACAAACAATTTTTATTTTTCTTAGGGGCATTCATACTTTAAATTAAATATTAAAAGATTGGAATGTTCGTAAGTTACGTAAGCATATGTTGTTTCTCTATTTTCAACATACATTATATTATGCACGTGTCTTAACTATATTCCGCTTTTTATATATTCACGCGCCCCATAATACTTCACACGCCCTATATTCATTCATGCACATTGAACGTTATATAATCAATGTATTGTAACTTGAATATTGCGCGCGCAAAGACGCTTATTTATTTACTCATTTTCTTCTTCCTCTTCTTTTTACTAAAAAGATAGCGAACACTAAAAATTAATTTCTATTGGTCAATTAGTTGGTCACTTGGTTCTTTTGCCAATTATCGATCTCTAATCCTCACCTTACCATTGCTTTCAAATGCCGAGATAGGAGCAACTCTTTCAGTTGATTTCAAATTATTGATGACAAATTTGTGGAAAACTATGACTTTATTATTGAACCTCAAAACAATAGTACCTCTAAATAAACTTTATGATATTATCGGACTAGGATCTAATGATCTATACAGACTCATAGCCTTTGAAATACAAAGAGAATATGGTTTTACATCGGATTGGAAAATGAACGAACATATCGTAAAATGAAAAGAGAAACTATTGTTCTATATTACAACATGAAAATAAGCAAATACATACATCTTAAGATTACATCGGAAAGTACATCTGACAAAAAGATCAATAGTGTAGGGAATACATATTAAACTATACCACATGGATCATAAACACCAACAATTATGAAATACATAACCAAAACCAATAATATATGTTGTCCAAAATCCAAACCAAACCAATAATAATTAAGCAAACCAGTTCCAGTTCACAAACATAAGCAATCCGAAAACAATAACCAGAAATTAAACAGTCCAAGGTCCATGAAAGAAAATCAAACCGAAAGAAAATTGTCCGGAATTAAAAACAAAAAAACACACACACCAAAAGCAAACTTGATCAAACCATAGATTGTTCACGGGAATCGGAATGCATATGAAGAATTATTTTCCGATGTAGCAGCACTGCCGCTGCTGTTGTAGTCTCCGAACAGTCCTGGTGGAAGCGGAAGTAGCGGTGGCATGAAGTCCATCGTCTGCGGCGTCGGTGGGTTCATGATGCCCTCGAACCAGGGGTTCTGCGGGAACAGCTGCTGCGGCTGCTGCTGCTGGTTCTGCTCGAACACCATATGTTGCTTCTGCCTCTGCGCCGCAACCTGCATCATCTGCTGTTGCAACTCCTCCATGCTCCGCGCCTCCATCGCGGCCCATTGCTGCTGCTGGTGATCAGCCTGCTGCTCCAAGCCTGTGCTGGTTCCCTCTCCGAATGGACTCCACGTCGTCGATCCGAGCTCCATCGCGGTCGGTTGTTGAGCCTGCTGCTCCACGCCTCTGCTTGCTTCCTCAACAAATGCAGTCCACGTCATCGGTCCGGGCTCATCCATCGCATCCCATTGTTGCTGCTGCTGCGGCTGACCCTGATGCTCCACGCCTCTACTGGTTCCTTCTCCAAATGGACTCCACGTTATCGGTCCGAGCTCCATCGCTGTCCATTGTTGCTGCTGGTGAGCCTGCTGCCTCAAGCCTGTGCTGGTTCCCTCTCCAAATGCACCCCACGTCGTCGGTCCGACTTCCATCGCAGCCAGTTGAGCTCCCATCTGATTCTGCACATTGGCACTACTCTGCCGACTGATTATGACCTCCAGGATATGGCGTTCGAGGACGGATGTCATCTGTGTCAGGTCCTCCGTCGCAGCCGGTTGAGCTTCCACCTGGTTATGGAGTTGCTCATTTACAGTCTGCTGCTTCATATTGATCTCCCGCACTTGGCGTTCGATGATTAATCTAAGGTCATTCAGGTCCTTCGGCTCAAAGTTGGAGATGTTTTGATCGATTTCCCACTTGTCCAGACATTTGTACAAGACGAGACTCATCTCCTTCTCTCTGTTCTCTACTTTCAGCTTCCGTATCTTCTCCTTGGCTTTGTCAATCTGTTGGCGCATGAACAACTCCTGATCGAACATCCTCTTAGTTCTCTCCATCGGCGACATCTCTTTGAACTCCGTCAGCAGTTTTGTGGCTTCCTCATCATTTGGGAAGACTTCCGGCTCGCGTTCATAGGGGCTGTAGATGATCGCCGCGGTCTTGATGTCACAGAGTTTCGAAATCTCATGCATCTTCTTCAGAAAGCCCTTCTTCCTTTTCTTGTATGTGGCTTTCCGGTCGCTCGCATTGACCAAGAACTGCAGTCTCACTTTCCTTCTAGGCATGGCTAGCTATATAGCTAGCAAAGGAAAATGGACAGAAGCTAGCTAGGGATCAAACAAGGATATAGGGAATGAAGAAAGAGCTTTGCTTTCTTGGAGTGGAGAGACATGAACTACTGGGTTAGCTATTTATAGCACTGGCCAAGGGGCCCAAATCGAATTTGCTAGAGTTGTGTGCTGATTCGAAAACTTCATCCATTGAAAACATGAGGCAGATATGTTCTGTGAGTGTGCCTGGGTTGTGAAATTTAATGAGGGAATATGCATGCATTAATAGGGCCAACTTATCATTGTTAATTAGGGTGGCTTAATTATTAAAATGGAAATTAACATTCTATGAATATCGGGCAGTATTAATTGAGTTTCAACAATGAAACACAAAAAAAAAAACGTGTTGTGCAAATGTTGAAGAAATGGGAATTAAAGTGAGCTGTAAGAAATCTGGGTCACAGAAACCCAGCAACAGAAATGTTTGACGAGTTGTCTATATATATGCATTTTTATTTACAAATCAAATTTATATGTTTTCTATATTTAAGCAATTTTGATATTGTAATTGACTCGAGAAAAATACTCGATGATACGTAGTCATCTTTCAATTGCTATAACAAATTAAAAATTGTGAACAAGAATTGATAACAAAGAAATTAGAATTGGTTAGAGAAATAGCTACCTGACTCTCGTTCTATAAAAAAAATTTACAAAGCAAAAATTACAAAATAAATTCTGGTTTCCTTTCATTGAAGAGAGGAGCAAACGGAAGAAGACAATGAAAAGAGGGAGATGGGTTAGTAATTGGGTGCTCAGTTAGTACTCTTCAGGCTAGCTAGGAGTTGAAATTAGCCGAGGGATTGAGCGCAAGACAATTCGGTGTGAGGAAAAGAAATTAGGTCTTTAGTTTTTGTGTTGTATTCACTCCCATATATATGTGTATGTAAATCAGTTTCTATTCGGAGCGAATGTTTATTTTGAAATTAACGTGTCAAGTTTTTTTTTTGACTTACTTTTTTACCACATTTTTACATCTCAACCGTTTACATATTAAAACTTAATGTATAAATCATATTTGTAAAATTTCATCCAATTTGAATTGAATCATGTAATTAGATGAAATTCTGCATAGATAAAATTATATACTAAAAAATATTTTCCACGTAAACACCATAAAGAATATGCCACATATGCACTTTGAAAAGTATTTAAAAAATCATCTCACCAATAAAATTATAAAATTCAATCATCTATTTATATAATGTTTTTTGTGATCTGGTGAGACGACTATAATAGCATTTGAGTCATTTGTAAAGATGTATTTACATTGATATCCGAGTGTCATTAAATCCGTCATAATTTTTGTCATTAAATTTGAGTTCTAATTTGTAACAGATCTCATTTAGAAATTGATAAATTAGTGTTCGTATTTCTTCACACATGATCGTTTTTAAATATAAACCAACTTTCACAAAAACATCGGGATCGATCTGATTGTTAGTTTGTTGAAAAAGTATCTCATTCAGTAAACTGGCTATTATAATCGTTTCTGATTCCAGAATTTGCTTGATCTTTCATATCATCGACTACAATCATAGAATATAAACCTACGATATAAGAGCATCCGCACCGGCGAGCAACCGGCCGAGCAAGAGTTTGAGCAAGAGGTGGGGCCGGCCAATTTGCTCGATCAAGATGAAAGAAGAGCACGCACCGGGGTCGAAAAGGGAGGGCAACTGCTCGAGCAGTCAACTGGTCAATCTGCTCACCCGTTCGCTCGAGCAAAATTTGCTCCGACGTTTGCTCGAGCAGGAGGTGGGGCCGGCCACTTTGTTTTTTTGTTTTTCGGCTGTTGGAAGAGGTGGAAGACTTGTGGAGGACGCTGCCGAGCGCTAGGACGGACCGGAGTTGAAGCCGAGCGCCGCCCTCGAAGGTGGCGGCCGCTCCCGAGCGTTGCCGCACTTCCCACATCGAGCATGATACGACCCGAATTTCGAACTACCTTGGGACAGTGTTTTCTTTTATTTTTACGTACCGAGAATCGTTCTTACGATTCGAAAGTCCGAAATGTTGACTTTTAAATAAGTCGACCCGACCGAGGATTTTGTTTTTTTATAAGGTAGAGGACGTTGAAACGAGTTCGTGGACACGCGGCACGATTTATTTGGAGTTGGTACGAAAAAGTTGTGACGTGGGAACCGAAACTTGCTGATTTTGGACTGGTATAAATAGCCGGGAGAAAATTTCCCGAAAGGGAAATCTCTCATTTTTTTCTTTTTCTTTTTCTTCTTTTTCTTCTCTTTCTCTTTCTCTCTCCTCTCCCCCGATCCGGCCGAACTGGGCCGGCGCACGGGTCCCATTCGGACCGGCTCGGCCTCCTCGTCTTCTTTGTGGTAGCGGCGTGGCGTGAAACGCCGCCGTGAGGCCGTGCGAAGCCGAGCAAGGTTCGACGGTGTCGAACCTCGTCCTCCCTCCTCCGGCCAAGGTTCCACCCGATTATTGGGGGGAAATGAAGACGTCGACGTGTGCAATCATTCTATGGAAAGAATCGAACCGAATTGCACCACGTAAGGAGGAATTAGAAATTGAAATTTTTAGGTTTTTTTGGTTTCCGATTTGGAGATTGTGATTTGGATGTTTTTGGTAGATTTAGAGGCTAGAATTGGGTTTAGGACGATGATTGGAGTTGATTGGGTGTATTTTGATGTTGAATTGGTTGAATTTGGAGAGAATTGGAGGTTGAACAGTACTGCCGCCGTGCCGGCCGCCGTATGCGGTGGCTGCGCTGGTTTTTGGCTGCGGGGACGAGTTCCCGAGGTGGTGGCGATGGTGTTGGATGAATTTGGCATTGATCGGAGATGTTTCGGCCTCCTGTGGCGGCGGCGCTGCTGTTCCGGCGACGGTGGCGGCGGCGCCACTGTTCCGGTGGCTTGAGGAAGAAGATGAACAGTGTTGTGGTAAAAAGTGAAAAGGTAAAACAGTAAATGGTGAAAAGTAAATGGTAAAACAGTAAAAGTAAATAGTAAACAGTAATTAGTAAAAGTAAAAAGGTAAACAGTAAAAGTAAACAGTAAACAATAAACAGTAAATAGTAATTGGATTTTAACCATTTACTGTTTGACTTTCAGAATTACTGTTTAACCTGGAATAATTACTGTTTGACCAGTAGTTTTACTGTTGACTTACCGTAAAAAGGGTAAAAGCTGATTAAAAGGGTTTTACGACGGAATAACTGGGAAAAGAATTATTTTGACACGAGGTGGGTGTCCTAAGCTATTTCAGACGTAGATTATCGGTATTAAAGCGTAACTCCTATACCGATAACTAAAACGGAAAAATTAGGGGTTCTGGGACGAGCGAGGACGTCCGTGGTTTGGATTTTATATTTGTTTTCCGAGGTTTAGAAATTTACGAATTCGCCCATGTGACAGGTCGAGAGGGTACTCGACGGGACGAGAGCCGAAACGGCTACCAGCTCGGAAAGACTGTGAGTGGATTTTTATTTTAAATAAATGCATGCATAAATATTTTATTGAAATGAAGTTGATATTAATTAAAAGATTTTTTGAGGTTGATAGGAGTTATAGAGATTTGATTATGATCATTGTTTCATATACTATTTAAAGGAAAATATGGATTTGGAATATATGTTTACTACTATTTTAAATAGTACGAAATTTTACTCAGAAAATGAGATTTTCGAAAATAGTATGAATTGATAAAATCATATTTGAGCATTCTAAATATATTTATAGTAAAAAGACCGGAAATGAGATTTCTGGGGATTTTATGATTTCATTATTTGTGATTTTCGACATGGGAGATGTCGAAATTATATATATCATTTTTATATTTATTTTGTGACATGTAAGACATGTCGGATGTTTATATATTCTTTTGAGGCTACAAGTTTATGTGATTATATATATATGAGCCTCGGACGTACGGTCGGGGATCCGTACGGAGTGTTATATATAAGGGGAAACGTGTTTTTGGTTTGTTTTCGGATTTTCACCATACGAGGGTCCACGATATTATTATATTGATGCTAGCTAGCGAGGCCTCATCCCACGCGAGGTGACGACTTGACCATATAGGTTAGATTCACGCTCGGTGGTCGACGTAGGGTGGTATATATTGAGGCGGTGACGTGTCTAGGTAGTAGACTTAGACACGGGGGGAGTCAATAGGACTCTCGGACCCGGAGCCTGACGAGGTTCTAGTTATTTATGGTGGGTAGACTTTCCCCTGTTGCATGGCAAATGGGATTTGGTCATGAGGATGTTTTCACTGTGATTGCGGGAATATTTCCTCGGTGAAGTTTTCAGTTTTTAATAAATTCCCGCATCAGTCGATTGAGATTTTTATATTATTATATGACGTGATTGAGATTTTTATACGATTATATGATGTGGCTTCGGGAATATTTCATTTATAAGACTTTCAGCTTTTGATAGATTCCCGAAGCAGTGGATTAAGATTTCTATATTTTTATATTATCTAGTTTCGGGAATGTTTCCTCTATGAGGCTTTCGGTATTTTATAGATTCCCGAACCAGTGGAACTAAGATTTTTATATGACCAAAGAGATTGATCGAGATGTATTATAAGTTGATTTTCAAATGATTATGATTTTATATATATATATATATAAACAAAGGAGTTTTGTTTATCTGAGTTGTCAGCGAGGCTGAGTTGTTTTAATAGAGTTTTTCATAAAATGTGGTACGTTTATATATAAATATGCATGCATTGTGATTTTCCGATTAGTATGAAAATGTGGGAAAGTGATATAATGTCTTTAACGAAAAGTTTTAGTTGAAATTATTTTATTTTTTATCCACTCACTCTAACGTTTTTAAATTACTTTCCCATGGGCCCTTCGTTTTAAAATGCCCAGTGTGCAGACTAGTAGTCGAGGTCAACGATACTCAGGTCGAGGCATAGTCAGCGTCAGTATTGCTTCCGCTTGGTAGGATCTTTTGATTATTTATCCTTCTGATTTTGTATCCTTAGTTATTTTCTGTAGAATGCTCTGATAAATTGTAGATGTTTTAAAAGTGATTTTACTTCTGTGTGGAAAAGTTGTTGGAATCTTGGGAGAGCAGGTGGCTCCTAGAGTCAGGGTGGTTTTTATAAAAGAGTTTTGTGTTTTTTTCAGGTGAGGGTTGTCCATTTTAAGAGAGGTCATGCCGATTTTTCGGTAAAATCTCTCTTAAGGTGGTCCCCGCAGGATCTGATCCGGGTTTCGGGGTGAAATCTGGTTCGGGTTCTGTCAGAGCAAGGCCGCCTGAGACTTGGTTCAAAGGAAAGAGGGCGTCGAGCCCGTCAATTCGGTGGGTGGCACAACGGCTGGCGTGGCCGGACGGCGGAGAACCACGGCTTGGAAGGTGGCGGTCGGGAGGAAGAAGATGATGAACAGTACCATGCAATAGCAATGGCCAATGGGATGCTGCCACGTGGCAGTTGACCGGTTAATGAAACTAACGGTCGAATGCATCTGGTGCGTCCAAAAGTTTGATCCAACGACTACTATTTGATCAGAACGGAAATAAACTTAAAAAATAGTAAAAAAATCCCAAAAATTTCAAAACTCTCCCGAACAATAGAACGTTTATATACTAAGCCCAACAGGAAACCCTAACCCAACATAACAGATATCGTGGGCCTCGAAGGCGTTGTCCCCGAACCCCTATCAGGGGTCAGTAATCTGATTACTGGGGGTTGATAATGATACGTGGCACATTATTATTGGTGGTAAATCTATCCGGTAAAAAATTTTTAATCATTTCACAACAAGACAAAATTGAGTTGTTCAAGCAAATTGTTCAGTGTGTGAAATAATCGATTTGGTTTAGTATAATTTGATTTCCATTTACTTGAAGCAAATTTTACTTCTGGGCTCACCAGGTGCTTGAGTAAGACCATTTCATGGGTGCGGATGCTGTAAGCTTCCCATTTATTTATCTCCTCGTTAAGGTTGTTCATGCTTCATATTTTTGTGTTTTTTGCGCTTAATGCATTTCAAGCCAAGAAATCACCAACACAATGTCCCACATGAGAGTGATTTCGTACCAAATTTTTCCCAGAATATGCCACGCGTGTAGTTCTATCCTCTGATTCCTCTCCCCATCCCCATCACCTTATCATTAATCTCCCGCAAAACACTGCCCCTCTCCCACTGAGCTCCACCAACAGAATCAAACCCAACATGAAACCCAGTTCACTTCTCTCTCTGTTGCTCCATCTACTGGTGTTTAGTTTCACTACAGCTGCCGATGACCATGCCCCTTCCAGCATCGTCTTCACCACTAACGGCAGATTAGACTACTACTTCGACATCTTCACCCTCCCACTCACTCACCCAATCGCCGAAACCCAACTCACCGACGGCCACTCAGTCAACTTCAACGGCCACTTCCCCTCCTCCACTTTCTACCCCAACCAAACTGGACTCCGATCCCCCACCCGACCCGACCCGTCTCTCCAAATCATCTACGTCACCGAAAGAAACGGCTTCTCCAACATCTTCTACGACGCCGTTTACTTCGCTTCTCCCTCTAGCTTCAGAAAAAGATCCGCCCTTGAAGTCGTGGACCGGGTTCAGGTCCCTCTGCTGGGTCTGGACCGGGTTTCGATGAAAGACAAGCCCAGCTTGACCGGGGAGTATTTGGTTTATGTGTCCACTCACGAAGACTCCGGCGTGCCTAGGACGAGTTCAGCTGCGGTGTACTCGACCGAGCTGAGCTCGGGTTTGACTCGGAGGCTGACTCCACCTGGGGTGGCGGACTTCAGCCCGGCGGTGTCTCCGTCCGGGGTTTGGACGGCGGCGGCGTCGTATGGGACGAAAGGTTGGGACGGCGAGGTCGAGGAGCTCAGTACGGACATCTACGTGTTCTTGACTCGGGACGGGACTCGCCGAGTGAAGGTGGTTGAGCACGGCGGATGGCCGAGTTGGGTTGACGAGTCAACGATTTACTTTCACAGAAGAGGAGAAGACCAGTGGTGGAGTATTTATCGCGCGATTTTACCGAGAGAGGGGCCGGTTTCTACGGAGTCAGTTTTGGTGGAGCGAGTCACGCCGCCGGGTCTCCACGTGTTCACTCCCGCCACGTCACCGGGGAACCACGACTTCATCGCCGTGGCCACCAGAAGACCCACCACGAGCTTCCGCCACGTGGAGATTTTCGACCTTTTGAAGGGCGAGTTCAGAGAGCTGACGCGGCTAGTCTCCCCGAGTAGCCACCACTTCAACCCGTTCTTATCACCCGATTCGGGTCGGGTCGGGTACCACAAGTGTAGAGGCAGCCCAAACGGAAAGAAAAGCCCAAAGCTGTTTCTTCAGAACATCCACAGCTCAGTTCCGAACCTCTCCGTCCTCAGAGTCGACGGTACGTTTCCTTCTTTCTCACCCGCAGGTGACCGTATCGCCTTCGCGAATTTACCGGGAGTATACGTGGTGAACCGGGACGGTTCGAACCGGCGCGAGGTCTACCCTGGAAATGCGTTCGCGACGTCGTGGGACCCGGTTCGCAAGGGCGTGATATACACTGGCGCCGGACCCGAATTCGCACCGGAAAGCACGGAAGTTGACATCATCTCCATTGACGTTGACCAAATCGCCGTCAAGAAGTTGACCACAAACGGAAAGAATAACGCCTTCCCTTCACCCTCGCCGGACGGTAAACGGATCGTTTTCCGGTCGGGTCGGTCGGGTCATAAGAATCTGTACATAATGGACGCCGAGGAAGGTGAGAGAGTTGGGCTACAGAGACTGACGGAGGGTCCGTGGACGGACACGATGTGTAATTGGTCACCGGACGGCGACTGGATCGCGTTTGCTTCCGACCGGGAAAATCCCGGTAGCGGGAGCTTCGAGTTGTATGTGATCCACCCGAATGGATCCGGGTTGAGGAAAGTGATCCAAAGCGGGTCGGGTGGGCGGACTAACCACCCGTGGTTCAGCCCGGATGGGAAGAGCTTGGTTTTCACTTCGGATTATGGGGCCATATCAGCTGAGCCTATTTCAAACCCGCATCATTACCAGCCGTATGGTGAGATTTTTACGGTGAAATTGGACGGCTCTGATTTGACGAGGTTGACGCAGAATTCGTTCGAGGATGGAACTCCGGTGTGGGTGGCCAGCTTCATCGGGGCGGAGGATGTGGAGTGGCCTATTGATAGGCCGAGCTGCGGCTTTGATGATTTGCACTGCCTCGGTAATTTTCCTAGCTTTGGTGGTGGTGTTGGGGCTGTGCCTTGGCTCTCAAGCAAGCCTCAATGTGGTGCTTAGAACTTTACTTTGTGTTGCTCCAATACTCCCAAGTGTATTTGATGCACTATATGACTATGCTACAATGTACATATATGTCATGGATGTATCAGTATCACTATGCAGTCTATGCTTAATATCTATATATACACTTATGTTTGTAATAATACATTTAAAAAAAAAAATTGTTTGTAATAATACGTACACATACTCAATCTACAAAGCATGTACTGTGTGTATTTGCATACGTATCTACTCACAGAAGAAAAAGAAAGAAAAAAAGTTAGCTAGGGAACTTGAGCTATATTTCCTGTTGGTTGGAGAATGAGTCGGCTACATTTCCTGTCAGATCTCTCTTGAGCTGAGGTTCCTGCTTGTACAGTCCCCATGTTGAGAAGCTGCATATAGATCTCATAGGCATTAAGGATTGGAGGAAGGCTGTTGTCACCACTAGAAATTGAGAAGCTGCATGTTGCCAACCCAGTAAGTGAAGGTTTGGCAACACTCAGTGCCTTTTGTACTCTAAAGTACTAGAATTGAAGCTATCTAAACCGTTGTAATAAATATGTATTGTTCTTTGTTTGCCATCCTTTAACTTCTCTAACTCAGCAAAGTGAAGGTAGGCATAAAACTTTGAACTGCTGTCTTCGGATGTCAATGAGACCCTTACACACTTGATACCGGTTCCTAAAACTATTACTGGAACTTTGTAGGTATTACCTGGTGGTGTCAATGGTGAAGTTGGGTGCCATTGGAACCCATTCACTTTCTTGACTATGAATCCATTTCCGATTATATACATCGTCGCCATACCTGTGTCATATTAAGTGTCAACCTATGAAAAATCTACTACCAACAAATTAGAAAACTTGATTCGTCTTACACTTTCTTTCCCTCTGCAATTGCTTCAGAAGAACTAACCTGAGTTCGAATGTTAAAAGCGGATAGATGGATTGCCTGGTTACACTTTCTTATATGAACAAATGAACTTCTACATCAGTTGGCGTAAAAAGGGCTTGAATTACCTTATTGTCTTATTGGAGCCACCAAGGTTGATTCTTGAAATCAAAGCCAGACCTGTTCCACCACTAATTTGGTATATACTGTCCATTTGCCTGAGTTCCAATGCTGAAATGTATGGTCCTCCAGTATTATTGTTCATAAGGCACACTTGTATGGTATCTGTCAAAGGACTATGTATAATCTCATATGCTTCTCTTACTGTTATCCACGGATTAACCCCAAGATAAAGTTGAAACACTGGTGTTTCATTTTTGCCGTCATAGTTTCCATACATGAACACAGCTCTGATAAGATAGGTGCTCGCTTTGCCTTCATCAGGTTTCAAGGTGTAACAATTTTTCTGTCCTTGAGGGAAATATCTTAAGGTTCTCAGCTCCATGTTAAGAACTGGATAGATGAACTCTGAAGATATAGGTGAGTTCGTTCCAGTACTTGCGAAACCTGTGTCAGTCTGATAATATATGTTGGACTTCTCTGGGTTCTCTACAGGCGCTCCACAATCAATGCTTATGAAAAACCTTGAAAGTTTGTACAGAAAGTGTTGGAAATGCCAAGTCTCATGACCTAAGATACACCACTAAAACTGAACCACACCAAAGAATTACTGAGAGTTAGTAGTCGTATATGTACCAGGATTCATTGAAACAAGCTTCCTTTTGTGGTCATGATTAAGATCTCTCCCTGAAATGAGAATAGGAATGTTGAAGGTCAGCCACACCCAAAAAACCAATTTAGCCAGGGTACCGTTGATGTTAACTGTCAAGGCAGTTCCGGTTATATATATAGATTTTCTTAATTCTACAGTATTTGTTACTTGACAAACAAGTCATACAATGGCCCAAATGAACCTCTTCTCCTATTCTAACAGGGTCATCATCTCCTTCTGTGTATGGTGGTCGCCTAGTAAACCTGTCTTAAATGGACCCTGCCCCGAAAACAATCGGACACTTGTTTTTACTTCCAATCAACATCAGCATCTTCTTCTTCGATTTACATTTTATACGTGGTGACACATAATGAGCCGTTCTTGAATGATGCCTAACCCAATTGTGACCTTGTTCATATCACTTTCATCCATGACTTATTTACTTAGTGAATCATGTCCTGACAGAAGTAGAACGAGTCTTGATAGGTAATATAGTAGAGTTTCTATTTATAGCTTCTCTCATAGAGAATAAAATCATTTCTGTTCATTTCTTTGTGAGGCAAGATTTGGATATCAGATTATTTATTGTTGCAATCCCAAATAGAAACAACATAAAGGATGGGAACTTGACAACTTGATCAAATTGATGAGCTCTTTTTGTTGAGTGAAAAACTTGATGAGCTCTTTTGGTTGAGTGAAAACCTACTACATGGTCCTAGGAGAAACCTCAATAGCAAGCACATAACTATTGGGGTATTTTTACATGACATCAAAGACTTAAAGAAACTAAAAGGGGGAACTTTACAATGGCAGGGACCTCGAAGTTTAATTCATTGGCATGGAGAAAAACTAGCCGCTAAAAGTTAAGCTACCAGAAGTCCAACAGAGTATTGGAGTAGTAGTACAGTGCCCTCGTTATGCTTGGTACTCTGTAGGGATTGTTGGTGGGCAGTACTTCTTGGCTACATACTTGTACTGAAATTAACAAAAGAAATATGTCGGTTAGGCATAATTAAATACAGGGTTGTGCAGAGAGTGAGAGATCTTTTTTACCTTATGCTGACTGTATTTCTCTCTAATAGCCGGTAAACTAGAATTCTGGTTATCACAACATAGCCGATGGAGATCCTTGACACATTCACGCAAATCCGAAGGCTGGTAAAGTGTGTAATGCTGCAAGGTAGCATTCTGCATCCAAAAACAGCAAATAAAAACATAAGGGATTCATTCAAGTCTATGTTGCGAGGGCGTATTATACCAAATTATATGTTCCGACTTCTGAGTAAGCCATTTATAGAAATCTGTATGGGCCACGTACCCATGGTCTCTTTGAGGGGATTGTTATGTAATTGGCCAGGAAGATTGCAGACGCAGCTATAAGTGATGGAGCATAAGAAAGAATGCTGTAATCTAGAAGAGATAGTTCGGCAAGGTAGTTTGCCAAGCACTCCAACTGCATTGATGGAAGCTCATTGGCCCCTTGAGCAGCACGAACAAATCGCCTAATATTCATAACAATGAAGGTCAATACCAGTACAAGGTGTGATGTCAGTTGCAGTAGAATATGCTGATATACATTATTTATAAGCTAGCAATCACCTTAAGAAACATTTGGTTGTTGCGGCTGTCATTTCAAACTTCAAGTAATTCAAAACAGAAGATTCCATTTCCAAAACCTGCAACATTCAAAATAAACTTCAAGTAAGGTAACCGAAGCTTTATATGGCTTCATCAGCAACTCGAGGAAAAATCCCACATCTTACTCAAAGCAGGATTAAGTATTACCTCTTCCTTGAAATATGTGTTATCAGTAATGTAGCAAAACTCTTCAACCTGGGGTGCACAGATCTCCTCATACTTTCTGGAAATATAAAGAAAGTATTTTGTCAATATCATGTATCACGTGTAAAAGAGAATTGCACAAAAATGAACAGTCAATACATAATTGATTTAAACACACTGCAAACAAAGGAAGAGGTATGTTCTTACGATGCAATCATCATGCAAGCAACACCAAGTAACTGCAACCGTTGTCTATTCATAGGGTTCCCTGAAAGATATCGGTCTATGTAGTTCACTGTCAAATATAATGTATCAGGTACAAGCCTGTACTCTTCAGCCACCTGCAGTTGCAGTTAGAAATTAGCCTCCCTAGCATTGCACATAAACCATATAAAGAACTGATCCTTCTTTCCATGCACATAGTAATAACTATATTAAGATTAATTACCTCCACAAGCCAGTCAACAAGTATTGCACGCATGCTCGGATTAATGTCTTTCTGAATTTTGTCCATGTAATCTGTGGAAGGCCTTTTCTTCACCTCGGATGCGCGCAAGTGCTTGTAAATATCACAAGCAAAGGTTGCACAGAGCTGTGGATCCATGAAACGGTTATCAATGTCAGTAACACTACCATCTCCTTCCAACTCCACTAGTAGTTCCCTACTGCAGACGATCCCTGCAATCATATAATAAAAGTTAAACCTCAAATTGTAGCAAAATTGAAGTATTTTTCAAAGCTATATAAAACTAAGAACGCAAGTGAAATTGAAAGGTTTGTCCAAATATGCTACCTGTTGTTTCTGTGTGGTCTGAGATGTGGAGGTGGCTGAATGTCTTTCGGTCAATAGTATCAATTGCTTGAACATCATTGTTATCAATGTACTCAACTTGTGGACTCTTAAACGAATCACAAGTCGACATCGTCTCATCCATAGAAACAGAATCTCCATCGGATTTACTTGGAGAATCATCCATGTTACAAGGGACAGGTATGACAGCCGAACTAGCGGCAACTTCTTCACTCCTGTGGACAGACGTAAACTTTGGGAAAACTTCATCACTCCTTTGGATAGAAGTAACTTTTGGTAGAACAATTGTACTTGGTTTGACACTGGATGAAGCAGGTGCATTACTCCTTGAGATTCCTCTGTTACTGGTGCTAGCAGGAGATCCCTTTTTCACTTTGGCAATCTTACTTGCGCAAGGTACCTACAAATATTAAATTCATTCAATCAGTCAACTTTTCAAACTAAGACAAGCAATTGAAACCAAAACCAGAAACAACAGCTTCTGAAAGTCTCACTAGAACCACACATTCGCCGGTTACGTTAAGCACTACACTATTCTAGTTCTGAATGTTTATCGGCAAAGATCAGCAGCTCAATCACAAAGAATCACCCAGAACCCAAATTTCAGCTAAGAGAAACACACTAGTATGGAATAGAGTAGCTCAAATTAGAGCCATGTATGTAATGCCTCATCAAACATCACCATAGCAGAAAACACAAAACAAATGCAACTACATAACCTCAAAACTCTACTAAAAACCACAATGAGATAAAAAAATGTGTCAAAATCGAAACCCAGAGCACACTTCCACAAAAGGGCCAGGATGCTTCCAACTATTCAAAGCAGATTAATACCACATATACACATAAACAAGCTCACCAATACGCTATGCTCATAAAGACCAAATCTTTCAAACACTCAAACAAGAACCAAACGAAAAAGGTAAAAACCCAGTTCAACATTCAAACAAGAATCAAACAAATTTCCCAAACCAAGTAAAGATTCAAACTTTACTGAAACCAAGAACCAAAACCAAAAAACCCAATTCAAACATACCAACGAGCTCTTCGAAGCACTATTGGACACATTGCTCCGATTCGTCAGATTACTCAACGGCGCACGCTTCTTGGCCAATCTGGGCTCCGCCACCGGAAACTTCCCGACACTCGTCGTCGTCGACGAGGACGAAGCCTGCCGCTTGGCCAGCGACGACGACGTGAACGCTGCTGATCGGCGGGTCGACATTCCGGATCCAAAACCCAAATTCAAATTCCGGGTCAAAAAAAAGAGAGAGAAACAGAAAGATAAACAAGTAAGAGTGTGAAAGACACAAAAGGCTGTTTCTTTCTTAAGCTCAGAGCAGAGAGGAAGAGAGAGAAAGTGAGTTGGGCTAGAGTGACTGTGAGGTGATATAATAAATTGGGTAATTATACTTTTAAGGCGGGGAGATTGGACATTTTGAATTCGCACGAGATCCGGACCGTTGGTTGGGCTCGGAATTCGTTAGGAGCGGACATGGGTGGGGGGGGGCCACGTGATTTTGAAATCGTGGACTCGTGTTCTCTCGAGTGATATTGGTTGGTTTGTTATTTGCGTCGTGTGTCACAGCCTGTGAGGTTAAGTTTGCTCCTCGGGTTTTCGAATTCGAATTTCAAACGGTCCGCGACTCTGTCTTTACTCTCCTCTACGGTCACATTAGGGCATGACGTCAGCAAAATCGTACATGGTGCTTATTTTGGAAGGAAACAAAAGAGGAAGCATGGCAGAATCTTTATCAAATTAATGTTTGAATTTTGTGACAGTAATACTCTGTGCCCAAAATTATTCAAGAGTGTGTTGCTATTGCAACCTCCACATTTGCTCACTTCATCTTTCTGTATTTTCAATTATTGAATTACATTTATATCATCTTACATAAAGACTATTGTGGACAATAAGTGTATAAAAAGAGTATTATATTTATTGTATATAGACTTTCTAATTCAATAATAATATTATTTATTATTTTCTTTATGAAATTTATTTTTCAATTTCAGTAAGTGTTCACTCTAAGCGAATTTACAAAATATAAGATTGCTAATGTGACATAAAGTTACTATAATTATACATGTTTAAGCGTATGTACAAAATATAAGGTCAAGAGTAAGTGTTGAAAACTAAGCGCATATATTTTACTAAGTTTTGCAACATGAAAAAAAGAAAAAATGTCAAGTGTTTTGATATATATATATATATATAATATTTTTATACATCTTATTAGACCTTAAATATATTTGCAATACACTAGTAACTATTGAAATAGTACAAGGGCATATGCTAGTGTGTTTTAAAATATTTGTATATCATATGTTTTGCAGTCCCGTTCACCTGGTCACCAAGTGATCAGGAAGATATGGTCAACAAACCATCAGATCAAACCAAGTAAAATCTGACGGCTACAAATTCAGGGTTCATTAATTATCAGCCATTGGATTTTAATGAGTTTAATCTAATGGTTTGTTGACCATATCTTCCTGGTCACTTGGTGACCAGGTGAACGGGATCGCATATGTATTTATCTCATTAGATCTTACACGAAAGAAAAAAAAAATAGAGGTCTAATGAGTGAATAGGAGGTTTAATGAGTAAATTATTGAAATATATGTGAATAACATATTTAAGGTTATTTCGGTAATTTAAATTGAGATTTAGTGAGTAAATGCTTGTTGACACTAGATATAATGCACCGCCAAACATGTTCAACGACCTCGTGGATCGTCCAACCGGCGCCATAGGTCCTACTTCCAGCATCCATCGGGTAGACCGACACCTCGGCTACATCTCCATTGTGAAAGATCACCGGTGCCGCATCCGGAAGCCATGCCTCCGGGCTCCACAAGTAGCTTCGTGAGCAGGAATACTGTGCCTCCATTCCACATTGGAAACATGGTGTAGGAGGGAGCCTTCCTTAGTTATAAAAGGAAGGCTTCCCCCCCTTAGAATAGGATGACAGGCAACTGGGCAATCCACCCTTGTAACATCACCAGGCTTATTGGCCGATCATAGTATATTATAAGTGGACGTAGTCGTGCCCTCCGGCGGCACGGCAGACCACTATACATGCTTGTGTTATTAGTCTTTATTATTGTGCTTCTGTCAGGCCTACGGGTTTGAACAGAAGCTGTGTTGCTCTACCAGTGGGTAGAGATCAGTCGGTCCATTTTCTTTTAATTAATCCATCAGTAAGAGCCATGCTGCCAACGGGTCGCTCCCAAGCCCAGTAGGAAGCCAGGCCAGCGGGTCACTCCCAGGCCCAACGGGCAGCCCGGCCAGCAGGCCAAGGAAAAAGTCAGCGGTCAGCGTTTCCAACGGGTCAACCTCCGATTGAAACTTCTCTGGGCACCCACTGTCGCCGCCTTCCGCTCCAGAGTTCCCTCCGCCCCGCACTGCGGCAAGCCCCAGTCGGCAGGACCGGCAACTCGCCTGCGATGTCTCGGGTACCCCGCCACCTCGACCCCGGCACCAGTGCCACCGCCCCGGAACTAACACCCCGGCTCAACCCCTGAGGTCCCTCCCCTTAGTCGCGTGGAGCTTCCGATGTCCAGCATCCCGATGACACCTCCTCGGTGGCCATCAGCCGAGTCCGTCCGATCAGTCTCTCTCTCCCAAAGGTGTAAAGCCGAAATCCGCCGACACACCCGATGACCCCTCCCCCGGACAGGTCCTTCAAAGCATGGGAGGAGGTCCAGCGGTGCGGCCACGCCGGGGACCTCCGGTCTGGGCATGAGACGGGAGAGAAACCAGACAGAGAAAAAGTGAGCATGCAGAGCCTGCAAGGGGCTGCAACAGCTGCACCAGAAAGAAAAGAGAGGAAAAGCAGAAAGAAGAGAGATGAGAAGAAGAGAGCCTGCGGAAAAAGTTAGAAAGCGGGAAAGAAGTAGAAGCAGAATGAGCAGAACAAAAAAACGGGAGAAAAATCAACCCGCCCGGTCCAAGCGAGGCAGTGGAGCAGGCAACCCCTACTCTGTGATGCCTCCGGTGACCCGCAACCTCCAGCGGTCCGAAGTCACCTTCCGGTGACCGGCGGCCCAAGGTGTCTTTCCGGTGACCCTAGCCGAGAGCTACATGCGTCGGGCTCCCTTTATTTTTCCTCCGGTGGCCGGTGGCTCCTCCTCTCCGGCTCGGACAACCCCTCCTCTCCGGAACCGATGGCCTTGCCTTCCGGCACCGGTCGGCTTCCTCTCCGGGACGCGGATATCTCCTTCTCCCCCGGCCACCGGTGGTCATCCTCTCCGGTAGCCTCTCTCTCTCTCCAGTTGTCCTCGTCGCCAGGCATGGAGAAAGAGAGCAGAGGAGAGAAAGAAACGTGTTTCCGTTCTAACTCGTAGGACTGATAGAAACTAGTGGATCTTGGTGTGGTTTCCTCCTGCGAATCTTGCTAACTAAAGGGAATACCGGGCGGGCCGGTCTTCTCCTCTCCGATGCCTAAGTTAGTACCGTTGAGACAAATGAATAACTTAGGCGGGAATAATAAGTAGTTGGAGAGTTTAGTTACCTATTAATGAGGGTAGTTGAGGCCCTTATATAGGTGGTCGAGCGTGAGGTCTGGTCTTACTCTTCGATGTGAGACTGATTTCCTCTTGTTCGTACACAAAGGGGCACCTTTGGTGGTCTGTTCGGCAGGCTGGCGTCCCCGGCTCTCGGGCCCCTGGCCATAAGGTAGACCGCTGGGCCTCGGGTCCGGGTGCTGGCGATCCTGCTCCGGGCCTCAATTCGGGCCCGGGCGTACTGGTTGCGGGTCTGTGGGCATGTGTAGCTCCTCTGTGGCTACTGTCAACAAGTCCCCCAAGTTCCCGGTCAAGTGCAATCTTGAATGGGGACTTAATATGTCTTACCCTGCTGGCCCGCAGACCCGCAGGGTTACTGACCCAACGGTGTCCAGTCCCCCAAGTCTGTGTTGAAGATTGGGCTTGGCCGGGCGTTCGAGCAGAAAGTGTAATAACCCGATTTTTATTACTAATTTCTTGTAATTTAATCATGAACTATTTGGAGGATGATTTTTGAGGATTTGTGTTTCGTACGTTTTAATTAGTTGTTGCGTGACGTCGGAAGTGAGTTTCGAGAGTTAAAGATTTGAAAAACGTTGAATTTCGAGGGGCTAAAAGTTGACTTTCTGATCCGTCATGAATTTCGATAAGTTTCCTTCATGACAGTCGTAGAGCTCGACGATACGAGTTCGTAGACACATGGCACGCTTGAAACGGACATCGTATGAAAAAGTTACGACCTGTTGAAGTTATTCCAAAAATCTGAAATTTCTATAAATAGTAATTTAATTTCAGAAAAATCAGAAAATTCCGAAAATATCAGAAAATATCGCGAAACATTGTTCATCGTCCCCAAATCGAATCCGGAGCTTCTTTCGCGTAGTTCTCCCTCGTCCGACCACCTTTCAAGGCGTGCTACCTGTCAAAATGCTCAGCACGACTTCCTCTTTCATTTGAGCCACGCCACGCCAGGAGCCACCGCCCGTGCACGGGGCAGCGGAGCCCGATAGCTTCTGCCGCTGTCGGTGGCGGTGCAGCAGTCGTTCTAGGCATCGCCGGAGCTCGAGCCACCCACCGATCGACTCGTCTCCTCCGCGCCTCCCTGTGGACGTCGTTTTTGCCATTTCAAGCTCGATCGATCGGATCGAAAACGATCCGATCCGATCTGCAGTCGACCCGTTTCCTGCAGACGACCCGACCCGACCCGACCCGGTCCACGTTGACCAATATTGACCGTTGACTGGTGTTGACCGTTGACTGACGTTGACCGTTGACCGGTACTGTAGCGATCCGACCCGATGCTATTTCAGCCCGATTCGACCCGTTCTCTCCGAGGCCCGACGCGAAACGGATATTTATCATTTTTAGTGAATTAAGGTGAGTAAACCTCAGTGTATTCGTATTAAATACGAGTTGATTACGAGTTAATTATAGTATATGGATCGTATATGCAAAATGGTTTTATGGAAATGATATTTGTTTTAAATTCAATGAATTTCATTGACTACGGTTCATTGGTAAGTAAAATGATTTTAATATAAAAAAAAATGATTTTCAAAGGGTTTTACGATCAATGCCTATAGTTGGTATTAGTGGACTATTCCTGAGTGGATGTCTACGTATATATATATTTACGTGAAATATATAATGTGAGTGTGCAATTGGGTGAATGTATTCTGTTGTGAATTTATCATATATGTGATTATGTGAGTGGTGTGATGTGTGATTGGGTTGGTATGGAAACCAACGGCTAGTGTAAGATCTCTCCTGTGTGGCGAAAGGAGATCTTACATGTTTGGCGGTTAGGATCCCTCCTGTGTGGCGAAAGGGAATCCTCAGGCAAATATATCGGGAACTAAGCCTTTGGCCGGGTGATTGGTTTCGATCAGTTAGAGCTCTAGTCTGTCTGCCTTGTGAGATTTGTAGGGGAATGACGATGGTCAGTGAGCCCCTAGTCTTACTCTTTTGATTGATTGTGCATCGTGAATTTTATAATGCACGAGTTGTGGTTGGTTGGGAGTGTTTTCCTTTGTTGTTTTAATTATTTTATCCTGAACTTGTTTGTTATACTCACACGAGCTTTGAAAGCTTACCGGGTTCGTTGTTTACAACCCGGTGCACCAATTGATGGTGTAGGGTTTAGACCTGCAGGTGAGGACCAGCAGTCAGGGAGCGGCATCTGAGTCGCACGGCTAGTAGGTGTAGGCCTTGGTCTAGCTTGTAATTACTTTTTTTGGGTTAGAGAGTAACAGCGTGAGACTTTTTTCTTACATCTATGTTTTTGATGATGTAATATTTTGAATGTATCGAGCCACGCACTTAAACTCTGTTGTTTTACTTGGTTATTGTATGATAACTTTCAAGTGATTGAGTTTATTTGTAAATTTTAACATTGTCGAATTTGAATTTTATTATTCAAAATTCGGGATGTTACAGAAAGGCTGTTTATGATGGTGCGTTGTGATGCGAGTACCTATTAATGATGACGTGCGACAGTTATGAGTATGTGTTGTAATGATGGTGGTGTTGTGCTTAAGTCTCGCCATGCCATGCATGTGGAATGGGGTGAAACCGGACGAGTGCATGGGATGATAATGTGGCGTTGAAATCCGTCATGCCATGAGTATGGTACGGGGTGAACCCAGACGAGTGCATGGGATGATAATGTGGCGTTGAAATCCGCCATGCCATGAGTATGGAACGGGGTGAACCCGGACGAGTGCATGAGATGATAATGTGGCGTTGAAATCCGCCATGCCATGCTCCGCAAGGACTCGACCGGTGGACTGCCATGTCGGAACGAGTCCTCCAGTGAAAATTGCTACCAACGGTGGCACATGCCTGGGAGTAGCCCTGTGGGGTGTTTAGGCCATGTCATAGCACCAATCCACACCCGATGATTCGTCCCCGCTTGTGTTGGAATAAGCGTGGGGTATTGTGCAGGGTTGCGAGCCTGCGGGGAGACCTGTTGGGTGCGAGCCAACAAGTCCACCGGTGGGATGTTGCGGCCGTGTTTAAGCACCGGTCAACACCCGCTAGTTTTTTTTTTTCTCAGCCGGAACGTTATAGGCGTGAGGCTGTGTGCAGAGTTTCTAGCCTGCGGGGAGATTTGTTCAGTGTTAGAGAAACAATCTGCCCGGTGGGGTGGCCCGGCCATTTGTGCCCCATATTTTCACAGCTTGGTGTGATGCAGGGTTTCTAGCTTGCTGGAAGAATTTGCCTGTGTTAGAGGTAAAATCTCCCGGGTTTATAAAGCCCATGTGTTTGAAGCCTTGAGTTGTTGCTGGCTTGTCCGTGCCCGTAGGCGCGAAGGAAAGTGACTAAACCGACTGAATGCCTTTAAGCCGGTGGAATGCTACATAACCGATGGAATGCCTGTGAACTGGTGGAATGCCACGTAACCGATGGAGTGCCTGTGAACCGGTGGAATGCCACATAACCAATAGAATGCCTGTGAAATGGTGGAATGCCACGTAATTGATGGAATGTCTGTGAACCGGTGGAATGCTTCACAACCGATGGAATGCCTGTGAACCGGTGGTGTCCTGATGGGATGGCTTTCCTTGAACTGAGGTTGGCGTTTGGGGAAGTGATGGGGGGCTGGATGCCTCGGTTCTCACCCCTATCTCCCTTAACTGCCGCTTGTAGGCGGGGCAAGTGGCTGACATGCATTGAAGAAGAGAGCCCATCAGTCCCATCAGTTATGATGGCGTGGAGATTTTATCGATGCTGGGACACGTGTCGGTAGGGAGCGGTCTGAGATGGAGGGTCTGGATTCGCAGGCGTTTGACTTGCCCCGATTGAGTATTTTGGGGGGATTACAGGGGTGCCTAGGGCATCAGACCCGTCTATAAAATGGCTTCCTTTGTCTTCATTGTTTACTGTTTTTGCTCTTGGCTCAGAGAGAAGAAGAGAACGTTGGAGAGGAATCCGGCGAAAGTTCTGTGAATGTACCCTCGCGCTATCCGTGCTTCAGGCGTTCTTGCGCTTACCTACGATTGCTCGGTGTTTTCTCAGGACTGACTTTCCTCGGTTGTGCATAGTAATCGGTAAGTTCCGCCTCCTTTGCTTCGTGTTTTTTTTCTTTGTTGGTTCGTGTTTTCCGGGGGGGCGGGTGTGTCTCTGTCGCAACTGGTGAGTTGTTTGGAGCGGGGAATCTGCGGCAGATTTGGGGAGCAGCCGCAGAGGGCGCTGTCTTAGCTTGTCACTGACCAGCGGTGGGGTTTTGTTTTTCTCCCCCTAGGTTACATGGCTTATGGGAGCTCTGGTGGGACTTCTGAATCGGCCGGCAGACGACCTGTGGTGGACGATAAGGAAAGGTTGGAAGATTGGCTTGCTTCGGTTTCTTCAGAGTCAGAAGCCGTTGCCCTCTCCCGGGGCGAGGTCTCGCCGTCCGGGTCTCTGGGGCATGAGAGCATCCCCCACGGGGTACCCTTTCCTGGTACCTCGCCCGTGAGTTACACGATCGGGGATGGGGAAGGGGCTGTGGTGTGTGATGAACCGGAGGGTACCATGAGCCCCGCAGAGGTTGCCGCCTTCCGGGAGACGTGGAGTATCCCGGACGAGGTGAAATTATGGCCGCTGAATCCCGGAGAATCGGCTTGTAACCCGGAGAAGGGTTGGGTTGCTGTTCATGGAGACCAGTTTTGTCATGGGTTCTCCCTTCCGCTGCCAGACTTTGTGCAGTACATGCTCAGCGCTCTGCACGTGTCTCCTGCGCAGCTTCCCGGAAACCAGTGGAGGCAGCTGCTGAGCCTTGGTTGTCTGTACGAGTTGTCCGGGATGAGCATGGCGACTGTGAACAAGTTCCGGGCTTTGTACAGATTGTCCTTCTCGAGAAAAAAAAAAGTGTCGGTGTTGCATCACCTTTAGCGCCCGACACTTTAAGCCTATTATCACACACCTGCCTTCCTGGCTGGACAATAGCTGGAGGAAGAAGGTGGTGATGGCAGGTGGGAAGTGGTAGAAAAGGAGAAGGATGTATCGGGTTCCTGGTGCTTTCCAACCCCTTGGCGACCAATCATACGTACTGTCTGAGTTGGAGCGGGATAGGATTGCCACGATATTCGGGTGCTGGTCCGGTCTTGAGTGAAGCTCCTATAACTTCATACGGCGGGAGGTGTTAGAGTACTGCGGTCTCGGGCGGGATCCCCGTGCATAGTGGGATTTTAGTAGTGACGTTCCCCCTGATTGAGTTGATACTAACCCTTTGTTTGGTGTTCTGTAGGTGCATCTTCACGGACGGTCGTCAAGCCCGGTAACACACTATCCATGGATGGTGAGGATCTTGTCTTGAGGTTGAAGGAGAAGGAGGAGGTCGTTTCGCGGACCACGGTGGATCAGGAGACTGGCCGGCTTACCATCCATGCAGAACCGATGGCCGTGGATGTTGCCGATGATGCCTACATCTTAAGGCGTGTGAAGACTCATGCCGCAAGATCCTCTACGGGACCCGAAAAGGGGAAAACCATTGGAGGGCTACCAAAGGTTCCTGGTGGAACGGATAGGATTCCATATCGACCGGGATCGGTCCCGCTTGTCACCAGGGTCTCCTTGACGGGCGTACAATCTTCTTCACCGGTCGACCTGGGTGAGAAGAGGCGAAGGATCATGGACGTCCCGCCTTCCGCGCTGGTGACGCTGACCGGCCGGTCGTCTGGTGAGAACTTGGCGAAATGGCTCAAGTTGACCAGTGGTGGGACGAGTCCTGCTAGGGATAGAGCCCCTGCGGCTTCAAGTTCTGCCGGTCGGCAGAGTAGCCCTGCTTCAGTGGAAGAACAGAGGAGGGGAAGTCCGGAGAGTCCATTCGTCTGGAACCTGGTGGAGGACGTGACCGACCTTGGTCTGGATAGGCCTGGGGCCGCTGGAGCCCTATCGGGGGAGAATCGTCAGAAGAGCAAGGAGTTGGTCCTCCGGGTAAGAATAGTTTTGTGCTACGGTACCGGTCGAAAAACTTCTGCATTTTTTTTTAATCGGTGCCCTGTCATTCTGCAGCTGTTGTACAATCTATACCAGCCGGACCCGAGTGAGGAGCTGCCGGAGCTGAAGAGGCAGGTGGCCGTTCTGACCGGAGCCCGTGAGCGCCTGGAGGCTGAGAAGTCCAGGCTTGAGCTGGAGAAGGTCAGAATGGAGGCCAGGAGGCAGGTGGCTAAGCTAGAGGGCCAGGTCCGGAGCCTCGAGGAGGAGAAGGAGCGGGCTGAGGAGGAGAGGGTCGAGCTGGAGGCCAAGGTGGATGAGCTCCAGTTGGAAGTTGCCGCTGTGCGTGCCGCCACCGCCACTGCGGCTGGAGAAGAGGACTCGGAGCTTTTCCAGCGGGTTATCGAGAAATATCACGATAGTGATTAGTTTCTTGGCCTTCTGGAGAAGGGGTACATGAATACCTCGCAAATGCCGAAGGCGCAGGCCGATGATGATGCTGATGGGCAGCCGCGGGAGGAGGAGCAGCCGGAAGAGGAAGGCGGACTTCAGCCATCTGAGCCCATTGGGGAGGATGCGGCGGTTCTACCCTGAGGAAGCCGGTAGACAAGTTGGGCCCGGTGGGGAGGAGGTCGTGGCTCCTTAGGATTTTGTTGTTTTTTTGTAAATTTGCTGGAACAGAATTTTTTTTTTTTGTGTTGCCTACCCTTGGAATTTTTATAGTACCGGTGGTTTGCCTTGGATTTTGTTCAAAATAGTGGCCATATATATCTTGTAATGTTACATCGGCTGAACCGTTGGTATGCCAAGCTAGTTGTGTTGGAAAAATTAGCACTTAGGCTCGGGCTCAAAATTTCTTGTGCCGCTTGACCCTTCACCGGGTCCGGGCATGCTTACCAGCCCTGGTCCTGGTCCCGGGCGGGATCTGCCCGCCTTTCTCCTAGGTACCGTTGCAGCTGACCGCTGCTTATAACTAATCCCTCCACCGCTGTCTTGAGGGCGATGCAATTGTTTGTCCTATGGGTAGCTTCATCGTGGTAGGAGCAGTATTTGCCTGTTCGCGCCGGGGTGAGGTTCCCTTTTGGGTGCTTCCTCTTTTGCGGTGGGGGAATGATGTTCCCGTTCTCATGCAGGATGTCCTCGTAAGAAGAGGTTAGAGTGGTAAAGACTTCTTGACGTTCCGCTGGCATGATCGTCAGGGGGCGTTCTTGTCGGCAATGCGCGGGCCTGTGCTCGCCCTGGGGCTTGTCAGGGAAGGGTTTCTTCTGTGATTGGTTCCCCCAATTTCTGTTTAGTTTGTTTGGTTGGGTGCCTCGGTCCTCTCCTCGCTGGCTGGCCCTGTTTTCTCGGCGGGCCGGAAGGAACGCCTCCCGCTTCCTCTTATGCAGGTGATGCCCATATGTTTCGTGGTCCGCCTGAGCGTGCCTGATGGCTATCGCCATTAGTTCATCGTACCCCTGTGGGAGCTCTACCCGTACGGCATAGGAAAATTTCCCTGGCCCGAGACCCTGTTTGAATGCCATCTCGGCGATGCCCTTGTCTAGGTTTCGAACCCCGGCCGTCGCCGTTTGCCAGCGGTTAACGAACGTCCTTAGCTCCTTGCCGTCTGCCTGCCTGCAATTGAAGAGAACCGTCGATGTCCGGGCTCCTTCGACCCGTAGGATGAAGCGGCCAACAAACCGATCGGCCAATTGCTCAAATGCCTCAATGGAGTTTGCTGGGAGCTCATAAAACCAGCTGAGCGCCTCTCCGGATAAGGTTTCCTGGAAGATGTTGCAGCACACAACATCAGAGTAGCCCTTGGCACATGTTTGGGATCGGAAGCTATCCAAGTGTTGGTATGGGCAGCCGGCTCCTGAGTACGTCAGCTTCAGGGACTTTTGGTTACTGGATCTCCCGGATTCCAGGACCCGGTGCGAAAAGGGGCCAGTGCGTTCGTTGAATCGCGCACCTTCCAACGGTCGCGCTGCCCTTCTCTCATTGGCCTCCATTTGGGCCTTTAGGTCTGACACGGAGTCAGTGAGTACTTATAGTGCCCGTACGGTCGGAATCATGGCTTCACCCTCGAATGAAGCGTGTAGTTGCCGGGGTACCGGGGTGCCGGCGTGCTCCTTGGTAGTGCCACTCCGCCCCCTTGGGGTCGGCGGGCCTTCCTCCCAATGATTATCCCGCCTCCGGGGGCTGGGGCAAGCTTGGTGTGGATACATGTGCCCTTGCCAAAGCGGCGTTGCGCTGCTGTCCTCTTTCTAGGGCAGCCACCAGGGCGGCGTTCACTGTCTCCATTTCCTGATACCGGGCGTTGGAGTTTGCTCTATCCTGGTCACTCTCCGCGCGCAGGCGATCGACTTCTGCTCTCATCACCTCTACCTCCCCCGCCATATCGTGTCGGTCGGGGTTATATGCGGTGTCCCGGTCGCTGTCGCCGACCAGACTATCTTCCTCCTAGCTTGGGTCGTCCGAGAATGTCAGCAAAGGGCCCTGGTGTGTTAGTTGATCGCCTTTCACCGGGCCTTTCCCTCGCGTGATACCGTTGCATGCCCCTGGCGTGCCGCTTGGTTCCTGATAGGTGCCGTCGTTCTGGTTGTCTTGGTCGGGGTGCTGCTCCCGTACCGCGACCGGGCTAGCGATGAACACTTGCTCTGGTATGATCCGCTGATCCTCTTCTTCATTTCTTTCCCGCCCCGCTTCTGAACTTTCTGTCATTTTTTTTTTTTCAGGTAATGCCACGTGACTTTTATCTCTTCCCACAGACGGCGCCAATTGTTTTCGTTCTAACCCGTAGGCCTGATAGAAACTGGTGGATCTTGGTGTGGTTTCCTCCTGCGAATCCTTCTAACTAAGGGGAATACCGGGCGGGCCGGTCTTCTCCTCTCCGATGCCTAAGTTAGTACCGTTGGGACAAATGAATAACTTAGGCGAGAATAATAAGTAGTTGGAGAGTTTAGTTACCTATTAATGAGGGTAGTTGAGGCCCTTATATCAGGCCTACGGGTTAAGCGTGATGTCTGGTCTTACTCTTCGATGTGGGACTGATTTCCTCCTGTTCGTATACAAAGGGGCAGCTTTGGTGGTCTGTTCGGCAGGCTGGCGTCCCCGGCTCCCGGGCCCCTGGCCATAAGGTAGACCGCTGGGCCTCGGGTCCGGGTGCTGGCGATCCTGCTTCGGGCCTCAGTCCGGGCCCGGGCGTACTGGCTGCGGGTCTGTGGGCCTGTGTAGCTCCTCTGTGGCTACTGTCAACAAAACGAAAGCAGTAGAAAGAGAGAAACCATAAAAGAAAAAAGAAAGAAAAGAGCAGAAAAGGAGAGAGAAACACCCGGTCGGGCAGCTCGCAAGGCCCCAGCCCCTACTGGCCCACTGCTCAGCTCCCGGTGATCCCCTCCCGCTGCTCCAACTCCGGGTCGGGTGGAACTCGTCGACTCCGGCGCCGATGTTAACCCCTCCGGCACCCAGGACAGCACCACCCCACACCGGCCGTCTTGCTTTCCGCATCCCATGGCTTTCCTCTCCACCCGGTAGACTTCCTCTCCGACCAGTCGTACTCCTCTCCGGGCATGAGGCGAGAGGAGAGAAAAAGAACAGAAATAGAGAGGAAGGGAAGACAGAGGAAGAAGACAAAAGAAGTGAAAAGAGAAGGAGGGAGAGAAGAAGGAAAGAAAAAGAGAAAAAAAAAACCAGATGAGAAGAAAGAGAAACCAGAAGGAGAGGAGTGGAAAGAAGAGAGAAAGAAAAGGCAGAAAGCAAAGCAGAAGGAAGAGAGAGAAGCTAAAACCAGGAGAGGAAGAAGAAAGAAAGAGCGGGAAAGAAAGAAGGAAAAAAAGAAGAAAAAAAAAAAGAAGAAGAGTGCGGGTCAAACCGGTCAACGCCGCCCAAAAAATAGCAAATCATCTTTGGACACCCACCAATCTCCTTTGGACACCCAAGCTGCTCTTTGCCCCCTAGGCAATCACCGGGCAGCCTGGGAATCATTCTCATGGGCTATTCAAACACCTGACAGCTTCTCCAAAGATAAGTACCACATTTCATATTATTATGTCTCCACATGATTGCGTTGGGTATCTTGATAAAGTTAGACATGCGATAATTGTGTGCGTGTAATTACATGCTGGAACGGTATAATTTTGCTTGTTGGTGCATAGCAACATTGTCTTTGCATAGCAACATGGTCTTTCGTGTGTGGTTGGCTGAGGTATAACAACAGGAAAGGGTAAGCCAACCACACCGGAGGCATATATCATGCACTCTCAAAACATCGAGCATTACATGCTTCCATTCCATACTTGCTCAGTGCTGCGCATATCATTATGCATCGGTCGAACATTTCAGCATTGCACGATCATATCAGTATGCATCGTTGCACGCATATCATTATGCGCTTATCAGTGCTGCGCATATCATTATGCATCGGTCGATCATTTCAGCACTGCAAGATCATATCAGTATGCATCGTCCCACGCATATTATTGTGCGCTTACGGTGCACACATTTCAATACATCGCATCTCAGTGCAAGCATTCCTTTTTAGTCCAGCGCCTGTGGAACTCCACCGGTCAGTCCGGCATGGAGTTCCCGCGCACATTCCTACGGAATAAGCGGTACAACTACCCAAAAAATTCCTACGAACAAGCCAGCAACAACTCAAGGCTTCAAAACATCGAGTTTTATAACCCGGGAGATTTTACTTCTGACACAGGTAAATTCTTCCAGCAGGCTAGAAACCCTACATCACACCAAGCTGTGAAAAAATTGGGGATCCATAGGAGACTTGTTACCTCTACGCCACCCCACTAGGAAGATTGTTACTCTAACATAGGACAAATCTTCCCGCAGGATAGAAACCCTACACATATCTCACGCCTGTTCCAACAAAGGCTGTGACGTGATCGGTGAAATGCCCAAGAACAACCGGGTCACCGCATCGGAAGATAGTATCCTCTAACACAGGAGCTTCTTCCAGCAGGATAAAAACCCTGCATACCCTTATGAGTGATAGCACGATCATGTTTGCATATCAGTATGCATCGGTCAGTCATCTCAGTACTACATCACATTTTTAGTCCACGATCATATCAGTATGCATCTCATTACGGTACACGAACTTCAATGCATTTCAGTACACGCATTTTAATGCATCCTAGTGCACGCATTTCAGTACACTCCTTCCATTTTTAGTCCAGCGTCTGCGGATCTCCACCGGTCAGTCCGGCACGGAGTTCCCGCGCACATTCCTGCGGATAAGCCTCGTACAACCTACGGGCTCCTGGTACCAATGGGCTTTATAAACCTAGCGGGTGTTGACTGGTGTAAGAACATGGCTGCAACACCCCACCGACAGATCTTTTGGCTCGCACCTAACAGATCTCCCCGCAGGCTCGCAAATTTGCACATCACCTCACGCCTGTTCAAACAGGCTGGGAAGAATGAGCGAGTGTTGATCGGTGCACCAGCATGACTGCAACACCCCACCACGAACCAACGGGAATACTTGAACTCCCGGCCGAGTCCCTATTCGAACTAGGGGACTTACTGGAAGCTATATATATACCGCATATCCGTATGCATCCATCGTGTCAGTATTGCACGAATATCCGTATGCATTACATTTCAGTATTGCACGCATATCAGTAGACATTGTAAAAGGCATTCCATCGATAAAAGGCATTCCAACGGTAAAAGGTATTCCACCGGTATCCCAAAGGTATTCCAACGGTAAAAGACAGTCCAAACGACAAAAGGCATTCCAACGGTAGAGCCTATTCCAACTAACGGTTGCGCATTCCATCGATCGAGCTGGTACCAGCTTACCTCTCACTTTCCTACGGCATAACCGGTTGCACCAACCGAGTTATCCCCACGGACAGTCCAATACCAACTCATGGACAGGCCACCCCACCGAGAACTCATCCCCTAACACAGGACACATTTCCCGCGGGTACCAAGTTACCTCACATCATAACACTCCATTTCAGGCACCCGCTGACCTTGACAGCTAAGGTTTTCACTTGGGGGACTATATGAGAAATTGTTATTCGAACTCCCGGCCAAGTCCAATCTCCAACATGGACTTGGGGGACTATTACTAGAAACACATCAGTAACACTCGAGCGGAGGGGTGGGACTCGACATTCGAACACCCGGTAATGAGCCCATCTTACTTGAGGAGTTGGGGGACTAGTGGGGGTGGCGCCCGGTAAAGTTACTCGGTCGTCACCCACGCTTGGCGGTACATGATTTTAACTCCCCAAGTAAGATTGCCTCTTACTCGGGAACTTGGGGGACTTGTTGACACTAGATATAGTGCACCGCCAAGCATGTTCAACGACCTCGTGGATCGTCCAACCGGGGCCATAGGTCCTACTTCCGGCATCCATCGTGTAGACCGACACCTCGGCTACATCTCCATTGTGGAAGATCACCAATGCCGCATCCGGAAGCCATGCCTCCGGGCTTCGCAAGTAGCTTCGTGAGCAGGAATACTGTACCTCCATCCCACATTGGAAACATGGTGTAGGAGGGAGCTTTCCTTAGTTATAAAAAGAAGGCTTCCCCCCTTAGAATAAGATGACAGGCAACTGGACATTCCACCCTTGTAATATCACCAGGCTTATTGGCCGATCATAGTATATTCTAAGTGGACGTAGTCGTGTCCTCCGGCGGCACGGCGAACCACTATACATGCTTGTGTTATTAGTCTTTATTATTGTGCTTCTGTCAGGCCTACGGGTTTGAACAGAAACAATGCTTATATTCAAAAGTCTACTAGAGGTGTAGAAAGTATTGGAGGTTTAATGAGCAAATGTAGAGGTCCCAATAGCAACACTCTTATTCAATTACTCAAATTCATTTCTTCTTCAGTTGAACCCATGTCACTCTATTCTATTTTTACTAAATTATCATAAGGTTCGTCATGCGCTATATTTAGTCTTTGTATATGAACCATTTTATGACTCACGATTTTACTTTTTATGTCACTTTACTCGTGAACAATTATTCGGAACATCTAATTCGTTTTCCGCTGTTTATTACCCGTTATCTATTTTTGGTTACTAGTTCTCCGTTGTCCGTTCTTGATTACTTGTTAGTCATTGTCCGTTACCCGTTACCCGTTCACTGTTACTCTAAACTCTAAACATAAACCTTAAACCCTAAACCTAAGCCCTAAACCCTAAACTCTAACCTCTAACCTCTAACCTCTAACCTCTAACCTCTAAACTCTAAACTCTAAACTCTAATCTCTAAACTCTAATCTCTAAAACTCTAAATTCTAAAACCCTAAACTCTAAAACTAAAACTCTAAACTCTTAACCAAACTCTAAAACCCAAACTCAAACTTTAAACTCTAACACCCTAAACTCTACCGTAAAAAACATTAAGGGGGGTGTATTGTATATGGATTTGTATGGATTTTTTTTAATTCATAGACTTTCAGAATAGTCCACAAACTTTTTAAAAAGACCACAGACTTACATAGATTTCTGTCGATTTCTTTAAAATCATTGATTTTGATTACAGAATTTTATTGATTCATGAAAATCCACAAAGTTCATTATGAACGACTTCTACAGATTTCACCTCAAAATAATGTTATAACAGAAAATAATTAAAACATAAAGGAAAAATATCTCAATGTAACGAATAAAACCACAGGTAAATGTATCAAATACAAAACAAAAAAATACCAAAAAAATGGAAGAAAAAAATATTTTAACAAAATTTCATGTTGGCGGACGAGTCCCTAAAACAATGAAAAGATCATTCTTCTCCTTGATCGTCACTTTCTTCATTGTAATCGTTTTCATTATTGGCATTTTGTTGAACATTTGGTTAGACATCTTCCCACATATGACTGTCAATACTCATTCTCCATTCATTAGCACTATCTCTCTGCTGTTCTTGGGTTTGAAAATCATCCCATTCAAAATTATTTTTGATCGGCTCTGGAGGTCATCTTCTGGATCTGGAGGAAATTCATCGGAACGACATTCCTGTCAAAGAAAATTGTGCAATCCTACACAAGCCAAAACTAGCTCTGCTTGTATCTTGTATGGAAATTGTGGTGCTGATTTGAAAATAGTGAAACGTGACTTGAATACTCCAAATATCCTCTTAATTACGTTCCTCAAGGAAGCATGTCGAAGATTAAATAACTCAATTGCATTAACAAGATGATTTCCTTCACCAGCAAAGTCTTTGAGATGATATCGGGTACCTCAAAATGGAGCTAAAAATCGGAGTCGGTTGGGAAATCCGCAGTCACCTAATAATGAAAGAAAACGTATAGTAATTAGTGAGTTATATATTAGTTACATAATTATTTTATGTAATTATTGACTTTTTATTGTCTTATATCCTATTATAGACCGACTACAAATATGTAGTTTGATTTATATTCATTTGATCAATCTTATTCATTAATTAACGAGTATTGGAAAAAATGAAATTGAAAACTCCATAACTGACTAGTGTAAACGATAATATTTGTGTTTTATAATTTCATAAATAAATGAGAAATAAATTAAAAATATTTGAAAAACAAATTCAACAACAATGAACATGTTAGTATAAAATATTATAGGAAAGAAAAACATGAAAGACAGATGATATGTTAAAAAATAAAGAGATGACGGAGGATTAACCTCTTCATAGGCAGAAAAAGTCTGTCGTAGACTTTTCGAAATATTTGGTTTGGAGACTGGAAAAATATTGGAGTTTTGTGTGTATAATTTACACTACAAAGACCATGATTATCCATGAGTTACTAATTCCATAAGTATGAATGATATTTTGAATACCCTCAAAATTCTATTCATTTTTAAAAGTCCATAATGAATACTCTTAGACTTTGGTAGACTCCATATAGATTTTTTAAAATTCTAATTGAATACACCCAGATTTTTATGGACTTTTAAAAGTCTATATCAAATACACCTGGACTTTCATATTCCATTAATTTCTATTAAACTCTCACTAATTCCATACACAATACACCCCCCAAATTTACTCTATAACCCTAAACTCTAGAACCTGTGGATATCTAATTCACTAATTGTCAAGTATGGCTGGTTTAGAGTTTATAATGTCGGGTTCAAAGTTTAGGAAGCCGGATCATCTTTAAAGGCCAGAGTCCAATAGCAAACATGACCAACTTCATGCCAATGACGGACAAATTTGGTTTGGGAGAGAACTGCATGCTATTTTTTGGACGTAGAGTTGATGTTTAGGACACAGCTGATAGAAGACACAAATCAAGCGTCAGTCAACTGAAAATGAAACTTAGCTGATTTGGGATTTTGATTGATGCCAAAACTGTGGTGAAAATGTAGATTAAAGGACTAGAATCTCAATAATATTTTTTAAGTTTACTCCAAAATCCATTCACAAACAACTAAGGTTTCTCAGCAACTCCAACAACACCCACTCTAGGCTGAGATGCATGTAACAATAGACGAAATCATTGTTACTTTCTGTATTTCCACAAAAGATTGAAACTTATCCAATCTTATGGAGTCTACTCCTCCGATAACAATCATAAAGCATATACAAAGACTGGTCATGAGTATGAGCACGTAAGGGGAAGGGTTCTGACTATATGTATATACTGTAGACCAAAGTATCTATACAAGAACAACAATTGCACCACGTTCTATCTTTGTACAGAGCCAACTTTTGGTGAGTTCTGAACAAGGAACAATACAAATCAGAGCTAACTGATTATCCCACAGCAGCAACTTGCATCAGATATGCGTAGGGCACGTGATAGGAATGAGCCTCACCAACTCAACGAAGAAAAACATACATTGAAATGTGATCCTTCTAGTTGCTCAGATCGTGGAAGAACTCTGGAGGTATTGACGGAGGGCAGTACTTCTTGGCCACAAACTTGTACTAAGGTGGAAAGAAACGTCTCTGATTAGAAAAGGCCATTTGGACATGAATATAAGTTCATATGAATTTCAGAAAAGCCGTAAATATCAGCAAGAAGGATTCTAACAGGCGGTCTGCTTACACTATTGTTACTTCACTGGGACAGGAAAAGAGAAAAAGTGAAAGAAAACCCTCTTACCTTGTGTTGACAGTACTTCTCCCTAACTGCAGCCAAGTTAGAACCACACCCATTGCGACACAGGTGATGCAGCACTTTAACACAATCACACAAATCAGACGCTCGGTAGTTTGTGTAATGTCTTAATGTCGAATTCTGGACAAAAAAAGAGAGACAGAAACCAAATTCCATGTCAAGCAAGAGGGAATAAATATCTCAGCACGAAATAGAATGATTAGAATCTGTCAAATACTCTCATACATACCCAAGGCTTCTGTGAAGGAGAAAGTATATATTTGGCCAGGAAAGTAGCAGAAGCAGCAATCAGCGATGGGGCATAGCCAAGCAGGCTGTATTGTAGAAGAGATAGCTCTGCAATGTAGTGGGCCAAGCACTGGAACAGCACCGGTGGCACCTAAAAAAAGTTGTAGGTTGGGGATTCAGCACCAGTCTTAATACTATCAAAATTTGGTGAAAATAGATAAAAATGCATAATAACATCAATACAGCAGCCCCAGGATCAAGTTTCTGCCTTCATTATTGACAGTCCAAAGAAATTGGCAATCAGATATTCACTGACCTAAACATGTAAAGACCCAACTAATAGTATAAAACTAAACAAGAAGAGGTAGCCAGGTCAGAGATGCATACCTCACAGCTGGTTCTTTCAACAACCGAACAAAACCGCCTGAAGAATTGTCATAAACCAGAAATCAACATCCATACTAACAAAAATAAACTTCCTGTTTGACTGATGGTAAACAAAGCTAGATATGACCTCAAAAAGCACATAGCTGTTGGAGCTGTCATTTCAAACTTCAAATGATTCAACACATCAGATTCCATTTGCAAAACCTGCATCCATCATATAGCTCAGGACTTGCAAATTATAGAATCAAGCAAATCAACTAACTGAAAGAGCATCAAGTACAACAATAATACAAAAAGAGAATACCAACCTCGTCTTTGAAGTATGTATTGTCCGTAATGTAACAGAACTCTTCCAACTCTGGAACATGAATCTCCTCGTATTTACTGGAAAAGTTGACATTCATTTAATTTCATTACATATAACAAGAACTCTTCCTTCATATAACAAGAACTCTTCCTTCATATATATATAGATCCACATCCAAAAAGAAAAATTGTTCAATAAATAAGAAGTAACTTAGGATCTTACGCTGCAATCATCATGCAGGCAACACCCAGCAGTTGCAATCGTTGCCTTTTCATCGCATTGCCAGAAAGATAACGATCTACATAGTTGACAGTGAGAAATAACGTGTCTGGTACCAGCCTGAATTCTTCGGCAACCTATAGATTCATTAGAGGTCAAGATAGCCAATCAAAGAAAATATCCCACATCCAAACAGTGCTTGATGATATTGACAGTGATGCTTTTTAATAATGCAAGAAAAAACCACTAACAACATTTGTTTTGGAGAAAAAAAAAGTATGTAAATTTTTATAGACTGTAAACATAAACCAGATAGCAGGTTAGTAAAGACGGAATAATTTTTGCATTATAAAGCATCAGCCTCGCAATATCATCATCACCCACAATAATTTACCTCGACTAGCCAATCAATCAGAACAGCCCGCATTCTAGCATCAATATCTGTCTGCACTGTCTCCATAAAGTCTATTGAGGGCCTTCTATTTACCTGAAACCCGAGAAGCTGAGCAAATCAGATGAGTCAGAAGATTGGAGGAGAGTGATAGAAGACAAAACAATTAAATGTGACAGAACTAAATAAGATAGTTTCTCTTGATATCTTAAAATTTTTACTCGTGCAGCAGAATACTTTGTGCATAAGAACTATATGCAGTACTTTATGGATCTGGTTCAAATTATATGAGCAGATAAATAGCTAAGAAGTTTTTATTGCAACTACAAACCCATGAGGTACTAAACAGAAGTAAATGATTATGGCTGTGAAACTCTGACTCTTAAGACTTTACAGAATTAGTGTAATGGTCAGGAACTGTACAATCCAGTAATAGAATAAAAACTGAAATGGAAAGGTTTGTGCGACTACAAAAACGACTTTTGCAAAAAGTCTGCAATTGGCAACATTCTACGAATTGTCGACATGTAGCATGTGTAGTTCTAGCATCCACATATACTATTTTATTTTTAGATAAAGCTCGAGACAATTCAACACATCAACACAACAACAAAAAGTGAATGTGAATGAAGAAGTTTACAAAATCAAAAGTAAAATGTGTGCATAAATCAATAGCATTAATTACTTAAAAGGTAGCGTCAAACCTCAGATTCAAGCAGGTACTTGTATATGTCAGAAGCAATGGTTGCACAGAACTGTGGGTCCGTAAGATTGTTATCAATATCCATAATTTCTTCTCCTGTCACTGTATCTGTAAAAATATCTCTCTTCCGAACAGTTCCTGAAATCAATTTTTGAAAGATATAGGGAAACGCCAGTCAAGTATAATTTGCTTGATTACCTAACTAGTAACCAACTGATCATGATATATACCAAGTCTCTTTTGATAGTTTAAATGGAGGAGGATGCTGAACTAAGACAGATAGGATAGCTGTAGAAATAGAAGGTGCAGGGAAGAAAAATGTTGCAGAAGAAGAGACCTTCTTTTTGTGGGATGTCTGTAGTGTAGAGGCTGTTTATTGTCTTCTTCTCAATAGATTTGATTTCAGAAATGTCCTCACTGTCAATATTTTCAAATTCTGGACTCTTCAAAGAACTAGAAGTAGACATGCTCTCATCCAACGAAACTGAACCAGTAACTGATCTGCTTGGAGAGACATCATTGCTTCTGAGAGCGCGTACTATGCTACTGGGAGCAGTAAAAACAGTACATCTGCTGCTCGGAGAAAGAATAGTGGCAATTGTTTCAATAGACTCGAAAATTCCTGAAACTGACGTGTCCCTATACGGAACCAAGATGCTTGACTTTGAACTCAGTGATTCCGAGAAAACATTCCCTGAGAGGCCATGATAACTGTTGAAAGTAGATGTTTCCTTCTTTCTCTTCACAACTTTTGTTGTACATGGCACCTTCAAATGAGAAAAACATAATTAATCCTTTTGTCCAAAATAATGTAAAAATTTCATTAATACACCTCTATAGACTTCGGCTGCAGGCAATACAAATTGGAAGATCAATGCTTACTGTAACGATAAAACGAATAAAACTATGTTTTACCTCTATAGACTTTGACTACAGTCAACACAAAATGGAAAATCAAAATGCTAACTGTAGCAATAAAACAAATAAAATTGAGATATAACCATTCCACTAGCTTCTCATGTCAATTTCGAAACCCATTGCACCCTTTCAAAGGAAAAAAGCTCAATAAAAAGTAGAATAACCTCATAAAACAACATAGTGACACTATTATCATTAAAAGTGTTCAATAAATTCATCTGAACCCCTAAAACAAAAGGTCAGACAACTGCTAAAGCAAGAGAAATACACTCATAGGATAGGAGATCAAAGTAGCAATCACTACAGAAATGTTTTAAAAAACTTAATTACAAACCATATAATTTTCATCTACATCTAGAACTAAATTGGTCACATAATGTTTGCCATCATTGCCTGCCAAACTTATCCTAGTTCACAATAATTCAAACTGAATGCGCCACTAATGTCACGACTCAAGAAACGAAAATATGAACATGTACATTCCCTACAAGTCCCATCTGCATTTGATCATTTCGATCTAATACAGCAAACAGTCAATTATTATTTCTACAGAAATAGCTCCACTTAATTGTATGAGACTTATCGTCTTATTGTGTCAACAATTTAGCTACACAGTAAAAGCTGTTCTGATTTATTTTTTTCCCTTTGAAATTAAACAACAGCACCCAATTGTGTAAGATAATTGAATGGCCCCAACTTGCACATAAACCCTAGGTCACTTCAAATTGCCCATCAGAGTAAATTACTCACAAACAAGAGTTTCAAGCATAATATACAGCAAAGTTTAAGGTTCAAATTCAATTAATACTCCAAGAAACTCATAATTTCAAGAAACCAAAAAAGAAAGAAGAATGAACTAATAATAGCAAACCCAGATTAACATAATAATTACCATAAATTACCACACTGTAAATTGAAAAAGAATATAGACGCAGTGACGCACCATAGGCTTCGAGGAAGAAGCAGAGCTTCGTGGACCAATTTGGGACCCATTTCTTTGGTTGGTGACGTCACACAGAGCGGTTCGTTTCTTGGCCACTTGTGGCTTCGCCGCCCTGGCCTTCTTGTTCGGATTCTGAGGAATTGGTCCCCTGTTGCCGGAGGGCGAAGACAGCGACGGCGGTGCGCGGCGGTTCCGGGTCGACATTTTTGGGTCCAAAACCCTAACCCGATCGATTACTCTGCAAGAACCGCGAATTGGTGTTAGTTTCTGAATCAAGAAAGTTAATAAAAGAATTGAGGGAAATGTAGAAGGAGTTGGAGTCGGGAATCGGGTCGGACCTTGGTGGATTTCGCGGCGGAGATGGATTTTCGGGTCGGGGTTTGTTGAGGAATTTTTGTTTTTCTTTGTTTTTGTTTTGGGAATTAAATTTTGGGAGTGGGTTTCAGACGGGAAGATAAAGAGGTTTTTCTTTCTGGGCGGGAAAAACGTACGGACTGAGGGCCTTAGAGAGATCGTAACCGTTAATTGTTTGTAACGAAATCTGGACCGTACGTGTATGGCGGTAGTAATCTTATCATTTATGCTGCATAATAACGTTGACTTTTGGTACGTAACTGATGAGATTATTAATGGCGTAGTAATTCGTTTTTATTTTATTTTACATACATTTTGGTAACGACCAAATACAGGACAAAAAATCAAGTGGCTGGGATTAGTTCTCTTTATTGGAGTAATTGGTTAGAAATACCATGCCAATTTCACACATTTTTTTTTATGGTAATATTTTTAATTCATGATATTCTAATTTGTTGTGGCCTTGCAGGCATGATTTTTCGATTTCGTTCAATCCCTCTCACATGACACGGTCTTTAAATGGCCGAATTCTCAAAACTTCTAATCTCAAAATAATTATAACGTTGTAAAATAATATACAAATTAATTATACAATATTTAATAAAAAAAACTCATAAAAATGATTAAGATATTGGAGTAAACTTATAGAGTAAATCAAATGTATAAGTTAGTTAAGTTCATACATGAATTGAAGTGCGAGAATTTTGAAGAAAGTAATGTGTGATTTGTAATTCACTAAACACGTTGAGTATTAAATTTGAATTATATAGTAGGCAATAACTAATGCATCTTAGTTGTCTATCATGTATCAACGTGTGTTTGTTTAATGCGTATGTAAACACCCACTACATATGAAACTAGAGAAATAACCGTTTCAATATGTAACTATAGTGATTTAGATTATTGTAAAATTGATTGCATCACTTAGGTTCTCAATTGTATACTTCCAACAGTAGCAAAAAAGAAGCAAAAGCAAAAAAGATTTCTGGACCAACAGTAGCATCTGGGCTTGACCCATTTAGAGGCCCCCTCTCTTCTTTCAATAACACTTCCAACTTCTATAGATCGTCAAAGCGGGAAAAAAGCCCTACTGAGGTTTCAGGCGGGAGAGGGAGAAAGAGATCGATGGCGCCACTGGTCCAGAGCTCCCAGCCATGGGTCGAGAAATAGTACGCTCCCATCTTACACAGCTCTCTATTTCAATTTCATTGTGGGTATTCAATTTAGTTTTATTTCGATTTTTGGTTTTGGCGGTTCAGTCGGCCGAAGCAAGTCAAAGACGTGGCTCAGCAGGATGAGGTGGTCCGCGTCCTCACCAACACCCTAGAGACCTCAAATGTAACATTACCCTTCAACTCTGCAAAACCCCACTGCTATTTTTTTATATTTCATAGACTTTGTCTACTTAATTGTATTGGGGAATTTTCAGTGTCCACATATGCTGTTCTATGGCCCGCCCGGCACCGGAAAGACCACCACTGCTCTCGCCATTTGCCGCCAGCTTTTCGGGTCAGACTCTATATCCAATGAACTTGAATAAAAAGGATTGCATGCTTCTTACTCATGTAAACTTGTTTTCCCAAATTGCTTTGTTTGTATATGAGTGTTGCAATACTTCATGAATAAATGACATGGGTGACTGAGATAGTACATATTGGGTTGGACTTTGATCTTTCTAAGATGTGATGTTGTGGTTTGACGGGGTTTGTGTGCCCTATATTGTTGATATAAACAATATAGGGCAGTATCCAATTGTCTATATCATTTTTAATGTTTGAATTGTATCCATGCTACCAAGAATTATTTTTCTTGGTGTTGTTTCGTTTTGAGTTTTAACGAAAATCTCTTTGCAGACCTGAACTCTACAGAGATAGAGTTTTGGAGCTCAATGCAAGTGATGATCGTGGAATCAATGTTGTACGCACAAAGATCAAGAACTTTGCTGGTACGGCTGTGAGTTCTAAACAACGAGGGTATATTCTCGTATCTATACAAATGTTATCTCCTTTTTAAAGTTTATGTGTATTCTTCTTTGCCATTTGTTATACATTTATGCTCTCTTTCTTCACTGCTTCAGGGGCTACCCTTGTCCACCATTTAAGATCATTATTCTTGATGAGGCGGATTCAATGACTGAAGATGCTCAGGTCTTCTTGTAAAATCTTCATTACGTATTATTAATTTTTTTTCTTCTGTAAAAAGTATTGGTGTCTCACATATTCCATTATGCAGAATGCCCTAAGACGTACAATGGAAACTCACTCCAAAGTCACAAGATTCTTCTTTATATGTAATTATATCAGCAGGTACACTGTCATTAGTCATTTCTTTGTTTGATGTGTCAACAATCAATATGTTTTATATTATTGCATTTACTTATGGTAATTCATTTCGTCCGATCATCATTTGAGGGTGCGATGATGAATATACATTTGAAGAATTTGGGTTTGTTTGGAGGGATTTGTATGCATCATAATGGTCAATTCAAAGTTCTTGGTTAATTTGCTCTCCTCATCAAATTGACTGGAAATAACTTCTTAGAGTATATTGGGGCATTTAGCTGTATATTGAGGCATTTAGATGTTGCTGAATAGTAGTTATCTGTCGAAAGAGAAGTCAAAATGCACCATGAGGGAGGCTTCACATGATGTCTTTATCTTTGTCACTGCTTGGTGATATTTGTGGCTAAATATGTAGGATCATAGAGCCACTTGCATCAAGGTGTGCAAAGTTCCGGTTTAAGCCGCTTTCGGAAGATATAATGACCACCCGTGTACTGCACATTTGCCAAGAAGAAGGACTCGGCCTGGAGCCAGAGGTATGCTCATCATGGCTAATATCTTGTCTTAGATATAGTGGTTGGTTGAGAGTTAGGGTTCTTTGCATCAGTATTAGGGTTTGACATCATGCTAACAAAATGTACTATCGATGTTGTAGGCTCTGTCAACACTAAGTTCTATCTCACAAGGTGATCTTCGTCGAGCTATCACATATTTGCAGGTAAATGGTGTTTGGTCATCGAAGAATTGTATTCTTCCTTATGAATATTCTTCTGCACAAATTTGATCAGTAATCACAAATGCTCTAACATTTGGCTTTAAGTGTCATTGGCCCTTTGTATTTCAGCATTCAAAGTTTCTGCATAGCTAAATTGTTCTTTGGAATATTGCAGTCAGCTGCTCGCTTGTTTGGGTCTTCTATTACTTCAAAGGACCTGATTAGTGTCTCCGGGGTAAGTACAAACATGAGTATGATTTTATACAGGCTCCTTTCTTGTCAGTTATGGTTGGGGTCGACGTTGATGTTGTAGCGCAATGTCCGTAGTCGCAAAATTGGCAAGGACTATTTCTTAAAAGTAGGGTGTTTTGAGATGGTTGAAATTGCATCCCTGCTCAACTAGTTCTTTTATTGCAAATTTGAGCAAAGTTTGGAATAAGACATTGTTGTGCAAAGTTAACCCTAAAACATTTCTACTTGCCTTTTGCAACGGGGCCAGCTGAAGAAATTTGCTATAGAGTGCAATGCTAGTGTTCTAAGCTTTAAGCCATTAACCCATTTAACCCAGTGCTAGTATTTCGGTACAATGGGCATGACCTAGGGATGAGAATCTCTGGGTTTATTAGTCCTGGCATTAAGCATTTAGCATGTAACAGCCCCTCTTAGGATTTAAAATGAAAGTACCCAACACTTGTTTTTGCATGCTTACATCAAAGCGTTCTTGTCCAAATATCTAATATTTCAGTTTTTTAGGTAATTCCGCAGGAGGTTGTCAATTCACTTTTTGCTGCTTGCAGAAGTGGCAACTTTGATTTGGCAAATAAGGAAGTCAACAATGTTATTGCAGATGGATACCCAGTCTCTCAGATGTTTTCACAGGTTCTATGTTTGCTCTTTTAATTGTGCGGTCTCTGAGTTCTTAATGCTTGTCATAGAAATATGAATACTAATAGAATGTTGCTTCCAGTTGTTTGAGATTGTGGTGGGAGCAGATGACATATCAGATGAACAGAAGGCTAGAATATGCAAGAAATTGGGCGAAGCAGATAAGGTAACAATTGACCATTGTAACATTTCACAGGCATGTCACAAGTGTTGGGATATTAGTTTTGACATCAGTTAAGATGAATACAGCCGGTTACCTAAAAAATGATGTTCTCTTCACAATCAACTCCACTTTTAGAATTTTGATTAGAACAGTACAGGCAAGCCTATATTGTGCAAAGATTTATGTTTGGTCCTGGTTATTGGCAGCGTCTTGTTGATGGCAGTGACGAGTACTTGCAGCTGCTGGATGTTGCAAGCAGCACAATGCGAGCTCTCTGTAACATGCAAGAAGACTTCTCTTAAGTGTATCATTTCAGAACTCAGATGCAGGTGTATTGTTTTCTTACTTTTCTATGTGCTGCTAGATATTGTAGAAGTTTATTATCTCGTAACATGCGGTTGCTTATTGTATTTAGCAATGAGCCAGTGAGCATGGGAGACATGGTAGGTGGTTTACCGTTAATTTTGCAGGATTATGATTAAGAAAACAATATGATCGAGTCTCTTTCACGTTTACATAATGAAGTGATGAACCCATCATTGCAGTACTAAATATATATACTTTTTTGTCCCATCATTGAGACTCAAAAGATTGCTGCCTCGAGTTATACTTGGATTTTAGAAAAGGACACACCTGAGAGTTCTTCTCTGGACAAAAGTCCGTGAAGGAGATCAAACTTATTTGAATTCACGAGCTGGAAATCCTTGAGAAGTTGGCAGCCCAGCTTACTTGGGCAAACTGTGGAACCCGTGCCCTAATGTAGTGTTGGTGTAGAGTATTAGGTTCATATCACTTTCCGATGTGTGTTTTCAATTTAGAATCGGAATGAATCGTATCGATGAGGCCAATCTGATTTGCTACCACATGTAACACATCTAAGCTTCCATCATAATTTGCAGGTCACTAAATACGCCCATATGCTATTTATGTAGGCATTCCAGTGAGGTAATGACTAATGAGGCGGCTCCCCTAGTAGCAGGTCTTGTAATAGTGATAATGGGCAACATGTTTGGCTAAGGAGTTATACTTATACACTCTTACTTCTTGGATGGTATTGTGACTGACCATTATTGAATTAGCTGGTAACCTAGTAGGAAAGAGAACATAAAATTTATGTTCACCACTGGTCATTCTCATATTTTTGGTATTTTAATTTTGTTTTTCAATATACGAGTTACGAGTGATTCATTTTCAAACACAAAAAAAGCATGCAACTCTAGTAATACCGGATTTGACATTTCTATCGCACCCGAAGTATATGAGAGTTTGAAATCTTCTCTCACGGTCTTCCTGATCCGCAATTAGAAATTTAGAATCCTTCTAAAGAGCATCCTTGTATGTCACAATCTAATCACCCTCCAAATACGCTAGACAAGCAAATCATTTAGTGCCCTAAGCACTAAAGCCAGTCACTGAGCACACATGACTTCAACTTTTAGTGCTCTTTTCCTACATGTGATGGAGTCTACTACTCTCAACTGGCAATGTCACATCTAAAATCCCCATCATGGGACCAAAAAACGTTATGGGTCTAACCTCTTGCACTCCTATACCACATGGCTTTCCTTCATTGCATGATTGAAATTTCCTGGGAGATTTTTATAGACTATGGTCGAGTACGTGACTAGACCAAATGACCAATCTATATACTGGCCGACCCACCCACTTGATTTCCCTCTAATCTCGCCGGGTCCAACACCTTTGAACTTTCTCCCCGACTTTCTATATAAACCATTAAACCCTTCACCATTCTAGTGTCACACTGCAACAACAATGGGGATTGATGATTATGATTTCACAAAACCTGGAGCCATCCCATTTCAATGGGAAATCCGCCCCGGCGTACCCAAAGTCCAACACCGAAAACAGCCACCACCACCACCAGCAAAACAACATGTTGAATACAATCTCAGTCCTCTAAAACCGCCACCTGCCGGGTCCGTGTTTGTGCCACCAGCAGAGCCACAGACCTGGTCGTTTCGTTCGGGCACTCCTACCCGAACGCGTTCAGAGCGGTGGCGATTTGAGCAGCCGAATATATTAGCCCGGAGACCGGAGATTGTTTCGTCACGCGGGTGCTTCTTGTCTCCTCTGCTTAGGAGGAAGATGAGTGGGAAAAAGGGAAAGAGTGGCGATACAAGAACGGTGCCTGAACCCGAACACTCACCGAAGTCTGAACCCGACTGCAGTTCTGACCTTGAAACACTGGCCCGGTGGTCGGTTTCTTCCCGGAAATCGCTGCTTTCTCCGTTCCGTGACTCAACCTCGTCGATGTCGTCGTACTCGTCCTACCAGTCGTCTCCACGGCCCGTAAGTGACGCAGAGTGGGCCGGATTCGGACTCTTTTAGCAAGTTTGCACTGATCAAGAGGTTTTTTACAGTGTCATATTCTTGTGTTGTAATTCCAAAATCAAAAGCAGCAGGGTTAATATTTGAGATCCGGCTTCTCTGTTTGGATTTTTGGTGTTTGGATTTGATTGGATCCTTACAACCATTAGATTGAGTAAGGATGACATAGGTGATAAGTTGGTTGCATCATCTTTACTCAATCTAATGGAGGTAAAGAATTCAAGCAAATTCAAGCACAAAAAATCCAAGTAAAGAAACCAATTCCTAATATTTGCTGCTCGCTTTGCCTGTAGTACAAACTTTTTTTCCTTTTTACCTTTTTTTGGTTTTTCCATTATGTAGTACGTAGTTAGTCAACAATCACAAGATCATGTTAGTGCCTGAAGATCTGGAAATGTAGTTGTGGAAAAAGAGTATTGAAATATCACAATCCTACATAAGTTCAAAAGAAAATAAAGATGAAGATGCTTTTTAATGATTTGTTCACTCTTTTTTCTTCCCAAAAGGAATTAAGTCTCCATTTGATGATGGCAAAATCCCCTAAATTGGGGGATCACAATACTTGAGTGTGAAATTGTGCCAGAAGGTCACAAACTCGAATCCCTTCACGGCTCCAATCATGATATTTAATCCATTATTTTGAAGATTGAGATTCAAAAACTTATGGATGTAAAACCCCAACCTGTGTGATTTAAAACTTGTCATGTTTTTTAGTACATTTTTCCATTATAGTAACTTCACAATTTATGAATGCTTAGTCCCTCATATATTATGGGATTACAACCAAACAGTCAGGGTGAAGGTTTAGCCTTAGTTCTGGGCTTGAAGTAATATTTTGTATAGGAGCGACTATGCCAAGGCATATTTCACCCGGTCACTAACTTTAGTAACTTACCAATTGATCATAGTTAACCACTATTGGATTTAACTTATTTGAGTTGTTTCGTTTTTAACTCTTAAATTTACGTGATTGAGCATGTATTGGTCAATTATTGTCTCGGTAAACACTAATGAAGAATAATCATCTCCAAGTGAACTAGTCAATCAAGAAGGACATTTTTCACCGGATCATTTAGCTCTATTAACTTCTCAAATGTTTTCCGTGAAGCAAATTGTGGTCCGAAGTGTTCCCTATCTCACAATCATCACATCCTATTAGTTCTAGCTATAGCGACAAAGCTAGAATTATGAAGTTTTGTACGTAGTATTGCTTTGAAGGATTTAGGCCGGTACTTGCTTCACAATTACGTTCACCAATCCAGACTTCATTGAAGCATGTTTGTCATCATATAAAACCTGACGTGTAATGTTGCACTTTCTTCCAATCTTGCTGGAGTGATCTTCCCTGAATCCCTTGCCCATTAACCTCACAATTGTATTAAAGATGAGATTAAGCCAGGGCCGGGCCTGGGCTAAGGCGGGCAAGGCGTGGGCCTAGGGCCCCCAAAATTGATAGGCCCCAAAAATTTTAAATTACAGTTTACTAAAAAAAAAAATATAATATATATATATATATATATATATTTGCAATCAAACGTACGTAAGAGACTAAGAGTGGGAGACAAAACATACACCACAACTCACGTGACTTTTATTAGGTTTATAGTTTTATAATTTTATTCCTTTTTTATATGCTAGTGGGGCCCCCAATTCTTTAAGTCCAAAACTGAATTGGAGTGTTCTGATCTTTAAATTTCCCAAACCCCATAAAAAGTGTGTCATAAAAAATAAAAATAAAACCATTGTTAGATTAGATACATCAACAAGAGGGAAAAGTGGTGATTTAATTGCCACATTTGCATCTAAAAATGCACGACGAGTTGTATTTAAGTGATTTTTAGTTTATCAAACTACTGATGTGGCCAATTTTTTATTATTTAAAAGAATTTTGATTGGATTTTATTTGATTATTTTTCATTTTGATGTATTATTAATTCGAAAGGTTAAAACGATAGGGCCCCAAAAAAAATTTCGCCTAGGGCCCCAAAATTTTCAGGGCCGGCCCTGGATTAAGCCCACATTTCCAGCATCTTGGAAAGCCAACAATGCTGCTCAACAATCTATTACGAGTTAGCTAGTGAAAACTTCTATATTGAATTTCAACAAAACTCAATTTGATTTAATTGGTTGTTGAAAAACTAGTGAGGGATATATGAGAGAAAGGACGACCAGAAGGAAGAAAGAAAACGTATACAGTGGGTAGAGAAAGAAGAAGAAAATGGAAGAGTGACCAGAGGAGAAAGAAAGACGCCGCACGAGGGAGATACGATGAAAGAAAAAACATTATGCATTATTGACCGTTGATTTGATCCATGTCCATTAATGATTGTTTTACGAAGGGATAACGTGGGTAGTTTGTAAATAAAATAAATTAAAACAATACAAAAAAGTAGTAGGAGGGTTTTAGTTGCACCTCTGAAATTGTTATGTATACCTCCATTACTTATTACACATCTCTTTTACATTTTAACTACAAGAAAACCTAAGTATACCTCATTTTACTTATCAAAATGCCCTTCGACTATCTTTCTATCTCTACCGTAGTCGTTGCTCATGACTGCACCAGAACAAACTCTCTCTTTCTCTGTGGGAATGACTACCTACACCGCCAAGATCTTTTGACGCTGATTTTTTTGTGATTACAATATGTGAAGCTGCCTTTATCAAAATTTCTTTTTTTTTTTTTTTTTTTTTTTTGTGGGTACCAAACTTTGTTCTGTAAGTTCACCTCAAAAATGAACTCTTCAACAGCCTGGGCATATATGCATCACAAGTAGCACACTCAATTTATTCGGTTGTAAGATCTTAATTATCGCATATCACCCAAATTCGTCCATAATCACATCATAAGGTCTCTGACTATAATCAATAGCAAGTCTGGAATTTAGACGCCGAAGTGTCATATATATCATGTGCAAGTTCTCTTGAATTCATGTGCAACAAGGAAAGGCTAGCGGTAAATTTCAAATTTTCAGCACAAATTCACTTGGTTCCACCGCATCTGACTTCGATTTTAAAGTTTGTTTGAGTTTAATGAGATCATGTTTGAATGATCCCCCAAAAGATGATATCATTCATAAAGAGAAAAGTTCTGAGGGATGGTGAAAGTGAAATCAAAGCCGAGTTAGGGTTTAATCTTAAAAGGACACATCCAAATGATCCAGTATACAAGTAGAGTCTGACGAGTACCACCCAAGCATATGCATACTCTAGGGGTACTAGACCATTCTGCGTCAAACCTAGCAATTAACGATGCCTTTCATGTCACAAATTTCTTGGTAATATATGGGATGGAGGCAACGGTCAATTGAGCAGTGATCCCTACAACCTCACTCACCACCTCAATATCATCCTTCATCACATACCAGAATCCTTGCAATGTTTCTTCGCACTTGGTGGCTCGATCTGTTTATTAATGACTATACAGAGAGTCAACCATATTTGTACTTAACAGTTTTTTCATGAGTTGATAAGGTTAAATAAAATTTGAAAAATAGTAGAGGTATACATAGCAACTGTGGACGTGCAAATAGAACTCCTCAAAGTAGTAAGTGTATTAATACTTAATACATTAATACTTAATAGTGATTTTGGGTGTGTCACCCAAATAAAAAAATAAAAAAAATACTAATAGATACAATTCTCAACGTATAATTATCAATGGTAAGATTGTTTTTTAAAATTACCACTAGAAGGTTTCTATCCATTACTAACAGAATCTGTTAATCCATAAATTACGAAATTACATTTTTTCACGACACTACTGCAAGTTAGTAACATTGCGCATTTTTGATGGTCAGTAGAATTACACATTTTTGAGGATCAGTAGTAGGGGTGGACGTTTGAAGCCGAAAACCGAAAAAAACCGAGCCGAAATCTGAACCGAAGCCGAAAAAACTGAACCGAAAAAAACCGAACCGAAGTCAAAAAACCGAACCGGACCGATTCTGTTCGGTTCGATTTTCGGTTTCAGTTCGCTGGAAACCGAACCGAACAGAAAAACCGAAGTCAACTTAAAACGACGTCGTTTTGACGTTTTATTATTATTATTAATTTTTTTTTTTTTAAACACAAAACCTGAAACCATGCTCCATCGGGTGAAGAGATCGAGTTATGCGAAGAAGATGAGGAAAAAGGTAATGTTTTTGTTTTGTTATTTGATATTTCCATTATGATTAAATATTGTTCTATTCTAAGTTTTATTCTTTTTCTAATTGTATATAGATGAATTGTAGAGCATGGCATGCAAGGAAAATGTCGTCAGGGAGTCCAAGAGTAATCTCATGATCTCATCTATACGAGTTTGAGAATTGAGATGATGTTGCTCACATTTTCTTTTTTGTTCTCTATTAGTGATGTTGTAAACTTTGAACTTTAAACTTTAGAGAGTTGGAGTTTATGGACTTTAAAAACTATGGACTATATTTTTTATTTTTGAGTTGAACTTTGAATTATGAAATATTCGAATTCTAAGGTATGAACTTTGAGATTGGACTTCATATTTTGGACTTTATTGTTACTAAACTTACTATTCGAAAATAGCAAATTTTTTGAATTTTTATTCAATTATACATAACAGATTTACCAAAAAAAAAAAAAACAGGAAAAAAAACCAAACCAAACCGAACCGATCGGTTCAGTTCGGTTTTCGGTTCAATCCCTTAAAAATAAAAAACCCGAACCGAACCGAACCGAACCAAATGTTTAGTTCGGTTTGGTTTTCGGTTCAGGGTCAAAACCGAACCGTTTTGAACCGATTCCACCCCTAATCAGTAGTATTCTACCAACGATATTGAGCCTCAATAGCTTTAAAATTACTCACATATTGACATATAAGATATCTATACCTAATAAAGATTGTTTTAGCTTACAATAGTGTTTATGTAAGACTTTATTTATTAATACCACGACGACGTATGATTTTACCATCAATTTACCAAATTCCATTAGCAAATGGCAAGGATGCACTTTTTGCTTCAAAACTAAGGGTGTCAAATCAAGTAATCGAAAAGAAGATTACAAAGGATACACTTAATTGCTAATAAGTTATGATCTAAACAGTCAAAGTTTTACAATTATTTTAGTACTTTATTATTTATTTTTCAAATTTAAGAGGAATACCTTATCAAATTTTGTAGGGTTTTTAAATGATATTGTATGAAAAAGGGTTTTTTACCCAAAACTACAATTTTGAGTACATAATTACCAATAGCAAGGTTCCCTTTTTAAATTACCATTAGCAAGGTTCCATCCAAAACTAACAGAATCAGTTAAGTCTTAAATTACACAATTACCCTCATTAAGCCTAATGCTACTGATCCTCAGAACTCAATCTAATACTACTGACCCTCAGTGAGCCTAATGCTACTGATCCTCAGAACTCAACCTAATACTACTGACCCTCAGTAGCTCCGCCGTCTTAATACTACTGACCCTCAGTAGCTCCGCCGTCCTCCGCCGCGCTTCAATACTACTGACCCTCAGTAGCTCCGCCGTCCTCCGCCGTACTTCAATAATACTGAACCTCAGTATCTCCGCCGCACTTCAATAATACTGAGCCTCAATATCTCCCACTCAAAACTCTAATTTTCCCAAAAAAATTTCAGATCTCTCACCCCTCCACAAACCGACCTCCACCGATCCAACCCCAACCAACAAATCCCACCACACCAAATCAAATCAAAACAACAAACAAGGAGGGAGGGAGGGAGGGAAATTTGTCTAAGTTCTCTCTTTGTCAGTATCCATATCTCTACTTTCGTTTCAGAAATACAATTGATAAGGTTGATGGATCCTCTCCGATTCACAAGGTAGACCGGTTTAACATTGGAGGGAAATTTGGAGTCCATCCAAACTCCTCCTTCTCAACATCAAAACAAAGCTTCATTGCACAAGAACAGTCATGATGTACCAACTACCAACCAATACATGTTTCCATGGGCATATAAAAACATGGCTTTTGTAAAGAATGAACATATGGTATTCTTCGCCACGAGTTTGTGCCCAGTATTTGCACGCGTGCCACTTGAGAGCTAATGTCTAATTCTGAATCAAACCGAGGAAGCTTGCTGGATATATGAACTTGAACTTGAAGAAGCTTGTGGCTGCAAGTAATTGCATCAAATCCCATACCATAGAAATCAGGAGACGCCCCCTAGGCTTCGCTCTCGCGCCTTCGCTGCCTCGGGTCTCTGCCTCGATCTGCTCCGGCCTCATGCCTCCTCGCGCCTCGATCTGCTCCGGCCTCGCGCCTCTCAGCCCTCGCTCCTCGATCTGTTCCGGCCTCGCACCTCGATCCGCTCCGGTCGTCGTCCGCCTCTGCTGCCTCGTCGTCGTCGTCGTCCTCCTCCGCCTCGCTTCACTGCCTCGCGCCTCCGCTGCCTCGCGTCTTCACGCCGCCACCGTATCTCTGATTAGGTTAGGAATTTTGGTCGGGAAGGAGAGGAGAAGAGAAGAGTTCTGAGTTTGTGGTTTTTTTTTTTTTAACATATATAGATGGCATATGTTGTAATTTTTAGATTTTCAGGGTTAATTATGCCATTTAACATTGGACGGATTAAAAGTCTGTTAGTGTTAAATCCTGCTAGTGGTATAAAAAAATCAGACCTTGTAATTGGTAATTATGAGTACAAAATTGTAGTTATTGGTAATTATCTATATGAAAAAACTAATGGTGTGTTTGGATGAGAACATTATGAAATCCATGAGAATTTATAATTGATGGCATCTTAAATTATATCAATTTGAAATTCATCAATTGCAAATTCTACTGTTTGGTTATATTTATATAGAATTTAAAATGTGTTATAGATTAAGAAAGTTTTTAAAACATTAATAAAATATAAAATATAAAAAGTCTTATTTTATAAAGATAATAATTAAACACTGTAAATGAATTTGTAAATTACACATATTTTGTGAGGAATTCAAGAGAGACATTTAAACAATGAATTCATTCGTTTTCTTTTCCACATAAATTTAGAATTTCCTATTTGATAATGCCGACTGAATTAACTTTTAGGAATTATGAAATCCTCATTTTCAATTAAATTCCTCCTGATTTTTAATTCAATTAAATTTGTGATAGAGAATTGTAATGCTAAAACAATAACGAATTAAAAAAAGATTAATATGGCGCCGGTAAGTTTCGAGCTTGGGAGGCCCAAGTCAGACACATAGTTCACGCTCCCCGCCACCGGAGCAGCTTCACTTTCAAGAATTAAAAGAAAGTTGAAAATTATATGTTTGCGTAAATACATAAAAACTAAAAGTTTAAGCTTGGGGTTCTGGGCACAAGCTTTCTGGGCCTATGCCCCTATGTCCAGGGCCGGCCCTGCGGTAAAGGCTAATACGGTTCCTTCGCGAATTTGTTTTTGTTAATTAATTGAAATTGGAAAGATGAATGAATTAAAATAAAGTTGAGGTAGAATGTAAAAATCGGAGAGGAAATTTCACTCTATTTTTATTTATTTTTAATCTATTTATTTAGAACTTTGTTTTTGTATTGCAGGAAATCCTTTTCCTAACAGTAACTTATATTTTGGTGAAATGTGGTTTCCTATCTGCGGTGGATCTGGGGTTGAAGTGAAGATGGCCTTATAAAGGGGGTTAACCCATCGCGGCGCTGAGGAACAGAGTGGTTGAAAAGGAAGCATGAGCAGGATTTACAGGCAAGAGCATGAGCGACGTCGACATCATAGCAGAGTTTATCAAAGGTGTGAGAGCACCTACCGAAGCAGAGCCAGCGTGGACGTAATTCCGATCAGATTCCGCCGGTTCAAGGCTTGTGCAAACTTTAATCCAGATACCCGACGGTATGATAATGAAGAGCCAATTTTGCTATGCAGAAGAATACTGAAGCTGCGGTTCTCGAGGGAGAGGGCTAGTGGAGATGCGAAGACGACGATGGAGAGATTTGCCAGGTATAAAAAGGTCATCGATCGGTCTCCTCTGGAAGCCAACAAGTTAAGGGACAAATTGGGTAGGTACCTTCGCAACGCTGTGGGTATTCCCGAAGATGAGCGTCTCTATGTTATTGAACCGATATTGATTTTGCTTCAAAATGCCGTCCCTCATAAAGTTATCGAGGTTCAACCATTGAATCTAATATTTAGAAATACCGTGGAACGACACCGGGAGTTGGAGGACCGTTTATACTACAGGGCCAACAGTGGTAAGCTGATTCCCGCAACCGAATCATTCATCCAGGCTTTGGAGGAAGCAAGTCCAGTTGATGATGATGAATTAGTGTGCGCTATTTGTAGGGAAATGTTTGCACAGAAAAAATATAGCATGAGCATTACTCAGTTGCCCTGCTCCCACTATTTTCATCGAGATTGCATTGTTCCATGGCTCCACATCAATCATCTCTGTCCTACTTGTCGACGCCCGTCTAGCTAGCTGCTGCATTGGTGCTGCCACTATGCTCTGACTACTACCTTTGTTTTTATTTCCATATTTTTACTTCCTTGATCATCCATCCTTTGTATATCTATCTCAAATCCAGTGCTAAATCAAATTTCAAACTGTTGCTCTGTGGTTACAATCTACATTACATGTATGCTGTTTAATATTCCCATTTTCTGTTACTTCTTTTGTTTGATCCTCGGATGTAATTGAAACTGCATCAAGTCAAAAACCCCTTTTCCGTTTGTTTTTCTTTTTGTCTTCCTGGCAATGTCTTCCTTTTTTGGGTTCGACATTGCTCAATATGGTGGTTCATAGTCATGTTGGAAACTTGGAGTGCTAGGTTGTCACGAGTGCTATGAATTTGGCTAGGATTGCTAACCAGCTTGGCTTAGGACTTGAGTGATTTAGGTATAGCATTTTAGCATGTCATACCTCTATCATGGCAGAGGACTTGAGTGATTTGGGTTCAACATTTCTTTTTATTTCTTTCCTACTGTTATGTATACATATTTGTATTTATCTACTTTCATTCTTACTGTTTCTTCTTTTGTGTTCTTTGGTTTAGGTTGCGTCTGCTTCTTTCGGAAAGGAGGAGACCAATGAATCTGTTGCTGTGGGTACAAATGTGGATGATGGAGTTGAGAAGCAGTCCACAGATGAATTCTTATGTGTCATTGCTGAGGTAATATTCTCTATTTTCATTAGTCATTTCTTTGTTTGATGTGCCAACAATCAATATGTTTTATATTATTGCATTTACTTATAATTATGGTAATTCATTTCGTCCGACCGTCATTTGAGGGTGCGGTGATGAAGATACATTTGAAGAATTTGGGTTTGTTTGGAGGGATTTGTAAGCATCAAAATGGTCAATTCAAAGTTCTAGGTAAATTTGCTCTCCTCATCAAATTGACTGGAACGAACTTCTTAGAGTATATTGAGGCATTTAGCTGATGCTGAATAGTAGTTATCTGTAGAAAGAGAAGTCGAAATGCACCACGAGGGAGGCTTCACATGATGTCTTTATCTTTGTCACTGCTTGGTGATATTTGTGGCCATATATGTAGGATCATGGAGCCACTCGCATCGAGGTGTGCACAGTTCAGGTTTAAGCCGCTTTCGGAAGATATAATGCCCACCCGTGTACTGCACATTTTCCAAGAATAAGGACTCGACCTGGAGCCAGAGGTATGCTCATCATGGCTAATATCTTGTCTAAGATATAGTGGTTGGTTGAGAATTAGGGTTCTTTGCATCAGTATTTGGTTTTGACATCATGCTAACAAAATGTACTATCGATGTTGTAGGCTCTGTCAACACTAAGTTCCATCTCACAAGGTGATCTTCGTCGAGCTATCACATATTTGCAGGTAAATGGTGTTTGGCCATCGAAGAATTGTATTCTTCCTTGTGAATATTCTTCTGCACAAATTTGATCAGTAATCACAAATGCTCTAACATTTGGCTTGTAAGTGTCATTGGCCCTTTGTATTTCAGCATTCAAAGTTTCTGCATATCTAAATTGTTCTTTGGAGTATTGCAGTCAGCTGCTCGCTTGTTAGTGTCTTCTATTACTTCAAAGGACCTGATTAGTGTCTCCGGGGTAAGTACAAACATGTGTATGAAAGAAGTAGTGACAATATCAGAAAAGAAAGAAGAATAGAAACAGTGAAGATAATATGAGTTAAAAAACAAAAAAAGTGAATCAGCATAATCATTATTCAGAAAAAATATCAAACCCATGTAATTTAAGTCCTAACATAAAAGATCAAGCACATAACATATGAACCCTAAACACAGCCTCACCCCTATAAAAACCCTATATAAACACATATTCTAGCTTATAAAAAGCCATAACTTCCAAATTCTACAAACACACACCACAAACACATAAAAATTACCCATTTTCATCATAGATCAAGCAGATCAAGCACATAACATTTAAACCCTAAACACAGACTCAGCCCACAATAAAAACCCTACATAAACACAAAGCCAAGCTAATAACAAGCCATAACAATCAAATTATGCAGACTCACACAACAAACACATACAAATTACCCATAATAACCACTAAACCTTATAAACAAACATTGAAATTACACACAGAATTGAAAGCATGAGAACGAGAGATATAGAAATGACGAGAGAGAGAAGAGGGGAGAGAGAAGCTTACCATATTGGTGAACTGTTAGGGTTTTTAGGCTGAAACGACACAACTGAGTATGAGAATGATTGAGAAGGGGTTAGTTATATATGCAATATGGAGAGCGACCAAAAGAACCAGTGTAACAAGCCCAGCCCAAAAGACTAGGGAAAAAATAAATTCTCATACAAGACCTCAAGGAAACTGTCCCAGCTTGGGCAGAAATGCAATAGTAACTGGAGGACCAAAAAGGCACTGCCCAACAAAGGACACAAGGCCCAGAACCACAAATCATACTAAGCACACAGACGGACCCACATTAAAAAAAAACAAAAGAAAAAAAAACAGCCCAGCCCAAAAAACTCCAATAGGCCCAATAAAAGAGGCGGCTCTAAATGTGGGTGTAGCGGCCGCAGATCTCCTAGTCTGATCTGATCGTGCTCTTTCTTGGTAAGATTCCGTTATTGGGCCTCTTTTATTGTGTCTGTTGGTTTTTTTTTTTTGCTGGGCTGTTTTCTTTTTTCTTTTATTTCATTTTTAATGTGGGCCCGTCTGTGTGGTTAGTATGATTTGTGGTTCTGGGACTTGTGTCCTTTGTTGGGCTCGGTGCCTTTTTGGTCCTTCAGTTACTATTACATTTCTGCCCAAGCTGGGACAGTTTCCTTGAGTTTTTTTTATGGAAATTTACTTTTACCCAAGTCTTTTGGGCTGGGCTTGTTACACTGACTCTTTTGGTCGCTCTCCATATTGCCTATATAACTAACACCTTCTCAATCATTCTCATACTCAGTTGTGTCGTTTCAGCCTAAAAACCCTAACAGTTCACCAATATGGTAAGCTTCTCTCTCCCCTCTTCTCTCTCTCATCATTTCTATATCTCTCATCATTTTCTATATCTCTCGTTCTCATGCTTTCAATTATGTGTGTAATTTCAATGTTTGTTTATAAGGTTTAGTGGTTATTATGGGTAATTTGTATGTGTGAGTCTGTATAATTTGGTTGTTATGGCTTGTTATTAGCTTGGGTCTGTGTTTATATAGGGTTTTTATTGGGGTGAGTGTGTTTATGTAGGGTTTTTATTGGGGTGAGGGTGGGTAATTTGTGGGCTGAGTCTGTGATTAGGATTTATATGTTATGTGCTTGATCTGTGATGAAGTTGTGGGTATTCTTCTTTATGGGTAATAATTTTTATGTGTTTGTGGTGTGGGTTTGTAGAATTTGGTAGTTATGGTTTTTTATAAGCTAGAATATGTGTTTATGTAGGGTTTTTATAGGGGTGAGGCTGTGTTTAGGGTTTATATGTTATGTATCTTTGATGTTAGTGTTTAAATTACATGGGTTTGATATTTTTTTTTTTTTCTGAATAATGATTGTGCTGATTCACTTTTTTTGTTTTTCAACTCCTATTATCTTCACTGTTTCTATTCTTACCAGATTGGCTCTACAAGCAACCCATCAAAGAAGGATGGCACTGTAAGCATCTCTCTCATCCATCATCTTTGTTATCTCTCTTTATCTTTCAGTTTGCCTCAATTCATCTTCTATAGTTTACTAACATGGATTATTGACAGGACAAGCGTGCAGCAACCCATCAAAGAAGGATGGCACTGTAAGCATCTCTCTCCTTCTCTCTCATCCATCATCTTTATTATCTCTCTTTATCTTTCAGTTTGCCTCAATTCATCTTCTATAGTTTACTAACATGGATTATTGACAGGACAAGCGTGCAGTGATGATTAAGGCCAATCCGAGCATGACCAAATGGTCCCCTGTCCAACCTCCAAAGAAGGACCAGGTATACTGTTTGTTGTATTAGATTTTCAATAACTAATTTTACTATTATCCATTTAATCTCTTTAACTAGACTATTGTTTCTTCAGGGTGGTTCTGGTGGGAGCACATCACAGGGCAGCAAGGTAAGCCAGCCCATTGAAGAAGCCCGAAAGCATTGTAAGCACCTCTCTCTCCCTCTCCTTGATTCTCTCTCATCCACCATTTTTATTATCTGTCTTTATCTTTCAGTTTGTCTCGTTGTAAGAAGTCCTGGTATACTGTTTGTTTAAGGGCATGTGTGTGTTAATGGGCTTGTATGTGTCTTGCTTTTATTGTGCTCTTATTACCCTCAAAATGTGTAATTGTTGTGATACTGGATACATTAACATACTCTTATTATTTTTCTTGTGTAAATTGTTTGTGACTTGCTGTATATAATATGATGCTAAACTGTTTTATTTATAATTTCCAGATGGATGGGCAGGGACTGTTCCAGGACCTGGATACATATTTGCTTTATCTTCTTTCATTCTTACTGTTTTTTTGTGTTCTCTGGTCTAGGTTGCGTCTGCTTCTTTCGTAGAGGAGGAGACCAATGAATTTGTTGCTGTGGTTACAAGTGTGGATGATACAGATGAGAGGCAGTTCAGCGATGAGATCTGTGTCATTCCTAAGGTAATATTCTCTATTTTCTGCACGTATTTAGATTGCCATTTACTTTTGTGTGGCAAAGGAAAAGGTTTTGTGTGTTTTTTTTCTTTCCTACTGATATGTATACATATTTGTATTTATCTACTTTCATTCTTACTGTTTCTTCTTTTGTGTTCTCTGGTTTAGGCTGCGTCTGCTTCTTTCGGAAAGGAAGAGACCAATGAATCTGTTGCTGTTGGTACAATTGTGGATGATGCAATTGAGAAGCAGTCCACAGGTGAATTCTCTTGTGTCGTTCCTGAGGTAATATTCTTTATTTTCTGCAGATATTCAGATTGCCATTTACTTTTACATTCTCTTATTGGGCCTACTTCTCTCCCCTTTTTCTAGTTATATATATATAATTCATTTTTCCCCCTTGTTATTATTCTACTGTTATTTTAACTCTCCCGTGCTGCTGGTTTTGATGATTCCATTAAGCAGCAATCTGAACTTCATCGCAGAGTGGCGGCTGAATGCTACCTGACTGTTCGTTGGTTAGATTTGGATCCTCACAACTGGCTGGAACTCATACGGGACAATTTGAGAGGCTCCGGCACATTTTACCGGAGTTTGGTAGCATTCAGCCGCCACTCTGCGATGAAGTTCAGATTGCTGCTTAATGGAATCATCAAAACCAGCAGCACCGGAGAGTTAAAATAACAGTAGAATAATAACAAGGGGGAAAAATGAATATATTTGGGATTTTGGATGGTTTCTCACGTTCTCGGGTGGTGGCTTTATAAAATCCGAAAAGAGGTCTGTTGATTTCTGAATCGATATGATCTGAAGTGGTTTAGGGTTTATTGAACAGTCGTTTGAGCTTAGTTTGGTAAAGTTACATCGATTAGAGGGAACGACGCATTTCTTCAGATTTTTAAAACAAATCCGCGTGGGCTTTTTCAACCTTCTTCGATTTCAATGGGCTTTTAATCTTGAAGGCTGGGGGGCAATGTTTGGGCCTAAATTAACATTCAACCGATACATTGGGCCGAAGCCCGTAGGGTTGTCCATTAGCGGATAATCTAATTATATTTAGTCAATTTCCGGTTAGAGAAAGGATTCGAAGTCCTTCTTCAAGTCTGACTTGGAGTTGATTTAACAAATACAATTCTATTTGATATCAGAATCTATATACTTGTTGCATACGTATTTGGGGTTTTGAGATCACTATATAAAGAACTCTAGGACAACGTAAAAAGGGTTCAACACCATACAACTACAAGTTTTTGCCCTGCAAATCTTGCAAGCCTCTCCGGAGCATTCTCTCTTGCGAACAGCCTTCCACCAACTGCAATCGACACTCTTCCAACCTAGCCGCAAACCTACGCCCACCACATCTGGTCGCCGTAAATCTGCCGTTGTTGTCGAAAGTGACTTGCGTTCGTGTCGAAGCGTCGCTGAGACAAATCGAGTCCAGTCGTCACACCTTGTGACAAATCGAGTCGTTACCCCGGTAACAGTCTTTCCCAATCTGCTAAAAGGTTGGACGAACGCCATCCGCGGTCTTGATATATAGCTCTGCTTTGCATCTCAGGATCGAAGTAAGATATCTCAATCTACCGAAAGGTTGAGGAAAAATCCTAGTAATTGTTTACTTAGGTCTTGTTCGAGCCCTTACGCCGGTTTGTCAACGCCCGCGTACAGTCGCTTGATCGAGAAGTCAGGTAGCAGGGAGCAGACGAACACGCTCGCCAGAGTCATCCGCTCGCCAAGGGTGATTCGCTCGCCAGAGTCATCCGCTCGCCAAGGGTGATTCGCTCGCCAGAGGTCGTCCGCACCAAGGTTGTACCTAACCCAAAGGTACTGGCACGCTCACGCACAACGCACCAGGACTGAAACCTACGTCCGCCACCCCCACGTGTTGATAGTTCGACAGGTGTAAAAACCGACGCACAATACACGGGATACTGGTCATAGATGATTTGGCGATGAGGTCTGTTAGTGGTTCGCTATCACCAATAATATGAACAGCAATATAGGCTATGAATCTGTTCAAGGTTCATTAGTTTCGTAGTTTGCTTTCTGTAGACTATGAATCTGTTCAAGGTTCATTAGTTTCGTAGTTTGCTTTCTTTTGTTATGAATCTGTTTAGGGTTTGTTTATTTAGTCGAATTGAGAATCAATGCTTACGGTTGTCAACAATTTTCGGCTTCAACAATTTCTTGTTCATTCAACATGGAAAACAGCAAATTTTGTGTTCATTATCAACAAGGTCAATAAGATCTAAATTTATTGATCCTATTTCAAGAATGACTTTGCGGTCAAGAGCTTTACAAGTACAAAATTATGTAAAATCCTATACTTCTAAACTTCTTGAACGAAAGAGAGAAGAGGATCTGTTTCACAGATTCTTTTGGGGGTGGACGTGTATTGTTCACATATGGGTTGTTTTTGTTAAACAATTATCCAATATCAAAAATGGATACAAAACAAAGCCCCGCAACTGTTACTCGGGGGGCATAGAAGAGAATTCAAATATTGTAAGGCCTACTCTAGCGAGCTTAGCCTTTATGCGTTGGAGGTCAGACTTGGATTTCAGATTGCTTTTCAGACCTTGCTCTGATTCGTTCTTAAGCTTGGCGAGCTGAGTCCTTCGTTCGGATGCTGCATCCAAACGACTTCGTTGTCTCTCCTCCACCCAGGCTATTTTCCGGTCAATGTGTTCCCTTTCTTGTCTCAAGCGCTTGAGTTCTACTTCGTCCTCTTGTTCCACGGAACGTATCAGCGAGGAGTAGGAATCTACGGCCTGAGACAGGAGCAAATTTCTTTCCTTGGCAGCAGCTTCCTGTAAGGGAATCTCATTCGCCTTGTCTTGGAAGGTCGCGAGGAGGCTAGGGAAAATGTCCAGAGCTTCCCTTATCTTACTTTGAGCCTCGGCAGGCAGGGATGGGATTTGACTCTCCACGGTTTGCAGCGCAATGTGAATCTTCTCACGAACTCCTGCATTTGTGAGATCTTCTTGGTAGAGCCGGCTGAAAAGGTCCCAGGCTTCTTGCAGTTCAGCTCCATCTTGTTGTAGGATTGGTGGCTGCAGTAGCGGATCATCACTCAGCGGTGGGATGATCTGGATACCAGTAGTGATGGCTTGAGGAGAAGGGGGGGTAGAAGATCCTTCTTCTTGGACATTCGGCTGGGGGCAGAACAGGACCATGCTCTGCTCGCCAATACTCTCAGGCTGGATTGGAGTTTCTGTTGCCTGTAAAAGAGTGCAGGTGTAAGAAGAATTAATATAATGACAATCTAAAAATGAACGGATTAAAGGTTGTTATAAAGGTACCTCTAATTCAGAGGAGGTATCTACCGTGACCCCAGTTAGGGGATTGTTGGCCTCGACAGGTTCGCCTTGAGGTACAGCTGGGGGCATGTCCTGGTAGAGGCTCGCATCTATTATCACTTCTGGGTTTACTTCCAGAAATTCTTCTACTGGTATCCCAATTTCTTCTGGCCCAGGGAGTGAATCCGGTGGTGTCATCTTAGGCATGTTCGCCACAGTTGTTAGTGCAGTTGAGACGCTGGCGGATGAGGTTCCCTCCATGATTTTCTCTGAGGAGAGGATTGAGCTGGTCAGTGGAGTATGGGAAGACGAGAGTGGAGCAGCGGCCAGGGGAGTGCAGATTGTACCTGTTTCAGCAGGAAGCCAGTTTAGCGGAGTTGCATCAATAGGTAGTTTTCGTCTATAGTAATCAAGGCGGATTGAATATTCTCGCCAGGCGGATGAAATTTCGTCCCAAGTGTTTGGAATTCTTATTTCAGGCTCAGGACTACTCGAAGGTGAACTAGTGGAGCTGGATGACTCACCAGAAGAGATATCGATCGGTTTCGGCATGGTGGGGGTGGTGCTAGAAGTTGTGCCTTCCCTCCGTCTCAATCTAAGCCCCTGTGAAAGGAAATTCGCCAACTGCATTAGGGTTATAATCTGATCTAGATTTGAGTGGGTGGATGACAGATATTCAGGCAATTTGTTCAATACTTACTGGCGTATCATCATCTTCTTCTTCTTCGGCCATTGGAGATGGCGATTTAACTCTTTTCTTACTCTTGGTTGCTGTGGGAGGAGTCAGAGGGGCTTTCCTTTTCTTGTCAACGGGAAGCACTTTCTTCGAAACAGCCTGCAACATAAAAATCAGTTAGTGGTTTTTCTGATACTTATCTAAAATCAGGGTATGTCATAACATGGCGAGTAGCTACCTGAGTTTCTTCAGTTGGCAATTCAGGGTGCAAAGGACCCCCATCGAGTGCTGCCTTGTCATCATCAGTAAGACAATCACGGTGTTTTCTGAATACCTTGCCAAAGTAGTAGATGGATCCTTCCTTTATCTGGAAGTCCTTCCCACGAAGCCGGTGCCACCAATTGTTATACTCGTCAGTGGTTGCTTGAGAGATCACCAGCTCTATACATTCATCTGGAGTTGGAAAGGCGGCTGGACGAAGGCAGGAGGAGCATAGGACATTGGGAGTGCTCTTACTTGGTCGCCAGGCTGAGAAGATGTTGCAGCTCTGGATTGGTGGATAGGGGACATGTTGAGTAAAGCCAAATTGGCGAGCGAATAGATGAGGAGCATACACCTCTGATCCTTCAAGACCTCTGTTTGAGGTCAGAAGTGGAAGATCCGCCATTGATATGCACTGCAGGAAAAGTTCTTTCCCCGCCTGGCTTTGTTCTGCTGAGGGAAGGAAGCCGGTCTTCAAAGCATAAGGGTGCTTGCGGGTGAGCAGCATCTGAGCCTCGGAATAAAATCCAGGCGCATCTGTCTGGAAGATGATATCGAAGCATGCCGCGTAGCCCTGACCATACATTGGTTCTTGACCAACATATGCTAGACCTGCGATTCGGTTCTCGCCAATGTCTTTTGGCTCTGCGGCGAGTCCTGGAAAGTACATATTCGCCCAAATGTCTAAGATCCAAAGTGGGCCAGGCACGGTGAGGTTGAAAGGATTCATCGTGAGGGTATGCAGTCCCCGGTATAGGTGGGCTAGAACTATCTGCCCAAGGCCTATGTTCTCGTGGGCGTAAATGATCTCCGCCATCCTTCTGTAGGTCTTCGACATTTTGGCGGCGGTTGAGCAGAAAATAAACTTGTTTAACCAGAAATCAAGGAAGCAGATTCCTCCAATATCGTCATTTCTGTGACTGAATTCGTTCATCCAGGCTTGATAGCTGTAGGAGCCTGAGATATTCATGACAGAGGATGGAAACCGATCTTGGGAGTAATCATCTGCGTTGAAGGGTTTATGGCCTAAAGGGAATCCTAGCCCAGCATACAGGTCTAGGAGAGTCACGCTAGCTTGACCAAAGCGAAAGTCAAAGGTGTTGGAGGATGAGTTCCAGAAGCTTACTAGGGATAAGAAGGCGCATCGATTTCCACCTTTCTGGTTTAGGCTGAAGCAGAGTTCCAGAAGTTCGTTTATCCCAGCACGTTTCCATCTCGGGGCGTCTAGCTGTTGCCTGTCTTTGTACCATTTGATCATCTCTGAGGTTGGTAGCGGCCAGCAGCCGGTGGTGATTGGAGTCTCGAAGGGACTCGAACATTTCTGAAGTATGATGTCTCGATCGCGAAAGGCTATGGGAGGCGGAAGGCATATCTTCGATTGTGGATTGGTGCCGTCCGCCTCCCATAGCCTTTCGCGATCGAGACATCATACTTCAGAAATGTTCGAGTCCCTTCGAGACTCCAATCACCACCGGCTGCTGGCCGCTACCAACCTCAGAGATGATCAAATGGTACAAAGCCAGGCAACAGCTAGACGCCCCGAGATGGAAACGTGCTGGGATAAACGAACTTCTGGAACTCTGCTTCAGCCTAAACCAGAAAGGTGGAAATCGATGCGCCTTCTTATCCCTAGTAAGCTTCTGGAACTCATCCTCCAACACCTTTGACTTTCGCTTTGGTCAAGCTAGCGTGACTCTCCTAGACCTGTATGCTGGGCTAGGATTCCCTTTAGGCCATAAACCCTTCAACGCAGATGATTACTCCCAAGACCGGTTTCCATCCTCTGTCATGAATATCTCAGGCTCCTACAGCTATCAAGCCTGGATGAACGAATTCAGTCACAGAAATGACGATATTGGAGGAATCTGCTTCCTTGATTTCTGGTTAAACAAGTTTATTTTCTGCTCAACCGCCGCCAAAATGTCGAAGACCTACAGAAGGATGGCGGAGATCATTTACGCCCACGAGAACATAGGCCTTGGGCAGATAGTTCTAGCCCACCTATACCGGGGACTGCATACCCTCACGATGAATCCTTTCAACCTCACCGTGCCTGGCCCACTTTGGATCTTAGACATTTGGGCGAATATGTACTTTCCAGGACTCGCCGCAGAGCCAAAAGACATTGGCGAGAACCGAATCGCAGGTCTAGCATATGTTGGTCAAGAACCAATGTATGGTCAGGGCTACGCGGCATGCTTCGATATCATCTTCCAGACAGATGCGCCTGGATTTTATTCCGAGGCTCAGATGCTGCTCACCCGCAAGCACCCTTATGCTTTGAAGACCGGCTTCCTTCCCTCAGCAGAACAAAGCCAGGCGGGGAAAGAACTTTTCCTGCAGTGCATATCAATGGCGGATCTTCCACTTCTGACCTCAAACAGAGGTCTTGAAGGATCAGAGGTGTATGCTCCTCATCTATTCGCTCGCCAATTTGGCTTTACTCAACATGTCCCCTATCCACCAATCCAGAGCTGCAACATCTTCTCAGCCTGGCGACCAAGTAAGAGCACTCCCAATGTCCTATGCTCCTCCTGCCTTCGTCCAGCCGCCTTTCCAACTCCAGATGAATGTATAGAGCTGGTGATCTCTCAAGCAACCACTGACGAGTATAACAATTGGTGGCACCGGCTTCGTGGGAAGGACTTCCAGATAAAGGAAGGATCCATCTACTACTTTGGCAAGGTATTCAGAAAACACCGTGATTGTCTTACTGATGATGACAAGGCAGCACTCGATGGGGGTCCTTTGCACCCTGAATTGCCAACTGAAGAAACTCAGGTAGCTACTCGCCATGTTATGACATACCCTGATTTTAGATAAGTATCAGAAAAACCACTAACTGATTTTTATGTTGCAGGCTGTTTCGAAGAAAGTGCTTCCCGTTGACAAGAAAAGGAAAGCCCCTCTGACTCCTCCCACAGCAACCAAGAGTAAGAAAAGAGTTAAATCGCCATCTCCAATGGCCGAAGAAGAAGAAGATGATGATACGCCAGTAAGTATTGAACAAATTGCCTGAATATCTGTCATCCACCCACTCAAATCTAGATCAGATTATAACCCTAATGCAGTTGGCGAATTTCCTTTCACAGGGGCTTAGATTGAGACGGAGGGAAGGCACAACTTCTAGCACCACCCCCACCATGCCGAAACCGATCGATATCTCTTCTGGTGAGTCATCCAGCTCCACTAGTTCACCTTCGAGTAGTCCTGAGCCTGAAATAAGAATTCCAAACACTTGGGACGAAATTTCATCCGCCTGGCGAGAATATTCAATCCGCCTTGATTACTATAGACGAAAACTACCTATTGATGCAACTCCGCTAAACTGGCTTCCTGCTGAAACAGGTACAATCTGCACTCCCCTGGCCGCTGCTCCACTCTCGTCTTCCCATACTCCACTGACCAGCTCAATCCTCTCCTCAGAGAAAATCATGGAGGGAACCTCATCCGCCAGCGTCTCAACTGCACTAACAACTGTGGCGAACATGCCTAAGATGACACCACCGGATTCACTCCCTGGGCCAGAAGAAATTGGGATACCAGTAGAAGAATTTCTGGAAGTAAACCCAGAAGTGATAATAGATGCGAGCCTCTACCAGGACATGCCCCCAGCTGTACCTCAAGGCGAACCTGTCGAGGCCAACAATCCCCTAACTGGGGTCACGGTAGATACCTCCTCTGAATTAGAGGTACCTTTATAACAACCTTTAATCCGTTCATTTTTAGATTGTCATTATATTAATTCTTCTTACACCTGCACTCTTTTACAGGCAACAGAAACTCCAATCCAGCCTGAGAGTATTGGCGAGCAGAGCATGGTCCTGTTCTGCCCCCAGCCGAATGTCCAAGAAGAAGGATCTTCTACCCCCCCTTCTCCTCAAGCCATCACTACTGGTATCCAGATCATCCCACCGCTGAGTGATGATCCGCTACTGCAGCCACCAATCCTACAACAAGATGGAGCTGAACTGCAAGAAGCCTGGGACCTTTTCAGCCGGCTCTACCAAGAAGATCTCACAAATGCAGGAGTTCGTGAGAAGATTCACATTGCGCTGCAAACCGTGGAGAGTCAAATCCCATCCCTGCCTGCCGAGGCTCAAAGTAAGATAAGGGAAGCTCTGGACATTTTCCCTAGCCTCCTCGCGACCTTCCAAGACAAGGCGAATGAGATTCCCTTACAGGAAGCTGCTGCCAAGGAAAGAAATTTGCTCCTGTCTCAGGCCGTAGATTCCTACTCCTCGCTGATACGTTCCGTGGAACAAGAGGACGAAGTAGAACTCAAGCGCTTGAGACAAGAAAGGGAACACATTGACCGAAAAATAGCCTGGGTGGAGGAGAGACAACGAAGTCGTTTGGATGCAGCATCCGAACGAAGGACTCAGCTCGCCAAGCTTAAGAACGAATCAGAGCAAGGTCTGAAAAGCAATCTGAAATCCAAGTCTGACCTCCAACGCATAAAGGCTAAGCTCGCTAGAGTAGGCCTTACAATATTTGAATTCTCTTCTATGCCCCCCGAGTAACAGTTGCGGGGCTTTGTTTTGTATCCATTTTTGATATTGGATAATTGTTTAACAAAAACAACCCATATGTGAACAATACACATCCACCCCCAAAAGAATCTGTGAAACAGATCCTCTTCTCTCTTTCGTTCAAGAAGTTTAGAAGTATAGGATTTTACATAATTTTGTACTTGTAAAGCTCTTGACCGCAAAGTCATTCTTGAAATAGGATCAATAAATTTAGATCTTATTGACCTTGTTGATAATGAACACAAAATTTGCTGTTTTCCATGTTGAATGAACAAGAAATTGTTGAAGCCGAAAATTGTTGACAACCGTAAGCATTGATTCTCAATTCGACTAAATAAACAAACCCTAAACAGATTCATAACAAAAGAAAGCAAACTACGAAACTAATGAACCTTGAACAGATTCATAGTCTAAAGAAAGCAAACTACGAAACTAATGAACCTTGAACAGATTCATAGCCTATATTGCTGTTCATATTATTGGTGATAGCGAACCACTAACAGACCTCATCGCCAAATCATCTATGACCAGTATCCCGTGTATTGCCCCCCCTAGTAACCTTAGGCTGAGGCGAAGTAAACCGCCAAAGCCAGGGGACTAAGGTAAAGTGTTAGTGTCTCCAAAGAAGGTTTTTAAGTTGAAGGTTGCCCCCCGGCCTCGACCGTAGCGAGTGGCTCTTCATATTCCCATACGCTAGGGAAGTACTTCTTAAGGTGGCGTCCATTAATGGGGCTACGATGGACCTCACCCTCCAAATCTCTGAGTTGATAAGCACCTTTGCCAATAATTCGATCAATGACAAAGGGGCCCTCTCATTTAGGAGACCATTTGCCACGTCCAGTGTCTCGTTCGCCAAAGGGAAGCATGGCCTTCCAGACCAAATCGCCTTCACCAAAAGATTTACCCTTGGTACGCTTGTCGTAAGCTCTGGCGATCTTTTTCTTTTCCAATACGATGTTCTGTAAAGCATCTAAGCGCTGTTCATCGAGGTTCTCATGCTCCTGAAACATTGCCTGAACGTAGTCATCTCCGATTAATTGATGCTGCTCGCGAACTCGGAGGGAACGGACAGTGATTTCCAAAGGAAGAACAGCATCATGGCCAAACATCAAGGCACACGGAGTTGGACAATACTCTTTGGGCATATCGTATATATATATATATATATATAAAGCTAGAAAAAGGGGAGAGAACTAGGCCCAATATCTGACGTGTGCTGGAGTGATCTTCCCCGAATCCCTTGCCCATTAGGGTTTAGGGTTAATACAATAGTGTGATCTTGCCAAATAGTGTGATCTTACCAAATTCAAACTAGCCACTAGCCCAACAAGGATGGGCCGGAGCCTCAACTTCAAACCCAATATAACCCCATCATCTTCATAACCTTCTATGTTCAAATTTCACACACCTCCTTCTGCCTTCCCTCCAATCTCCCATCAAATCCCAACCCCAAAAACCACCACTCTGAAACAACTCCAACAATGGCAGTGACACAACTTCAACCCAACTCCACATCTTATAAATAATCTCAAAATTCATAGAAACTCATTCTGCACCATCATCTCTTCTTAATCTCCCACCATAAACTACTCAAAACAACTGAACCACAATTACACACCTCTAGTGAACCAAGTCCTGAACCAAGTCCTCACCGCCATGCTCAAAAACCAACCTTTTAACCCAAACCCCTCTTCAGTTTCAGTTTCAGCAACCTCAACTCAACCATGGACTACCGACTCAGTCTCCCAAGTCCTAACCTCCATCCCCAGAGTCTTCTTCCAGTCCCCTCGCTCCGTCGGCCGCCAAGCCGGCTTCCGCCACCGTGCTCCGTTAAAGCAACGCAATCTCTGTCAAGAAACATAAAATTCCACAATGACATCCTCCTCCTCGGCCCAGCTGCGCACAGAGACCTCAACAAAGTCAACCTAGGAGTCGACAAAGCCCTCGACTTTTACTACTGGGTCGAAACCCACTTCGGGTTCCAACACAATGAGTGAACTTGCAGAGACATGGCCATCGTTTTGGCCAAGGCCAATAGGCTGAAAGCTCTCTGGGATTTTCTCAAAGACATGTCAAAGAGGGTGAAACCGCTCTTGTTACGACATAGTCCATCACCTGTTTGATAAAATGCCTAGGAGAAGAGGGTTTGGTTAACGAAGCGTTGGTGGCTTTCTATAGAATGGAGCAGTTTCATTGCAAACCGGATGTATATGCTTGCAACACTATTATCTATGCACTTTGCAGAGTTGGGAACTTCAAGAAGACCCGGTTTCTGCTGGAGCAGATGGAGCTGCCGGGGTTTATGTATATGGATACGTTCACTTACACGATGATAAGCTCTTATTGTAGATATGGGTTGGAGATCGGGTGTAGGAAGGCCACGAGGAGGAGAATGTGGGAAGCAAACCATATGTTTCGGAATATGGTCTTTAGAGGGTTTGTTCGGGATGTTGGAGTTGTTTGAGGATATGAAGAAGAGGGATTGTACCCCCAACAGGGTTACTTATGATTCGTTTATTAGGTACTATGCTGCTGTTAATGAGATTGATAAGGCTGTAGATATGTTGAGAAGGATGCAGAATATGAATCATGGAGTAGCTACTTCGAGTTCATATACTCCGATTATCCATGCCTTGTGTGAGGCGGGAAGGGTTACAGAGGCCCGGGAGTTTCTTGTTGAGTTGGTTGATGGAGGGTCAATACCTAGAGAATTTACTTATAACTTAGTTTGCAGTGCATTGAGTTCAGCTGGAGAGGTCAATATACTTGGCGATGGCCTGCGAAAAAGAATAGAAGATGGTATGCAGAGGATAGAAAAAGAATAGAAGATGGTATAAGCACATAATGAAGGTGAAGCCAATAATGACTCGCAAAGGGTATGACAGCAAAGGGCATGGTGGGAACTTGATTAAGTGGTTATGCTCTACTCTGTCAAGAACTGCAGATGGCAAGAGTCCTTCATAATAGTCTCTTCTGGAGTTCTCAAGTTTGTTACTGAGCAGCCATGGCTAATGGCTACAACCTCAACACATACTCATTTGCACAGTTACATAGAGGTACTAACCATGAAGCACTGCCTTTGGTTGGCATACAAATATCTCATCTTGATGATATAACATTACTTGTTGATGATCCCCTTATCCTCTTGTTATAAATTTGTGCAGCAACTGTTTGATTTGTATGATGTTTCTAGTATAAAGCAATTTTCATCCCGCATCAAGCCGTTGGATTTGCTATATGTCAACTTATTTCTGATCGTTGTCATCATTTTGTAATTTGTTGAACTGCTGTTGAGATAGGCAACATTATTCTAGCAATTTCAGTCACTACTAACAGTTCACAGTTGTTCAGTTTTATGCATCTATGTATCTTTGAGGAAATATATCTGCCTATGGACTATGTAAATTCCTAGTTTAACCCAGGAATCATGATATATATAGACATCAACTCCATTGATACAACAATCATAAATGGTAGCACGAGGTCCTAGAGAGGACGCAGCAAATACAAAAAACTAACATAAGGTCCAACCCTGACCAGGTATAGATCCTTTCCTACCTCAGATTACAGAATTGGCAGAAATCAATGCTAGCTACAAGTTCACTCGTATGCACTGAAGTCTTAGTTCCCTAACTAAGGAGTCCTCTAGCTTGGTTATGTCGAAAGCTTATTTATCTTGCAGTTCAAATGAGAATCAAGAATTCTCACCACAATGTCTAGGTATATGCTAGACTACTGGAAAGGTAAGCCCCAATGTTCAAAGTGTAAGTCCAGCATTTCAGCTGTGGATTTACTCTAAAAGCTGATGTATCCTAGAACTAGATCAGTACACCAAGCTTCATCCCATAAAAACTAAATGCATTTTAGAATAACTAATCTAAGATTCTAGTTCATGTCTTACCTTAACACAAATAAACAATTCTTAGAGTCTGCTGCATATGGTTGAGTATTTAAAATGTTATCTGATACGTAAGGTAAGAGTTCTGATATCCTCTGCTTCTTGACTTTGTTGGTAACTTGGTGACGCCTCCATCTTAGAACATCATCCCAAACAAATTAAGACATATCTTTTACCGATCATGGTTGACTCTTTTTTTCTTCTTCTTAATTCTTAGGGTAATTGTCATCTACGATAGTACTAAGTTGACACGAGTTGAGATTAAGTAGTTTTTAGATTAAGATGAAAGATACCGATTATCAAACTTTGCGTATCATAGTCCTACCTGCTACCGTACCCTCTTCCTCTTGTTCCATACTTCGTTGCTAATCCTCCGAGTTGTGCATACTTTAATTATCAAGTTCTCCGAATCAATATTGGTTGAAAAGTTGTAGCTAGCTAGCTGAATATTGGTATCATCCTCAACTAGCTAGGCCAGAAAAGTTAATTCACCCAAGGCAACCATGTTGAATTTCAAGAAACTAGCTGACGAACACTCTTTAACTAACCTAAGACTTATTTTATTTTCCGAGTATATGTTATATTCTTCATCATTTAGCTTACATCATTATCTCAAACAATGGTTTATGAAGTATGATCGGCAGCCCTGTATTATTTCATAATCAGTACCTAGGCGGCTAGGCGGCTAGGCACATACATAATTCATCTTCAAAATATCTCCGCAGATGTATCTATATCATATATCCACACTCACACACAGGAATTGGAATAAGTATTCTAACGTGTTTTGAATCATTTGATAGCTATGTGACTGTGTAAATGAAATGCCATCGTCGTTTTGACCAAGTGGCCGGCCGGTCGGCTTTTCCAAGTAACTGATGATATGGCTAGTTTTTTTAGTACGTAGTCGGCTGGTTTTGTTATGCTCTCTCTCTCTCTCTCTCTCTCTCTCTCTCTCTCTCTCTCTCAATGTTCATTAACGAGTCTATTAACGAGTCGATAGAGGCGGTTTGAAATTGTAACTGTAGTTAGGCATGCAGCTGCCTTAGGCTCTGTGGGTTGATTGAATTAATTCATTGTACCGAGTTATAAGTTGACCCAAGATAAAAGTAACATATCATTCTTGGTTTTGATTCTTATTCTAATTCATCTATATAATTATGTAGATATCGCACTCCTGTACAACGGGAATTGGTATAATATAATATAGCAGCAATCAAACAAATGTTCAAGCTGGCCACAATTCGATCATTAAGACTAAGAAATTATACGCAATTATATAGAAGACGGTAGCTAATTTTAACATAGAAAATATCCTTGTTCTGTTTGCAAGCGATAAGTACGTACTGAGTGTCATTGCACATATATGTATAATTTGCTCATTTAAATTTAGAGCAAATGATCGAGCTAGCTAGCTGCATGGCTCACACCAGATACCGTTAGCTTATGATGTGTGCCTTCATAGTATGGCCAGTTCCATGCCTCTCTCGCTTTATAATTTTATGGTATACTGAGTGAGCATCTGAGGTTTAGTGAACTATAATTGTCGTGTAAATCGTGTATTATAAATAACGACAATATATATATATATATATATATATATATATATGAGCATAAATATTTCTGGAGAAGAAGGTATATATGGTTCTGCAGTATACATGCACTATACTAAACATGATTCATGATTTCTTTGTTTTATATATTTACGAAGTACGTATTAAGAAAAGAGATCGACAATGATTTATGGACCTTTCAAGAATGTATAATTTATTTATATGAAACAAGTTCAAGTGCATAAAATAATATTGAGGATGATGAATTCATAACTACTCCTTTCGCTCTGAACCATCTGCTGTATAAAATTAGATGGAATATCATGTATGTCGACACTTCCCCAAAATAATATTGGTTTGAGTTTTTTCTGTGATACTTTACCCCAAATTAAGTTAATTGCATGTTCATCTGCTAGCTCATGTATGTCGACACTTCCCCAAAATTAATTAGATGGCTAATTTTCTCTACGTTAGCTTGTTTAATTTGCTGTAACTCATGATGCATCTCTTGTAACTAATTATATTAATGTTGCATGCACAGGAAAAATACAAGATAAACAAGACAGCATGCAGGTCTGAAACGATATTCAATATGGAATATCCGATCCATAATTGATGACGGCTTCAAGGGAAGTGGTTACAATAATAAAGCAATCACTTATTTTAGTCAATCGAATAATTAAGTACTTAATTAAAAACTAAGCGCAGGTTTTTAAATTTCATAAAACTAGCTAATATCGTGTCGTCAATGATAGAGACTAAACAGTGTTATTTATCTTGCATAATTAAATGAGGCAAGATCAACTTGAGCTCCATTTAGATTCGATCAGAACTCGATTATTCTTGAGTTTAATTAGTTCCACATATATGCTACTCTAAGCCTTGATGATTATGACCATCGACATCTTCACTATATATACTTTCAATTTACACTATAAATCAAGTATAGGATTGCTATTTGAATGTGTCTGATCACAGCATCATTTAGGGTAAACTAATCTTGCAACTTCAAAATAATTAAAATAGGCTAGGGTTCATCTTCAGTCAAGGAGAGGCTAGGGATATTCCTTTCATATTCGGCCATCTGTGCATAAATAGTTTATTTGCAATTATAAATCTGAAAGGTGGGAAAGGCCGGATAGATGCGAAATTTTGGCATTTAACCGGGAAAAAGAAATTGAAGGCGTGGATCATGACTCCTGCATAGATTAAACTAGCTAATTAGCAGGTGATAGTAGAAGTAGCAGTTAGAATGCTCTCTGCATTTCAGAGATACTATAGAGTGCCATTCACTACCTTGTACTAAGTTCCAAATGAATGGCTTCCAGTCTTCCACTGATGACTGATGACCACCATGGACCAGGCATGCATGGTGTCCATTTAATTTGTTTCAAGCAAGTTACTATTTGAAAGTCTAGGATAGAATGGTACATGCAATACATATATTTTATGAAGTTGTGGAGTGAATATTGTCACTACATATGTTGACACTAAATTTTAAAAATGCGAGATGAAAGAACTATATATGTATTAATATTGAAGAGTTATGTTGTCGGAAATAGTAAACTACTATCCGAGAATCTTGGGCAGATGTAGTATATATAGTTTATAGCGATCGAAAATTAGGCCAAAACTAATTACAATAAGTTTGGACCCGTGATGGTGAGCTTTTGGTCCCATATGTTTTATTTTTCTTGGTTATTAGCTGTTTGATTACAATAAATTCTTACTAATTATTAGTAGAGACTAGAGAGATGGTTGGGCTATATCATGGTAGATGCCCTGATCGAGCGTGCCATGTCTGTTCTACTGAGGCGGCCGCTCCTAGCTTGCTTTTTCAGGTAGTCGCATGCAGTTTCTTATTGGCAAAATGAAACTTAGTGTTACTAGTAATACTTTTAAGAGATAGCATAGTAGGAAATCTAATAGACATAATTATGCGGTTTTATTGATGGTTATGTTATTAAAGAAGAAAGTACTTAAAGTAACGAGAAAATTGCAAGATCATCGAGTTATATATGATTAGTGATCGTGTCCAAATCAACTCATGAATTATTAACTTACTACGAATAGGGACTAATCCTAGAATATGCACATTAACCATTCTTAGCAAATTCATCGACCTTATTTGTTCATAACATAATGAATGAATTGCCTGAATGAATTGCATGCCTGTGACTATTTCAACACAGAGTAGCTAGCTAGTTTGTGTATTTTTTTTGTTACTTACTTTGTTTCATTAAATGATCGATCTGGTATCCTAAAAAGATAAGTTTCCTTTCTATGATAGTGGCCTATCTAGATAAGAAAATGGAAATAACACGAGCGTGATGTATATTTATGTTAGAAGCTATAATAGTTACAGATTACCATTTTTGCAACAAGATCCCATACACATGATATAAAGTTAAGAAAGTATAGTCTATTCGTCATTTGATCCGGAAAACAATAGGCACCAACTTACCTTACGGGCCAGCTTTAGAACATCTTCAAATATTCGTGAAAGGGAAACACAGTAACGTACTGATTCATATAAGAGGTGTGTTTGGAGTTAACCAGTTTCATTAGACGGTTAGTTTATTAAATAAACCTAATTACCACTACCACTAGCACTCTTAATAAATAAATGAAAATTAGATTCTTGATCACATAGCTAGTGACCCGTCGTTTATGCCACATGGATAAAGATGGAATAGAAGAAGAAGACAGCTCAGTTGTCTTATGTTCAGCGCTTGATGATCGACTTCGAATTCCCAGGCATTATAAATTCATGCACAATCCACCCCTTTATCTCCTCACTCCATTCAAGCATCAGTACTCGCTCTACTACTAGCTCTCTCTAGCTTCTGCTTGCTACACAGAGCTACAGGCATATCAGAAAAAGAGAGAGATGGAAAGCCAGCAGCAACAGAAAATAGGTGTTGGTGAGCGTGGAAGCAACCGCATATATGCGGCGGGAACACCACCACCCTGCTCCCATATCAAACAATTTGATGAACACCATGATGATCTTGAAAATAAGGTTTCCATCTTCATCTATATACACCTCGTGCATCATTTTCTTGCGCGGTTTTGAATCGAACTACTTAATTTCAATGTTTCCCGTACGTGTATGATGAGTTATAATAAGCTAACTTCTGAGGTTGGTTCATGTTATGTATGATTAGAAGCCTGGATGGAGGAAGTTTATGGACCATGTAGGACCTGGGTTTCTCGTCTCCTTGGCTTACCTTGACCCCGGCAACTGTAAGTCCTGCTCTACTTTTTATTTCTGTACTTTTGTTGTACGTGTATATATGATCGAGAATATGTATTTCGCGTTTTATTTTTCTTGAAAATGATTTGCTTATATATGTGGCATCATCTTTCAGTGGAAACTGATCTACAAGCTGGAGCAAATCACCGATACGAGGTAAAATAAGAGATCCATATATAAACAGAAGTGATATATAAGAGATCCATAATATTTACAAAACTATTAAGAAATTACAATTTGCGGATACATACGTACACACTATCCATAATTCCAGAAGTGATATATAAGAGATTCACAATAGATATCAAATGTGGATGTTACCTATCGTTGTGCCAGTTTCGGTCCTAACAAAGATTTCACAATATTTTAAAAGCAAATGAATCCTAAAAGGCTAAAAGGATCTTGTAACTTGTTTTTGCTCAGTGCATGTCTAAATTGTAAACATGAAAAGGAGAAGGTTAAAGCTGTGCACTAATTATGTTCTTGTCTTCTGATGATCGATCAGCTACTTTGGGTGATACTCATTGGATTGATCTTCGCTCTCATAATCCAATCTCTGGCAGCAAACCTCGGCGTCAGCACAGGTAACGACACAAACAATGTGACAGAACGAGCTTAAACAAATATTAGGTCCAATCTGTTGGGATTTATATGTTTAATATTAATTAAAATATGATATATATATATATATATATATTTTCTATTGTTTAATTTCTTTCACTTTAATTTTCTAATTATGCCGGTTTTTTTTTTCCTTAAAATTTTCAGGCAGACATTTGTCGGAGCTGTGCAAGGCGGAGTACCCACCGTTTGTCAAGTACTGTCTCTGGTTGCTTGCAGAGGTTGCTGTCATAGCTGCTGATATACCCGAAGGTAATCCATACATACATATTTAACTTTATGTGAAATATATAGATAGTAATTTGCTTAGTTTGTTCCGTGGTTAATTCTTAATTTTGGTATATATGCAGTGATTGGCACAGCGTTTGCTCTAAATATACTGTTCAACATTCCAGTTTGGACTGGAGTACTTATAACTGGTTTAAGTACTCTCCTTCTTCTTGGCCTGCAGAGATATGGGGTAATTAATTCATTAATAATAGCATGCATAGCTAAATCAAACTCTAATTATAAAATTGTATTTTGCATGATCATGCTGTACTTATACCTAATGTGGTCTTATCCTCGCAAATAAGAGAGCTTATCCTGTTTTAGTCCTTGTACGTACATTTTTTTGGACAAAATAATGCATCTTATATTATATATGTCATAACAGCAACTATCAAGGGGTAGTTGGGCAAAATTATAGAAAAACATTATCCTATATATAAATTTCGTGTAAATATAGATATATACAACTTGACCTTAACTAATGCATGTATAATTCTAAAACCTTAATGGTTTTGACCCGTTATTTGAGCTTGTTGTCAATAATGAGTCCAATATAATCATGTACGTGTACCCTAATTATAGTTTAGGCTTAATTGCATGAAAATATACATAATGTTTGTCGTTGAATTAATTTTGGGCAGATAAGGAAGCTGGAAATGCTGATAGCAGTACTGGTGTTTGTAATGGCAGCCTGTTTCTTTGGTGAAATGGGTTTTGTAAAGCCTCCTGCTTCCGGTGTGGTGGAAGGAATGTTTGTCCCCAAGCTCGCTGGCCAAGGAGCCACCGGTGACGCCATCGCCCTCCTCGGTGCCCTTGTCATGCCGTAAGCACATTTCTCCTACTATATCTAGTAGTAATATAATGATCTTTTTAGCTAGTCAAATATGTAAAGCTATCAAATTTTCTATCACGTATATCAACCGTTTTATGTTTGTTAATTAAATTTCTCCAGCCACAATCTTTTTCTCCACTCTGCTCTTGTGCTTTCGAGGAAAGTTCCAAAATCCGTTCGAGGCATCAATGTAAGCCCCATATACTCTCGATGAGCTTTCCTTAATCGTCAATTTTGTACATGAAATACTGTATTAGATTACTAACTTAAAGGTGTTTTAACTGCAGGATGCATGTCGATATTTTTTGATAGAAAGTGGATTTGCATTATTCGTAGCATTCTTAATCAATGTTTCCATTATCTCTGTGTCGGGAACCGTTTGCTTCGGAGATAACCTCTCTGATAATGATGCTAAAACCTGTAGCGATCTTACACTCAATAATGCTTCCTTTCTTCTCCAGGTGCAAATCTTTGATACGTACAGGCGCCATCAATGATTCAATATACATAACCATGTCACGTTATACAGACCAAATTGCTAATCTAGCTACTTTTCAATCTCACAGAATGTGTTAGGAAAGTCGAGCAAAGTCATTTATGCTGTTGCACTATTAGCCTCAGGGCAAAGCTCAACCATTACAGGCACTTACGCAGGACAATTTGTCATGCAGGTTATACCTGTGTTTTTTTACTGAACCTACATGTTTATAATTAGGTGGATAACTTAATTCTGTTTTTTCTAATGATGTAATGGTGATTGCAGGGTTTCTTGGACATTAAGATGAAAAAATGGACCAGAAACCTGATGACTAGGTGCATTGCCATTACACCTAGTCTCATTGTTTCCATCATCGGTGGGGCTTCAGGAGCAGGGAGACTGATTATCATTGCATCGGTTGGTCATATATAGTTTCGATTACATAAATAGATATTTTCCTTTTGATCTACATGCATGCATATATAATTATATTTCAGAAAAATAAGGAGCTAAAACTCACTGAAATTTGCAGATGATTCTATCTTTTGAGCTTCCATTTGCTTTGATCCCACTTCTCAAGTTTAGCAGCAGCGATACTAAGATGGGACCTCACAAGAATTCAATCTACGTGAGTAATTGTTTTCTATATTTGTTTATGAGAATCATTGAGCTTGTGTATGCACTGTAAATAATTGTTGAACAATGTATATCAAGCCGTAACAAGGAACGATGCATATATATCATGTATTAATGTTGGCATCGATTCTTTGAACGCAGATCATTGTTGTCTCATGGATTCTAGGGATGGGAATCATAGGAATCAACATCTATTACCTCTGCACAGCCTTCGTGGGATGGATAATTCACAGCAGTCTCCCCAAAGCTGCAACTGTGTTTATTGGGATCCTGGTGTTCCCCTTGATGGCCGTTTACATTCTTGCAGTGATTTACTTAACTTTCAGAAAAGACACTGTTGTAACATTCATTGAGCCAACAAAGAACGACCCGGCCGCCCAGATCCAAATGGAAAGTGGGATCACCAACACGCATGGACCTCCTGTACCTTTCAGAGAGGATTTGGCTGACATTCCTCTACCAGAATAAAGGGTTATCCAAGATCGATCAGCTTATCTAATGCTGCATCTTCTATTGGAATTGAGGTGTAAACCCTTATATTTTAAGGGTTTTGTTGCCAATTATATTGTCGTAGTTAGAAGCAAGTCAAATTGCTCTTAAACAAGTAGCAGCAGGACTCTTCTGTTAGTTAAATAGTGAATGCATAGCTTTATGTTGTACGTTCTTATGTTTTTGGTTAATGGAGAATAGTAATTATATTAAATAATCATAAATAAATAAGTTACATACCTCCCATGCAGTTTTGACTGTTACAAATGTGATCATATATACTTAGTGATGAAATCATATATTCATATTAGCGTTCTTTATTTAACATTCAAACAAGGTATATAGTACGTGAATTCATTGAGCCGACAAAGAGATCTGGCTGCCCTAATCAAATGGCCGGAAATTAAGTGGAATCACCAATACGAACGGACTTCCATCTTTCGGAGAGGATTTGGCTAACACTCCTCTAACAGAATAGAGGATTATCCAAGATCGATCAGAGAGCTGGAGCCAACCCTTATATGAAATCAGTGTTTAATTTGTTGCCAACCACAATTGTCCTGATAATTAGGAGAAAGTCAGAGGCTAGCTCCTTCAACCTGTAGTGAGGCACGTATCTTTCAGATCTATTTAGGTATTGTAGGATATCAGTATTAATTAATCATATTCGTGTTCCACTTTTTTCGTTTGCTTTCTTTTCGACAAATAATTTTCAAAACACGATTAATCAGCAATTTAGGCCAATTGATAAGATTTTCCTTGATCCAAGTGGTGTGGCATATTGGCATTAGATATCATGAGAGATGGCCAAAACTTAATTCAATAGCAGACTTTGAATTCTACATTGGCTGCTGGTTTTAATTTTATTTCATGATGTTCCAACGAGATGGAGTGCCTTGGTTGTGTCCTGTGTTTATTAGCTACAAGTGCATGAAGGCCAAATTAAAAACATACAGAAATGTTAATGGAGTAAATATTCTGATTTTGACTATCTTGGCATTAGGATTGTGAGAGGGGAAGTTGAAGTGGTTTTGATGATCAAAGTGACAAAAGTTGAGGTAAATTAGGGTTTTACGAGGTGGCCGGTGTAGTTAATTGGCAGACTGCAGACAGATTCCTTAAAATGTTGGGGATAATGATAAAGATTGATGAGGATCCAAAAATAGATTGATTGTTTGCAGTAATTATGTGCATGATTCTATTATAATGGCAAACCCTTAACTGGTGGGAATCAACGACACATTATTTACTTCTTTTAAATTGAATTTGAAATCGACGGTATTCTATCATCATTCAAAAACCTTAGCCTACATGCAAATAAATATTTAAAAATATTTTAAATAACCGGCCCAAAGGAAAAAAAGAGTACAAACCACTTTTCTTTAATTCGTTCTATACACAGATGCATATATATCTTGACGTCTGACTGATCGAAGAAGGTATTATTCTCTCTATCTTTTCTTCGTCTATTATGGCAATTTTTTGACAATATATTTTGAAAGATCCAGGGCGCAACGATCTCTGAATCTGCTTTCATTCGAGTGTATATTCTCTATTCTCTTGTTTTCATTTATTTGAATTCTCTTGAATTTAATGTTTTGAGGTTTTATCAAGACTGTCAACTGTAGAACTTCTAAACGGTTTTTTAGGGTTTCAAACACTCTGTTCTTTGTTCTTCTATGGTTTGTGTTGTTCGGTTGGAGCTTAAACCCTTAGGTTTTTTAAATTAGGGTTTATAGTCGAGTTGGGAGGGGCGTGGCTATGGTGGCAGATCGAGGTAGGGGTCGAGGACGAGGTTATGGTCAGAAAGTTGGATGCTATGATTATGCTGAAGGTGAAGGGGCCGTTGGCGTGGTCGTAGTATCCGACTGGATGGCTAAGCGCGCACCAGCTGCTTCAGCAGATGGTTGCCTAAGTACAAGATACTTGAAAGAAAGAAAGAAAGAAAGAAAAAATGTAGGATGCCTGCTGTTCTTAAGTCTTCTTGAAGTTTGCTTATATATATATATATATATATATTTCTGCTCACTGTATTTCCTTTCAAGCTAGTTTTTAAGTGTTGCAACCATGATTCTTTAAATTTTGTTTGTTAGGTCATGAGGTTAGGAGTACTATGTCATTCCTGCTAAGCCAGTTCTTTTACTTCTTTATAAACCTTACATAGGTTTGTAAAATGTCTCGTTTCTTTATAGAAATAATAGAGCAGTGCCTTGTATTTTATACTCTTTTCTTTAGCAGGAACTACAATCCAGTTTTTTAACAATCGAGTTTTCAAGCTTTCATCTGTTCTTTAATAAATGTCTTTCTCTTTCTTGGATCAGAATATCATGGGTCGTGGTGGTGGAAAACTGAACATGCAACTCATTGCCGATGAGAGGTCTCGCAGAGTTACGTTCCAAAAGAGAAAGAAGGGCATTCTCAAGAAAGCTTATGAGTTTGAAACCCTTTGCGGAGTAGATATGTGTTTGATAATCTACGGCCCCAAACAGTCTGATCGGCGACCTGCAGAACTCCACACTTGGCCACGAGAGTCAGATAAGGTTAATTGCATCATTGAAAAGTTCAAGCTCAATAACAAACCAGCCACCAAAACCTACAACTTGTCTGATTGGTTGCACGAGCAAAAGAGCAAGATGGATTCAAAAATCTCCAAACTGAGAAGTGATATGTATGAGGCCAAGTACCCTACGTGGGACGACCGCATCAATGATTTTTCAGAACATCAACTGGAAGAGCTTGTAAATGTGTTGGATCAAAAGATTGAATCAGGGAAGAGAACAATAAATAGTGTGAGGGCGCCACTGAATTTGCTGCTAAGTGGAAAGCATATTGCCGATGGAACAAGCCAAAAGCTCTCCAATCACATGCAAGATTATGCACACTACCTTGGTGAATATGAGGATCAAAAGCCTAGCTATATGAGTATGATGGATATGCACATGCCCTTCTCAATTGATCAACCTACTAGTTATTCTAAAATGTCTCAATATGATTCAGATTTGAATTCGATGATGACTAATCCGTTGATGGGTTATCCAAGCACTTACTATGATCCGAGTGGAGCAAATCAGATGATCCAGTCCCCTCCTGAGAATTTGGCGATGTTCAATAACGTTCCAAGTTCCTCGATGAGCCATTATACCCAACTACTACAAAAGCCTATCTCGTACACTCAATACCCAATGAATCTTTCGAGTATTTCATCACAACTGGGAACTTCTCAGGTGAAAGATCGTGAAGATGATATATGATTTGATCCATAACGGGACGGTTTGATGGATTTTGTGTTTTATTTTATCATATTTTAATATATCGAGTTCTGATGTGCTAGCTAGAATGCAAGGTTTCTAATTCAGTTTACATGCTTCAACTTTATATGAAGTTAGTCAAATTAGATTTTGGGATAAAGTACTCGGACATATTCTGTTTCTCTCTTTGAATAATTTTGATTGGTTCGTTTAATGGTAAAGGTAATTTATTAGCTTGGTAGTACTTGAAGCTTTAATTTCTTTGGTTTTTTTTTTTGTATGTAATTGTGTTCATTATTTACATCTTTGGTGTGACTTTTAGTTTCCAGTCGTGCACTGGTTCTTTAAAAAGCTAAATCAAGATTTTATCTCTTTCATTAAGAGAGCAATTATATGTCGATACGGTCGAGTTCCCTCCTGATCACGCAATGATATTGAACAATGTTTAGGCATAATTGACAGAGGAATTCTATAAGTTGCTTCTCTTTCGTTTGTGCTTGCACTACAGGTTATATGGGGTACAAAGATTGTCAGATAGTATTCACATACCGTAACAGTCTCCAAAGAATGCGAATAAATTGGGGTTAAAGCTTCATTTTTACATTTTGTTGATTCCCAAACTTGAACAATACATAAGATCCATGCAATGCATAACATGCAAAACTACACAAGGTGTCGCGAAGATTAATGCCATTTAACTTAACTGTAATACATCTAACATGGAAAGGCAAATTTGGCAGGAATTACGTACATATATATGTGATGTTTGTGCTAAAGTTTACATACTGATTATAGCCACGGTGATACATTTATACCAAATAATGAAGCTAGGTCAAACTAATGGCCATTTCAGGGTAAGTAATCAACCAACACGAACTCAAGTTGATTCATGACGAGTCGCCGAAGCGGCACTTCAATGATAAACTCTATAAAAGATCGTTAGTAGTATAAGCAAGTAGAGATCGTTCTAGCCGGAGATTAAGGGTACCTGAAATATAAGAATGTTAAAAAAGAACACACATATATACAATCAATGTCACACAAATATGCATGAAACGAAACAAAAGGGGTTTTGGATTTTTAACTAAAAACCTACGGCATAGAAACATAACATGAAAATAAATCCTAGACTACTATATACATGTTGGTCGACACTCTTTCACAAATCAATATCACATAAACAATCAAAACACACAACAATTTAGCAAACAAGACTCACGGCAACATATTAAAGTTTTCTACACTCGATTTAGTTCCAACCTAATTAGTTCCTTATCGGTTCACTAATCGATTAAGACTCACAAATACTTCAAGATTAACTTATCGTCTAACCCTAAAGTTATACCACACTTATCGTCGAAAACAAACATACATAGCAATTAGGTACAAAGTCTTTTTAGTCGGAAACATATCAACAAGCAAGGCGTCACTCTTCTGATTACTATGTAAATTCTTTAGACCACTCTCAACCCTTATTAAACAACACAAATTAATACAACTTATCGTATGACTCAACCTATGTTTATTTTGGCAAATATAAGATCGATACTCAAAACACATTGCAATTGTGCTAAGCAGCAACGTTTGAGGCACACGGATCTAATAAAACCAAATTAACATGCTTGCCAATTATCCTACTTCCTATCTTATTACAAGTTTTTTTTACTCTTTTAACATGCAATTCGTATCCTATGTTTAAAAAAAACAAGCAATCAACATACAAACGAACTGAAAATATAAATTGCAAAACCGAAACTCAAATCGTTTTACACATAGACATGCAATCCGAAACCAAGAATTTATACAAGTTTCATAGACAAAACCAAGCATAACTACATAAAATAAATACAAGCTAAGATGGAGAAGAGAATATGGGGTGGATCACACTTTGTAGACACCTTGAGAATGCTTCAAAGACGTGATGGAGAGGCTCGGCAGGAAACTGGACAGAAGATGAGGTTTCGGCAGAAACTTTGAGGTGGTGGTGGAATGTTTTTGGCTAGCTATTCTATGTAGGATTTTTGGCTGAACTTTGGTAGAGTTTTTTGTACTTTGGTTGTGCTAGAATGTGATAACTTTTTCTGAAGAAGGACTGCCTCTATATATAGGAAAAAAGCTTGAGCAAAGCCGGCATCAACAAGGAATACAAATCCTAACCCGAGTTGGATTAGATTTCTTACCAGCCACTCTTTGGTCTTCTAGAGTCTTCTTGTCCGATTTCTTCATGGATTAACACCTTCTTGGACTCCTCAATGGATCAACAACATGGATTGAAGTCCAATGGATCGGCTACTAACCTCCCTAGCTCAACCAAGAAAACTTCTTCTAGAACCGGCAATAAGCTTGGCTTTTCCTGGCCGAACTAGGGAAAGTCTTCTCTCCCTATTATTCTCTTTTTCTTGGCATGGTCGATTCTCCTACTCTTCATATGGATCAGAAGCTCTTGATTGATGCATTTGGATGCCATTTTGGTGTTCAAATGCAGAAAGTCACGAAAATGGGTAGTAGGTATTCTTCTCGGCAGGGCAGTGACATTATTGTCTTGTGACGGGCATAACTCTCTCCTCAAGAAAGCTTTTGATGCGATTCTAAGTTCTGTAGAAACTACACTCATAGAGATTTCCATGCATATATGGTTTGTACTCTGGTTCCTTGTGAATCGTCCTGGAGAATTTCTGTAAGTTGGTTGATGTACCCAGGAAATTACTGGAATTACTGGATTTGCACCGATTTTGTGATTTGTAATTTCCTGACATCTTTTCTTTGCTCCGATTAGAATAATTCCTTCCCATGCTCAATCGTCAATATGTTTCCTGCATATAAGAGAAGAAAAATCCATCAAAAGTATAGCCGAAGCTTTACAGATCCAACGAAACATCTCATAAACTCCTAAATCGGCTCTTTGACAATTTTATACATTTTTATCTATTCTTAGCACGATTTCTTTGTAACTCTACCAAATACTCATGACTCTATATTATTACTGGATTCTAAAACAATAAGGGTTAAACGAAGTATAAATGAAGGGTAAAACATATTGTATGCTCTTATCAATTCATCAGGACATTTTATATATTACTAGATCGAGTTGGCACTATCCTTATAACATGCACCCGTGCACTATAAAAAAGACTGCATTTGAGCAAAAGCATGGGCTACTAGGATAGCTCCTTGAGTTTTAATTCATCGGTATGCTTGAGCTTTACAAAGACCATTCAAGTAAGCTAGGTATTCGAAATAAACACAGCACGTTTTTTTTTTTTTTTTGAATCAACAGAAATTATATTACTAAAGCAATAGTCAAAATGCACGTTACATCATATGCCGAACTCTACAAAATTTGTTATAAATACAACACGTTTTTCCTTAATACGTTTAATATACCTCACACAGCACTACGACACTGTTCTTAACTTCTTATTCTTGTTATCATTCTCACACCTACTTTGATTGGATCAAGACAAATCAGCGGAAATAAGCTCGTCTGTTGGGAAGGAATCTTTTGTTTTTTCCTTTCATTTTTTCGAATGGTTGCAGAGGAATCTGTACGCACCGAAATGATAACATGCATCAACAAATAATAAAGCTTACATCCAACTACCTCAATTTCTTCTGCAGTTCTGCTGTTCGAGGGTATAGTGCAGATTGAAGAGTGGGCAAGTCTATAAGCCACCACAAACCGTGTGTTCGTGGCGGGTTCAGCACCCGGCGAACAGTCAGCACTGATTTGTGGTTGCTGTGTTTCTGTGTTGTGCTTAGGCGTGCCAGCACCCTTGGAGCGGTGCCACTCGACTGCGTGCGACCCCCTGGCGAGTCGCCTCGTCTGCTCCCAATTCGACTCTGACTTCCTGGTCAAGCGACTGTTACGCGGGCGCTGACTAAGCCGGCGTACAGGGCTCGAACAAGACCTGAATAGAACTCTCTATCAGGATTTTCTTCCCAACCCCTCGAGGATTGAGGATCTTACTTTGATCCGGAGAAGCAAAGCAGAGCTGTTCCAAGACCACGGGTATGTCACCGGAGTGACGACTCGATTGCTACCAGGGGTAGCGGACTGACAGACTCGATTGCTACCGGGGGTAGCGGACTGACTCGATAGACTCAGCAAACGCTCGGCACAAGTACGAGAGCGGATCAATCGTAGGAGGGCGGAGGAGGGTTGCGTGAGGCTCAGCAAATGCTCGGCGCAAGTACGAGATTAGATCGATCGTAAGAGGGCAGAGGAGGGTTGCGTGAGGCTCAGCAAATGCTCGGCGCAAGTACGAGATTAGATCGATCGTAAGAGGGCGGAGGAGGGTTGCGTGAGGCTCAGCAAATGCTCGGCGCAAGTACGAGATTGGATCCGTCGTAGGGCGGAGGCGAGTTGCGTGAGTAGACTCAGCAAAGCGCTCGGCACAAGCACGAGATTAGATCGATCGTGGGGCGGAGGCGGGTTGCGTGAGTTGCTCCGGAGAGGCTTTGGCAAGTTAGCGTTGCGCTAGAACTTGTGGTTGTTTGTATTTGGTTGAGAACCTCTTCCTAGATGCCAGCAGATTTATATTTATACGGCTCAAGGACCCCTAGGGCTGTCAACTCCAGCCCGGCGGATCTTTGAGATTCATTAGGAATGTCCTCCCTTATCCTGCTTTCCATCAAATCAGCAAAGATATTATCAGAGGTATAGTTGGTATTGAAGCTTCGAAGTTTGGAGCAACACGTCATGACTTTGCTTGTTATGCTTCTGTTACTGTTTAACTTTCATCATTGCGCAGTATGGCCGGTTCCTCTAAAAACTTCCCTAAAGCATGGTGCAGCATGGCTTGTAGTTGTTAGTGATTGATAGCCTAGCGTAGGTAGTGAAATCATTGCTATATTGCTTCTCAATCTCAACAAATATCTTCGCTGATGGATTGCTACGAAACAACCCCAATCGGATTAGGAAGCAACTCACGTTCCCCTTCCAACTCAACTTCCTTGGTTGAAGCGGGAAAGCACGCTCTTAAAGGGTTTGACTCTGATCAAAAACCCTACCGGGCCTCGGGGTGAAAGCCCAATTGAAATAAATTCCAATTGTGGCCCAAACACCGTGATCAACTCTGTAATCCTTCTTTGCAAACAGTGAAACATTGAGGTGATTAAGGTGCAGACCCAATAGAGTATACATTCCTATATAAACCTCTACCTAGCTATGAGCTTAAATGATCAAAAGAGCTAATCTACATTGCTATTCCAAAATGTGGTCCTTAGTACTCCAAACGCTACCCATCAAAGACCTTCCTCTTTCAACTTATCTCCTCCTCTTAATCCTAGCTTTTCTCTTCTGGAAGAGTTCCAAACTAGACCAAAGACAAGTGCTCAAGTCACCCCCAGGGCCATGGAAGCTGCCTATTCTAGGAAACTTGCTTCAGTTGGCTGGTTATCCACTGCCACACTACCCATTGAGAGACCTAGCCAAGAAATATGGTCCCATTATGCACCTTGAACTAGGTCAGTCGGAGGCTGTTATAATTTCATCCCACAAAGCAGCCCTGGAGGTGTTGAAGACAAATGAGATCAATTTTGCTCAGAGGCCTCTGGTTTTGCAAGTCGAAACCATCAACTTCGGCCGAGGAAGCTAGCATTGCCTTTGCTCCTTATGGAGATTTCTGGAGAGAGGTGCGCAAGATTTGTGTTTCCGAATTACTATGCGTTAAGCATGTACAGGCATTTCGGGTCATAAGAGAAGAAGAGGTATAGAACTTTGTTGAATCCATTTCTTTATCATCATCAGCCATAAATTTCAGCGAGGAGAGCTTGCTCTTGACAAACGGCATCATATCGAGGGCCGCATTCGGAAACAAGTGCAAATATCAGAAGGAGTTCCTAGCGCGCAGTGCTCGATGAAGCACTGAAACTCGGTGGAGGGTTTGACATTCCTGATTTGTTTCCTTCACTTCGATTTCTTTGTTTCGTTACTGGGACTATACCCGCCATGAGAAAGATGCGAGACAAGATTGGAGTAGCACTTGACAGTATCATCGATGATCATAAGAGGAAAAGATCACTGAAGAATGATAAACCAGAAGGAGCTGATCATGATGATAAAGAGGAGGAAGATCTAGTCGACGTACTTCTAAAACTTCAGGAGTCAAATAATGATCATGATTTCAAATTGACAACTGGTCAAATCAAAGATGTCGTCATGGTATGTAATCCTATATTGAACAACCAAGAAAAATATATATTATTGAGATCTCTCTATTCTGAATAGTTGATTAAGATATATGAACTTGTTCCTTATACATGGATATATATCATGCAGGAAATCTTCGTGGCGGGAAGTGAGACATCAGCTACAACCCTATCATGGGCAATGTCAGAGTTGTTGAAAAACCCTAGAGTAATGAAGAAAGCCCAAGCTGAGGTGCGGCAATCAGTACTCCTAACAAGTGAAGATAACACGTTAGACAATGTTGAGCACAAAATGGATTACTTGAAGTCAATTGTGAAAGAAACATTGCGTTTGCACCCTCCTACGGTCCTACCCCCTTGCTTTCAAGAGAATCAAGGTATGGGCGCTGGCTAGAGATCCGGAACAATGGGGGGACGATGCTGATTCCTTCAAGCCGGAGAGGTTCCTCCATGACTCGCCGACTGCTAAAATCGACTTCAGAGGAAGTAAATTTGAGCTCATTCCCTTTGGATCCGGTCGAAGAATATGTCCGGGCATGTCATTTGCCAATGCAGTGATTGAGCTAACTCTTTTCCAATTGCTCTACCACTTTGATTGGGAACTGGCTAATGGGATCAGACCAGATGAACTAGACATGACTGAGAGTTGGGGTGCAACGTGTAGGAAAAGGGATGATTTGCACGTCATTGCCACCCCTCATTTCCAAGAATTAGTGACCAAGTCCTAGGATAGGAACACCGATATTGGCACATTTGATATGGTGTGAGTTGTATCAATTTTTCATTCAAGTTTGAGTCTTTCCTTAAATAACCTGGGACAGGTATTGTGCCAACTAAAGTACTATGAAAACTATGCATAGATTTTCAAATTTCCATTTATCTAATATCTTCATCCTGCTCAGACATACGAAGCTTATGACATACTAACAAGTTTAGGACTCAATATATCGAAAAGGAGACATAATGGCCTCATTTTCATAACACAATTCCTCTGGACTGAATCAATTTTAAGAATTAAGGTATGCACATACAGGGCCTACAGACTGCCGAAGATATTCCTATATAGAACAACACTACAAAGTGTGACATGGCTCATGAATGAATTACATCTATTTTATCCTTTATCCCTTCCTTTTGATTTCAGTGCAGAAAGCAACGACCAAAAGGAATAGCCATTTAAAGCCCTAATTTACATCCTGCTTTCTTTCAACCTAAACCAGAGCTTGTACCTGGTACAGGCCTCAGCATCGGATGATTTAGAGCCGGCCGACCAGTCCCTGAGGAATTAAACATGGTATTTGGAGCTGATGAGGAGGCTTGTATGGATGCCAAGGGCATCCTCGGTCCCAACCCTAGCATTGATTGCTGTGGAATGAAAGGCATGTGAGAATGGACTGGTTGGCTGTTGCTGTATCCGGATACACTTGGCTGGGAAGCTGAAGATGACATAATTTGTTGCCTATTGTTACCGGTGTTATTATTGGCCATGGAAGAACCAGCACCTGTTAAGTTTATGGGCGGAGAGACTCCCGCAGGTCCAAACCGAGTTGAAATAAGACGGGTACGTTCAGCAACCATCCTCTGCCTTGTCTTCTCCACTTGTTCACATTCTTTCATTAGATAAGTTTCCACTTCTGCAAACTGCTTTAACTTCAACTCCAATCTCTTCAACTACAATAATTTTACATGAGAAACAGAAGTCCAAGATAAGAACTAATATACTAAGTTTGAGTATGAACTGCAAAAGAAAACAAATACACCCTGATTACTAAGATACTAGGGGAAACTACAGGGGCAAACTAGTCAATGTAACCAAGTCACAAAAGATCCTCATGGTCAGAGTGATCCAAAATGTCACCCATATGGATAAATTAAAAAGAGGAAGGTTGACGACTTGGTGTTAGAAATGTTGGTAATCTCAGTCCAACTCCAATTTCCATCAAATTCATTTATAACAAAAGAAAAACCGATACACCCTGACTATTAAGATAGTAGGGGAAGCTACAGGGACAGAACTAGTCAAAATAAGCCAAGTAACAAATCATATAGTTGGGAGTAAATCAAAATGTCACCCATGTGATAAAAAAGAAGCTGGTGTTAAAGTTGTTGGCAGTCTCGGTCCAACTCGACTATTGCTTCCAATTATTAAAAGTTCAGTTTGTGTGTGTAAACTCATGGGTCCAATTTGACAGAACCTGGACAGTATGAATTAAGACTGAGATAGGCAACAATTCTCGCCCAGTGGCAATTTTGAAAATTTGGGCTCAGGGCAACATTGTGAACCAAAACCGACACGGATGAGTCTTGAATTTCAGTTTAAGTGATTTTCTGAGAATGTCCAGTTATCAAGGGCGTATATGAAAATACTCATGAACAAAAAGAGGCATGTGAGAGAAAGAGAGGTGAGATGTATTAAATCTGTATAAAATTTATATACAAAATTTACACTGACGAGAATGGTACTTACTAAAGTCACACTGACGAGAATAGATACCTCTGTATGGCATGTCTTTATCATTTTTACGCTGATCCAAGTATAGCTCTAACCCATAAATAGCTATCATTTTTACGCTAACCCAAGCATAGCTCTAAACCAAAAACATGCCAATAGAAGTTCTCTACATCTTTCTAAGATATTTTTTTTTTTTTCCTTAGCTGAACTTAGGTTCCAAAAGGACCCTTTAGCCAAGTTCAAGCATTTCTAAGATGTCCACCACCATGTTCAAACTACTAATAAGTTGATAACTAACAGCTAAGAACACTATTAATAACTAAAAATAAACTAAAATTAGAAAACTGCATTTAACCATAGATTTACCTGATGGTTTACGATATTAGCAGATAGCCTCTGAATTTCCCGTTCTTCATGATCAGCAAACAATTTTGCTTTTATTGCTGCAGCAGCAAGGCCAGCTTTGGCAGCAGCTTGCACTTTTTGTGCAGGTACTGGAGTAGCCCCTGCCTCATTTGTACCCCAAGAACCTTGTCCTGCTGAACTCTCCTCTGAAGTTTGATACATGGGATAACTGGAAGTGAGAAAGAGAAAACCTAGATAATGATTATGAAAAGAACATGAAAACTCCAAGGCCTACCCTTCTGCTGAACTGAATTTGCAGTATTTCCATGAGAGCCACCTTGACCATGCATACTCTCCAAATGAATCCTACATGTATGTAAAATAAGTATTAGTTCTACAAACAAAACAAAGTTTGCAATATCAATGAAACACGTACTACAATTTCAGTGAAAAACTGTTGATTTTGAATACATTTGTTACACTAGCGGTACAAGAGATTCCCTCTTTTACCAGTAATATTAAGAACTTAGAACAGGTTCAACAGTAAAAATCGGAGAAGTGAACACCATGAAAGTGCAATTGTGAAACTGCGGATCTCCGTTACTCATCTGACTAGGAAATTATTTTGAGAAATGAATGTAAGAAGGCAGGTACTTAAAAGTGAGTTGCACTGCAAAATATTAAACCAAAGGAATTACCTATGTCCTCCTGATCCTTCATGCAAATTACTTCCAGAAGCAGATAAGCCATTGTCCTCAGACAACACTGCTAAGGCTGCATGTGCACAAGATGCAGCAACTCTTGGCCCAACAGAAGAGGCCAGAAAGGCAACCTACAAAGTATTTCCAAAGGTTAGCTATTTATGAACATGAGTGAACCTTTATCTTTCTTCAATTATATCTCTAAGTAGAACTCCCTCTCTTTTCCTTTCAGCATAAATTTGATCATTTAACCAGTTTAAATAAAAATTATAAAATTAACTGAAGAGATCCTCTAGTCTTGAAATCTATTTTCGCATCCATTCAGTCCTCTACACCAATTTCATCTAGTTTTCAGTTGCTTTTTTGTCATTTGAGCTTAAAGTGATAAGATATCCGCCCCACAGAACCACTCTCGCCAGCATGTAAGGTAATTATTCTCAAAGCTTCATAACTTATAGTCTTAGTCCTTGTCCACTTGTTCTATTGTTGTGTTCTTGTGTTTCAGTAACAGTACTTTTACATGTGCATATGCTCCCCTGACATATATTTGTAAATAAAGGACCATGTGCAAGCTGGGGAATAGTCACCTACCAGGGACATGACTGGATTCCCAGAATTTGCAAAGGGGAACCTGCTTTCAGAATCACCATCTTGTAGGCAGGATCCTACAATGAAGTTATAAGAAGAGAAGTTATAGAATGTCAGATATAGATCATGATTACTTGAAGAATGTGCACCATAAGCAACCAAGCACACCTGCTGAATTGCCATTTGAAGTTGAATGGAATCCGCCATGAACATCTCTATTTGACGAGTTGGATGACAGAGGTATCCCTGGAACTTCAATATTTTCCAGCAAGCCATCCTCCACAGGCAGACGTAGAAAATGAAGGATGCATTGCGCTTTTGACTTTGTACCAACATGCTCTGCAATTTCATTCCAATTCTCATTATATATTTCCATTGCCTCAAGCAGCAGTAGGGTTTCCTGATCAGTCCAATGTTCACCATCTAGATCACCATAATCTTTTGTTGAATTCACTCGTATGAAATCTATGCTTGAATGGCCCACAACATATCTTCCCTCATGGAAGCAATTAGAGCAGAGCAGTACATCAACCTGCAGTACAGGAATCCCATTAGTTATATGGATAAACTCACCAGTTGGGTTCAGCTACAAGACTCCTATCTGTAAACAACCACATATAAGGTTACCTATTATGTATTGAGCATATATATACAACTCTCATCCAAATGCAGGTACAATAAAACCTGGTGGTGGGGTTTTAAATACTCACTGTTGAAATTTAAGGAGTTCTCTTGTTTAATATATGTCCATCAGGCATCACAAAAGACAAATCAAATTTAAACCCTTGAGTATTAGCCTAACAACTATATTTTATTTAGGAAACAACTAGACCCCCTCCTTGTATGATGGTACTTTTAATAACACTAAAATAACATGTTGTTTTTATGTTTGTCAACAATCCTATATGATCTAAACTAAAGTTTTGATTAAAGAAACATCCAGACTGAAGACACTATGTGGGCCATCTCCCACCCTCTAGGGCAGAAACTATGTAGTAGATGGTTATAGGCCCATGTTTAAACTTCAACAACTTGAACTACCATAGCTTTTACTAAATCATAAGTTGCACTGGCATATACGAGAAACACACTAGAAGTCAAAGATGGTAATATGAAAAGGAAATCTGGAAGCAATTAGTATAGAAATACTTGTGTGAAAATTCATCAACAGTATATTGTTCAATACCAAATAATGTAAGCTAATAGGCAAATTCAGGATATTAATAAATTTCACTTTCAAACAACATTGATTGTGCATCCCAACTACACCTCATTGCATGCAGAACCCCACCAGTTTTGCAAGACAGGTTCAAACAAAGGTAACTAATTATAAGCAAAGGTCAAACTGATTCACCATGAAAGCATATAACAAGAGTAGACACATCATACTCCAAAATACCATTCAGGTACAGTTTTTAGCTACTTCAATCATACCAACACAAATTGACTCAACTATCATAACACTCATCATTATTTAGCCACCATTAGACGTGAGCTTCAATACCATTTTCAAACAAATCATGTCTAATACATACAGGTAAATTTTCAAGGGAAATTTTAGACCTTGTTGTAACTCGAGTAACTTCTTGGACTAGGACTAAGTGTCAAATCGTGATGAAAGCAAGAGCCAAGGAATATTGTAGATCAAAGGAGCTGTCTAGACCCCTCTTGTGCCAATAAAATAAAAAAATATAGCTTCTTTACTAAATTGGGATGTTAGCTTCCTGCAGTTTCATCACCTTTCAACTCTAACAGCAAAAGAAGTAAAGAACTACCCAATTGACAAAAAAAGGACTTATAGAAGTAATATAACATGAAGAGCAATTAGAGATTACCTCCTTCTGTGACTGATAGCATACACTGGGAAGCGAACTAGAACAATAATTGCAATGATTTTCACATAGACGTTTTCGAATTCTGTTGTCTAAATCAGAGGCGTCGTCATCGTCGTCATGACAGGACAATGACTTATAAACATCAGCTGCCTTAAGCCTGCATCTGGGCTTGTCAAATCTGATTAAACTATCAATTGACTTCAACGCAGCTGATGGAACATGAATCTCACCATTCTGCTCCTCCCTTAAGTAGGAATTACCATTCCAAGGCTCAGGACTTGGTGCAGCGGCGGAGTAGTTAATAATTCCCCAGTGATCAAGAAACCGAACTATTCGAGTCAAATCTTCATTATTTAGATGGCTTGTTAATTTTGTGCAATCAGGGACTGTAAGCCTCTTCTCTGGGTTTTCCATGTACTTGGCAACAATTTCATTCCTACTTTGCATGTACATCTCAGGTGTAAACTCTGGCGATTTTCCTGAGAAAAAATGTGGCACCACCTGTCTCTCCAGTCGATGCACTGTACTAGGTGAAAACCAATCTGCCAACAGAAGAATCCCAAAAACAAAAATCCATTCATCAATATACATCTTCATAAAACAGCATAAAAGCGTGCAAAGCAATTTGCAAGGAAAGGAATCACAAAGGATTATCACAGTCCACCTCCGAGAAAAAGAGAACAAAAGCCAAAGTATCTAATTGTCCCCAACAGCACACACACTCTTATGCCACAATTTTTGGCTATTATCCAGAGTATGTTGTCATTCATGACACACCAGTTTCCTATAAACTCGAAGCAGAAATTTTTGTTTGGATAAAGGGTCTTAATATCTCTTTTTATAAACATTCAACTGTTGTAATGTCATTCCAGGTCATCCCCACAGACAAATGACACATGTTGAGTCAGATCAGTTCAATTATAGCCACTGTGACAGTTCCACACAAGTGAGTTGTACAGAAGTACAAGTACAAGGAAGCTTTTTCAGATAAAGCAATCTTGTTAAGAGTTATTAAATATGAGATAACAGAAAACTTTCCAGCAGCTATCTGATTCCCACAAGAGACGAAATTACGAAAGTTTGCAATACCAGAAATGTTGATGGTATCTAAATTCCTCACTAAATGAATTTCACAAAGCCAACAGCACTAGCTTCATATCAAACGATGAGACAATTAATGCAATTCGGCAATTCGCCCTGCCAGCTCAAAACCAAGCTGCTAATACAAAGTAACCGCAACAAAAAACAATCTATAACCAACACCTATACACACCGAAAATCGCGACGAATTGCACTACTTTATCAAGCAATTTTGTCACTTTCTAGCTCAGAAACAGTCATAAACACAGTTAGAATTGTATACCTGCGTGCATTGGAACCACATGAACTCTACTCCCGTACCGCTTCACAACGCCGCGGCCTTCCATAATCGACGGCGGCGTGACCACATAGCTCGAGCTGGCGCCATCAGGACGGTCCTGATCCAACGACGCACAATCCGCCGGCACCGCCGACAACGCCTGGAGCTGGCCGTATGACACATTCTCCAACACCAAAGGACTCACCGGACCTTTCCCGTCACCGGAGGAGTGAATGTGGTTAGCCCGCTCGAGCGCCGCGAGCGCGAGGACCGAGGAGTGGGGCCTATTGACGGTGCGCAACACGACCGGAGGGAAATCGTTGTGGCGGACCCCGCCGTCGAGGACCTCGGTCTCGTGCGGGGCGGGATCGGCAGCGGCGGGGTCGGGGTCGGAGTCGTCGTGGTCGTGGTCGTTGTTGTGGTGGTTGTTTTCGTCGGGGGCAGCGTCGTCGTCGTCTTCTTCGTCGTCGTCGCGAGGACGGCGGCGGATTTGGGGGTCACGCTTTCGCTTCCGCCATTTGCCGCGCCCGTCTGTGAGAATTCAAACATTTAATTTGAGTCAAAATTGAAAAATCGAGAGAGAGGGGTTTTAGGTTTAGAGAGAGTTTTACCTGAAGACGGGAAGGAAGGGGAGGCTGGCATTGATTTCGAGAGACGAGTTTGATTGGCGCAAAATAGAATCCAGAGAAGGGCTCTCTGCCTGCTCTGTCTTTCAGCTCGGCGCTGTGTGTGTGTGTGTGTGATTTATTTGCTTTTTGTTTATTTTTTCAGTATTTTCTCTTTTCTTATTCTGTTCTTTTCATCTGCTTGCATCTGTGTGTCATGTATGTATATACGTATGTGAATGTGTACATTAGGTGTAGGTATGTATATTTATCGTCTCCGGCATGCTTGACGCGTGCTTGAGCGATTGCGGGTTTGTAACTTTTTATGAGATGGCAAGATCTATCTGAATAACGTATGACGTTTGTGAGTAGCTGAGAACTCTTGGAGTTGTGTATGTAAACGTAAGTTGGGCGTTTGAAGATTGTAATTTGTTCATGAGAAACAATATCACCTGAATCGTATTCTTATAATATGATATGTTTGATGAAGAAGGAAAATTATGAAATAGGAAATTCATAATTTCTAATTCTTAAATTTGAAAATCATGAACTCTCATGAAAACAATGAAAGAATTGATTGTGTGAATTATGTAATTCAATTTAATAGTAATTTTATTCTTACTGTTATTTTTCTCACCTGTTTATACGCGTGCGTTGTTGTTCTTATTTTCTCTCGTTCTCTTTTCACTTCTATCATTATTTTTTTCTATTAGCTTCATGTGTATGTGGTATGTGTGTATACACCAAACGTGTCTATAAGTTCTTATTTTTTTACTTCCTGATGACCGTATAAGTATATACATCTATCATCTATGGTACGTGGTATGTCGCATATTTGACGCGTACTGCCAGAGAAATTTTGAGCTGGATACCTTTTTTTATACGTTATTTCTGAGCAGGCGAGATCAATCCAAATAACTCATGACACGTGTGTGAGTAGTTAGAATTCATTCAAGTTGGATTTGACAAAGGTAAGTTCGGTCTAAAAATTTTAACGTGCGCTGAATAGAATTCATGAAAAATAAACAAGGAGAAAATGAAAAAATACATAAAAATTTGTTATAATTTTTTTTTAAAAAAGGAGGGTACTGGGAAGAGACCACAAACAGGCTCTCAGGTGTTTAACCTGATCCTTTTGTACCGAAGTCTCAGCAGTGACGCGCTCAGGTGTTTAACCTGATCCTTTTGTACCGAAGTCTCAGCAGTGCCGCGCCTTTTGTGCCGAAGTCTCAACAGTGCCGCGCCAAAGAAGCAGCGACACCCCCCCCCCCCCCCTTTCGGCCAATTGAGCACTCCGTAGAGGGTTGGACCTCCTCGCAAGGCCTTTTACATACACAAGGATCGAACCTTCGACCTTCTTTAAGTAATTCAGTCTACTTACCAACTGAACTGGACCCTTGTGGGTATAAACTTTCTTTAATTTAGCACACATTCCAAAATAAAAAATAAATACAAAATGAAAATAGAGAGATTAATTGCACTACTTCTCTTTTCCCTCTTTCTGGGATTGGAGGGAATTGCACTTGAAGACCTGAAATTCCAATTCCAACTCTCCATGCTCTCACTGAAACTGAGACCTCTCTCAATCATGAATAAGAACAACAAGAGACAAATCCGAATCCAATCTCCCCCACAAACCCTAAACTCCAAAAGACCCAAAACCACCCTCCTCAAATCCCCCAAATGGGTCACACTCAACCTCACCCAGTCCGAGCTCTCCCTCCCCCTCACCTTCCGTACCGGCCAAACCTTCCGGTGGAGACAAACCGGCCCTCTCCAGTACACAGGCGTCGTTGGGCCCCACCTCGTCTCTGTCCAGCACCTCCAAAACGGCGACGTTTACTACTGTCTCAACCACTCCTCTATTCCCCAATCCGATGCCGAGTCGGCTCTCCTTGATTTTCTCAACATGGGTATTTCCCTCGCGGGAATTTGGGAGGTTTTTTCGGCTAAGGATTCGCGGTTTGCTGAGCTGGCTACACACTTGGCCGGTGCGAGAGTTCTCAGACAGGACCCACTTGAGTGTCTGATTCAGTTTCTGTGTTCTTCAAACAACAACATTGGGAGGATTACGAAGATGGTGGACTTTGTGTCTTCGTTGGGGACACATTTGGGGTCTGTCGCAGGTTTCGAGTTCCATGAGTTTCCAACCTTGGAACGGTTGTCAATGGTCTCGGAACAAGACCTCCGAGAGGCCGGTTTTGGTTACAGGTCTGTTACTCTCAAACTACTTAACTGCATTGTTCTCAGTCGAAAAGTTTTATGTCTTTAATGTTAAAGATTGAGACTTGGTTTTGTTGGATTGGTGTGGATGAGCAGGGCTAAGTACTTGACTGGGACTGTGAAGGCGTTGTGGGCGAAACCTGGGGGAGGTGAAGAGTGGCTGTTGAATCTTCGGAAACTTGAACTTGAAGAAGTGATTGATGCTCTTACCACATTGCCTGGAGTTGGTCCGAAGGTCGCCGCATGTATAGCTCTTTTTTCGCTTGATCAACACGATGCCATTCCTGTTGATACACATGTGTAGAAGGTAATGCTTTAAAGACTCAACTTTTAACACTAATATGATATGATGCTCTTGGATTTTGTTACTGTGATGATGATGCGTAAGGATATGTAATAGGAGGTAGGCCATATAGTTTGTAGCAATCTGTTTTTCGTTTGGGGTTCTATTGCCATAATATGCTTGTGTTTGAATAATGTGTTGATGTGTGAATGATTGTTTCTTGTTGGGGACTGAATCAGATTGCTACAAGATACCTCATACCTGAGCTAGCAGGAGCTCGTCTGACACCAAAGCTCTGCAGCCGTGTGGCGGAGGCATTTGTGAGTAAATATGGGAAATATGCCGGATGGGCTCAAACTTTGCTGTTTGTTGCTGAATTGCCTTCACAAAAAGCTCTCCTGCCACCACATTTTTCAAATGTCAAAGAGAGTAAGTCTACCAAGGAAAAGGGGCTTCAAACAGTGAATAACAGACTTGATATCATACACATGATAATGCCAGCTGAAGCAAGGCCTAGTTGAGTGAAAATTGTTGTTTGGAAATAGCACCTCACTAGCAAGGACTAAAAGTTAAACGAAGCACGAGAACTCTCTCCAGATCCTTGCAAATGAGGGTTCTTAAAGATGATTGATAGTGGCATCTGGACTGCTGGTGGAAATGACTCGCAAGTGCTCTTTTCTTTTTATCACCACTGCTAGCAATTCTTCCTTCTGACCACTGAACCAATATGTCCATTGAAGTAGTCATATTCTTGTAGGAATCACTTGAGGTATTGATGCTTGTTGAATACATTCTCGTGCCTCACTCAAGATTATTTGTATTTACATGTTTTTGAATCTAGGTATGTTTATGTATGTTTGAGCAGCTCTAATGTGGCCTTGCTCAGACATAGATTGGATTATATGATTTGCTCCCGTTACAGGATTTATCTAACTATCCCCATCTTTGATCCCATGTATCATGGGTTATCGAGTTATCTTTGCTAGCGGAATGTACAGGTCAATCCATCAATGCAAAATTGTATAACTTGTTTTCTTTATTTTTTATTACTTATCGAAATCATCAAAAGTTCATGGGAACTAAATCAAGTTTCCGTGACAATACAAGCTTGAAATGCTTAGAACAATGAACTCTGCACAACTTCCCTCAAGAACAAGCAACTTGAGAGAAGAGTATTTTGAAAGGAAACGAATTGGCAGATGCATAAGTGAAACTGAATTTGTTATTCCCATACATAGGTAGGCCGCCATTGACGAGACACTCGCTCCCAGATTTGCTCAAGATGGAAGGATCAATCTGTTCCACAGTTTGAAAGCCATCGCAACTTAGTTTAACACTCAGTTGAGTACATATGCAGTTGTTGGTAATCGTTACGCTCCATTCCGGCTTACTTTGAACCAACTTTCCCGTTGCTGATTGTGTGATACTCAGATTATTCGCAGTGCAAGGTTGACAGTCGCCTGCATATAACAAATGTATAATTAAGCACAAGATTAGAACCAAATGTAAACTCTACTAGCACTCTAGCAGTAAGCAACATGCGATTGTGAAATCCGAAGAATGGGAGCAAATTACAATGAGGTAAACGTGTACCTCCCAAAATGAGACTACAAAGGATGGTAATGCAGATGAACTTCATTACAGCTGCCATTAGAAGGGATATAGAAGCCAGATATTGTTTTTTTCTTGTCTCAATGTTTGGTAAAATAGTGGGATCAACCGAACGCAATTTATAAGAGGTTGTGATATAAAAATAGGAAATATAATCAATGCATAATATGTGATTTCGCATGATACTGCATTAAATCTCAAATATTCAAAAAATTACAATGTATCAATTGAAAAGGAATGCATATTCCATCTTTATGAAAGACATTTACGATGATACATCATACATTCCTCTTCGTTTTTACAGCATTCTTTCCATGTAAAACCCGATATCTTTTGAGTTTTGAGACTAGGAGAAAGTTGAATGAATAGGAAGAGCCTTTTTTGGGTTAATCCTATTTACCTAGATATACCATTTAACAAAAAAAATATTCTTGGATATGCAGTATTATGATTTTTGTTTTGTTGAAATACCATATAATATTCATATTGTGGGGTGATATTTGCTGTGGTGTGATGTTTATTGGATATATATGTATCATGATATTGTTGTCTGCATCTGTTGTCGGCAATCAGATACAGTATATCAGAAGCTACATCATGCATAATACTGATAATAGGTCCCAAACCCGTAGCCTACTTGTAATGTATAAAGCTTTCAAATGCCCTGTAGTTGGAATACCTTATAATCTTCTCAGTAGTAACTAACACATGGTAAACTTGTATATGTCCATTTTCCTTCGGTGCAGTGGCTAGAGTGCTTTTGACGCTTGTTATTGTATCTCATTCAAGATTATTCCACATGAATCATTTGAATAGACTGTATGTTTGTGCAGATTTGATATATGGCTTGGGTCAAGCATCGTGCTTCAGTAGTTCATGCACTTATAAACATATAGTTTAATGAGAAGCTGTAAAACTATCAAAGTTTATTGTAAACTATAATTTGATTATTTGAATATTGATGATAGCTCAAAGCTAGTCTATAGATATTGAATCACTGAACTAGACAATCGCTTTCTCATTTTCTCTATGACATAGGAGATCCAAAACTATACTCTAGTATCATGCACATTGTGCATCAACCAACAACGTTTTGCTGGTTCTTGGGCATGGATCACCAAATTTCTCACTTGATACAGAGATGGAGCATCTCCTCTTACCCAGACAAGCCTGAAAGTATTAAGATATTATCAGAAAACACATGATTTTACTATCAATATGGTAAATGGCTAGATGCACAACTGCTCACCTTCTGTACAACTTCTGTAGAATCTATTGAATGACAGCTCCCGGTCGCATAACTTTTACAATCACCAGAAGGATTGCCATAGCTTGCATATAAGATTTTGGAAATGTAGCTGTTTGGAGGACACCTGAGTTTCGCGGTTGGCTTTCTGCCGGGGTTCTTTGTAGTGTTCCTTAGGTTCTCGGACCTCTGATACATCCATGTGCTCACTGGGTGTAAATGTGTATCAGACACAACTGCACACACTTTTGCTACTGAAACTTTGTCTAGGGATATCTTAACCGGGTCGACTCCAGTCTCTTCTTCAATGAGAACTAACAAGTTGCCAGTAGGCTTGAGGAACGATCGCGGTACATGGTACCTAAAATTCAAAGATATTAGTAATTATTTAACAGTCTAATTAACAACATGACATACCAAACTGTCACACAAAAGATAAAGATTTCTGATGAACTACATAGTCTACATACCATGTCTGTGAAGGAGTCCCTTTCGGGGTGTGGAAGGAGACCCAGTATCGACCAATGCTTCGACCATTGATCCAAACTTCACCTTTTCCCATGGAACCAAGATTTAATGCAAGAGGGTCATTTCCTGCTGGTGCATCAAATAAAGTCTGGCAATTGACCATGAATTGAAGAAGTTATATATGGTGGAGGCCAGACAATAGAGAAGAGCTATAGATTTTGATTAACTAGCTACGGTTGAAGGAAAACTTTGCAATCATGGACATTCCTCCTTACCTCATACCATGTCATTGGTTTTTTTGCACTGCTTAATCTATTCCACTGAACTTTACTTGTGTCTGTATAGATTTGTAAGTGCTCTCCAAACAACCCCACCTTCATGAAATATAAAGTAAATTTCAAAAGAGATTTTTGAAGCTAAGCAGTTAAACTTATCACATGAAAGATGAAGAAGATACACACAATAAAGAAAATCACCTGATATCCCCATGCATATGTGCCAAAATCTTTATCGTCAATCTTCACACTCTGCAATCCAAAATCTTTACGCTCTAGAAATGCACCAGAGTCCTTCACATAAAAATTCAATTCGACTTCAATTTTCATGCAGACAATGATCACAAACCAGAAGATGCATCAAGTATATGAGTTTTTCTATTTTTGTTACTATTGCATTTGGGAAAAAAGAATAAAAAGTAGGGGGGACAACAGAGGACTAGCTAGGGTAAGAAAATACCGGCAGTCCAACCATTGCACTTAGTAGGGAGACATGGTTTATCCCCTTATTCAGAGTAACCTTACTCTCCCAGGAAAAACTTGAATTTCTGTGAGCTCCATGTCCAGATCCTATATAATAAAGCAAAACATTTCCAAATAAGAAGGTGAAGGATTGGTGCTTAAAAAAATCCTACAGATATTGAGATGAAAACTTTACCTACAAGTACTCCGTTTACGAATGAATGCAAGACATGTCCGCGTGTTCGCACGTTTAATATGGATTCTGGATTAGGAGAGTCATGCTGAAAGCTGCACTTAAAAAAAAAGTTGTAAGGATATTTGTAAATGACATGGTTGATTAATATTCAGCCTACTTGATCCTCATTTTCGTTGTTGGTTACCTGAAAGTATACCACAGATAATCAGATCGATCATTTGTAGTTCTCATTTGGTCTGCTATTGTGTTTTCTCTTAGAGAGGTATTGTCATACGTGGGAATGACTTCATTGTACTCTTGCCAATTCTGAGGTGAATCAAACTTTTGAGTTGGTGTCCATGATCTTGTAGCATGTTGTGCGCTTACCTGTTACACAAGCCATATGAATAACCTTGAGTTAGTATTTGCTTGCATATGAAATGGCATGAATAATGGTGAGGGACTGTTTTACCTTTCCAGTGTTAAAAGCTACTCCTTTACAGTCTGGTAAGATACTGATTGACTTAGGATGCAATAGATATGGAGAATTCTGAAATTGAACAGTGGCCTCTGTAGAGCCATTGTTCACCAGGAAGGCAGCACACTCTCCAGATTGAGACTTGTAGACATAGGCCTGGTTTAAAAACAAAACAAAAAAATGAGGTCGGCCATTTTGCTTCAAAGAAAAATAATCACTGTCGAAGAACATGCTTAGAAATCCTCAGTAATGCTCTTACAGTTTGAGATTGACCCAAACTGACAATGCTTTGTTCACCAGTAAGTAGAGGACTGATGGACAACTTCACTGCAGCATGCAATTCCTTGAGATGACTCCATTTTGGTTCATTCGGTATCCCTGCAGAACTCATCAGGTAGACAGTGTAAACTTTTTTATGCGAAAAAAACTATTTCAGTATGTGCCAAATGCCAGTGAAAAAGAATTGAAGAAAAATCTTACCATACTCATCAAGAGGAGCTTCATTATAATAACTAGTAGTCACAAACTCGGAGGTTGTTCTTCCGAAATTGGTTCCTCCATGATACTAGATCAGAACATAATGCAAGTCAGACATCATATTATAATGTTATGTCCGGGATTCAATGAAATTTTATTTTAATAAACATACCATGTAGTAGTTTACATAGCTTCCTTTATTCTTTGCAATGAAGAGTGCAACATGATATGCAATATCTTCAGCGCTTCTGAGGTATGGTTCTTCGCCATATACTTGGTATCTTCAAAATAAAAGTATGAAACCAAATGTAGGGATCACTTGGTTATAAGATATTGGCTAGCCATCTCATTCTAAAGACTTTGGAACATGAAAATCAAGATAGCTTGTATCAGAATTCAGATCATAAGACAGAAAAGACATACTGGCTTGTCCAGTCCTCTGTCCAAATTGCTGGCTTGTTAGGCGCGTTTGAGCCAGCAAAGGTTTCTCCACATTTCATCCCATTACATGCATTGATCTGCAGAATCAGATCAACATTATACAGCAATATAACATCTTAGACTATTAGGCAAAAAACAACTATACAATATATTAGAGGTTTGATAGGCTTGAGGCTACTAACCACAGCGCCAGGAGCATCGTCTTGCTTGCACATAACCCATGGTACACCAGTTTGAAGGCCCTCCGCCATGGATGCAGCCCAAAGAACATAAGGAGGTCCTTTTTCATGAAACGCCCCTTCCACATTTTTGTACTCGTTCTCAATCTACGCACAGATTAGAAATCAGAAGAGGCCTAATAATATCTCGAAAATTTTGCAAAGGTTACAAGCATTCAAGTTCTTGATGGACTTAAACCTGTGACAATATAATTGGTCCGCCTTGTGAAGCGTACAGTTCATTTGATTTCATCAGGTTTACTATTTTTATCGTAAACCTCTGCATTTCAGCCTGTCATTCACAAATTGGTAACTCTGTTAGTTACCGTAGCAAACTTCTAGTCCATATACTCCCATTGATGAACTGCATTAATATGGAAATAACAAAGAGATGAACCCCTAGCCTTCAACTATTGAAGCTGATACCTTGTACGGTCCATTATCAGACCGGAAGACAATGCCCGGAATGTTCCTTAACCAAACTGGAAAACCACTGCAACAACTCCATTACATTAACAGTCTGATGCCAAACATATTTTGTAAGCAATGCTTGAGATTAACATAAATCTGACAAATGAAACATTAAGCTTTAATAATCGGGGACTAATTTTACCCGTAAGTCCATTCACTCTCAATGAAGGGTCCAATCCTAAGGCACACATATAGACCTTGTCTGTGCACTTCCTTTATAAAAGCAACTACATCTTGTCTTCCATCGAAAACAAACTGCCAAAAACAAAGATATGTTACCCCGAACTAGACAAATTTTATGCATTATTACTCTCCCCAATTAGCATATGATTAGATAAACTGAGAAACTGGGAGTGAAATAAAATGCTGATCGAGTTTCTGACCTGTCCTTTCTGGGGTTCATGAAGGTTCCAAAACACGTATGTTTGTATCACATCTATTCCCCCTTCTTTGGCTTTCGCTATCAGGGATGGCCACATCTGAAATTACACGAAAGTTTACATCCATATACAAAAATTGAGTTGTCAACCCGGCCATTATTTTTTTAAGCGAATGAATAACTTCATTGGCACAAGCCATACGAACAAATTGTGTCTGGTCAAGCAGGAGTCGAAACTCCACTACAAACTAAAGAGCTCTAAAGACAAAATAACGAAAACAAAATAACGAAACTAAGGTTCGAAAGAAGTAAAATACGTCCAAAACAAACGGACAAGAAACTTAGAAAACAAGTAACCATCGTGATATAAGAGAGGACTCCACCAAAACCATCAGGCCTAAGACTACACGGTGTATCTTTCAGGAAGAGGTAGAGCTGCCCTCCCTCCGCTCATGATGGTATCCTGGTGCAAGGTTGTCAACCCGGCCATTTAATTAATTGTATGGTTATAAAAATTGTTGAATTTGTGGTGTTCGAAGAAAAAGATCAAATAAAATTGTTTGTATGTATGTCACTTCAGTTTGTTGCTTGTCTTGCCTTATCATCTTATCTTCTCGCACAAGGCAACGGTTTGTTAACCAAACAAAAAAAAAGGGAAAAGGTGGTATGAAAAACCATGGTCGAGTAGCTTGATCTATTTCGTGAAGAACTGGATTTGCATGATTGGGTACGTAGCACATCTCATGCTTCCTTTAGGTAGTTACAAATGTAACAACAAAGATGTCATAATTCAAAAAATAATAATATATATATATATATATATATATATATATATATATGTATACACACACACAAACACATTTAGACAAATTAATATGACAAATGCACTATCCAACTTTAAACCTCTAATCAAAATTTGTTTTTCATAAACACCAAGCCATCTACAAGATATAATGCACATATATGAGTTGCAAATTGCGACAGTTCCTAATATGTCAGGACCTGATCATGACATACCCATTATCCTAGCTCCTTGCACAAGTTATGTAAGAGACACTAGCCTAATTCAGTTATAGAGTTGATAAACTTCTTTACCAACAAAAATATATAAATCACAACGTAATATATACTCGATTGGACTATTTGATTTTATGAACTTAAGCATTACCCCTAGTTTGCGCCTATAATTTCCACGAATTAATTAAAATGCAGTATTAGGTTTCCATTTGTAAAATTATCTCAACGTTGATTCTTTTCCTTACCTACCTAGCCAATTAGGACAGACAAACAACGAGGAAAGAACGATTAATATATTTTCCTTGCCAGTGAGATAATTAATTCTATCAATTAATAAACCCTTCCTATCCAGTCAAACAAAGTAAAATCAAGAAAACGAAACGTAAAGAAACGTGAATTCATTGAAAGCAATAGCAATTACAGACCAGACCATGCCAATGATCATGATGATGGTGAAGAAGAAGAAGGAAGGAGAAAATGAAGAATGCGTGTAACCTGAGGAGTGCTTCTGGGGTAATGAATGGAACCGGAGAAGAGAATCTTATGCCGACCGTCGATTATCAGAGACCGGCCATCGTACGTGACGCTGTTGTTTCCGCCGGCGAGAGAGGTCACCGGGTTCATAAACAACAATGCAAAACTACAGAGAACAAACCACACCATCTTCATGAGTTACCTGACCTGAGTCACCTGACACTTGTTCACGAAGTTCTGTCCTCAAAATGAAGTGTCGAACTCCAAGGATGAGTAATTGTTGTGAAAAAAAAAAAACACTGTTTGATTGATGAATATATATCACACCTCAAAAGATGATAGAGAAGAGAATAGAAAACTGGGTCGGTCTGTGAGATCAGAGGCTTGGACTCTTTAACAGCTCCATAGCTAGCTAGGTAGCTTTTGAACTCCTACAACAGCTCCGTCTTTCCTAGCTACTCGATCTTATATACACGAAGTGGTTTGTCTTTGTCTGAGTCTCCATGTATATGGAATTTCTCATGTATGGTTTCTAATAGAGCCCAATAAATATGGTAATGATAGTTATTAATTTTCCGTAAATTAATCAATTAATATCGTTATCATAATGAATCCCTTTCATAGGGCAATTTCCTATATTTGCATATAGTTATCTGATTCTGTATCCGAAATTATGGATTTTTTGCATTTGGGGAATTAATTGGTTAGATACTTTCCCAATTACAAAAGGCCAACATTTGGAACTTATCCTAGCAAGAGTATGCTCAACTACGTACCCCTTAATAATACTATGCCTAGCTTGTCTGAACTTTTCAAATAGCTGATCTATCTAATAACCAGATTCTAAATAATGAATGATAATATGGAAAGAACGTGTCGAAAAACAACAAAGTAACAGATTATATGTATGATTTTGTACATTAAGGCACGTAAATAAGAGTTATTGTGTGTGATCTACAATTACTAATTGCTTTCCATTTTCCTCTTGTAATGCCAATCACCTAGATCACGGAACTATATATTGTTCCTCAAATGGGGCGTCAAATAAGCCTATATAGTGCAAATTAGGACTCATATATTGCCCTGCAAATTGGGTTTATATATTTCATCAAGTAAACATATATATATATATATATAACTAGAGGACTGGATTTCCTGCTTGTTTTAAGGCACAAAAACATGAGGCAGTCCATGCTGTTTATTATGTTAGCAAGCAATTGAATTGTGTCGAAACACAAGTACATGGATCTGCAAAATCCGGTCGACACCAACTTATGCTTATAAAAACCACCCGGTCAATGCTCCAGACTCGACCAGCCATGGTGTGTTACGTTATATATCTGCATATATTTTAAGAAAGACGAATCGATTTGATTAATTCACGACTCAGGTTTTTTGCTGAGTGATGTTTCCGTTTGTTAGACAGCGATCTTTAATGGTCTATATAATATGAATATAGATGAAGTGTGATGAACTGCATTTCTAAGTAACTGCATGCATGTGAACAAAACGGCTGGATATGCAATTTGTGAGTCAGTTAGATATGTCTAGAACAAGTGCAAATTAAAGCATATTCTGTTGTCATGAATATATATATGCAAAGCTAGCATGGAGTTAAGAAGCCTAGTGCACAACAGTTTAGAAAGATACAAGAAAGAAAAACGAGTCCCTTGTTGGGGCTAGAATTTGAGTTGGCAATTTAATCGTCGTTCTAGTTGTACTCTTGTTCTAAAGCGAAATGGGATGCATGAATGATTCAGTAGTGACATCACTTCACGACTCTATTTGTCCATAAAACGTAGAAAGACATATGAATTATCATACATTATAAGCCTCTAGAAGAACCCTATTGCTCCGATGAGCATCTACATTCATAGCGTATAGCTTATACTAACAATAACAACTGAAACTATCTTTGGCAAAAGAGTTTATTAAACAATTTCCATGAAACCGCCGACGAAAAATCATTGAATATATTAACAAAACTTTAGTCTAAGGCCCAGCCCAAACTATATACTGGATCAAAAGAAAACTAGGAACAAGCTGGAGTAGACGAGAAGAAATACAATTTATTTAGTTTCTTCTTCTTCTTCTTCTTCAAAAACCATTCCCAAATTTCTCACAAAACCCTCTCTTTCAGTCTCACTGAAACCAAATATCCCGGCAGCCTAATCTCCGATGTCGGTAAGTCCAAGCTTGACTCTAACACTCTCCGACGCCTAGGGTTTCACAAAATTGCAGCAAGATTTGATTTTTAAATTTTGGTTTGACAGATCTTCGAGTATAATGGAGGAGCTATAATCGCAATGGTGGGGAAGAACTGCTTCGCCGTCGCCTCCGATCGCCGCTTCGGCGTTCAGCTCCAGACAGTCGCCACCGACTTCCAGAAGATTTACCCAGTCAGCGAGAAGCTATTTCTCGGCCTCTCCGGCCTCGCCACCGATGCCCAGACCCTGTAAGTGTTGTTTTCTTAGGGTTAGGGTTTTGAATGTCTTGATTTTGATTTGCTGTGATTTATTGATTGTGTTTTGTTTCTTTTTTTTATTTGGTGAAGATTTCAGAGGCTTATGTTTAAGCACAAGCTTTACCAGCTGAGGGAGGAGAGGGATATGAAGCCTGAGACTTTCGCTAGCCTCGTATCGGCTATTTTGTACGAGAAAAGGTTTGTAATTTTGTTCAATTTGATTGGTGTTGTGTAATTTTAGGTTAGCTTAGGGTTTTACAGTCATGAATGTTCATGATAATGTGTGTTAGTGGCATATGAATTCCAATGTGTTTTGCTTTTTGTGATATAGGTTTGGTCCATACTTCATTCAGCCTGTGATTGCTGGATTGGGAGATGGAGACAAGCCATTCATCTGTACTATGGATTCAATCGGAGCCAAGTAAGTTGTTTTCGGTTTTTAGGTTCTCATAATGATGTTAGAACAGCCTAATTGCTAGTTGCTAGGACTTCAAAATTATGTTTTAAACTGTTATGGATATGAAAAAGTTTCATGATTTCTCCTACTTCTTGTGTATCCTACACTTCCTATAGTGATTCCACTTTTGCCATTTATATTCAGGGAACTGGCAAAGGATTTCGTTGTTGCTGGCACTGCATCAGAGTCCCTATATGGTGCTTGTGAGGCGATGTTCAAGCCTGACATGGTTTGTTTTTCTACTCAACTAATCAAGATTTCTTATCTCCTCTGCTTGTATTTTTCTATTCATCAGTTCGAGATAGTTTAGACATATAGGTTTAGTAATTGTCAATAACTTGGCTACCCCGAAATGTTGTATGCCCAGTTGTAATATATAGTTAACTTAATAAACTGTGTTGATTGCATGAATGGAAATTTTAGAAGTGGTACAGAATGGGGATATTAAAATAAAAGAGAAAGCAAGCTAGAGATAGACTCTGTATTATACCTTTATCTTTCTATCTTGTGAAGACACAGAAGTTCTAGATAATAGAACCAAGCTTTTAGAGAGAAATAGTAATAATGGCTCTGAGGCTCTGATAGGGCTTTAGTTTGTCAGAATTGCTCTAAGTTATAGGAAAATTGTGAAAATCATATAGTGAATTACAATTGAGCAGTGGTAACAAAGAACAGAATGATTTTTAATGCATTGTATTTGTAAATTGTCATTCAGGAACCAGAGGAATTGTTTGAGACTGTATCTCAAGCACTTCTATCATCAGTGGATCGAGACTGTTTGAGTGGATGGGGTGGCCATATCTACGTTGTGTAAGCTTCTTCGTACTCCTTACTTTCCATTATCAAGCAATTGATATACAAATTGTATTAAATTGAAACTCTGTCATCTTAATAACTGCATAAAAAGCAAGTGAGATCTGCTTATTTCAGTGTAAGGGAAACAAATCGTGAATGCCACAACTTTAGTGCAATGTAAGAAGCGGCATGGATTTTGTATCCTTAGGCCATACTGTTGCAATGCCTATCGTGACACGGCTGTAAATCTGCCTAGAAAAGAGAAAGGAATACAATTTCACATTGGCTGCTTTTACCATAACATGCATTTATTTGTGATGAAATTGGCAGTCAGGCTTCTTTCTTTTTATCCTAGAAATCAATTTATAGGGAAGGGAAGACTGACTTGTCAATCCATTTTAAATGATTTATTCGTCCTTCTACACTTTTCGCGGATTTCATCTTCATCTTTCAGTCACCTTGTATGTTAGAGGTTTTGCTGCTGTCTAATGTGTATATTCACTCTTGCAGGACACCAACTGAGGTGAAGGAGAGGATCTTGAAGGGACGGATGGATTGATGCTGCATGGATATATTGAATCCTTTCCTTCTCATGTTTGTGTCTTTAACTTCAATGAGCCGCTATTAGCTCTTTTGGTGATTCAAAGTCTATGTTCTGTGTTGGCTAAACTGTGTAATTTGATCATATTAGATTTTCACTCGAGGAATTGTTGGAAAGTAATTCAGATGTGCTCTTAAAGTTAAAAACACTCATTATGGTCTTAAATGTTTCTTAATGAGAATGCACATTTATCCAGATATATATATATATATCATATATATGCTTCTCTGATACATTTTGTTTACAGGTGATCCTAATTCTTGACACTGGAATCTACTGTCATTCCTTTTTTGTCTTTTTTCTTTTTTTGTGCAGTACACTCTTATTTGTAGTTCTTGTTTCTGTCCAAGGAATATGTAATCCCTTCTAATCCAGAAAAACGAAAAAAAGATCTCTTGGAGTATTAGATGGTTTATTGCTAATTTAACATGGTGTTGCTCTGTACGGCTCTATGATTTTTGTAGTAGGACAAAGACTCCCCCAAATAAGAAGCCGAAGATTTACTTGAGCACAATTGCACAAACCATTTCACCCATTCTGACAGCGTGCTTCTTTACTATGACAGTTCAATTAGATATTAGGAGTAGAATACGTCTTGCTTTATGTGTTTAGCCCATCGTGAATCATATGAGCTAGCTTGTGTGTTCATGGTTGAATTGACGTGGGATTACCTTTGCCTAGAGGATAGGCAATTGTACCATTTGTACGTGTAGGTTACAACTTACAAGTGTGATCTACGACTTGAATCTTGGAATAGGAATTAAGAGGTGAAAACTTATGGGAGATTATTTTCTTTAGAACAAGACTTCGGACTAAGAATCTTGGAATACTGAAATCCAGGATATATGGTTTCCCGTTGCTTGCCATGTAAGTTTACCTCTTCTCCAAAGAAACCTCATAAAATAATACCTCCATATTTCCCTCATATACGTGAAACGAATTGTGTTGTAGGCACTGTGCTGCTGCAACAGATTGATCATCATAGTTTCCGATGGAGGGAGAAGAAGAGACCAAGCAATCAGATCCACGGAGCTTAATCCCTTTCTCCGAGCTCAACCAAGTCAGCTCGGATTTCATTCTAGCCATGACTATGCACGAACAAGAGCAGGCATACAGGATGCTTGAAACAATTGAAAGTGAAAGCGAAGAAGAAGATGAAGAAGATGATGGTGATGATCAAATTTATGATGTCGATGATGACACTTCTTCCTCTGATGAATTCTATCATCAAGATGATGCTGATTTCTTTGAGCTTCTGGAGGACGGAAATGGAAGCGACAGTGACCAAGAAATGGAGGAAGATGAATTTGGTGATCTAGATGTGGACGAACTGACGTATGAGGAATTGTTAGCGCTTGGAGAGTTCATAGGGGAAGAGAAAAGAGGTCTGCCAAGCAATGAAATTTCTACATGTTTGCATCCCCACACATACAGATTATCCCCAGTTCATCAGAGCAACAATAGCATTATTGATAAGTGTGTGATATGTCAATATGAGTATGAAGATGCTGAAGCTTTGGCTGCATTGCCTTGTGAACACCCTTATCATTTGGAGTGTATAAGCAACTGGCTTCAGATTAAAAAGTGTTGCCCGATTTGCAGCACAGAAGTTTCATCATCGTCCTCCTCATCATCATCCAAAACCAAAATTGTATAGCTGTCTGTTAGGGTTATCAAAATTTCATTATTTATTGCCTCTGATTGTAAACTTGTAAATGCATGTATAAGATGTCTGTTCTCAAATCATAACCCTGTGCTAGAATAAGAGAAGATGGCTTATGCTTTACCTACATTCCAAGCATAATCATATATTCTGTAATTCTATTTCTGTTGGAAAATGGGTTAAAACCCATTTATAAAACCAAATTTAAATGGATTAATTAAAATGTGTTTCACTTATGATTAATGAGAAATGAACTTGGATTTGTATTCTCCATAATGAGGACTACAAGATCATGTGTTCATATGCCTAATTTGGTTTTGGGATGAATGAAAAATTGTCATCCAAAGGTGGCTATTGAAAAAGGAATATGGTAAGAGTCAAGTGACTCTTCAGTTGCTACTGGAAATTTTTTGATATTCTAGTAACATTTGATGTAATGTGTATTATGAACATTGAGTGGGATGTTCATGACCATTGAGTGAGATGTTCATGACCATTGAGTTCCCTATATTTATGATTGATTTTAATAGCCTTGGCCATTCCTCACACTATAAAAAGGGTCTCATTTTCCATAGTTTTATACTCATACCTACACCAACATCAACACCAACACAAAGCATTGAGCTCTTCTCCTTTGAAGATCATTCTCTCTTCTGCACTTGTACTCTTGTTTTATTCTGGTGATAGATAAAAAGTACTAGCAGTTCGTAGGTGTTCTTGTAGCAGTGCAACCACAAGAACTCGAAAGGTCGTTATATCCTGAGAGACGAACGCTAAGAAGTCCTTTTGCACCAATAGAGGCGGCGTAATTGTCTTAAGGAAAGTGTGTGATACATACGACTCGACTTAAACGGATTCTACTTTCCTTATCTATTTAACATCCGTCGGAACCCATTGGTATTCTTTATTTATAATTATTATTTTAATTATAAATTAATTTTGGGTAATCATATTTGCAAAATCATAAACCCCTCTTTTACTTTACAGGTTTAATTATAAATTAATTTTTAGTAATCATATTTGCAAGGTCAAAACCTCCATTTTTATTTACAATTTCTACAGACAACACCATGCAGCTTGACATCATCTAGGCTAATGAGGAAAGCTTCTACAATCTATTCTCATATCAGCTAATATTGGTAATCCCTTGAAACAACGACGGGTCATTTAAAGACAAATAGAAACAGTCTCATACTCGATTTCTTTCCCTTGATTTTAAGTGTTTGTTTTTGTAATAGTTTACAACAATTTGTTTGATAAAATATTTCACAGGGAAAAGATTTTCTCAAATAGCAAGCACAATGCAACATAGATGAGGAGCCAAAGCCCCAGAAACCACCAAACTTTACAGCCTGCAAGTGCATGCTTTAGGAATAAGTTAAAGAAGAAATCGCATCAGATCTTGAAGAGCAAGGAAAGGAGCAAAGTTAGACATGTCAGTTTGTCAAAGCAGCCTTCTTATCTTGTCCACCAAGAACATAAACAAATACCAAAATTTCCAGAATTCAAATCATCATAATAACCACACGATGGCACAAACAAGAAGGACGTACAAGTCTTTGAGAGGAAAGAAAATAATCGATTACTTTTCAAAGTTTGAAAGTTATAAGGTGCCGCCTTAGCAATTAGCATAATATGAAGCTGCCATTGGTGGTCTCAGTTTCTTAGTCTCAAAGTCTCAGTAGTCTCAAGGCATGTCTTATCTTGTCCCCAGGCAACATGCCAAAACAGATCTAAACAACCTTAACTGGACATGGACTAATTTGACAGCCTAAATTAGTTTAACGTATCTAAATTGGAAAATGGTAAATACAATATTCACATAGAGAGTAGAACAAGAGAGACGAGTCTGGAACTGACGAGAAGCTGCTGTCCTTTTCTGGTGCAATGCTTAGTGCTTAACAAATATATTTTAACATATAATTAAGGACCAGACATAAAGGAATGCAGAATTGACAATGTGACAATAAAAGTTTGTTTATATCTATGAGCGTTACATCAACGATTGACAATGATTCTGATTAGTATGAGTCTCACTATATCAATGATCTATAATCACTATAGTGTTTAAATCGTTGCTAACATCAAGGATTAACAATCAATCACTCACGTACATAGATTCTACTTCTTACTTGAAAACTAAAATTCAAATCCTTTATTTCTTGTAAGCATAATCAAGCCATCAACGCCTCAATGAGTTTAGCTATTTAGGCCTTGATGGTATGTGATTTGTATAACTACACGAATGTAAAAAGTAACCAAGAAATTACCTCCCGAACTCAAAGGTAAACATCAACACATACAATGGAGAAAACGAACATGGCCATACTAAAAAACTTCAGCCCCATCGTCGTTGTAGTACATTCGTAAGCTAAAAAGGAAGAAATGCAAACCTAAACTCATTCGACCAAACTTAGGTTGTTACTTTTAAACACAATACTGTTATGAGTTAAACAAAAAACTATGTGAAACCCAACATGTAATATGTGAAACCCAACATGCAAAGAAAAAATACGACTTATACTGTTCTATTGAAATAGCGAATAAGTGAGAAGACAACTATTATTTAAACGCTTAGAACTTGTAAGACACGCGATACACTTCCTACATCCCATAAATTCTTTATTAGCATGGGGAATTCCCGTGAAAACATAACAAATATCAGACATTGAGATGGGGAATCCATACGAAAGCCAAGTTGTTCAACTGGAGCATAATGCCTACCCCATAAATTAACAGTTCTATGAAATTCTCAAGTTGCAAAAACTTCACGAGCAAGTTGTCAATTTCCAGCGGCCACAATTACCGAAAAGGATTTGAATATTAATCTAGGGATTAACCCAGCACGGAGTTTGTGACTATATCTTTGGAGGTGTGGAAGAGATTGAACAATGAGACAGATCGGCTGACTTTCTAGTGCAACCCCTTTGTCATTTGGGTAACTCTAGTCAACATTTTGACAAGAAAAAAAAATGATCGATTATAAACGTGTTCATTTCACTTGGTCACATGAATTTTGGAAACTTAGAACCAAAGTTTCTCGATCAGTTATATAAAAAACTATGTTAATGTTATAGTAATTTTAGGATCGTAATGAGACATTTGTAAGCCACATTCTTCCTCTGGTTTCACACCCCAGACAAAATGTTTGTGTTTTATGTTAGATTAGTGTGGAAACTTTTTACTAAGCATTGAGTTGGAGATTGATTTAAGATCACACCACATGAACTTTAGAGTTGAAAAGCAGCCATGTTTCTCCTTTAGGCAAAGCATATATAGCGTACGTTAAAACGTCTTGGTTAAGTGGACTTAATACTTGATGTACGTCTTGATCTCTTTTTACTTAATTACTCGTGCAAATTAGGTAATGAGTGGATAAAGAAATTAAAGAAACGTGTTTTAATTCTGGTATGGTGCTTGTAACCTCCATGCATGATTTACTAGAACGTGATCATATGATGTATTGTTTATTCTGAACGTTGATTCAGCAGTACTATTATAGTTTCAGGTTTTATTTTAATTCAAGGTAAAACATGTAGCACATAAATCTTTTAAATAATTTCACTCTTGCATAATTTGGTTTTCCTAATAGTTTCATTAAGTTCCTTCTTTTTCATATGCAATACACTTGGATAGAGACATACATAAAGAAACAAACTGTGAGCTACATTTTAAAAATAATGATCATGAAGAATAATTAATCTACACCCTACCATAGAGGTAAGGTGCATACGTCTATATCTATATCTTTCATAGAACCCTATGTCTATATCAATATGCTTTTATGCCGATAGCAATTAGCAACTATTACACAACCATATGAGATCGAAATGTCTCTTGAATTGCCATCGAGTGGCATACACCTCATATGCTTTGATGCCCTCGTAAATATAGTAAGCTACTCTATCCAGAACCATTACACTCACTCAAGAAAACCCTAATCTGGAAACAGATAAATAATTAAAGGCCGATCGGAGTTAGACCAACCACCACTCAAACCCTCCTGGACCATCAGCCTTCGACTTCTCCGACCACAAGAAACCATGGCTAGCTTAAGATAAAGAATCATAGTTAACTAATTAAGAAATAAGATCATCATATATTAGGGGCATGGTGGCAGCTCAATAGGGCACACGTCCATGGCATTTTATCGAAGTCGCTCTCCGGCAGTCGACGTGTCGTCGAGAGAGCTCGGGACTGGAGCTTTTGAGTCAGGGGTGACGCGGCAGAGGACTTATCCATCAGAAGGGTGAAGGCTTTAGAGGAAGTTGGCGCAATGATGGCCATTAACGGCCAGCGAAAACCGGGTCGGATGCGGCCACGTATGCATCCACGCCTTTTCTGATGTTTTCGGCGGCGTCTGTTTCGAAACGGACGAAGACTTTTTCGAGCGAATCACTGCAAAAGTGAGCGTGGATTTTGCTCGACGTTTCCACGTTCCTTCCCCTGGTCCCCGACCTTCGTGTCTATTCCACGACGTCGTATGGGGGCTAAAAGAGAAGAGACTACAATAAATCTAAAAAAAGAATTTCTTTTGTGTTTTTAGAAGAAAAGGTTAACGAATTTAAGGGAAAAAGAAAAAAGGAATAAAATGATGAAGAAGGAAGTGAATGTGACTCTACCAAAACTATCTCATTTGGATAGGCCTGTCAATTCCAACACGACCCGATAACACGACTCGAAACCCGCACGAAATAAAACGGGTTGAACCCGCACGATTAAAAAGCGGGTCAGCGGCGGGTCAACCCGCCATGACCCATTTATTAAATGGGTCAACCGCGGGTCAACCCGTCAACTCGAAATTAACCCGCTTAACACGTTTATTAAATGAGTCGGGTTATATTATATATACCATGCATACATGACACATACATTACGTGTTTATAAGGGTCGATTAAGTCTTTTCTTACAATTAGGGTTACCGTTAACACAATAAATTCTCTTGTTTAAGCCTTGTATCAACACAAAAACCCTAAGTTCCACCGCACATCAGCATCAAAACTTCACCTTTTCTCGAGAATGTATTATCGTCAAGCCAATGGTACTTATATATATGAGATATGTTTATCTGATACTTGATTTTGATCAACTCTTGTTCTAGATCTTCCAGTTCAAAACTGGGATGAGATATATGATTATTATATATATGCTATCGTAAGGAACTTAGGGTTTATACATATGAACAAACATATATATGTTCTCGTTTCCATGATTATTAGATAGCATGTTCAAACCCTAATAAGATTATTGTATTCATGTTTGTTCTCGTTTCCATGATCTTGCTTTGTTATAGGTGGTGATTACTTGTTCCTTTTATGCTGAATAAAGTGAAGCAGTGTTTGTAAGTTAGCATTTGATGCTTTACATTCAAACTTAAATTTCAAACTCAATTTATGGATTATGTATATTTTTTTTTTATCTGATGGATGAATTTTTTAATTTTAAACTTATGAGAGTTTTTAATTTTATGAATGGATTTATATATGAATTACAGATAATTGTGGTCTTGTGTAGTTTGTTGTGAATTTAATCAAGTCATTAGTTAAACGGGTCACAATGTTAATAGGTCATTTGTCCAACACGTCACGACCTATTTATTAAATGGGTTGGAAACGGGTAACCCGTTAATAAATAGGTTGGGTTTGGGTTTAAATTTTCGACACGATTATTAAATAGGTTAGGTTTGGGATTGTGTTTTGTGACACGCGAAAAATCTTGACCCGACACGAACCCGACACGACACGACCCATTGACAGCCCTACATTTGGACGACATCCATTTATATTATTTTACGAAAAACAAAATTGTTCGCTCATTTTGCATTTCGTATATTAAGTTCTTCTTTTTTTATTTTTTATTAACTCATAGCTAATAGCATTTGCTTCATTAGAAACATGATGTGTAGAAGTAAAGTTGTTCATTAGTGCTAATGATCTTCTAACTAAATAGTTTTAATTTCTTTTAGTATAATTTGAATTTTGAAAGTAATATATAAATCATTCATTCATATCATGTTTATTTTTTCACACTAAGAGCATTTTCAACAGCTTTCTCATATTATTTTGCAAAATAGGGAAACAAAAAAAAATTATGCTTAAACTCCAACAACTTTATTATTTTACAGATTTATGCATTTATTACAATAATATTTAATACAAAATCATTTAAAAAAAAAAGAAGTTTTGAATTATAAAAATTATTTAAGAAAAATAGATATTAATGTTGTTGGAAATTGATTGGTTGTTGGACTGTCTAAATGACCTTTTTTGGCCTGACCTTCAACAGATAATAGTTCCAAATCGATGAGATGCAACTATTCGTATAAAAATTTTCCTGAAAATATTTACCGAAGGTAACGCTACCATTAGGGAAACGAAAGAATAAAACCTTTGACCGCATCTTTCGACACTCAGATTTTATCGGAATCTTGTCATTTCTCAACTGTAAACGTATTTTATCATTTTGGTCATATCTTATTTCACGACTTTTTTCAGTTTGAAGGATGAAGCAATGGTTTATCGTTAGTGATAGAAAATGGAATCTGGTCATTTTTTGTTTTTTTTTTTGTTTTAAATCATAGCCGACGAGAGACAACCTCGTACTCGTCGGCTATTCTTTTGTCGTTTTCTGTCTAAAATAAAATATGTATTTTTCAATATAGTTATGGCCGACGAAATAATGCATTTTTCGTCGGCTATTATGAGTATAGCCGACGAAATAACGTGTTTTTCGTCGGTTATTATATGAAAAATGTAAAAAAAATCAGTAGGTTTACACCTCTCGTATTCCTATTTCCTGTTCATATATAACCAAAATTAATAAGAAATTAATATATATATATATATATAACTTTAATTAATAATATATATAATTAAATTAATGATTTATCCGGATCCATATATAGCCTGAAAATAATATATATATATATATATAACTTTAATTAATAAAAAATTAATTAACACATACATATATATATATATATATATAAATCCTTAATAATTAATTACATTACAATATATATTATTATCAACATCAACTCATATATATATACACCATTAACAACCATTATTTAAGTTACACTATATATCAACCATTATTTAAGTTAATTACACTATCAACAACTATTAATTAACATATATATATATATATATATATATATATAATTAAACTCCACAGTCCCCACACACACACACACACACACACACACACACATATATATATATATATATATATATATATATATTTTAACACTAATTAAAATAACATCAAATTAAAACACATAATTAAACTCTAACTTAAAATCAACTCAACTACAACTCAAAATCAACATATATACATACATTCTAACACTAAAACAACAACAAAACAAAAAATTACTTACTAAATCAAAATTATTAAAACTCAAAATCAACTCAACTAAAACTCAAAATCAACATATATACACATATACGTACCTATATATAGCTCTACAATGTAAGAGAGGACGGATTTCAACAATACCCACAGATTTTTCACTCTTTCTCCCGTTTTTTTTCGTTTTTTTTTTAATGAGCAGCTGCTGTCTAGATTTGAAAATATATAGACTTATAGCCGACGAAAATGTCAATTTCGTCGGTCAAAATTTCAAAAGTTTTCGTCGGCTAATGTTTCAGAGAAAAGCCGACAAAAATCTAAATCGTCGACTGAAATATGAATATAGCCGACGTTTTTTGTTTATACCAACGAAAAAACAGTATCGTCGGCTATGGTTAAACTATAGTCAACGATTTTGTTTTTCCACCGACGAAAAATAAAATCGTCGGCTATTCGTTGGAAGTACCGACGAAAATTTTAATTCGTCGGCCGTTTTTTTTAATTTCATCGAAAAAAGCATTTTTTCTGGTAGTGTCGGGGGAGATGAGAGAGAAGAAAAAGAAAGAAAAGAAAAAGAAAAAGAAAAGAATGGGGGATTTCCTTTTCGGGAAATTTTTTCCCGGCTATTTATACTCGTCCAAAATCGGACAATTTCCGATTTTACATCGTAACTTTTTCGTGCGAACTCCAAATTGAGCATGTTACGTGTCCACGAACTCGTCTCAACGTCTTTTACCTCGTCATGAAATAAAATGCTCGGTCGAGTCAACTTATTTAAAAGTCAACCTTTAGAACTTTCAAATCGTAAAAACAATTCGCGAGGAGAAATAATAAAAGTAAAACAGTTAAACGGTAATTCTAGGTTCGGGTCGTATCACAAAATACACTGTATAAAGTCAATTTATTTATCTATAGATTCCTCTTGGCATCATGAGAACATTCTTTTTGAGAATATGGTACCACAAGCAATCAAGTTATTATAAATAAAACCAACATATATGTATTCCTGACCGATGTTAGGTGATTGTTTAGTCAGAAAAATTTAACAAATATTAAAATCCTACTAGTATGATTGTAATGTTATGCGTGATTGCGAGTTACTACACATAGAAATCAAAGAAAGCATATAGTCGACATGAGAATTAGGAGCACATTCAAATAATCTTGTTTAGACAACTATAACACCATTGTTATTTTCCGCATTTTCCATTAGAATAAATATATTTCCCGTGGAATATTAATCGCATTTAGCAGCTGAAAAATCCCATCACACGTGTAAGGCGACACTGCTGACGTGGACACTCGATTCCACCGTGAAAAAAAAGTTGTCAGCTTCTTTGATCTGACCCGCCGACTCTAAAACGGATCCCTAAGCTCCTAATTAGGCCCGGTCCAAGACCGACTCGCAAGCCCGTCCAAAACAAGTTGCGTAAGCAGTGACTACATCCCACCCCTACACGAGCATATCAACAGCACCGCGCCGCACTTCAGCGGTCGACACGTGGTCGGCTGCCGTCAGCACCCTACCTTTCCATTACGGTCTGTCCAAGAGAAAAACGTTATCGCCCACGTGTATTCTAGAACCCACCGGTTCGTCCTGCCACGTGTCCCTCTCTCCCCCTATATATTCGTCGCTCTCCCTTGCGTTTTAAGTTTCAAGCGCCGAGTAACTTGCTTAGCCCAGAGAGCGAGACTAAAAGTTACTGCCAGATAGATAGAGAAAAATCCCGAGATTATCGCGGTAAAAAATGTCGTCGGAGTTACAGCTACCCCCAGGCTTCCGGTTCCACCCAACCGACGAGGAGCTCGTGAAGCACTACCTCTGCCGGAAATGTCAGTCCCAACCAATCTCGGTTCCTATAATCGCCGAAATCGACCTCTACAAATACGACCCATGGGAGCTCCCTGGTAATTTTTCTTAATAATAGTTAAATATGGGAATTGTAATTATTTGATAATCGTTTTGTTAATCGGTTATTGAATCTTGATTTCCAGGTTTGGCTCTGTACGGAGAGAAAGAGTGGTATTTCTTTTCGCCGAGGGACCGGAAATACCCGAACGGTTCAAGGCCGAACCGGGCGGCCGGGAGCGGGTACTGGAAGGCCACCGGAGCTGATAAGCCTATTGGGCTTCCGAAGCCGGTCGGGATTAAAAAGGCTCTGGTATTCTACGCCGGAAAAGCCCCGAGAGGAGAGAAGACCAATTGGATTATGCACGAGTATCGCCTCGCCGACGTGGATCGAACTCCGCGCAAGAAAAACAGCTTAAGGGTAATCATCAGAATCTCGTCTCGAAAATCTAGGGACATTATCGTCTTTAAAATTGTTTTCTAGTGCATGACGCATGCCACGACGTCGTCTCAATCGTACTTTTTAACCTTATTGCCGAATTGATTTTGAAATCCACCTGTCACTGTTTTGATTTGGCGGCCGTGGTGTGAACGCTGGATAATTAACCTGATTATATATTAATTACGTTATTAATCTCTCTTTTTTTTTGGAAAAGATAGATAATTTCTTTTTCTTGACGGAGACAGAAGCAAGCTGGCGTAGTTAAATTGTAGATTATTAGTTTCCGCTTAGGGAAATTATTCTATTTCCATCTTTTTCGTGATTAGAAGATAAGACCTGATATTTATTAAAATTTGTGGACGGGATTTATCTCATTAGTTGTGATTAGTATCTAATCATTTTAATTAATTGTGGTTCTACAGCTGGATGATTGGGTGCTGTGCCGCATATACAACAAAAAAGGGACGGCGGAGAAGCAACAGCCGTCGATGAGTCGTACGGCGGTCAGCGGCGGCTCGGAATTCGAGGACGTGAAGCCGGAGAATCTGATGACATGTCCACTCCCGCCGCCGGCGGTGGGTGTCACGCGCCCAAATGAGTACGTGTACTTTGAGAATTCGGACTCGGTGCCGCGGCTGCACACGGACTCGAGCTGCTCGGAGCAGGTGGTATCGCCGGAGTTCCAGAGCGAGGTGCAGAGCGAGCCCAAGTGGAAGGAGTGGGAGAAGGCCCTTGAGTTTCCTTATAATTACGGGGATGCCACTCTAGGAAATGGTTTTGGCGCGCAGTTCCAGGGCGGGAATCAGATGTCGCCGCTGCAGGATATATTCATGTACCTGCAGAAGCCTTATTGATTTGGACGGTTGGATTTGGATGGAGTCCGACGCACTTTGGTGAATCAGACGGCAGCAGGAGACCCAAGTCAATGAGTGTGCCGTCTGCGAGTTCTTGTGCGTTGATTTGACGTTTAGACTGTGATGGGTACGATTGTTGGGGTTTTACTTGTGGGTCCAGCATTTGGATCCGGGAGTGAATTGGGGCCGTTGATTTAGGGCTGGGGGAAGATCCAGCGTAGGGGGGTTAATAAAATCTGAGTATGTGTACAGCATGTACATATAGATAGATGTTGTTCACATAGATGATTTTGTTATAAATTCTAATATTTGTTTCTATCTTTTTCGTTTAGTAGTGAAATGAAATCAATGGTTTTTCCATTTTTGGAATAAGGATTATTCTTGAGCATCTCTTTTATAAACATTGAATTCAATGTGTACATATTGACTCACTAGGTTTACTACTAAGGATAAGCATGGAGTTTTGAGCTTATGATAATGTAGTCTTATGATGAAAAAAAACTTTAAGTCTTGTGAGAATAATGTGACTAGTCTTATGCTTATCTGTTAACCACAAAAAAAGAGTAGACAGAAGAAAAAGGGGAGGGGGAAAAGACGAGACTGAAATGGAAAAGATTGGTACTTTGGTGGTGGATTTACATGTTCGTTTGCCAGCCCAGAGCTTGTTCACAATCTGTGGATTGTCTCTACTGTTTAGTCTTTCTTTTGGCTGAAGAAATGTATGTAGTCTTGCAACTATGCTCATTTCACTGTCAGTCTTGTAAGAGTGATTAACTCAGGGATTTTACTTACCCAAGAGAAGTAGGAGTGATTAACTCAACTCACAATCTGGCCCAAATTGGTTGGGCTTTGATCCAATCAAGAACAGTTTCAAACACCAAACAGAATGTTTCTATGTCTTTGGGTATGGTTTGGTCGCACAAAGAAAACTAATTATTTCGTCTTTTTCATATACCTCGAAATTGTTATTCCTTGTTTTCAGTAGCGCTTGAAAATTTGATCAAGAACGGTTGCAGAGTTGATGCAAAATAACGAGTAACTACTACATGAGAAAATAATGAGGGAACGTTGAATTTATTATGTGGCGGAGTTAATTCTTCACCTTATCTCTTTTTCTAATAAACTCGTTCTTTATCGAACAATCAGTGAGGTAAGTAAAGATAAATTTAGCTATTCTCAATTTTGATTCTTAATTTCATTCTTTGGTCTTCTAGAATAAAATATTCTTTTTTTTCGTTTTGCTAAGTAAATCACATATGTAGCCGATGTCTAAACTAAAGACTTTGACGATGTTGGTTAAACTACATAGTCAACCAGACCACCGCTCACTAACAGTAAACGAACAATTGAATTTTAGTAAACTAAATAAATAATTTAGTGAATATGCATCTTATCGCTAGCCTAACATCTTCAGCAATGCTAGTCATATTTTAGTTAAATTTTAGCCAAAATAGCTAAAAAGTCATTTTGGCTAGCCACTTTAAAAATACGTTTGTATCAATTCTCTCTATTTTAGCTTGATTTAAATTTAAAATATTTATTAAATAAATAAAAAGTGGTTTAAATGTATTTATAAATTATATATAATTACATTGAATGTATTAAATTTAAATATTTTAACTTTTAGCTATCACGCTCTCTAAATTTGGCTAGCAAGATAGCTAAAAATTAACATAGAGTATACTAAAGTGATATAGCTGTTATTTTTCACAAAAAACTAAATATATTATCTAAAATAACTAAAAAATTATAATAGAAAGCCTACTGAAGATGCTCTTAAAAAGTAACACAGGGGCATATGAAGCATGTTTTACATTTCATTGATTTCAATGATTTCATATAAGCAATGAATTTGTGTCTTTGTAACTGTTAACTTTGGACGAAAAGCATGACTTTTTGTTGAGGTACTTTAGTGAACCTCCACATTAAATCCTTATTTTAGTTTTTAAGTGTTTAAAAGTGGGCAGGTGTAACAGTGCTTAACATATGAAGTCAAGGATTAATCAATAGTTAAGTAGATAATCATAAAGATAATCCAATAGGCTTCAAGTCTGGAAAAGTCACTTTACTCGTAGTTTGAGAACATTGTTCCCCACTTCTCACTTAAAGCAACCAAGTTGGAGAATCGTGACTTGTGATTAGTGACTAAACAGTGGTAAGTGGTAACTGACAAGACACAGAAGTCATGACTCACGACATGGTCCAAGTGTCATATGCACCGTTTGTAATTAGAAAAATATTGAAAATTTTAGATACTTTAGATTCGTAATCAAGTGTATTTCGAATACACAGTATACGCTATCGGTGCCTCTAAACCATATATCGAAGCATCAATAACTAATATATATTCTCATACACGAGTTGATCTTATATATATGTCTATATAATCAAAAATTCTTTATATGAAACTGATTTCCACTTACAATCACCAATCCAAATTTCAGATAATCAACCAAATGTATGCATATAAGATCAATCTTCCAATGTGAACTACTTAATTGATAGATATCAGTTTTCTAAGTGGTAATTTATGCTCTGCTTCATCTCTGAGCAGACTAAGTAGATGGTTCAGGTTCAAACATAAATCCAAAAGCAAATAAATCGGTCTTGAAAATTTAAGGTAAAAACTTACCAAATTTATTTCAATGCTTCATTGTCGAGGATAGTAGCTTGATTGGTGATGCAGAGCATATATGGCAACTTTAAAGACATTATTTGTTATTTAATTATAGGTTGTAATTTTTGATATTTCATTAGTTAGATATTTTTAAGGTATCTTTTTACATTTAATTTATGAATAACATTTAATTAACTTTCCATATAAGCTTAAGTTTACTTATTCTCTAAATTTTGTAAACCTTATATATATGAGTATTGTAATAGTTGTTAGGAAGGTTATGTTTTATGAATAAAATCAGTTTATTTGTGCCATAGATTTGTCATATTTTATAAGTTCGCTGCTCCTTATTTATGGTGTCTGTTGAGTGACTGTTGGAGGCCCGTGTTCGGTACCCTAATCCCCATCAGTTGGTATCAGAGCTCTGGGAGAGCTTGGTGGATTCCATGTCTCATATCGGGCGAAGAAGGGGATGTTTCAGAATGGAGGGTCGTGACGTCAACAATGACATGGTTGAAATCAAAAGGATGCTTAAGCAACAATGACATGGCTGAAATCAAAAGGATGCTTAAGCAACTTGAGGTACGTATCGATCGCATCGAAGCTCGACGATGGGGTCGTAAGAGTTCCGACCGGGATGGAAATGTTACCACCTATCATCAACGTATTGATCGCATCAAAACTTTTTACCAGGGAGGTGATGATTCCGACGGGGAGATATGCGTTGACCTTGTTCATAATTGCGCTCCATTGTGTGAGTCCGATGAAGAGGGATATAGTACTTTCAATTACCCCAGTTGTAAGTCCACTATCTTTAATTGTCCATTTGTTGAAGAATTATTTACAGAAAAAGCAGAAAATAGTTTCCTATATTTTGATAAACCACCGAGATATGATGATTATGAAAATTGTGAAGTTGGTGATGGTAAGGAAATATTGGAAGATGAAGATGTCAATGAAGACACACTAGAGTCAATATGGCGGAAGGATATTGTGCATAATTTCGTTGACTTCATTAGAGTTAATTCATTCCTTATGGAGATTCTCAAAATTTTAGTTCATCTCATCAATTAGATCAAGGGTGATCGGAGGAGTTTTGGGATTGCAAAGTTAATGGTGAAGAGAAAATTTATGGAATCAAGATTAAGCATTTATTCTAGCAAACTAGTCAATTTGAAGCAATGAAAGACACTGCCAGGATTTTCCTCAATCAATACTTAAATTCGAGGACAAATTCTTTCCAACTAGGGGAGTCTGATGCAGGAGCAAATATGGCAACTTCAAAGACATTATTTGTTATTTAATTATAGGTTTTAATTTTTGATATTTCATTAGTTAGATATTCTTAGGGTATCTTTTTACATTTAATTTAGGAATAACATTTAGTTAGTTTTCCATATAAGCTTAAATTTACTTATTCTCTAAGTTTTGTAAACCCTATATATATGGGTATTGTAATAGTTGTTAAGAAACTTATGTTTTATGAATAAAATCAGTTTATTTGTGGCGTGGATTTGCCCTATTTTATAAGTTCGCTGCTCCTTATTTCTAGTGTCTGTTGAGTGACTGTTGGAGGCCCGTGTTCGGTATCCTGATTCCCATAAATTGGTATTTATCCTTGTAAAGTAATATTACTGCCTTATTTTTGTGTTTTTTAAAGCTTGAATTAAAAAAACGAGCACGTATATAAACTGAAGTAGTAGTTATACTTTCTATGATTTGTGCTAAAGACATCACCAATGAATGAAACAACAAACTATTCTTAAGATCGATGGAGTTTTTTTTTAATCGCAAGTCAAGAATTTTTATATATCTCAGCAGACAGTACAAGAAATAATACACCCGAAATGGCCGACAATAAAAGTTACCCCCTATAACTATCAAACACCTAGCTGCACCTAGATCTCTAACAACCAAAAATACATCCACATTCTCAAGACCGTTTATAGCGTCTTTATTTCAGCAGACCCGGTCCACTTAGAAGTTTTGAATAAATTTGTATGTCATCCATAATAGAATGTTGCCTTACCACCGTCGACGTCCAACCATCAACCATCGACCCGAAATCATCGTTGACATCAACTCGATCCATTCCGGCATAACCGAATCTTAACATCAGTGCGCAGTTGGGCTGACAAAAAATTGTTATGGGCACCTGACCCATTGTAGAACCACTACCAACGTCCTCGACATCAACTCTAACACCAACACCGCCGCCAGCCTGCATCAGCCGTAGTTCGTCTCCGACATCATCCTCACCCGGGCCTAACAGTTTCAGCCTTGCATATTTGGATTGGAGCCAAGCCCAGTTGAGACCCAGCCCACCCACGTCCACGCGCCCTCTCCTATTTGCTTGCATCAGTGTTGTCGACCATGGCTCACCATCGACAGCCTCAACGGAGGACTCACGTCAACCACCACTGCTACCACCAATATGAGAAATATAATGGAGGAGATCCCTCCACCACCATGAATCCTTTGCGTTGACAGCAACAAACACAAGAGTCACACAAAACATCGATCTCCGGTAGAGAAAACTACCGTCATCAAACCCAATAACAACCCAGATCCGCTCAAAGCCATCGATCGTAAGACCACTATGTAAACCAAATACTGAATGTTCACAATACAATAGATCATATGCATAACCATAATCGTTAGACTTTTAGCTTTGAGTAAACTTACCACCATTATGAATCATAGCTCATTCCATTGATATAAACCTGAAACACAAAAGTACTAGGCAAAACCTTCTGTTAGTCACCACAATAAGCTTCTCAATGGACAGAACTTACGCTATGTCTCGTGGTGATAACATGGACCAATACCATCTATTTATATAGAATCATTAACCATAAAGAGTCTTCCCATTAAGGACTTTCCTTGAGAGTTAAGTCTTCTAATTAGATTCCTGATACAATACTGATTAGTTGTCTTACTTCTAGACTATGAATAGGATTCCTTACAATAATGATCTAATACACGAAATCATTATTAACTGGATATAGTTCTGTATTTGTTTCCATGTAGAAGTAGATATTGTCATTAAATATAATTATCATTTAATATGTGATAAGTCCATATATATTGATCTAACAATCTCCCACTTGGACTATCACTTGCCATAAATGATAACTCGCACCTGAGAATGACAACATTTGTTCTACCTACTGTAGTGCGCGCCGAAAAACAAATGAACCAAAAAATTCATTCACAACATGGTCAGATTACAGTCATTTATGCAGAGCAAGAACCAAGTTACACTTTGACAAAAATGCAGAGGTTCTATACCACAACATAAGCTTCTGCAATCCACATATGTCTATCATGCAGTATTAAGATATATGTTAAAGTGTATTAAAAAGTAAAAACGTATATCAAGTCCAACTTTATGGTCTTAAAACCAGAACTCAAGCAAACTTTACTGAACACCAATAATCTCAACTTTGCTTGTACTGTAGTTTCATGCTAAACATGAATGAGATCATCTGATAGCAAGTATATATATGACTAGAACCACAAAACAATAATTTTCAGAACAATCATAAAGCTGCAGCAACACAAAATTCTGAAATACCTCAAACTTTAATTATAAAAACTATCATTACAAAACTAAGTTGCAATTTGAACTGATATCACAACCGAAAACATAAGAACTCAGAAAACAAAATATTTTAAAGTTTGCTCCTACTGGTCCTAACTCCCACTGAACCTAAGCATCTAAGTTTGGAAGAATTCCAATGCTTTCTGCATGCTTCTTGAATACCTTCACTGGTAGTGTTTTGGTGAAAAGGTCTGCAAGCTATGAATTGGTGTTTATATCCAAAACAGTTACCTCACCATGCTTGACTCTTTCTCTAACACTATAATATTTCAAGTCTATGTGTTTTGAGTTGCTGGACCTTTTATTGTTCTTGCTAAAGAACACAGCAACCTCATTATCACAGTATATAACAAGTGCATCTGCCACAATGTGACTCAATACTTTAGTCTGCTTTAGGAAGTTTCTAATCCAGAGCCCTTCACATGTTGTTTCATATACTGCAATATATTCAGCTTGCATGGTGGAAGTTGTGATCAAAGTTTGCTTCATGGTTGTCCAAGCAACTGCTCCACCCGCCAGCATGAACACATAACCACAAGTTGACTTGTTTGAGTCTGGAAAATTCCCTGCAAAATCAGAATCTGAGAAACCATCAAGTTTCAGATCCTCAACTCTTCTGTACACAAGCATGTGACTCTCTTTTTTCTGTAAATATCTAAGAACTTTCTTTCCTGCCACCCAATGTTCTGGTCCTGGATTTGATTGAAACCTTGACAGCATTCCAACAGCAAATGCCAAGTCTGGTCTGGTACAGACTTGAGCATACATGAGACTTCCAACAAGTCTAGCATATGGTTTTGTTTTCATGTTTTCTTTCTCAGCTTCACTTTGTGGACACTGACTCTTAGTGAGTTTATCACCCTTAGACATGGGAACCTCTCCATTTGAGCACTTTTCCATACTAAATCTTTTAAGAACTTTAGTAATGTAATTTTGTTGAGATAATCCCAACAACTTTTGTGCTCTATCTCTTTTAATTTCTATTCCTAGTACATAGGATGCTTCACCTAAATCTTTCATGTCAAAATTCTTTGACAGAAAGCTCTTTGTATCTTTAAGCAGCTTGAGATTGCTGCTGGCCAAAAGTATGTCATCCACATACAGTACTAAGAATATAAATTGGTTCCCTACTGTTTGTAAATAAATGCACTCGTCCACTAGATTTTCAGTAAAGCCAAAAGAAAAAATTACAGAATCAAATTTCTTATACCACTGCCTAGAAGCTTGTTTTAGACCATAGATAGATTTTCTTAATCTACAGACTAAGTTCTCATTTCCAACTTCCATAAATCCTTCAGGTTGCTTCATGTAGATTTCCTCCTCAAGCTCTCCATTTAAAAATGCTGTTTTGACATCCAACTGATGCAGCTCCATGTCATAGTGTGCCACCAATGCCATGATGATTCTAAAAGAGTCTTTACATGAGACTGGAGAAAATGTCTCAGTGTAATCAATACCCTCTTTTTGTGAGAATCCCTTTGCCACTAGCCTTGCTTTATGCCTCTCAATATTTCCAGTTGCATCTCTCTTGGTTTTATAAACCCATTTGCAACCTATTGGTTTCTGTCTAGGATCAGGTTCAACTAATTCCCAGACTCCATTCTTCTCCATGGACTCAATCTCAGCTTGCATGGCCTCCTGCCATTTGTCTGAATCTTGACTTGCTACTGCTTGATCAAAATTTGTTGGATCATTGTCTTCTGCACAGTCTTCATTAATGTCTGCTTCAGCTAAGTAGACAATGTAATCACTATCTTCCCCCCCAAATTTTGATTTTCTAGCTCGTTTGGATCTTCTAAGTTCAGGATTAAGATCATTTTGTGGCTCTATAATGTGAGGTGCTGCAACAGTTGGTTCTGCTGCAGCTGGTTGCTCATCAATTTGCATTTCCTGATCAATTTCTTGATCTGTTGCATTTTGATTTTCTATAATGATGTCATCTGCTATTTCATCAGTTTCAAAAGGCAAAACATTTTCCCAATCCTCATCAGTCACAATTTCTTCAAAATCTAAGGATAAATCCTCATATTCTGTATTGTGAACTTTTTCATTTAAGAATTTGACTTGATGAGTTTTAAAAATTCTAGGCTTATGTTTAACAGAATACAGCTTATAGCCCTTAGATCTTTCTGGATAACCTATGAAATAGCAGCTTATGGATTTAGGATCAAGCTTGCTCAAGTTTGGATTATAAACTCTAGCTTCTGCATGAGAACCCCATACATGACAATGGTGAAGACTTGGTTTTCTACCACACCATAATTCAAATAAAGTTTTCTCAATGGCTTTACTAGGTGTTCTGTTGCAAATGTAATTTGCCGTTTTCAAAGCCTCTCCCCATAAGAATTTTGGTAAGCCAGTTGTACACATCATACATCTAACCATATTTAGAAGGGTTCTATTCTTTCTCTCTGCAACACCATTCTGTTGTGGATTATAGGGTGTTGTATATTGAGATTTAATTCCATGCTCTTGTAAATACAAGGCAAATGGACCCTTCTGTTGACCTTTTTCTGTATATTTTTCATAAAATTCCCCACCTCTATCCGATCTTACTGTTTTAATTTTTCTCTCTAGCTGATTCTCTACCTCAGTCTTGAAGATTTTAAAAGCTTCAAGTGCTTGAGATTTTTCTGATAGTAAAGAAACATAACTGTATCTAGAGAAATCATCAATGAACGTACTGAAATACACATTACCACAGATAGTTTGATGTTTAAATGGACCACATATATCAGTATGTATGAGTTCTAGCAAGTTTTGGCTTCTAACTGCAGTCTTCTTTCTTTTATTTGTCATTTTTCCCTTAAAGCATTCCACACAATCATTAAGATCAGAAAAATCCAATTCATTTAAGATATTGTTTTTAACCAGAATTTTCAGTCTCTCTTTTGAAACATGGCCGAGTCTTCTATGCCATAAGTATGCAGACTTTTCATTTTGTTTGGTTCTTTTAACATCAATCAAGGCATTAGTACTGTTAGTGTTTTCTTTTTCAACAAGAGAAATCTCTTGTTGAGACATAGAACAATTAAGCTGTAAATAATCATTCAATATCACACCAGAACCAATCTGTTTTGAATTTCTAGAAATAATAATTCCATTATTATCCATCAAAAGTCTACAAGCTTTAATCAGCTGAGAAACTGAAACTAAATTCCTTCTAATGGAAGGTACATAATAAACATTATCCAAAAATAAAAAGTTTTCATATCCTAGATCAAGCTTGAGGGTTCCTATGGCTTTGACTCCCACTCGCATGCCATTGCCTACTCTCAGGTTCACCTCATCACTTCTTGAGACTCTCTTCTTTGTGAATCCCTGCAAAGAATTAGTGACGTGAATAGGAGAACCAGAATCTATCCACCATGACTGGGGTTCAACATTTATAAGATTAATTTCTAAGGAAAATATTGTATTAGAAATTTTCTTACCCTTTTTAGCTAGCCAAGCCTTATAACCTGTACAGTCATTTTTCATGTGACCTACTCTTTTGTAAAAGTAGCACTTGTATCTGAATGACTTGTTCTCTTTTGGTCCTGTGGCTGCAGATGCCTTGGTGATAGTTTTGGTAGGCTTGAGTTTGTTTTGAGTCTTTTTCTTCTTAGGCTTCTCAACTAGGTTGACTGTGAGGGACTAGGACTGGTTTTTCTTGATCCTAGATTCCTCATCAACACAGATTGAGATGAGTTCATCTGGGGTCCAGTTTTCCTTTTGAGCATTGTAACTTGTTCTGAGATTGTCAAAACTGCTAGGGAGCGTGTTCAGTGCATGATGCACCAACAATTGATCTTTTACTCCCACTAACATCTCTCTCAGCCTGTTGTTGATGTTAATCAACTCCATTATATCCCCTCTTACACCCCCAGGTCCTGTTCCAGAGTACTGTAGGGTATGATACGCTTTGCTCAGCCTAGCTATTTCAGCTTTTTCACTTTCTTTAAACTTAGTTGCCACAGCCTCAATGAAATCAGTAACTAATTCTGGTTCCTCAATACAACCTCTCACTGATCTAGACATAGAAGTTCTAATCACATTCTTGGCCATCATATTAGATCTCATCCATTTCTTATGGTGAGCTTTGATTGAGGGTTTATCATCTTCTGCTGGGGTATCAGGTTGTTCTTCAAGAAAACAGAATCATATTGTCTCATGCATACAAATGTAGTTTTCTACAGAATCTCTCCAGGCTCTAAAGTTTGAACTAGTAAGCACTAAGACATTGTTGAAGGTCATGTAGGTGTTACCTAAGGAGCAAAAGAAAAAAATTTTGTGAGTTCTCAATTTTGTAAAGTTTTTAGAGTTTTCAATGTTTTATGAATTAGTTTAAGTTAATCAAACCATAACAGAAACACTCATAAAACAAAACATTCAGAAAACTCAATACATTTATACTTGCATTCACATCAGTCCATATCCATAAAAATAATACTGAGTAACACTTTTGAGCAGAAACTTAGCATACTGTAAATCTTTATCAATAAGCCACACTTGATAAAAACATGTTATTCAAGGAACCAAATCCACATCTTTAGACAGAAGATTAAATTCCAAGTATCTTGATTTATTTTTATCAAATATACTTACTGCTGTTTGCATTCTAAAATCATGTTTTGACACTTCTTTGGAAGATAAAAAGCAATATTTAAAATACAAAACACAACTTTAAGTCTGTTATACCATATGATCTCCTGGAAATATGAATGAAAAATGCTTTGTGTAATATATTCATTTATACCAACAGAAAATCACAAACTTGTTTGAGCTTGAAAACTTGATTTCTATCCAGGTTACCCTTTGTAAGAAAACTAAGCTCTTGTGCCTGTAAAAACTTTTCAATGCATAAATTTTGGGAGACTTTAATGACTACATGCATCATTGTCAATTACAGAACACATACTTCAATTCAATTCCATAGAGCATAATCTGTATTGAAATATCATCCAGCCACAGAACAACACAATCACCAACTTATGTACACGCTGGGAGTGCTCTAGGGTTCTTATGCAATATATATATAGATATACATGCTTGAATTGAAAACAAAATTTCCATAAAAACCTGTTTTGCTTTTTCCCCAATTTGCTACAGAACACAGCGGAAGCTATAAACTTGATGCAGCAACTATTTCTTGGCTTTCTTGATCCACAACAATCGGGTTTTGAATCCCATAAGAGACGTAAAAGTCTCTAGCACTTCCAATCTAGTCTCTGGTCCATCTTCTTTATCTGTTATGAATACATTCGCCACCGTTGCGAACTTACTCTCCAGGTTATCTGTTATGAATGCATTCGCCACCATTGTGAACTTACTCGCCAGTTTATGCATTCGCCACCGTTGCGAACTTACTCGCCAGGATTGTCCGTGGCGAACGCAATAATTGTTTCTGGTTAAAACTATCCGACCTCTGGCGAGCGGGTCGAGACTGGATCCGCGCTTGCATGTGGGTTGAGCCAAGAACTGGTTAACAGGCAAAGCCTGTTAACCCGTAAAGCAAATTTCTTTTTTTTTTTTGTTTGAGAAAACCCTAAAACGATTTTGTTATGCAAAACTGAAAATTTTGTGAACCTTTAAGGCTCTGATACCAATTTGTAAACCAAATACTGAATGTTCACAATACAATAGATCATATGCATAACCATAATCGTTAGACTTTTAGCTTTGAGTAAACTTACCATCATTATGAATCATAGCTCATTCCATTGATATAAACCTGAAACACAAAAGTACTAGGCAAGGCCTTCTGTTAGTCACCACAATAAGCTTCTCAATGGACAGAACTTACGCTATGTCTCGTGGTGATAACATGGACCAATACCATCTATTTATATAGAATCATTAACCCTAAAGAGTCCTCTCATTAAGGACATTCCTTGAGAGTTAAGTCTTCTAATTAGATTCCTGATACAATACTGATTAGTTGTCTTACTTCTAGACTATGAATAGGATTCCTTACAATAATGATCTAATACACGAAATCATTATTAACTGGATATAGTTCTGTATTTATTTCCATGTAGAAGTAGATATTGTCATTAAACATAATTATCATTTAATATGTGATAAGTCCATATTGATCTAACACACTAGTCTAATCATCCTCCATTGAAGGACATCGATCTAGGTTCGACCCCCAAACTCCATCGGACACCCAACCATCGCCTTCACAACTACGACAGTGAACATCGCGGGAAGAAACCAGAGAGAACAGCAGGATTAAGCCTACAATTTTATCCATGAAAATGGATTGATTTGGTCGGCGTCGAAACCCTAACAGACGGCTAGGGAGAGAACGCTGATAGGAGTAAAAGAAATCCTTTGGTATGTGGGAGAGCTGCTTCTTGATTCGGTTCCAGATTCTGTTTTTTTAGATCGATCGAGTTTAAACTACCCGAATTACCACATTACATGAACCGAAAATGTAATTTGACTTTATTCCACTCCATATCTACAAAAACATTAATGATCTCCTGACGTGAAGGTTCAATAGCAGACATACCCACATGCCTGTACATATCAGTCCTGGGAGGATTTATGTGCCCTGAAACTTATACCTATCGATATATAACCACTGTTTGATAATGATGCTTCAATAGAAAGACAGATCCCTTCGTATATTTCAATTCAATTCCAAGTTTTGCGCTCAGCTGCCTTCTGAACCACATTTACATTTGTTACATATATTTAACAAAAACTGCAAAAATTGATTACACTTGTTGGTTGATCTATGTGAGCAATGCATTGTTATTCTTTCCCCCAAGGTTTATGCATGGTTTATATCTAGATTGGGTGTACCTAATGCTTGACCAAATGGGTGGTTTGATCAATATCCACATCAATTATATAAACATTTTTAGGCCACAAAATATTATTACATGGACATCGTCTTCAACTATTCACATAAACATCACCAAGATTCATTTTCATAAAATCCGGATTTTGTTTCAGTCACATCTATAATAATATAACCACCCATAGATTATAACTTATAAGTAATCAAAGGAGATACTTGAATCTAACAGATATAATTTAAACAAATAAATGTGACAGACATGCAGGCAGAGACCCATTTAATTTTCACTGGTGTATCCAGACTAATTAAATAAAGTGGTACCATTAGCTTGTACCACATTTCACATAAACTTGGTAGCGTGCTTGATGAAGATTCAAGAACCCTGGACCTCAGTTTTTAATTCAATCAATTTGCTGTAAAGTAGACAACAAAACATTTGTTTATCCTTAATCACCAGTTAACCCGGGCCTTATGATATTGATCGATTACTTGATCCACACATCTTGATTTAGTTGAATGAATTCTGGAAAATAAAAAGTTATTTATAGCTATTAGTTATTAAATCGATACACGTATTGTAATTCTCTCGATAAATCAAACTATTAGTTATTACAAATTTTTTGTAGCTCATAGTCATTTAAAAACTATGAGCTAACGTTAATCTAAGGTCACATTATAGAACTCCAAATTATGCTTTCATCAACCTTACGAACAGCGGGGCTCAGATGTTTGGTAAAAATCTCATCAATGAAATAAGGTTTCAATCACTCTGTTTGATTAGTATGAACATTAATGGAAGAGGACACCATTATTTAGGTGGTTCAAAAGCAACCATCACATTGTGTTTGTACTATTTAAAAGTAACCATCTCATTACTTACAAGAAAGCTAGAATTCTTTTCTTGCTTAAGAATCCAAAGATTATCAAATCAAATCACTTCTCATCATGGGTATTTTCACGAGAGATGATTCGAGTATCAATTGCACTAATTTGAATGAACGGTCAGATTGCATTAAATTCATTTTCTATTATTAAAAACTCGAGTTATCTATAACATCAACTGTTGAGATTACATAATAAGTGTTGAGTCATTTGCACCTTATTACATACAATGTTTTTCATAATTTCACATGCAACGTATACGGGTAATAACCAATTACACATTGTCTAATTTTATCTTATGCGCCTTATTTATTCTTATATATAATATCAATAGAGTTAAAATGAGTTTACATTTAACAGTGATAGAGCTACTTTATATATCTATCTGATGCAAAAGGAAAAAACTTAGCTGACCAACATGGGTCAGCTCTAACAGACACAAGTCAATCAGAGCATGACACGTGGCATTTCAAGGGCATAAATGACATTTGCAAACACTCATCCAGTCCCTACAAATGTCCTTTATGTCTTTTTAATTGCCACGTGTCAATTTCTGATTGACTTGTGTATGTTAGAGCTGACCAACATGGGTCGGCCAAGTTTTTTCCGATGTAAAAAAACTCTTAACTACCATACTCACGAAACTGTACAATCATATATCCGTGAGCAAATATATCAAAACACTTCAAAAAATATATTCGTCCTACCTCACACCCCTCAATTCCTAGTGACATGACACTTCCATTTCTTTTCAACATCATACTCATGAGATCAAAAAATAAATCAGTACCTTGATAATAGTCATAAAACTCATAACAAAAATAGAAAATAATTTACCAACAAAAATCCAAGCCATCACAAATCCCTAGGCCCAACTCTGGCTTAACCGTACATGGCTCAGGTTTAGAAGCCGAGCCCCAGGGCAGGAGCCAATCAATTCCTCTTGAGTCTTGACTCACTCACTCACTCACTTGCACATCCCTCAAGCCAATAAGAAAAAAGAAAAAGCTGAAAAGATTAGCATAATACCAAACTAAAAAAAAAAGATTTAACATGGTAAAATTAATCAATTAATAGAATTCCGAATTTCACACTCTGATTAGTTTGTAACAAACATCACACGCTCTCGGGTTAGTGCATAGCTGCAGGGGTTTAGTCTGATTTTATCAAAATACCCTCGTGAATCTCAGTCGGTTAAAATTAATTTATACTTGAAATAAAAAATAAATAAAAAAGAGAAAATGGGGAACAAACAAATATGCACACACATGGAAAGGAAACGAAAAGACTGGGACTCGCTTGCTCTCTGTCAGCCCTCCATTTCACTACTCTCTCTTACTCTTCTCTCTCTGATATCTCCGCCGCTGCTCCGCTCTCGATTCCGGTTACTCTCCGCCACTCTACTCCCTCCATTTCAAGGTAAATTGTTTCCTTCTATTTCCGCAATTAGTTTTTGTTTTTGGATAATAAATTATTATTATTACTATATAATTCCGGTGACACTTCGAAATCGACGTTTTGCTTGCCCTAGATTCTGTGATGTTGCTCTGATCCGATCTCTGTACTTGTCCTTTACTCTAATTGATTCGCTCCGGCTGGAAATTTGTGACTAGCTGCATTATTATAACTGCGCTCAATTATTCTTTATCGTGATTTACATAGAGATCTGATTTTGATTTCGCAGAGAGTTGGATTTGGTTTTGACTGAGAAGGAGGTTTGCATTGTGTGAGTTTGCACTGTAGCAGTTTTGTGTGGAGGTGATTGGATTTGGTTGTGACTTTTTTGAACAGTGCTGTGCTTTGTGTGGAGGTTGAGGTTGGGATGCTACTGAGGAAGAGGAGCTGGATTTCGAAGTAGCCGAAAGGAGGGGGAGGTCTTAGGCATTTGCATCATCAGTGACGGTGAGTTTCGATGATCTTGTTTGGATGTGTTTGTTTAAAGATTTAATATGTTTTTTGGTGGTACTGTAAAGTGGTTATAGTTTAGAATTTTGAGTTATCATAGAATGCTGTTACAGTTTTGTTTCCCGGTTTGAAGAGAAGAGGGTAAACTAATTGATAGAACTATCTAAGGGATAGGGAAGTGAACTTGATATAGATCTCTCTGGCAAGGTTTGTTTAGTTCACTAGCAACTGAAAACAAAGAAATGCAATTTGGTGTAGTGGTGGTCGGGGGTTCAACATATGCTAATCATAGTTATACTCCAAACTTTTCATCGTGTGAGTGGTTTAGTAAAATTGAATGTTTATTGTGATTTTTAGGTGGCAAAGGAGAAATCCGAAAGAGGAGTATAGTGCAAATGTCGAAGTCTCCCTCCCCTGAACCACGGGAACCCATGTCTTCTTCTATTTCTCGGTCAAGGTTAGCAATGTTCTATCTTCTTACTTTCTTAGTGGGATCTTGAACATTTTAATTTCATAAATTGTTATAATATAACTGATCGAGTATTCCTTTTCACAATATTCATATGTGTTCATGTTACGCCCAGGGAAATAGATGAAACAATGGATGATGAAGAAGGTACAATGGCAAGTGTTGCTCAATTTGTTGAGCAACTACATGCCAGCATGTCTTCAACGAAAGAAAAAGAAATCATTACAGCACGTCTGCTAGGTATTGCCAAGGCCAGAAAGGATGCAAGAACAATAATTGGTTCACATTCCCAGGCTATGCCATTGTTCATAAATATTCTCAGGAGTGGCACCCCTGTTGCAAAGGTTAATGTTGCGGCAACTCTGAGTGCTCTGTGTAAAGATGAAGACTTGCGTCTTAAAGTACTTCTAGGTGGGTGCATCCCCCCATTACTCTCACTTCTGAAGTCAGAATCAACTGAGGCCAGGAAGGCAGCAGCTGAAGCTATATATGAAGTTTCTTCTGGAGGGCTTTCAGATGATCATGTTGGCATGAAAATATTTATTACAGAAGGTGTTGTACCAAACTTGTGGAATCAACTGAATCCCAACAGCAACCAGGACAAAGTGGTAGAGGGATTTGTGACAGGGGCTTTAAGAAATCTTTGTGGTGACAAGGATGGTTATTGGAGAGCAACACTTGAGGCTGGTGGAGTAGATATCACTGTGGGTCTCCTGTATTCTGACAATGCAGCCGCCCAGTCCAATGCTGCGTCCCTTTTGGCCCGTCTCATGTTGGCTTTCAGTGATAGCATCCCCAAAGTTATAGATTCTGGAGCTGTCAAAGCTTTGCTCCGGCTCGTAGGTCGAGAAAATGATGTTTCTGTTCGTGCTAGTGCTGCCGATGCTCTGGAAGCTCTTTCTTCAAAGTCAACTGGCGCTAAGAAAGCTATTGTTGATGCAAATGGTCTTCCAGTTCTGATTGGGGCTATTGTTGCTCCATCCAAGGAGTGCATGCAAGGTGGGTGTGGGCAGGCTCTCCAGGAGCATTCAACAAGGGCTTTAGCAAATATTTGTGGTGGGGTGTCTGCTCTTATACTTTATCTTGGAGAGCTTTCACAGTCAGCTCGCCTATCTGCCCCGGTTGCTGATATTATTGGAGCTCTTGCATACACTTTAATGGTCTTTGAGGAAAAATCTGGTGATGGTAAGGAATCTTTCAAGGTAACAAAGATAGAGGACATTCTCGTAATGCTGCTAAAGTCTCGTGATAATAAGCTTGTTCAAGAGCGTGTCCTAGAGGCCATGGCTAGTCTGTATGGCAACATTCATCTCTCGAAATGGCTCGATCATGCAGAAGCAAAGAAGGTTCTTATTGGACTTATAACAATGGCTGCTGCTGATGTACAAGAGTCTCTAATATTCTCGTTGACAAGCTTATGCTGTGATGGTGTTGGAATCTGGGAGTCCATTGGCGAGAGAGAAGGAATTCAGCTGCTCATTTCGTTGCTTGGCTTATCCAGTGAGCAACATCAAGAATATGCTGTTCAGTTACTGGGGATCTTAACTGACCAGGTTGATGACAGCAAGTGGGCTATTACTGCTGCTGGTGGGATTCCTCCTCTAGTGCAGTTGTTAGAGACGGGGTCTCAACAGGCGAAGGAGGACGCTGCTCATGTGTTGTGGAACCTGTGCTGTCACAGTGAGGATATTCGTGCTTGTGTTGAAAGTGCAGGAGCCATTCCAGCATTTTTATGGCTTCTAAAAAGTGGTGGAACAAAGGGGCAAGAAGCATCAGCTATGGCACTTACAAAGCTTATCCGAACAGCCGATTCTGCCACCATTAATCAGTTGTTAGCTTTACTCCTAGGGGACTTTCCTAGCTCAAAGGCCCATACTATCAGGGTGCTGGGTCATGTACTCACAGTGGCATCACACAAGGATCTTGTACATAAGGGTTCAGCAGCTAATAAAGGGTTGATGTCTCTCGTTCAGGTTCTCAACTCATCAAATGAAGAAACTCAAGAATATGCTGCGTCTGTCTTAGCTGATCTGTTCAGCACAAGACAAGATATTTGTGATTCTCTTGCAACTGATGAGATTGTTCATCCTTGTATGAAGCTTTTGACAAGCAGCACGCAAGCTGTTGCAACACAGTCAGCTCGAGCTTTAGGTGCTCTTTCTCGTCCTATGAAGACCAGAACAATAAGTAAGATGTCGTATATTGCAGAAGGGGATGTTAAACCCCTCATAAAACTAGCAAAAACTTCTTCAATTGATGCTGCTCAAACTGCAGTTGCTGCACTGGCAAATCTTCTCTCTGATCCCCAGATTGCTACAGAAGCCCTGTCTGAAGATGTTGTTTCAGCTTTGATAAGGGTACTGGGAGATGGAACTACAGAAGGTAAAAAGAATGCATCCCGAGCCCTCCATCAATTGTTGAAGCATTTTCCAGTAGGTGATGTGCTCACAGGAAATGCTCATTGCCGTTTTGCTATTCTCGCTGTTGTTGATTCATTAAATGCATTGGATATGGAAGAGACTGATGCTGCTGATGCTTTAGAAGTTGTAGCACTTTTGGCCAGAACCAAAATGGGTGTGAACTTCACTTACCCTCCATGGTCTGTGTTGATTGAAGCTGAATCAAGCTTAGAACCTCTTGTCCGCTGTCTGGCTGAAGGGCCCCCTTTGCTTCAGGATAAGGCAATAGAAATTTTGTCTAGGCTTTGTGGGGAGCAACCAGTTGTTCTTGGTGATCTATTGGTAGAAAGATCAAGATCCCTTGGTTCACTAGCTAACAGAATAATGAACTCATCTAGTTTAGAAGTCAGAGTTGGAGGGGCTGCACTACTCATTTGTGCAGCAAAAGAGCACAAAGAGCAGTGGATGGAAGTACTTGAGGTGTCAGGATGTTTAAAACCACTAATGTATGCATTAGTGGATATGATGAAGCCGAATTCTAGCTGCTCCTCTTTAGTAATTCAAGTCCGAACTTCGAAAGGTTTTATGGAAAGAACTGCATTCCATGAAGGGGATGAGTTTGATGTCCCTGATCCAGCTGTTGTCTTGGGGGGTACTGTTGCTTTGTGGTTGCTATGTATAATTGGTTCCTGTAATGCAAAGAGCAAACTCACCATTATGGAAGCCGGTGGTCTTGAGGCTCTGTCTAACAAGATTGAGAGCCACACTTCTAATCCACAGGTATACAGTAATTAACTATCTTGTTTTCTGTATTTAAACTCTTACTGTTTAGAACTGTTCTTGTTTTATTTGTTCATTCTTTTTTGGTAGTCATCCTCGGAAACATAAGTTATGTAGCTTACTCAATCAGTTCTTCATATACAGTCAGAATACGAGGATACTGAAGGTATATGGATTAGTGCCCTGCTTCTGGCTATTCTCTTCCAAGATGCTAATGTTGTTTCATCTCTCGCAACAATGCGCATCATAGCTTCACTTGCGCTTCTGCTGAGATCAGATGAGGTGATTGATAGGTTCTTTGCTGCCCAGTCGATGGCCAGTCTTGTTTGCACTGGTAATAAAGGAATAATTCTTGCCATTGCAAATTCAGGTGCTGTTGCTGGATTGATATCCCTCATTGGTTATGTAGAATCCGATATGCCTAACCTTGTTACTTTATCAGAAGAGTTTTCTCTGGTGCGAAACCCTGATCAAGTTGTCTTGGAGTACCTTTTTGATTTTGAAGATGTAAGAGTTGGGTCCACAGCACGTAAGTCTATACCGCTCTTGGTGGATCTCTTGAGACCAATGCCAGATAGACCTGGTGCCCCCCCAGTTGCTCTTAAACTATTGACCTGTATTGCTGATGGAAGTGATACAAACAAATTAGTTATGGCTGAAGCCGGAGCGCTGGACGCTCTGACAAAGTACCTGTCTTTGAGCCCACAAGATTCGACTGAAGCTGCAATATCCGATTTATTCAGAATATTATTTAGCCATCCTGATCTGATTCGTTATGAAGCATCAGCTAGTTCGTTGAATCAACTCATAGCCGTTCTGCGTCTGGGGTCAAGAAATGCTAGATACAGTGCTGCAAGAGCTCTTCATGAACTATTTGATGCTGAGAATATCAGAGATTCTGATTTAGCCAGGCAATCTGTTCAGCCTTTGGTTGACATGCTTAATGCTGCATCAGAGAATGAACAGGAGGCTGCTCTTGTTGCTATAGTTAAGCTGACTTCAGGAAATTCTTCTACCGCAGCTCTGTTGACTGATGTGGAGGGAAATCCACTGGAGAGTTTATTTAAAATACTTTCTTCTGCTTCATCCTTGGATTTGAAGAGACTTGCTGCACAACTATGTTGTGTATTGTTCGATAATACCAAAGTCAGAGGAAATCCAGTTGCCTCTGATTGTATAGAGCCTCTTATTTCTTTGATGCTTTCTGGTATAAATGCAGCTGTAGAAGCTGGGGTTTGTGCCTTTGAAAAATTGTTGGATGATGAACACCAGGTAGAGCTTGCAGTGAACTATAATGTTGTCAATCTCCTTGTTGGATTAGTTTCTGGTACTAACAGTCAGCTCATTGAGGCTAGCATCTGCTCTCTCATAAAGTTGGGCAAAGACCGGACGCGATGCAAATCAGATATGATCAATGCTGGCATTATTGATAACTGTCTTGAGCTACTCCCTGTTGCAGCCAGTTCATTGTGCTCTTCAATTGCTGAATTATTTCGCATTTTAACAAATAGTGATGCAATTGCTAGAAGTTCGGCTGCTGCAACGATTGTAGAACCCCTTTTCCTAGTTTTACTTCGTCCAGATTTCAGTATGTGGGGACAGCACAGTGCATTGCAAGCACTAGTAAATATTTTGGAGAAGCCACAAAGCCTCGCCACTTTAAAACTTACGCCTAGTCAAGTCATTGAGCCTCTGATTTCATTTCTTGAATCCCCATCTCTAGCCATCCAGCAGCTCGGTACAGAATTGCTATCTCATCTTCTTGCACAAGAACATTTTCAGCAAGATATTACTACAAAAAATGCAGTTGTTCCTCTTGTGCAACTTGCTGGAATTGGAATACTGAACTTACAGCAAACAGCGATAATAGCATTGGAAAAAATCTCCACAAGCTGGCCAAAGGCAGTTGCTGATGCTGGAGGTATCTTTGAGCTTGGAAAGGTTATAATACAAGATGATCCTCAGCCACCTCATGCATTGTGGGAATCAGCTGCTTTAGTTCTCTCAAATGTTTTGTGCTTCAATGCTGAGTACTACTTTAAGGTTCCTGTGGTGGTTCTTGTTAAAATGCTGCATTCAACAGTAGATACCACTATTACGGTGGCTCTCAATGCACTACTTGTTCATGAAAGGAGTGATAAGCTAAGTGCTGAACAGATGACTGAAAATGGTGTTATAGATGCCTTGTTGGACCTTTTAAGATCTCATCAATGTGAAGAAGCATCTGGAAGGTTACTTGAAGCTTTATTTAACAACGTCAGCATACGCGCAATGAAGGTTTCCAAGTATGCAATAGCACCTTTATCACAGTATCTGTTGGATTCACAAACCAAATCACAATCTGGAAAACTTCTCGTAGCTCTAGCTCTTGGAGACCTATCCCAACATGAAGGGCTAGCGAGAGCCAATGATTCTGTTTCTGCATGTCGTGCATTAGTAAGCTTGCTTGAAGATCAGCCCACAGAAGATATGAAAATGGTGGCAATTTGTGCGTTGCAAAATTTTGTCATGAACAGCAGAACAAATCGGCGTGCTGTTGCAGAAGCAGGGGGCATACTGGTTATTCAAGAACTACTTCTGTCTCTCAATGCAGAAGTTGCTGGGCAGGCAGCATTGCTTATTAAGTTTTTGTTTTCTAATCACACACTTCAAGAATATGTGTCAAACGAGCTCATCAGATCTTTGACAGGTAATTTGAGTTGCCGTTGTTTGAGCGCTAATCTCTTCTTTTGTAGACTAAAATTGCTTATGTTCAAAATTCTCATTCTCATATCTGATATGTTCCTTGTACATCTTTACGAGTTGTTAGCAGTCTTTTTCATCTACCATATTTTGTTGTCTCAAAAGGGCATATGTCTTGCATATGAAATTGCATCTATATGTTTTGCAGAGATTTGAAGTTGTGATTTAGAATGTTGGATGCAAGTACTGTATTTGAAAAGAAGTTGGATGCCAGTACTATCTATAGTCTAAACTGAAGTTATTTTTACCCGAGTTTCTGGTTAATCAATAAAGAAACTGTATTAACTATTTTCTTGTTGAGAACTTTACTTCGTACCTATCATTCTTGAGCATCCTGAATTCTCAGAATTCATACCTTTTGTATGGAGCGATAAGAAAAATTATGATTTGGTGGACTCATTGACATTTATATAATTTATATGATAGTTTTCATGTTCTATCCTTAAAAGTCCCCCTAAATTTAATTGCTTCAAAACAGTCATATTAAGACATACAACTCTTACCTTAGATTCTCTCATCTTTGAGAACCTTCATTAAAGGTTGTCACAAGGAGTTTCATGTGCAACTTGTGCTTCTTTCTACCTGCTCCATTAATATGGGTTTAACTGATTGCTTTGTCATGCAGCCGCATTAGAGAGAGAGCTATGGTCTGCAGCAACTATTAATGAAGAGGTCTTGAGAGCCCTACATATGATATTTATCAACTTTCCTAAGCTCCATATTTCCGAGGCAGCCACTCTCTGCATTCCCAATCTGATTGGAGCGCTCAAATCTGGCAGTGAGGCGGCTCAGGATGTCGTGTTGGACACCCTATCCTTGTTGAGACATTCTTGGTCAACCATGCCAATAGATATTGCGAAGTCTCAGGCCGTGGTTGCTGCTGAAGCCATTCCCATCATACAAATGCTTATGAAAACCTGCCCACCAAGTTTCCATGAGAGAGCAGACAGCCTGTTGCATTGCTTACCAGGTTGTTTGACTGTTACAGTCAAGCGTGGTAATAACCTTAAACAGGCTATGGGAGGCACAAATGCTTTTTGCCGATTGACAATAGGCAATGGTCCTCCTCGACAAACCAAGGTAATGTAGTTCCGTAAACTAGTCTTGTGGAAAAACAAAACTATCAAGTCCATAGCCGTATGGGCTTGGTTGAATCTGCTCTGATATTCCTGAAAAAAATTCCTGTGCTTTTCTTTGCATTGTGGATTTTTTTATTTACTTTGTCTATGTATTGGAGAGACTGCAAAATGATAATCAAGTTGATTCTTACAGCTTCATGTTATGTTAATGCTCTATCATTAGGTGGTGAGCCATAGTACATCTCCCGAATGGAAAGAAGGGTTTACATGGGCGTTTGATGTGCCCCCAAAGGGACAAAAGCTCCATATCATCTGCAAAAGCAAAAATACGTTTGGAAAGGTAATTATTTTACCACCTACATGGGCCAATGATTTAATTTTTTATATCTCCAATCTTCTATGCTATGCTCATCATCATAGAAGAGTACTGAATAGTTGTGAGACTAATAGTTATTAACATGCCCCAAATTGATATTTGCACCACCTTTTCATTTTCAAAGCATTTTGTCCAAACAATGACAATTAGTCTCTTGTAATTATTGACAATTTATATGATCAAACAAATTTACAAATGCATCTAGGTGTATTAATAACAATTTGGGGTGTTAATAACAACACCCTCAATCTTTCATTTACACCCTTGACGTACATTTTTAAAATGCTGGATCTTGACTAAGATTCTCAATCTTTACACATTGAGTACCCAGATATGGTTTGTATAGTCTTTACCCATTAAGATTCTAAATCTAAGATTCTGAAATGGTTATCTCTGTTTTACAACTCTGATATGGTTTGTTTTCCTTATTTTCAGTCTACACTGGGGAGAGTGACTATCCAGATTGATAAAGTTGTGTCAGAAGGAGTATACAGTGGATTATTCAGCCTAAACCACGACAACAACAAAGATGGATCTTCACGTACACTTGAAATCGAGATTATCTGGTCCAACAGAATGCCTGATGATGAAATGTGAGTCAGGTGCTTCTGATAAAGCTGAGAATGCCAGGAAATAATCCTAACAAGGAGGAAGATTGGTTTGCTTGTAATTATTTTTATGTTTTCAGAAGTCCAGTTTTGTAGTTTGAAAGATCAATCTGCTTGAGGAAGTGTAAATTATATTATTAGCTTGCAGAAACAATAGATTGGAAAGGCATTCCCACGGTACACCGGGAATAAAAGCTTATTCGATTTTTGTACAGGTCAGTCTATAGCTGGCAATTTGAAAATACTCAAAAGATTGGCGATTAGCTTTTGAAGTTCTTGGAAAGTTGGAGTAGCTTTCTGTACACCGGGAATGATTATAATCTGATTATCGAACTGGCTCCATTTCATTGAGCAGACTAAAATAGTGATAGATTGAACAGAAGAAGCAAAGCAACTGTAACCAGCAGATCAAGAGAACAAAAAGAAATTGAATATCTCAAGAACACTGCGAACATTCTAAGTACATGTTGAAAACCCCTACCAAAGCTGAAGTCTTAACTGTTCAAACTAAAGAGACAACACCTTCACATTCTTAGACTTCAAGCGAAAGCCACAAAAAGACCGGCATTACTACTTCGCAGCAGCAACAAGTGCAGAGCGAGCTTTCGTGAAAGTAGCAATTATTGATCCAAGTTGCAATGTATCATTGCACCCAAAGGTCAATCTGTACCTGCAAATGTTAACCAACTTGTGCTGATTAATAAACAAACTAATCATACAATATCAATTAAAACTCCCAATTATAAGAATTTGGCAAGGCTAATATCTTCAGTCAAGCATATTGACCACAACCACTCAAACCTATCCTAGCCTGACAATAACTTCTGCAAATGCAATATATACTCCACCAGTTCGGTAATAAAGATTAGTGCTTTTCTAGTGAATGTTTTATCCTTAATATCAACCATAATACATGCCAGATATTCAACTAGATTAAGCTACACCTTTCTGAAGAAACTTAATAAGCATGCGCGCGGGCGCACACACACACACAAAACCACCTCTATTCTTCACTATGTGCACAATTACATTGACTATCACAATGCCAGGAGATTGGTCAGCATTTATGTTTAGCCCAGATTGAAAGAATGGTAAGCAAATGAAAAGAGAGCAAGGCAAAGAGATACATACTCTATGTCAGCTAGATCATTGATTAACAGAACTCGAACATCTGGTGGCATTTTAATCTTAAAAACAAACCTGTTCAGATAAACCAGTGTAAATAAGATAATGGAATAAGCACCAACAACAAAAATAGAAATATAGTGGCACTTACATAGTCACTTCTCTTACAATATCTACCAGAGCCAATCCCTTTCTTGTTTTCATATCCGAAATTCCTGCAAAAGAAGAAGTATATAACATATGCATGAAAAGAACTTTTGAGACATATTGTTCCAGCTTGTAAGACCAATAAATGAATAAGGTAGGGCATACGATTGAAACTCTCTGTAAATGACTCATTCAGAAGCCAGTGAGATATTTGCTCAATGTCCTTAGGCAATGGATTTCCTGTGCAAAGATATACTGCTTCTTCTGTTATCTTCTGTGAAGCCATATGAGTTGACTGCATACATTGAAGCAGAACTGGCAAAGTTATTTACAATTCCCTTATGATAAAAGTACATTAAAACACGACCAATAGCATAACTGAAATTGGTAAAAGGTCTACAGGTCATCATGACTAAGTCGGAAAATCATGAATTCATTATAATCAAAGATTTATAAGAGAAAGGAGAAGAAGAATACACAAACAAGACACATTAGATGTATTATAACCTGCAGAATGTTCAGAGCTTTTCTCATGTCACCATTGCTAAGCCGTACAACTGCTGCTAAGCCACTCTCAGACACATCAAGCCTAGTAAAATGCATAACATGTCAAAGACAAGTAGCCAAATTTTAAGATTCACTCACATCTTTGCAAATTCTGCACTTTGAATTAAAGAATCAATAAGAATACTACTTACCCTTCAGCATCTATAACATGTTTGAGTCGGTCTGTTACATGAAAAGAATCAAGTGGAGCAAACCGAAAACGTGTACATCTCGACTGTAATGCTGGAATAATCTTGTTAACATGGTTACAGATTAGTGAAAACCTAGTACTCTTTGTGTATTTCTCAATCACTGCACCAAAATAGATGTAGAAAACAAGCGAGAGTCAGCAAAATAACTTGGACCATAAAAAATTAATGCATAACAAATAATTTATACCTCTTCGCAAAGCAAACTGAGCATCCTTAGTCATAGCATCCGCCTCATCCAGTAAGACCAACTTTACAGATGGCTTTGCACTGTCAATCCAGAACCATAGCTAATCAGTTACTAATCCAGGGCTTTCAAGCCAGAAACCAAAATGCCTAGATAATTACAAGGATCAAAGAACAAAAGAAATAAAAAACAAAGGAAAGGGTTTCCATGATATGCATACCCAAACGAAAGACTCTGTGAGCCGGCAAAATTCTGGATCTGTTCCCTCACAACATCAATTCCCCTATCATCCGAAGCATTCAACTCGAGAATCTTCGTACGATATTGTTCCCCGTAGAGCTTGCGCGCGACGGCAAGAATCGTGGAAGTTTTTCCAGTGCCAGGAGGACCATACAGTAGGAGGTGTGGCAATCTGTTCTCACTAGTCAGCCTATCAACTATTCCAACACAACCACAAGCACAATGTTCATCACTCAAACAACCAACTTCACCCATAAACATAACACATTAACCATATTCATCCCCCTAATTTTACCACAACACATACCAAAACCCTAAACCCTAAATTCTCCTCACTTCTTTAAAAATGACTAGAAACTAAGAAATTGGAAATTACTGGTCTCTTCTTTTTAAGATTCATACATGCACATCACACATTAGCTCTCAAATTTTTACCATGAACTCAGTATTACAGTAAAAATCAGATAGTGAAATGCAGACTTAAACCCAGAAACAAAACCCTTGAAAATTACATAAAGGTGGAATCTTTAGTATCTAGGGAGTAGTGGGGAGTTGCTTACTGGTGTCGACGATGTCGCGGTGGGCGGCGACGTCGGCGAGGGACTGAGGGCGGTACTTCTCGACCCAGGGGGTGGCTTTGCCGTGGATGGGGTCGGAAACGGCGACGTTTTTGCCCTTGTTGGGTTTGAGAGAGGAGGGGTTGGTATCGTCGGCGTCGACGTCCATGGGAGTGATGACGTCAGCCATCGTCAGCCGATTGGGGTTTTGGGTGACTCGGTATGGAGGGTTTCAGTGATCTCTGGGAGCCTATGGCGCCAACTTCATTGTTTTGATGGCGGGATTTACCCTTTGTAGCTCTTTTATTTTTTATTTTTGGAGGAAAAAGTAATTTTCATTTTTGTTTTACATAGGAAAATTACCATGACCGAAGGAGCTTATCATCGTACATTTTTCTTTATTAAATTTTGTTATTTTCTAATCTTGCAATCCGTTAAAAAAAAAAAAGGTGGTTAGAGAAGTGTTTAACTAACATATTTGAGAGCCAGGCATGACCGTAGGACAACATTGTGTTTGCCATGGCGGGTTTGGTCTTAGCAAGTGTAGCATTACTCATGAAATTGAGCAGCAGCACGAGAATTATGAGGTTGATGAATCAATATCGAATTGAGATGATTACTTAAAACAGCTCTAAAAGATAATCGATGTAAGAACTAAGAACAACATAAAAGAGTGGGATGGGATGGGACTATAAAGTGGAATAACATGAAACTTGATAAACGCATGTTTTGCAAGGAAAAAAGAAAAAAAAAACATGTGATTTTGAATTATGTGTTAGACTTATAGTCCTGAATAGAAATCATGGCCAAAGTTTCTACAAAGTTGGTCATGAGTTGTAATTACGATTTCTAACTAATGTTTCTTTTATCATTTTAAGAAGAGCTCGATAAACAGAGAAACCCTGCACAAGAATAGGCGGACAGTTATGAAGGTTAACCAGAGCTCAGGGTTCAGAACCCAAAACAGTCATGACTGACCATGAATGCTAATGGCAAGAAGGGAATTTCACTTGGCCTTCCTGGACAATGGCAAGGTGGTTACTTCTGCATTCTGTGCATATTGGACTAATGGCAATGGGTTCCTTCTGCTGTACTGTGTCACTTTGCTCAGTTCTTTCAGCCCTTTTATTAGCTTTCATTTCCATCGTTCTTTCTTGTCATTGCATCTTAAATATTTATGAGTCATACTCTTCTACAGCTTTTAATTGCTTCTGCATCCTTGGTCTTCTTCAAGCTTCAAGGTTGGCTCTTTTTCTTTCTCCTCTCTTTCTTTAGTTTCTGCTTCTTTTGGTTGTAGGGTAGGTGTCCTGGTTTTGATATCACTTGTGTACACACATTTGTGTTGATCATTGTTTTTTTTTTTTCAATTAACATATCGAAATTATCCACTTTCTTCTGTTTTGACATTGGTTTCCTGTTTGTTTCAACTCCAGAGCTCAAAGTTTGGGGAGTTTGGACAAGAGCAGCTTCAAATGGCTAGGAAGATCCAGAGGTCAGCAAGGAGATCAGCATTTTTCAAGGCCCTTAATGGTGATTTTTCTCAGAAACTGGTATCATTCTGATCTCTTTTTCACTTTCCATTTACTGTTACTTGTGTATGTTGCTGCCTTTTCTTTTTCAATCTGTCATATAAGATCTTAGTTTCATCCATACGTGAATGATTCTGGTTGATACTCATGAAATTTCATTTGATGGTTACTAGCTGTCTTTCTGGTATTATAAGATTTTCTTTGGCTAGGAATCTGAATCTTTCTATTATCTAATGGCTCGGGATAGGATAAGGATAACACATAACTCGTATGAGTAACTCAGCAAGTTTCTTTATCAAATAAGTCTACCATAGATCTATGTTTAGTAAAAAGGTTTAAAATCCCACAGCATATAATCACATAGCTAATACCTCCCAAAAAAAATAAAATCACACGGCTAATATCCAGAAAAGAAAAATTTTAATAAACTGCTTGCATAGTCTTCCTTCATCTGGTTCTATAACATTGAGAGTTTTCAGCATAGAAGAAAAAAGGTATCTCACAGTGAGATACATGCAATACATTGTCGTTGCAAGTAGTTATAGTTTTACCAATCTTTGGTAGAGGACATGATCTGTATGTAATGACATTACTTGGATTCATATGTGGTTAAGTATGCATTTGGGAATAAGTCCTGGTATGTTGGACTCAGTTGTACCCGAGACGGTAAACGACTGATGATGAGGTCGGGAATGGCAAGGATTTTCAACGAAAACAGAACTTCAACTGGGGACAGTGTCGTCTTTGAGTTTGTCAAGCGAGGAGTAGTGCAACTTCATATCATTAGAGCAGGAACTTACTAGCAGCCTCTGAAGGTCCTAGAGGGGGTGAATAGGACTCTTTGTAACTTTTTCGTTATATGTTGTAATTCGAGGCTAGCAAAGAGTTGTGCTATCCCGATTCACAGTTTGCTACGATTATGCAAGTAATGAAAAAGATTGCTGAAAGTAAAAACAACACAGAGATGTTTTTCTTTAACGCAGAAACCCTGAACTCAGGGAATAAAACTGCGTGTCCTTATCCGAAGGACAAACCTTTCTACTATGTAATTCGTAGACTTATACTAGAATAGAGCCTGGGATACCAGACCTTGTTGTTATCCTGTTCTATGACTCTACCTAGTCTACTTAGAACGATCTCTCATCTTGTCCCCTAAGTCCTCACACATGAAAGGGATACAAGAGCTTCACTCAGACCTTAACTACGCCTTAGCTAACTCTGCTTGTGAACTTTTGGGGTCGTTGCACCTCCAATCACAACCTCATGTATTGGAATGCAAATGCTTAATGATTTTTGAAAACGGTTTTTGGTTTCTCAAGCTCTAAGATTTATAATCACTAGGAAGACTTAGAGCAGTAGAGAGTAAGAACACAGCCAAGCTGATATTCTTTAATAATAACAAAAACACAATAAAATTGACCACCAAGCAAAATCACTTTACTTGGTATTTATATGCAAGTGTGAATTGCTAAGATAACAATACGCATGCCAAGGGATTCAGAAAGTTTGGACTGATGTGTTTGGCTTAGATGCTGTTGAAAACCTTTGAAGGACAAAGCCAAGCACAAGAAGACAAACTCAACTTTCCGAAAATGGCTAACTTTTCATAAGAGGAAAAAGGTTTTGCAAAAGCATTCCAAAAAAATGTCAACAATATGAATATGCAAAACAGCTTCCTCCTAGGATCAAACAGCCTACTATCAACTGCATAGGTAAGTGTATCACAAACCAAGCATAAACAAATGGACCTTGAAAACATCAAGGTCACGGGTTGAAGAATTCATTCACCCTTTGATAGTTTGAGCGCCAAGAGCATCACATGCTTGGCTAGCTGTTTGAATTTTGAAAAGCAGATTGACTGGAAACAACTGGAAATGCATTGAGAAAATAAATCACAGTTTTCAAGACGATTTGAACAAAGCCATCAAAATATCTAGAAAACTTGAGATACAAACCAGTACTCCTATCCCTAGTAAGGAACATAGGATACAAAGTGGTACTGCTATCCTCAGTGAAAACATGATATGAATATGCATGAATATACCTTAGTTTTCTGAGGTTGTGTTGGGCCTTGAACTTGTTGGGCTTCATAGCTTCACTTGTACTTGTGCTGGGACTCATCATACTACATCTTTGGCTGTATTTTAGTCCATAATGAGGACTGCCAACATCTTTATACTTACAGCCTCTGATCCATAGCTAGTGTTTCGAAAATAGTTTTACTAGTTTGCGGGTATGTAATGTGATTCTGAACTCGTACCGAGACAAGTTTACATCAAGGTAGTTATGTCACCTATGTGTATTCTGCAGACATTTGAAAGATGCCTGCTAATATTCCATGGAATTGTTTGACCAGTTATTACATATATGAAGCCAGAATTTGATGAATGATACTCAACCACTATCCACCAAATGGTTGCTATTTGAAATTTTGAAATTCATATTCTGGATCCCAAGTTCTTTTCTCCGTAGGGCATGGTTTTTATGCCACTAGGCCCGGCCAGCAGTTGTATAGTCATGCCTTCATCAATAGAACCACGAATTTTATGCAGCAACATCATTTATTTGTCTCTAAAACATATTAAAAAAACAAATTCCCGAGATTCCTTCACAAGGAATATCTGAGCATCAACATGAAAATAAATGATTAAAGAGATTCCATAATCTCTAATTTTAATCGAAAATATAGAACTTTACATGTTTGGTGAATAATAATGCGCCAGCTATTTAGTTATTAATGTGGCTAATGGTCGGAATTTCTATTGATTAACTAGGAAATCCATATGTTGGTCACCAGGAAGCACCTTCGCACAGCCAAGTAGAAGCAGCTAACAAAATCTTCTATAAGAACTAATACCAAAGTCCAAACCTTTGTTTTTGTGGATTTGAAATGTGTCACATTGCGAACATTCCTTGTGGATCGAGGGTGTATGAGTTTACTTGGTGTGACTTCATCGAAATAAACAAGCTATGACAACCACTTCACTCACTCTCTGATCACTTTGATGTCTATTTATTAAACAACTGCAACTTCTGCTACATATAACTGCAACTTCCACTTCATAAACCCATTAATTTTCAACTAGTTCGTTGGTTCCTCAAACTTCTCTTCTTCTCTTGTGTTGAATTGTTGCACCTTAATGGTGTTTTCTTGGCGCACAATATCAGATTAGAGTTTTGGACCAACATGGAGTTTGACTCAAGCAGCACAGGCAGCAAGCTATGTTGCCGGACAAACGTCGCTGCTGCTTGGCATGCCAATTCTTCTGCATGATTAGCTGATTGCAGAGATGACGAACGCTAACACAGTCGCAATGTAGTCTCTTAACTTTGAGCTGAGACCACATTCTCTTGTGTAGCATTGAATTCTATAGTCACTTCTCTTCATTAGCTCTGTTTCAGTGTTTTGTACATTCCCTAACAGTGTCCCCTAAATAAATACTAAAATTCTTGACGATAAGTAGGTGAGTTTAGAAAATCTGTTATTCACTTCAACCTTTAAAAAATTCTCTGACATTTCCTCGAAATTATAAATTTATAATACTTTGCATGTTTAGTGAATAATAATTCATTGATTATTCAGTTAACTACAATAGTTTGCAATTACTACAGTTGAATGCCACATAACTAGAGAAATTCATATCACAAATTCAACAGAAAACTTGATGAAATTAAGCTGCAAAAAAACCCCACAAATATTCCCCAAGAATCTTTATACTCACAAAAAAGACTAAAAAGTACACACACTCCCAGGGGCATTCCCGACATTTGTCCCTTATTGAATCCCACAGCCAAAAAAAGAATTTAAAAGAAGTCCAAACAAAGCTTTGATTTTTTGGAGGGAGGGAAAAAAGCACTCAGACAGACAGAGAGAGAGAACAAGTCTCAACCCTCTCTCTCTCTCTACACCCCAACTCCCACCCACCGCCGCCGCAATGTTCTCCGCCTCCAGGTCCCACCAGAGATCCTCAATCTCGCCGTTCCGCTCCCGCAAGTCGCCGGCGCCGTCGTCCAAGCTTCCCGTCCGACCCGCCACGCCTTCGTCTGCTTCTTCTTCTTCCTCTCGACCGCCGTCTAAGCCCTCAGCCTCGCCGGCCTCCGCCTCCAGCTTGAGCCCGCCGGCGCCGCCCGATGTCTCCAAGGCTAAAGAGAACGTCACCGTCACCGTTAGGTTTCGCCCCCTCAGGTACGACTGGGCTTCCCGGCTGGAGCTCCGTCAACGATTGGTGCTTGAAATTTTTGAATTTTGAATTTTTTTTATTTTTTTGGGGTTTAAATTTTGGTTTATGAATTTGGTGCAGTGCTCGGGAGATTAATAAAGGGGATGAGATTGCGTGGTATGCAGATGGAGACTGTACAGTGAGAAATGAGTTTAATTCCAACATTGCTTATGGCTTTGGTTAGTAATTTATTTATTTACATTTCACAATTTTTTGTTGTTTTACTGCTAAAGTTGCTTTCATTAATTTATTTGAGTTCTATATAGAGAAAAGCATTTAACTCATAAGCTGCATTTCAAGGACTTTATGTTAGAGTGGTTAGATTTTTTTGGTTTTGTGGCTGATTATGTTATTTGTGGGGGTGCTGCAGATAGAGTTTTTGGTCCAGCAACGACGACGCGCCATGTATATGATGTTGCGGCGCAGCATGTTATCAGTGGTGTTATGCAAGGAATTAATGGTGAGTAGTTTACTGAACTTTAATTACCTTTGCACGTATATAGAAATTTTTCGGTGTCAGTTGTATACGGTGATAATTTGTATTTCGTAACTTGCCGTTGGCTTAAAATTGCTCTGTCTTTGTGCAGGTACTGTATTTGCATATGGGGTTACTAGTAGTGGGAAGACACATACGATGCATGTAAGTTGACGGTAGTAAATTTAGTAAGCAGTGGTCATATAGTTCATTGATACAAGTCCATGTTATATGTGGCCTTTACCCTTCCTTTGCTTTCTTTACATTTCACCACGGTGAAAGGAGATTCCTTGGAAACAAATTGATACGCGTTCTGATTGTTCTCAATTCATTATGATAATAAATACCCCTTCCAGGAAGTGTCTTGCTCAAGTTTTGCCTTCACCTTTCTGTCATAGATATAGAGCGTCTTATTTTTCAGTGTTTGCAAGTTATGAAGGACAAATTTTTAATGTTTCATTTTGTGATCCAGGGGGAGCAAAAATCACCCGGTATTATTCCACTGGCAGTGAAGGATGTGTTTGGAATTATACAAGAGGTTGTGAATGCTTTCGTAAACTAATTTGCAATATTTATTTAATAAATTTCTTACTTGAACCTTCTTATGATGTCAGACACCTGGGCGAGAGTTTCTTCTTCGCGTTTCATATCTTGAAATTTACAATGAGGTTAGTATTAGCTGAAGGATTTTTTTACTATCAATATGTTTTAGGCCTCTATCCAACAAAAAGGAAGAATGTCAACAAAAATGAAGCCAATTTTGTTATGCTGTTGGAATTATTAGCTTAAGCTGCTTTTTATCCTTTTTCTTTGACAGGTCATAAATGATTTACTTGATTCAACAGGACAGAACCTACGAATTAGAGAAGATGCTCAGGTGTGTATATTCATAAAAGAACTACAAGTGATTTTTTCTCTTGGGTCTTGATATGATCAAACATACTCTTGAAAAGTGTTGTTCATATTATATTGACTATAATACAACTAAGAGGAAACAAATCAACCCCCCCACCCCAAAAAAAAAAAAAATGAGTCTTTGGTCACTTGGAGTATGGCCTGTGGATTTTGTTGAAAGTGCTACTCTGTTGGGCAGGGAACTTATGTCGAAGGAATTAAAGAGGAAGTTGTCTTGTCTCCTGCTCATGCTCTTTCCTTGATAGCAACCGGAGAAGGTACAGAAAAACGCACTTCTATCTACACCTTCTGGGTGTAAATTATCTTGTCTCTGTTTAATGTTTCTGTCTGAGTCAAATTTACAATTAATAATAACTGGGGAACACTATTATCCTTTTCCCTATCTTGCTGTTGCTATCCCCTCCCATCCCTCATTCTCTGTACCTTTTGCAAGCCACCTCCTGTGCAGCTGATCTTTAACATTCTTTTCCGTTGATTTGCAGAGCATAGACATGTTGGTTCTAACAATTTTAATCTACTAAGCAGTCGCAGCCACACTATATTCACATTGGTAACTACCCTTACTATGTAATTGTATTGGTAATATATTCTTTTTATAGTTTGACGAAGCCATATTCAGTTAGGTTCTAATCATTCTTCACCACGAGTCTTTCCTTGATTTGTAAATATATCGGTTGAGTACTCTTGTCAGTTAAAAGCTTGTGATGTTTGATTAATTTTCCACCTTTGCTAATATATAAAATTATCAGACTATAGAAAGCAGTCCACGAGGTGAAAATGGAGAAGATGATGTCACCTTGTCCCAGTTGGTAAGTTCTTGTAATATTGTTCATTTTCAAAGTTTAATTTGAGCTGTCCAATAGTGTACTTTATCTGGTCCAAGTGTCCAACAATGGTGGAATTTTTTTATTATTAAGTTTTCATTAGTACTCATGGTGAGCTCTATATAATTCAATTTTCCTTCATTCCTTGGCAGCACTTAATTGATCTTGCAGGATCTGAAAGTTCTAAAACCGAAACTACTGGATTGAGGAGGAAGGAGGGTTCATACATCAATAAAAGCTTGCTCACGCTTGGCACTGTAAGATAATTTTATGTCTTTGATTTCAGCTCAACAAGCTCAATAAATACAATTCGTCCTACGAACACACATATACCATCATTTATTTCTACAATATACTATTCTTCCCAAATACCATTACCTGTCAATTTATAACTCAAGGGTACAATTGTGCCTAAAATTGTGATAAGCTGGTCTTCTTTGATTGCTATTCGTGGTATTATATTGGAGAGCTGATCAATCACAGCTGATATGCAACAATGTAGAGCTAAGAATTTTTCACGTGCATATATGATTGCATTTAGTTATCAGATCTCATTTGAAATTACTGCAGCATATGTGAATTTTTTCATTGTTTCTTGTTGCAGGTGATATCTAAACTTACAGATGGGAAGGCAACTCATATTCCTTATCGAGATTCAAAACTCACCCGTTTGTTGCAGTCCTCCCTCAGCGGTTATGGTCGTATATCTGTAAGTCCTGTTCAATTCATACTTTCCAGTCTTCATATGATCATATTTTCTGTTTGCAACTATAAATTAGTTGTCAGGCGAAGTCTTTTTTTTGGTAGTAATGTAGTACTAACGCTGGGAAATGTTCTTGTTATGGTCATTTTAGCTCATTTGCACTCTGACCCCTGCTTCTAGCAATACTGAGGAGACGCACAACACACTGAAGTTTGCGCATCGGAGCAAGTATGTGGAAATAAAAGCTGCCCAAAATAAGGTAATTCTCAGTTTGAAAATTCATCTCAAGTGGTATCAGTATGAAATTACAATTTGTTTGTTTTTATGTTACTTGTTTTAATGGATCTTTTATTTTCTTGATGTTTACTTATAGATTATCGATGAAAAGTCTCTTATCAAAAAGTATCAAAGGGAAATTACCAGTTTAAAGGAAGAGCTTCAGCAATTAAAACGTGGCATGATGGAAACTCCAAATATACCTGCATCTACTCAGGAAGACCTGGTTAATTTGAAGCTTCAGGTTTGTGCATATGATTATACTTTCTTCTATAATTAATTATTAAATGATAAAGCCGTAAATCAGAAATCAATGAAATATCAATTCTAATGTCCTCATCAAATCAGTGAATGAGGTTGCACTTGTCTATTCAGAATCATTAGAGTAAATTTATTGAGATGCATCTTAGCATTGTGCCTTTCAGCCATCCATAGTTGATCAAACAGCTGAAAAAATAGTAGCACAGCTTGAAAAGCTAGCCTATTGACTTGAGGTTTAAGGACGTTTAGGAGATAAAAAATCCGTCCGTAGCAGCTGAGAAGTAGTACCACAGCTTGACAGTCTAGCCTCTTTTTCATTTGGTAAAAATTGACAAGCTAGCCTATTAATCTGAGGTTTACGAACATTTAGGAAATAAGACACACACATACGAATGTATATGAGGGGGCTAGAACAATATGAGACTCTCTCTCTCTCTCTCTCTCTCTCTCTCTCTCTCTCTCTTCTTTTTTACTATTTTTTCCCTAAAAGAAACTTTTCAATGCCATTTGTCTTTTTCCCTGATTGTTGCAACTTTGCATCAAATGAGTTTTTTATTCCTATTTTTTTTTGCATGTAAAAGCTGGAAGCTGGTCAGGTGAGATTGCGATCAAGATTGGAAGAGGAGGAAGAAGCCAAGGCAGCTTTAATGGGAAGAATACAACGATTGACCAAACTAATCTTAGTCTCCACGAAAAATACCATTCCACATAGCATATCTGAAAGGCCTAGCAATAGGCGGAGGCATTCATTTGGGGAAGATGAGGTATGTGGTCTGGTGTTTCAGCAGTTAAGGTGGAATACAGATTTATTGAACTTTGTTTGAAGTGGGAACTTTTTTGTGACTAAAATTTCTCAAATTCATTAGGTTAAAAAAAACTGACCCATTTTCAATGCAGCTAACATATCTGCCTGATAAAAAACGGGAATATGTGATTGATGATGATGCTCTAAGTTATGCTTCAGAGCTTTCAGTTGAAGGAAGAGATGAGGTCACTAATCTTGATGAGTTGGTCAAGGATTACAAAAGAAACAGAAGACGTGGAATGCTTGGATGGTTTAAACTGAAAGTAAGTATCCATTTGTTTCTTTAGTGCTGACTTCAGTATGGCTTTGATATGTGAACTTTATTTCAGATCAAAATATAGAATTTAGATAATGCGATGACAATCACCCTTCCCCTTTTTAAGTCAGTACTTACTTTTATGCTACACCTTGGTTGTCTTCTTTATTCTGCTTTCATTCTGAGTTTTCAATAAAACATATGGACTGATAATCGATGCCGTCAAGGCGTGAAATATAATATTCTGTAAACTTCATTTTTCTAGAACAGATTTGGTAATATGTAGAATTCATCTTTTTCTTTCTGTGTGCTAATGTCTAGACTGCATCCTTTATATGTTAGGAGTAGCTGTATATTTGGAAGAAAACGATTGCATGTCTTCTTGACTTACCTTCGTATAGATAGGTGGGCCTAACGTTAAAAGGATGCATTGTTCTTGGATAATTAAGTTGAAAGCTTAGATATATTCTTAAGGCTTTGTTATTTCTTTCCCAAAAAGTTATAAGTTAGTTTATTCAACCACTATCTGTATGGTACAATATATACACTACTAAAACTCTCTGATTCCTTTAAGTTATGCAAGAGGAAAATATACTTTTATTGTGGCAAGATGAATAATACTCTATGCATTGAACACTCATCCAGACAAAACTCAACTGTTTTCTCAACAGAAACCTGAGCTTCTCATGGGTTTATCACCTAGTGCTGATAGTGAGAGCTCTTCTACTAGTGGTTCACCAGCACCTTGTTCAAAATCTTCTCAAAATAGAGTCAACTCGATTGATTTGAAGGATGGACAAAGAAAGTCTGTCAGTAGAAGGGGAGATGATCATACCGTCATTGACTCATTTCCAGAAAGAACCCAAGCTGGTGATTTGTTTGGTGCTGCAGTTGGTGGTCGTCATTTGCCTCCAGTAAGGGGAATTCTATCCATTTTCTAGTTTTTGCTCTGAGTAGATAATTATATGTTCCAAGTGAGTACGAGCTTATGAAATGATATACTGGGAATTAATTGTGCATGCATGCTTGTGTATTAGACATTTTCAAATTATGGTATGTTTTTTTCTCTCTTTCTAGCATCAGCTGTACTAACAAGTATACTATTAGTGTGATATGTAGCATTTGTGTTACATTGTAGCATGATGATATAATGTTAACTGGATTTGCTATAACTACTGTTTTGCAGACTGGATTCACAATAACCGATCAAATGGATCTCCTTCGTGAGCAAGTTAAAATGTTAGCTGGGGAGGTAGCATTGTGTACAAGTTCTCTGAAAAGATTGTCCGAGCAAGCAGCTACCAACCCAGAAGATTCAAAACTTAGGGTGAGAAAAATTTCTTCAACTTTTAGAGAAAAATTTCTAAATCTGATTGGTATCCTTGTGGTAATGTTTCGATGCTAATGTTGGCTAAAATAGGAACAAATGCAAAAGTTGAAGGATGAAATCAGTGAAAAGAAGTTTCAAATACGTGTTCTAGAGCAACGCATGATTGGATCACTGGAAATGACTCCGCATAAATTGAACAATAGTGAAATGTCTCAGGTAACTGTTTTTTTTTTTTTTTGCTGATAATTTGAAGAGAAGCTGTGAACAAGTCTTTCTATAGTAAAAATGTTGGATTGGCAGATAATAATGTGATTAACAATCTTTTAGGCCTCTACAAAATTAAACATATAAAAAGAGACTATTTTTCAGTTTGTATCATTGTTATATTATTGAACTTATTATTACCATATTACAGCAGACTGGCCCCTTGCTGTATGTCTTTCCTCTTATCAGAAGATCATTAATTCTCCAAAGAAAGAAAGAATGTGTAATTCTTATTTCAATAGAACAGGAAAACAAGCACATGTCATTACTTGAGGGATATTTGATATCTAAATTTAATGATATCAATTGTACAAGGGATTTAAATATTAAAGAAAAAAGTGTTCACTTTACGTTTACCTGAAATCCTCTGATTACAGACCTTAGCCAGTACCATTCTATTGACGATTAGAGCTTTATTTCACGTGATCTGCTTATATCTATATAACACGTATTGGGCTTTTAGCTTTTTTGGTCTTTGGGTTTCTATTGTTTTGTTGAAAATTATGCTGAATGAAATGTATGCTTGTTTTCAAATATTTTAGTAATGCATTAGTTTATGCTTTCTGACTGGTTTGCTCCATTCTCATGTAGGCTTTGTCCAAGCTTACTACTCAGTTAAATGAGAAAACTTTTGAACTCGAGGTTGGTTATTTATATCTTCATAAAACTGATGATTCTATAATAAATGCTCAAACCATTTGCTAAGTTGATCAGTTTGGTCCTGTGATAATTATTCAGATCAAGACAGCTGACAATAGGATACTTCAGGAGCAACTACAGATGAAGGTAATGTTATAGATGTGTGACCTCCTTTTATTTACTTTAATCTTTTCTTAAGTGCTTTATTAAAATGTCACTTTTTGCAGATTTCAGAAAACTCAGAAATGCAAGAGACAATCCTGCTGCTAAGACAACAGCTTAGTTCTAAAGAAAAGAACAATGATGAAAGAGATAGGTTTGCTTCATGTGAAGAAACCTGTGCTGATGAAAATACACCGACCAGTGTGATGAGTTTAAATAGAATCCTTTCCCTTGAGGACTCCAAAGAGTGTAACAAAGATGCATACTTTAATTCACAAATTCATGCACAGGTTATTCCTTTTCTTTCCCTGCATCTTCAGTCACGGAAAACCCAATATCCTTTCTCTTTTTGTTCCTTTTGGTTTTGGTGTCTTTATTGCTACGTGGTCACCAATGCCTTTTTAATTTGTTTTCTTAGGCTTCTAAAATAGAAGATCTGAAGCAAGAGAGGGTGATAATGTCTGAGGAAAAGGAGGGGCTTGAAGTTCAGAATCTGAAACTTTCAGAAGAAGCTTCCTATGCCAAAGAGTTGGCTTCAGCTGCCGCAGTAGAGCTTAGAAACTTGGCCGAAGAAGTAACAAAGCTTTCTTATGAAAACGCCAAACTGACCAGTGATCTTGCTGCCGCAAAAGAGCTTCAATGCCGATCAAACTGTTGCCAAAGGTCTACTTCATATGATTTGAAGAAAAATAGCATAAATGGGGCTCGAGCTAATGGATTCCATAAAAAGTCAGAGGATGTAGTTTTGGTTGAGGAGCTGCAGAAGGAACTTAGTGCAAGATGTCAAAGAGAAGCTGCTCTGGAGAAAGAACTATATCAGAGAGATCAGCTAGAACGTGATTTACGAAAAACACTAGAGAATGTGAAACAACGTGAAGCTGACTTGGAAAATGAGGTGGCAAATATATGGGTGCGGGTCGCAAAATTGAGGAAGTCTGGTAATAATGCTGAGGATGTGTCACTTCTAGGGGTTCTTGAGTCTGAAAGTTCACATACGAGACTTAGAAACGGGAATGTGCCATCAAATAAACACTCATTTTCTATGTTCAAGGACAATGAAAGCAGTGATTACTTTAATGAGATGGGTACATTAGAAGATTTAAGAGCCAGCTATCTGGAAGAAAAGAGAAGATGCGAAGAGCTAGAATCCTATATTTCTAGGTTGAAGGTATGTTCCTTGTTAACTAATCTGGTGAAAGTAGTCATTACTAGTTTACTGTATTCTAGTGAATGATCATGTGGGTTATTTTCTGAAATATCCCAATCTATTGAAACTTTTAGCTGTAGTTGTGATATTTTTTTTTTATCAGTATAGTTTGAGACGTTCATTTTCAAGGAGCTCTGTATTGGGAACTTAAATAGAGTTTAAAATGGGGATCTATTCTCAGGGTGAAGATGTTGCTGGTCTGGATGTCACCGCTCTTGAACAGTTGCAGAACCTTCATGTTGAGGCTATAACAAAAATTTGCCATGCAAAGGTAATTCTTCTTCTACTTTTGTTCATAATTTGTTGCTCAAGGGTGATTAACATGCTAGAAGGAAAAAAAAAAAGAAAAAAAAAAGGGATGATCTACAATTTTTTCATTCACCTTAAAAAACTCGTGTGATTATTGCTACTCACTTGTGATGTCCGGTCGTGAATATTTGTTACTTGGATCGAAGCATTTGTGATTGCTTTTTCCCGTAATGACATTATTATTATTATTATTATTTTTTGGTATTATTATTATTATTATTATTATTATTATTATTTTGGCTGAAAGAATGATAAGAGAGGCCTAGAGTGATGACAATTATTTATCAGAGCCATAACTTTGATTGATAATGTTGGGGTAATTTCTATATGCAGTGTGCAAATCGTGTCTTGTAGCAAGCCGAGCGCAGAACCCCCAGATTGACGAAGTTTGGTATTTCAGGTTAGTTTTGTCCGATCTTTTATTAGTAAATGCACTTTGCCATACTGCTCATTAGACATAGCTCAAATTCCTCGTGCGTAAAAAGCATGGAGTAAGAGTGGCATGAACTTGAAAATAGAACTGATTAATATACCTTTGCACCTGCAGGTAGTCAGCAGATGTATAATGTGCTTTGTACAGTTTGGTAACAGTAACCAGATCAACTGATTTCCTTCTACTCGAGGAAGCAATATTGTAGGAGATGTGCAATTGTCCAGTAACTTATTAAGTTAATGAAATTACTTAGCGGATCGTAACCAAGTCAGAAGAATACTATATATATGATGTGTGTATTATCTATTGGGATATATACCCACTTACATTTCCCAGCTTCTAATTACTATTACAGGCAATTAGGCCAAAAGACATACCACGGACGAGCGGTTTTTCTGCTTGTAATACACAAACTATTTTACCACTTTATGACCAAAAAGTTGCAACACGTATCTACTACATAAATCCCATAGGGATTTCTGCATTTTCTTTTTGCGACTTCTTTGTACATGGCATCACTGATCATCAGAAGCAAAAGCAGGACAACGCCCTTCCAAGATACCCAAATTGGCTATATAATGTTGGGAAACACCTTCACAATATTCACGCTCTACACTGAAAAAAGAGTTTCCTGATGAGAAACCCTCACCAGACATCAAGACCAAAAATAAATTTGTAAGAGTAAGGGTCAGGACTTGGGAAGCCTATTGCAATTTGCTGGACCCCATCCAATCCGCAGGTTTTCATTGTCATATATCAAAAGTTTATCTAGCAAAGTAATATCTGTACACAGAACAAAAGGAGATCAGAATTTGACCAGAGAAGCGAAGAAAAGAAATTACTGAGTGAGTGCCATATTTTTGTCAGTATACCTCCTATGATGTTCATACTTCCGAGTCCCACTTCAGAGCCGTTCAATATCCCCAAGCACACATTACCATGTTTCTGAAAATAAGAATTTTGTTAGATATGCTTTTCAGGGGCTTCTTCTCAACTACTAACGGGAGGTAACAAGAAATAAAATTTGGCTGCTTACTGAAACTATGAGATAAGCTTCGGGTGATATTTGCAGCTGAACATTCTTGGTAAAGCTCAGTGATAAGGGTTTGAAATAGTTTTGTGCGTTACGAACAGATTTGAAAGGTTTGCTGCCTTTCCAGCAAATTGGCAGGGATTTGTCTTCAGTTGCATCCTTCAGAGGCCTTCCTTTCAAATCACTTCTCAACTAAACACACGAATTGATAGTCAGTTTCTCTGCAAGTTATTTGAACAATTAACTAGAGAAGAGTTGTAAGCAATTGTTTCTTCTTACCAGTTTAACTAAGGTGTCGTAAGCTTTGGAATTGAAGTAAGTGTAGGAGCTCCCACTGTCAAAAACCAAGTTAAGGCCCTTCACACCAGTGGGCTTCCCACCAAAGACAAGTTCTGCTGGTCCAGATGAGTAGTGATTTCTATGAAATGGGCAAAGATGAATAAAAATTAGGCATTATACTCAATTACAAAGAACATGGGATAAATCGAGGCTACTCACTCCAACGAGTTGCGTGACATCGGACTCCACATGACTCCTGAAGAAGGGAGAAGATCATCCCCAAAGAATAGAAATCCTCCTCCTTGCCCACTTAAACAGTGACCAACCACATTTTTAGTCAAACCCAGGCGACTTAATTGTGACACAATGCTGGCTTTGCCAGTACCAAGACCAAGAACTCCAGCGGTGGGGGGCATACTTAGACCAGAATGTTTTTGATCATATCCACACCTGCAGCCAACAGCAACAGAAAACACTATAAGATTAAGCTCATAATTACAATGAGAACAGGCAGCTAGGTTAAGTCATGACATATCATGTCATAAGCTTTCTTGTCAAGCTTGATCCATCGCACAAATTTGGTAGTTGCATTCTTAAGCTTCATCTCCTAATGTTTATGAAATTGAAGGTTCAAATATAATAAGAGCAATATCAACAGTCTGTAATGCTGGCAATGAATATGGAAAATGACAACAAAAAGCCCACCCAAATGCCAAACGAGGACCAAGTTGAGAGCCATTGGTGAATTTCAGGGGAAAGTAATCCTTGACCAGCACACCCAGAGATGAACCTTGATCAGCATATTCAACCTCATAGTCACATTGGTCACTTGGGGCGTTGCACGGGTAACTTGCCGGTGAGTGAAATGCCGCACAAAGAGGGTCTTCACATTGGACAAGGTTGTTTTTGGGTTTATAAAGATGCTCGCGGGGCTATATACAAAGATACAGACATAAACACAATAGGTGAGAGCATATTCATCATAATAAGACCAGTATCACTACGTATATAGAAGATTTACCCTGGTACAGCCAGTACAGGGAGCATCACATTGGACCCATGTGAGATCACTACCAGTGTCAATATCAAGGTCGAAACGCTTGCCTGGGTTGCCTATGCTGAGGGACACAGAGTAGTACCTGCAGAGTGAAATCACATCAAATCTTGTCAAAATTCACACACCACATCAAATAGGGGAACTGATGAAAATGGAAACGCAAAACAGATAGAATACTAATTACTTCCATTTAATCAATATGCACAGGAATTCCAATATGTAAACAAATTGCAGTAAATAAAGAAAAGTACGGAAATAGGTGTGGGGACTGGCAATCTTGCACCTTTTCTAAAGTGATCAAGGAAAGATTGAAACTTTTTGCAGATAAATTATAGGGGAGATCAGAAACACTGTGATCAAGAAAGAGAGAAACTACTGTGATTATGTTCAGGTGACAAAAGCAATCAGACAATAAAAAAGAGAAAAGGGTTTACTAAAGTTAAGCACAGAAACACTACTCTATCCATTCACTAAACGAAAAGCCAACTGGTCAGCAAAAACAAGCAAAACCCATAACCCCAAATATCTAAACAAAAAAGAAGAACACAATTTAAGAACTGATAAAGAACCCAGCATACAAACTGAGTCAAAACTTGGTCAACAAACCCCTAAAAAAAAAATCAACTTTAACAAAATAATCAAACAATAAACCAAAGATTAATCTTAATCCCAACAAGCTCCACAAACCCATATCCATTCCACACACCAATCACAAAAACTCTAACACAGATTCAATCACGCAACTATAAATTAAAAAACAAAAGATATATGAATTATAAAGCAAAGAGGTGCAGAAAATCTGATACCCGAGAGGATAAACATTGCCCTGAAGAGGGAAAACGGCGGAAGAACCAAAGCTGTCCAAGTGGGCAGACTTCTTATTCGTCTGGGGCTGATTGGTTTCCGAGAAACAGCAACAGAAAAAACCCAGAACCAAAAACGCCGTCAATGTTAACCTGAGTTTAACGCTACTACCCATTACTGTGTTTGGATCAGAAAAGGGTTTAAGGATTTAGGGAAATTAAAGAGGGAGAGGGAGAGAGTTTCCCAGTAGTCGAACAAGTCTGCACTCTGTTTTCAACAAGCAAGGTCGTCGTCTATTGTTTCACCGCGCCAGCTGAGCTAGACCACGCGGACTGATTGTCTGGGTGTCAAGGTCGAAATTGCCCCGGTACGTTTTAACATAACTCGTTGTTTTTGTAAGGGTAATCTGGTCATAGAATAACGCGGGGACTCTGACTGGAGAGTTTTCACCTGGGTGTAGGGTTAAGTAACAATCAAAGGTACGTACATTGGTAACATGTAGGTGAGTAGTCAACATTTAACATATGAAAGGGACAATTTCTTTCTCATTTTCCAAATTATAATTCGTTTCCTTTGATTGGGGTTGTTTATGTATCAAGAAAATGTTTGATATAATAATTTACCGAGGGCTGTAGTTTAGAAGCATACATAGCTTTATAGAAGAAAATGTTCAATAAAAGTACTTTGAAACGGTGTTCTAATAATTTCCGACTAATTTTCCAGTTGTGTTATTTTTAAAGATTTTATTTAATTATCGAACATCAAAATTGATATTGAAATATCTACAACACGTTCAAGAACTCGTGAGATTGTTCTGCATGAGATCCTAGGAAATCCATGATATGTCTCCTCCATCCAAGATTCCAAGTTAGAAAAAACCTGGTAAAGAAATGACATGAAAAGCTGTCTCATCAACCATACACTTCCACACAAGAAGACTCATAAGTCATCCGCTTGGGACCAGAAAGCTTCTTAGAATCTACCATGAAATTAAGCTCCATCTCCATCCTACCCCATTGCTCATTGATTCTTTCGGTGGAAAAGCAAGGTCAGAGTCGGCGTATATACCACTTTCCATTTGATCATAATTGCAACCAAATGCAATAGTACACACTCCACACAACTACCATTCCCAACACCAAAATTTGATCTATGCAAATTCATAGCCTTTCTGCAACGTCTCAATCCTATCTAAATCATCTCTCTGGAAACCGAAACTTCTTGCTGGTATTTCTAGTTCAACATCCCAATCTTTCTGCAATCCTTTGTTTCTCAATTAGAGGTAATCCCACTCATCAACTAACTTATTGGTCAATACTCTGTTTTATCCATCCTACAAATTTATGTACGAGTTATTAGCAATAGCTTATCTGAATCCTAGTGATCCTCTGAATATGAATATACAGGTTACGAACATGGCTCCTGCTGCTTCTTCTTCTACTGCTGCTCATGTCCTCCCTCTACACAAGTATAATGTCTTTTTAAGTTTCAGAGGTGTGGATACCCGCTTAAAATCGATCAGCCATCTCTATGCTGCTTTGAAGGAGAAGAAAGTCCTCACCTACATGGATGACAAGTCACTTGAGAGAGGAGATGAACTTGGACCTGCCTTAATGAAAGCAATCGAGCAATCCAAGCTTTCGATAATCATTTTCTCAAAAAACTATGCTTCTTCTGCATGGTGCTTAGATGAACTTGTGCATATACTGAAATGTAAAGAAGCTCATGGACAACTTGTTTTACCGGTTTTCTATGATGTCGATCCTTCACATGTACGGGGGCAGAAAGGGACTTATGCAGATGCATTTGCAAAACATGAAGAGAGATTCAAGTACAACATGGACAAGGTCCACACATGGAGGGAGGCATTGACAAGAGCAGCCAATCTATCTGGATTTCATTCACATTCACAAAATATCAGGTAATTAACAAACTTTGTAACTTTGTTGTCGTAGTTTCTGCGAGTTACGATCTGATTTATTTATTGAAGCTCAGTTATCTTGCTAACTCTATGATTTGTTATCTTGATCCATGTATACCAGGAATGAGAATGAATTAGTTGAGACAATTGTGGAGGATATTTTGACTAAACTGAATCGAAAATTGTCATATGCTGTAAAGGGCCTGGTTGGGATGGAAAAACACATTCAACAACTAGAGTTCATTACTAATATTGAGTTCATTACTTCTCTATTGTACGCTTGTTTATACTTTGCTCTTGATTTGTAGGGAACTTCAACAGTTGAAGCCATATACCTTGACATGTCTAAGATTCGAGAGACACAATTGAGTCCTACGGCCTTCATGAACATGCAGAACCTAAAGTTGCTAAAGTTTTATGTACCACAACAAGTGCATGAGGAATGTAATAAACGTCAGAGGACTGTCAAGGAGAAGCTGCTGAGCTCGTTTTCTTGGCTTCCTATAGTCAAAGCATTTCAGTGTTTCCTTGCCAAATCCTTAAGATTGCTAGATTCGTTCGACAAGGTTTGCAATTATGATTATGAAGTTTTCAAGAAGTACTGCAAACTGCATTTTCCTGGAGGCCTCGAGTTCCTCCCTGAAGGGCTCAGATATCTCTACTGGGATGGATACCCTTGGAAATCTTTGCCATCAAAATATTTTCCTGAAAACCTTGTTGAGATTCATATGCCCCATAGCCAAGTTAAGCAACTTTGGAATAATGCCCAGGTATGGATTAGTTTTACGTCTTCTTCATACATGTATCATGTAACATGTGTACTGTTTTGCTATTCTTATAATTTCTCTTTTTACTATTTTGCTAACAGAATCTTGGGAGTTTAAAATGTTTAAATCTTAGCGAGTCCCAACAACTGACTAACCACTGTAGCAGTTATAACCTCTATGCTATATGAATAAACCTCTTCTTCTTTTTTAAAGTCGTTATTTTAGTTACTACTAGCTTGTTACGACATGTATATATGTACCTCATGTTGTTTTTAGTAACTAAGTTGAAATGAAAAATGTAAAACTAAACGTACAATTAGACATCTCTCTCAAAAGTCAAAAGACTCGGAACAACTCTTCAAATCATACATGGTCTCCGTTGCGCATGGCTATAGTTGGACTAGTCTAGAAGGTTTGGCCATGTAACAGCAGTAAGAAATTCCTACTGTTCGTGGCGGGTTCAGCACCCGGCGAACAGTCAGCACGGTAGTTGTTTGATGGTTTGTGTGTCTCTGTGTTGTGCTTAGGCGTGCCAGCACCCTTGGAGCGGTGCCACTCGATTGCGCGCGACCCCCTGAGCGAGTCGCTTCGTCTGCTCCCAATTCGACTCTGACTTCCTGGTCAAGCGACTGTTACGCGGGCGCTGACTAAGCCGGCGTACAGGGCTCGAACAAGACCTGAATAGAACTCTCTACCAGGATTTTCTTCCCAACCCCTTGAGGATTGAGGATCTTACTCTGATCCGGAGAAGCAAAGCAGAGCTGTTCCAAGACCACGGGTGTGTCACCGGAGTGACGACTCGATTGCCACCAGGGGTAGCGGACTGACAGACTCGATTGCCACCGGGGGTGGCGGACTGACTCGATAGACTCAGCAAACGCTCGGCACAAGTACGAGAGCGGATCAATCGTAGGAGGGCGGAGGAGGGTTGCGTGAGGCTCAGCAAATGCTCGGCGCAAGTACGAGATTAGATCGATCGTAAGAGGGCGGAGGAGGGTTGCGTGAGGCTCAGCAAATGCTCGGCGCAAGTACGAGGTTGAACCCGTCGTAGGGCGGAGGCGAGTTGCGTGAGTAGACCCAGCAAAGCGCTCGGCACAAGCACGAGATTAGATCGATCGTGAGGCGGAGGCGGGTTGCGTGAGTTGCTCCGGAGAGGCTTTGGCAAGTTAGCGTTGCGCTAGGACTTGTGGTTGTTTTTGGTTGAGAACCACTTTCCAGATGCCGGCAGGTTCATATTTATATGACTCAAGGACCCCTGGGGCTGTCAACTCCAGTATGGCGGATCCTTGAGACTCATTAGGAATGTCCTCCCCTACCATGCTTCCCATCAAATCAGCGAAGATATTATCAGAGGCATAGTTGGTATTGCAGCTTCGAAGATCGGAGCAACACGTCTTGACCTTGCTTGTTATGCTGCTGTTGCTGTTCATCACTCATCATTGCGCAGTATGGCCGGTTCCTCTAACAACCTCCCTAAAGCATGGTGCAGCGTGGCTTATAGCTGTTAGTGATTGATAGCCCAGCGTAGGTAGTGAAATCATTGCTACATTGCTTCTCAATCTTAACAAATATTTTCACTGATGGATTGTTACGAAACAACCCCAATCGGATTAGGAAGCAACCACGTTCTCCCTCGAACCCAACCTCCTTGGTTGAAGCGGGAAAACCCGATTTCCATGGGTTTGAATCTGATCAAAACCCCTACTGGGCCTTGGGGCGAAAGCCCAATTGAAATAAATTCAATTGTGGTCCAAACATTGCCCCCCAGTCTCCGATATTGAGGTATAGCGAGATAGAAGAGAGACTGACCTTCAATCGCCATTAAATAAATAACTGGACTGTTGCGCGGTTTCTTCGCCAATCACGATTCCCCAATTCGAAACGGTAACACTGTTCACCTAAAACCCTTGGTTGCTGCGAAACCCAGCGCCTCACGAAACAAGAACCCCTTTCGGATTCCTATAAATCCCAACAGAGACCCCTCGGTTTCCCCTTCGTACTACCTTGCTTTCCTCTTTCCTAGCCCGAAATCAGAAGAAACCCAGATCTGAGACTGATGGCTCCCAAAAAGAACTTTGATATCCGCTATCCCCTGGCGGAACAAGCCCAGACTCAACTTCTCCCCCTCCTCAAATGTTCTGAAGCAGAGGAGAACCGGACCCATCTTAGCCTTCCCCATGAGGAATGTGCTACCCTAGGTCCCTTCGTGGTGGCCTATCATCCTGATGATAACAACGGAGCCCATCAGATGCTCGACAGCCCGGCGCGCCCGCTGCCGGCGCTCTTCCGCTCTGAAGAACCGGCGGAGTGCCCCAATTTTCAAAAAGACGCTCACCAATGCACCGTAAACCACTCCGCCTGGCCTCTGGTTAGGTCCTACATGACCACCTGGTATGAAGAACGGCTTCCTCTCGACGGGGCAATTTGGAAGAAAGCCGGGGTCGCTGATGCAATCCAGCTTTGCTTCAGCCTCAGCCCAAAAGGAGGCAACAGGTGCGCCCTAGTTCCGCTGATCAGCCTTTGGAACCCCACGGTTAATGCCTTCGAGTTCCAATTCGGTCACGCCTCCGTGACCCTGCTAGACCTCTACGCCGGCTTCGGGTTCCCTCTCGGCCCTGTAGCTTTCGACGAGGGCTACTACCCCGAAAGGACATCTCCCTCTAGCCTTGTTTGGGGATTCGAGCCCAGTGGGTTTGAAAAGTGGAGGAACGAAACCTCCCAGGTGGGTGACGACAGGCTCGGCGGGATAGCCTTTCTGGCCTTTTGGCTAAACAAATTCGTGTTCTGCTCCACCACCAACAAAATGACCAAGCACTACCACCGTATGGCGGAGGTGATTTATTCCGGCCAAGAGATTGGTCTTGCCCAATGCGTTCTAGCACACCTCTACCGCTGTCTGCACCAGATATCCGCCGTGCCCATGAATTGTGCACAATCTGGTCCGCTCTGGATCTTGGATATCTGGTGCCAGATGTACTTTCCCCAATTTTCACCGGCCACGAAGAGAGCTCCTAGGCCCGACCAAGTTGTGGGGCAAGAGTATGCCGGCTGTGCCGCTGATCCCGAACTCAGCTATGCCATCTGCCTCGACATCTTTTTCAACACATCCGCTCGGGAATTTTTTACAGAGGCACAGCAGCTGATCCACGTGAAGTATCCCCGCGGACTAGCCCGAGGCTTTCTCCCTAACCGTCTTCAGGCAGCTAAAGGCCGAGGGATTTTCATCCATTGCGTCTCCATGGCGGACCTGCCACTCCTCTGTAGTGAGAAAGGCTATCCGAGCCATGAGCTCTACGCGCCTCACTTCTTTGCACGGCAGTTTGGTCTTATTCAAACTTTGCCCTATCCGCCGCTGAGAAGTCTGAATCTTTTCTCAGCTTGGAGGAATAGCCGAAAGTCCAAAAGACCCTCCAGTGCCAGTGACAATTCATGCCTGCAGCTTCTCATCATACACAACGAAGATTGCTACCCAAACCTGCAGGCCTCCACGGACGCAACTGGCCCCTATCGCGTTTGGTGGTCGCGCATGCGAAGCCCGCTCTTCCGCCAACCACCCGTTTTCTACTTCCGAAGATTCTTTTACCTTCGGGGTGGGCAACTTACCCCAGCTGACCAAGAGGTGCTACACGGCGGTCCCCTATACGTTGACCCGCCCCTAAGACAGGTAATATGCCCCCATTTGAAACTACTGTTTCGGTTTGCCCATGATTCTCGCGTAATCTCGATTGTTTAATAAACTAGGCTATTGAGCAAACCCCAATGGACAAAGGAAAACGGAAGGCCGAATGCAAAGCTCTTCCGCCCCCCAAGAAGAGCAAAACTATTGTTGAGGCGGATGAGGAATCAGATGAGGAGGAGGACATACCCGTAAGTACTCTTTAAAGCTCCATTTTCCTCTTGCGTCTCTAACTATGAGTTCAAACAGATACCTACATAACGTAGATATCCCATCTCTATCCCTCCCTGCAGATACTTCAGAGGAAGCGCTCCTCGTCCGCCGCCGCCACCAGCCGAGCTCCTGCGGTAATAGAGCTCTCCTCTGGTGAGTCCTCTAACCCTTCCGAAGGACCAGGTTCCTCTAGTTCCGACGATTACTATCTGGACTTCTGCATTCGTGAGCTTTGCGGCGATAGTCTTCCTCAACCTGTTCCTCTGCGCTGTCTTGCTGCAGGTACTTCCTCCAGCCTAGCCCTCGCAGTTAATCAGAGTTCTATCCAACCCGTCTTGACTCTCCGTGCTGCTGCAGAAGCTGGACCGGAGGCGGAGGAAAACCCAGATGCTACCATGGCGGAGGCCCCAACCGATAGGCCTCTGCTCATGCTATGTGGCGCTCCTGGCAGTTCTTCAGCTCCCCATCCGCTGACCTCAGATTCGACTCGGGAGGAAGAGCACGGGGCCGCAGAGGACGTAGAAGAAGGAGAAGAAGAGGAGGAGCCGATTCGGGGCGCAGACCAACCAGCTGCTGACGAGCCATCCTCCCCTGCAGATGTCCTATCTCCGGCAGAGGAAGAGGCCCTAGCCGGTGCGGAGTCTCTGGCCGGTGCTGCCCCCCAGGTTGAACCAACTCCAACCCCTGCCGCTGCTCCCGTTGATACAGCCCAGCAAGGAAAAGCAGGGCAGCAGGGCTCTCCTCTGTGTCAGCCAGAGGAAATCCCCTTTTATAAACAGGTGGATGATAGTGATGATGATGTGGAGACCCTCGGTTCCGCCCCGCAGGCAACGGACTCTGGTTCCGCGGAACCTGTGGGACTTGTAACTGCACAAGTTTCCCTGCCGCAGGCCCCAACCCCCGAAGGTCTGGTCGCGGCGTCTCCATTGAATCAGCCATCCGCGACCCCTGGCGGATCGGGTTCAGCGGTTCCGGAGCAAGTTGACTCTGCTTCCCTCTTGGCCGAAGACCCTTTCCTTTCTCCTCGAAGCCCAGAAGAGGAACCTGAAGAGGTACAGAAGGCGTGGGGATTCTTGGAACGCTTAGGAGAGAGGGACCCTGCCGATGTTCAAGTGGCGGACGAGCTCTCCTCTGCCCTCGAGATCCTCAAAGGCCACTTCCAGCAACTGCCTCCCGCGGTCCAAGCTGAAGCTAACGCTTCTCTCCTCCGGCTGCCCGCGGAGCTAAGGAGCCTGCACGAGCGTTTGCCTGTCCGGTCTACTCAGCATGCTAAGCTTGAGGGGGCTGAGACCGCTTTCGCGGATGCTGCTCGTGCCTACAAAGATTTGGTTGCCCTGGCTACTAGCAACCCCGAAGCGGCTGAGATAGCTAGACTTGAAGAGCAAATTTCCCTCCTCCGCCAGAAACAAATCCAGCGCGCCAATGAAATAACTCAACAGAAAGCCCTGGGGAGTAAGCTACAAGAGGAGCGGACGCGAGCAAAGAGGGAAACAGCTGAGTTTGATCGTGGGGTAAGCAAGACCAAGGCCACCATCAAACGGTTGGGCCTGCATCTATATGAGTTTCGGCCTTAGCCCGTAAAAACTGGCTTGATGTATTTCATTTACTAAGTTTAATGAAATGAGCCCATTTACCAAGCCCTATTCAGTTTGATTCGCAAACCAAACCCTGCGCATCAGTCTTATCATGCAGTCAGAAAACTGCAAAACTTTTTCCCATGAATTTGCATTTGAATTTTAAAACGGGAAACTGTTTCAACCTCCAACTGCCCAATAAATGCGCAAGTTCATCTCAGCCCTTGGATTGCTTCTAAGTAAGGCTATAAAAGCAACACCCCTTGGCTAGACCCGAGAACCTCAAAAACTGCCTTAGAATGTTATTCAGCGTTTCTTCCTTTAGGTTCTGCTACCAGCCGTTATGGCCTCCTCGATCCTTGCCACCCGATCTAGTTCGGATGTTCCGCTGAACACCCCAAATCATAACACCCCATGTTAAACAAATCTCGAACCATAACACTCCATGTTATGTTCCGGGCGGATGTGATTATAGATTGGTAGCTGTCGATTTGGCACCCCTCTAGCGCATCGGCCGGAAGTTCAGCATGGATGCGGTTCGGGGTACCTTCCTCTCCGGAGAGAGGCGCAATGAGCTTCAATAGGCCAGTTGTCCACCTCCACATGAAGGGTATTGGATAACCGTGGACAACGCTGGGCTATTGAACTCATTGCATGATCGAGAGATTATGGGTAGCGGACGTCTATATGCCACTCTGCTTCGGCATCAAGACAGTCTCTGCCACCCCTATCTCTACGCTTCATCCGCTGATCTCTCAGGATCTTACTCTACAACCCCTGTTCGGCCCTCGTTCGGATCGAAGGAGGTGGCGAGGATCCCCATATACCAAGATGGTATCAGAGCTAGTTGGCGGATATGTATTACTAGTTTCTTGCCTTTGTAATCGCCGTGGCCGCAAAGCCCCCTTTACTTTTGTAAATAAAACAAAAATTTTAGAATCAAGGCTTGCATCGCACAATTCTTACCAACGGCAAAGGTTTTAGGGCACACCCCAACACGGATGTTCCTAAAAACCCCTATTCAAAGGACGACCCGGCTTGGCCCTAAAGAAGGTTCAAAAATCTCAAAAACTTCGAAAAATTCAGCGCGAAAGATAAGTCGGATATTGCCCCTATGTTGCCCCCTTAGTTTGCTGGGCTGCGCGGATGGGCAAATCCAGAACCAAGCCGAGTAAACTAGATAGGATTCCCAAGTGGTTTCCCCATGATGGGCTAGGTTCGACGAAAAGGTGAAAGCCCGTTCGTCGTCGAACCCCTGTCCGGCCCACTAAGCACCCACGCCAGGTAGCCCTAAGCAGATGCTTGGGAAACACAAACTGGTATAAATGCAGGATTTGACAGTTACCGAAACGGTGGGGAAAACCGAGACGGCGCCAGTCAAACCCAATTGATCATGCATCGATTCCCAGGCGAGCAGGCGCCGAAAACGGATAGATGCATAAAGATGGGTAGATCGAAGCATTAAAGCTTACGTGACCCCCAACCGTTGGATCCTCTCGCATATGTAGTATAAAAGGAACCCCCTGGTTGCAGCAAAAACCTCGCCAGATCACCCTGCTTAGAACAAATATGGCAATCGTAGAGTGGTTAGCGATTGGCGTAGCCCTTTGGCTGCCACAAGCCTTTCCACCGGAGAAACCGCAGTCCTGGTTAAATGCCCCAGTAACCTCGGTCACCCAGCGTTAAGTAAATCCTAACCCCGGTCACCTAGCGTTAGGCGGCCTGAAGCCGTGCTTCCTGGTGCTTAAACAACACCTGGCCCGACTAACGCTAGTGACCCGGTTAGGTGCTTGGATGAATGTCATCAACACAGCCGATGACCTTCACCCCGAGCAATTCATCCATACGTTCCCAGCGGAACTGTATGTTTTTCCTCCAGTACCGCCACTGCATCCTCATCTTTCCCTTTTTTTCCAACTCCTTTTCCCCTCCTGGAATTAGCAGAGCTCCGAAGAAGAAGAGGATTTGGGCAAGAAGATCAAGCAGCAGCACGAGGAATCCCCCAAGACGAAGAGAGACGTAGGATGGTATCAGAGCTAGCTAGTAGCTCTCGTTGTATTTTCTTTTCCTTGTAATGCCCTTGGCCGCAAAGCCTGCGTAAGAATAAAGCAATTTGCAATTTTCGTACTTAACACTTACCAAGATATGAATTTGATTGTTAATGAAAAGTATAAGGACATCAACACCCCTGGCGGATGTTGAAATAAGACAAGGTAAAAGAAGAACAAAACCCCCACGGTTTCGCAATGAAAAAAAAACGAACACTTCGAACACGGCGGGAACACCCCTGGCGGATGTACCATCTTAACTTACTGCCGTCTGAGCGCACTGCCGGAGGGCTAAGAATTCTGTCCAGCTCCGTCGTCTGCCGGAGGGACCTCGAATTCCCAAACACTTGGGAAGTATTTCTTAAGATATCGCCCATTAATGGGATTTCTATGAACTTCACCTTCCAAGTCTCGGAGCTGGTACGCCCCCTTTCCCATGATTCGGTCGATGACAAATGGACCTTCCCAGCGAGGACTCCATTTACCGCGACCCGGTTCGTCTAGGGGCAGAGCTACCTTCCAGACCAAGTCTCCCTCGCCATATGTTTTACCCTTGGTCCGCTTGTCATATGCCTTGGCGATCCGCTGCTTTTCCTGGATGATAGTGTCCAAGGCCTCAAGTCGTTTTTCGTCGAGGTCTTCATGTTCCTGGAACATGGCTTGGACATAGTCTTCACCCAGGAGTTGATGTTGCTCGCGAACCCGTAAAGAAGCCACGTTGATCTCCATTGGCAGGACAGCCTCATGGCCATACATCAACGAATACGGGGTAGTACCTGTAGGCGTCCGCTTAGAGGTCCTATAGGCCCAAAGCGTGTTGTCAAGTTGAGTGTGCCATGATCTCGGGCTATCCACTAGCATCTTCTTTAGAATGGATATGATCACCTTGTTAGTAGCTTCCGCTTGGCCATTGGATTGAGCATAATAAGGAGAAGAATGGAGGAACTGGACACCATAATCTGCTAACCAAGTTTGGGTCTTCTCAGCCATGAAGGCTGCCCCCCTGTCCGCTACTATACACTCTGGAATGCCGTAGCGGCAGATTATGTTTTGGAAAACAAAGCGGATGACCGTATCTGCATCGCAGTTCCTGGTTGGTATAGCTTCAACCCACTTAGTAAAGAAATCGGTGCCCAGCAAAAGAAACTTATGCTGCGCAGATGAGTGTGGATTGATTTCCCCTATGAAATCCAATGCCCAGCCCCTAGCAGGCCAAGGCTTGATGATGGGCTGCAAAGGAATGTTAGGAACCCGCTGCACTGGCCCGTGTCGCTGGCATTCCTGACAACCCTGAGCGAAACTATGACAATCTTTCAAAATGGATGGCCAATGATATCCATATCTACGAATCAGCCATCTCATTTTGGGTCCGGACTGATGTGAACCACAGACCCCTAGGTGTACCTCTCTCATGATCCGCTTAGCTTCGACGCCAAAGATACACCTCAATAGGACTCCATCCTCCCCCCTACGGAAGAGTTCGTCTCCCCTGAGAAGATAACTTGCTGCGAGATGTCGAGTTCTCCTCTCGGATGGTGCAGATGGGTCCTGCAAATACGCTATGATTGGTATCCGCCAGTCGGTGTCGACCGGCTCAACTGTAGCGACCGACCAACCTCCGCGCTCTCTCTGGCGGATAACAAAGGATGGTAGAGTTCTGCGCTCCACCCTAAGGATTCGTTCCTTCACTCCCTGGGCTAAGCTGATTCCAGTGGCCAATTGTGCCAGCTCGTTGGCTGCTGAGTTCAATTCCCTCGGAACATAGTCTAAGGAAACATCAATAAATCGATCCAGCAGCTCAATAGCCCGCTCGTAGTAGTGTACTAAATGGAAGGAAACGCACTTGTAGATCCCCAACAGTTGATTAATAACTAACATGGAATCTCCAAGTACCTCAATTTCTTGTGCCCCCAGGTCGAGTAACAGCTCCAAACCAATGAGTAGGGCTTCGTACTCTGCCTGGTTGTTGGTGCATGTCCACTCCAGCTGAAAAGAATACAAATACTTGACTCCTGCTGGAGTCTGGATACAAACCCCTGCGCCCGCCAACTTACTGGTACTGCTACCATCGAAGTATAGGACCCAAGGCTGGTATCGGATCACGTTAACGAACTCTGGCGGTTCTGCGAATTCCCCCTCAATAGGATGGTGCAATAGGAAATCCGCGATGGCCTGACCCGTCATGGCCTTGAGTGGCGCATATTGTAGGGAAAACTCTGACAGGGCTAAGACCCACTTGCCAATCCTACCCCTCAGGATAGGTCTCGTTAGCATATATTTCACCAAATCAGTCTGTGCCACCACTATCGTTGTGAATGAAAGCATGTAATGGCGGAGCTTAATGCCCGCGCAGTACAGGGCTAGACACAGCCTCTCGACTGGCGAATATCTGGTCTCTGCATCCAACAATGTCCTGCTGACGTAGGCTACTGCATATTCAACTTTCTTTCCATCGGCCAGGGTTTCATCCTGGGCTAGCAGCCCTGCGACAGAGATATCAGAGGCGGAAATATACAGTTTGAGAGGGATACCCGGTGTCGGCGGCCGAAGGACCAGCGGACTAGCCAAATACTCCTTGACCCTGTCAAAGGCAGCCTGGTGCTCAGGACCCCACTCAAAGATTTCTCCTGGTTTGAGCTTGAGTAGAGACGAGAAAGGTGCCACCTTGCCTGCTGAGTTGGATATAAACCGTCTGAGGAAGTTGATTTTTCCAAGCAAGCTCTGCAGCTCCCTCTTGTTTCTCGGTGCTGGCACGTCCAACACAGCTTGCACTTTGTCGCCCGACACCTCGATGCCTCTCTCATGTACCACAAACCCTAGAAAGTCACCAGCACAAACCCCAAAGACACACTTGGCCGGATTCATTTTAAGCTGATGCTTTCGCATGATTGTGAACACCCTTCGGAGATGATCAATGTGATCTTCCCTCTTTTTGGATTTTACTACTACATCATCAATGTAGACTTCAAGGATGTCCCCCAAAATTCTGCTGAAAATTACGTTCATTGCACGCTGGTATGTAGCCCCTGCATTGGTTAAACCGAATGGCATACTGAGATACTCAAACGCTCCTGTGAACCCTGGGCAGCGGAAGGCGGTTTTAGGAATGTCTGGCTCGTCTATTGGAATCTGGTGATACCCTGCCGTCCCATCCATAAATGAGAGCAACTCGTGCCCCGCTACTGCATCCACCAGCATATCCGCTATGGGCATAGGATAAACATCCTTAGGAGATGCAGCGTTTAAATCCCTGTAGTCCACACATATTCTGATTTTGCCATTCTTCTTCCGAACAGGGACGACGTTGGATAACCATTCCGGATAAAGGGCTGGTCTGATTATCCCAGCGTCCAGCATGCTTTGAACTTCTTTCTTGACCGCCATTGCCGTGTCAGCGTTCATCCGCCGCTGCTCTTGCTTAACTGGCCTACACCCCTCCTTGATAGGGATGCGATGGCAAGCCAGCTCTCTTGATAACCCCGGCATGTCTTGATACTTCTCGGCAAAGCAGTCCTTATAATCATGCAGCAACCCTATCAGTTGCTGCCTCAACTTTGGTTTAAGGTACTGGCTGATCCCCACTTCCATGGGTTCCGTTTCTGTTCCCAGGTTGATCTTTTCGACAGGATCGCGTACCTTGGGCGGAGTATCATCTAGCGCTGCTGGAGCAGGCTGAATTACTTCCACCCCTGTTGAAACTTCGAACTCTTCTTCCTCAATACACTCCACCAGTGCCACTTCCTCCCAAGCCATTCGCTCTAATCGATAAATCGCCAATCGCTGCAGAAAGCTAGCAAAGGCCTCCGACTCCTCTTGTGAGAAGGCGTCACTCATTGGAAGTATTGGGACGGAGCTCAATGGAAATTGGCCGACTACAATCCGCCATAGCCTGGGCAATTCCCCACTGAGACAGCTCATTCTGGGTCACCCCGAGTGGATGCCCCCTATGGTCGACTCCCCCAATCCGGAGGGGTCTCATGTCTCTGTTGTAATAGCTGGCTTCCAACTGGATGGCCGCTATCGAATACGGGCGCTCATCCGCCTTGATGAGCACTGGCAACTCTGTGACTGGATCCCACATGATCATCTCTTGGTGGAGAGATGAAGGCACTGCCAGCGCTTTATGGATCCAATCTCTCCCTAGGATCATATGGTAGGGAGCGTTTGCGTTGGCCACGTAAAATGCGTGATGGGCATCAGAGGGTCCTATCTTGACTCGGAGCACAGCCACCCCAGCGGTTGGAGTTACCTCCCCCGAAAACCCCTTCACCCTAGAGACAGTCTGGATGACTTTGTCCTTCGGGATCTTCAGTTGTTCCACAAGAGTAGTGGTGACGACGTTTACCGCAGCCCCTGTATCTATCAAGATCTTGCGGACCCTCATGCCCTGCACCTCTGCTGTCACGTATAGAGGCTTCAGATGCTGGGACATGTCAAACGTAGGCTTGGCAAACATCACGCATTGTTTCAGAAGGTCTCCGGCCCCCTCCGGATACCGATGACCGGACCGAAAAACCCCGGGCTCAGCTTCCGCTTGAGCCCCCTGTTCAGGCTCCTGTACTGAGTAAACAGGATGAGAAGCCTCTTCGTCGGTGATGAAGTGAGCAGTGGGCAAAGGCTCTGGCAGAGCATAAGCAGATGACAGAATGAAGACCATGTTGCAATGATGCGTCATGGCCTCATCCCCGGTCTGCTCCTCGTCCATTGGCACCTCGCCCTCGTCTACCGCCTCAGGCTCATCTTCGTAGTCGACCACATCCTCTTCCTTATCCAGGGCTAGGTCTCCTAAGTCGGAGTCAGCTCGTATACTGGGGGCGACCGAGGATGTCCGAGTTGGCACCGTCATCTGCAGCTTCTTAGCCGCGTACTCCACGAAGTTGGTTGGCGCCTTAGGCCCTTTTGGCCTTGCCCGCGATATGGTAGCGGACGGCCCGCTCACTTCCGCTATAACTGATCTGGATTCCTTGGGAACAGCCTCCCTCTCTGAAACCCCCACGTTGCTCGTGCTCGCCGCCAATGACGCGCTGTTTTCCTTTGGTATCCACCGCATAACGGTGGAACCCTTGCTGGTGTCAATCACCATCACATCTTCCTGGGCCTCCAAAGCCCCCTGCTTCCCGGCAGCTTCCGGTTGTGGCTTCTTTGGAGGGGACTTCCTCATCTCCGAAGGCTCAGGAGGGAAAACCAGCTTTCTCCTTGGCCTGGACTGGGGTGCCCCAGCGGATCTCGGCAGATCCGCTATCCTATCGTGCACACTCTTTCGAGGTGCCGGTGGAACGTCCGTGGTTCGCTGTCGTCTAGAGTCCATGTATGATTTGGTTCTCACCTTGTAGCGCTTATGGATCTCCTCCACCCGCTTCACGGGTACTGACAGCTCTTCCTCGGTTACCCTTCCCGATGCCAGATCCGCCAAGGTTCTTTTTGCCTTGCCGAAGCGTCTCCGCTCGTTCCGGGTAGTCACCGCTGCAAGCTCAACAGCCTTGCCGGCCCGCTGGGTATACCATGTGTCCGCCTTCGGATCGTTCCTAGATGCTGGCGGAACATAGACCCTCGCGGATGGCTCTGGATTCGCCGCCTTCTGCGAACCCCCAGCCGTGGCTGATTTGATTTCGGACGGTCCTGGACCATGCCTAGGCCTTGCCCTGCTGGCGCAACTGTCCTCGGACCCGTGATGGTACTTCATCCGCTTGTAACCCTCCCTGCTTGACTTCTCGGGCGGCGGACGCTCTAACTTGGCCTTCTCGAGGGCTCTCCTTTCAGCCTTCTGCTCCGCTTCCCTCAAGGCTGCCTGAAACTCCTCATAGGTAATCGGCTGTCCTGTCGTTAGTCTGCACGTGAGGCAGAGCTTGGAGCGTGGGACCATCACCATGTCCTCTTCCTCAATCGCCCCAACCCAAAATTCTGGGCAGGGCCTAGGTTCGCTGGCGTCGAACCCCAGCTTGCCCTCGTTCAGCCACTCCTGCAACTGGTCCTTCAGACCTACACATTCAGAACTAGAGTGGTCAAAGGACCTATGGAAGAGACACGTAAACCCGCCGTTCCCACTGATAGGATGGCCCTGGTAAAACTCCTGAATTTCTGGCGCCTTATGGTACACCATGGTTTCCCAGATTTCCTCCGCCTTGTTTGCGTCGTAAGTATACTCCTGAAACCTGGAAACCCGCTTCTTACCCTGCTGCGGCAGACTCGGACCAACACTGATCTCGATAGCATTCACCTGCGGTGTACCCCCAGCCTTTGTCCACTGAGGCTCCTTAGGATTCTCCAATTGCAGGACGTTGTCATTGATCCATATCTGCAACTGGTCCTTCAGCTTCACACAATCCTTAGTATTGTGATTGTTCATATTGTGATAGCTGCAGTATGTCTTCCCCGCCATATAATCAGGCTTGGGGGTAAATCCGTCATGATGCAGACGCCCCTGGTTGAACAACTCTTGCAAAATCTCGTGAGCTCTATGGGCGTTATAGGTGTATGCATCAAAGGCTGATTTGGTTGGAAGAGGAGTAACCAGCTTAATAGGCTCCCTGACCGGCCTCGCTACCTGGGACTGCAAAGGCTTCTGATCAGTCCTCTCGATGGCTGCTACCTCGACCCCTACTTTCTCCTCATCAACCCATGTCAGGATTGGCCTAGGAATTGCATCCGCCTGAACGGCTGCCACGGTCTGAGCCGCGGTCGGAATTGGAGTTTTGGGTTTCAGAGTCCCCGGATAGTAGGACATCGGAATCCCCTTCCTTCTTTCGTTTCTCTCCCTGGACCGATCCACATAGTGCTGCTCCTGACCCAGACGATTAGTCAGATCCGCCATCGTGGTTACATGAACCTGCCTGAACCCCTGGCGGATCTCGTCTATCAAGCCGTCAATCGCCATCCGCACGGCGTGCTCCTCTGGGATTTCCATCTCACAGCGAGTTAGCTCCAGCTTGAAGCGTCGCAGATAATCAGTGGCGGACTCGTCAGGCCTCTGTTCAGTCTCTGCCAGGTCCTTCAGTCCGATTTTTGCTTCCACGACCCCAAACATGGTCCTGAACATGACCTCCATGGTCTTCCAGTCTGGAATTGACCCAGGCCTTAAACGCTTATACCAGATAGCTGCTTCCCCTGCCAGGGATGTAGGAAAGAGCTTCAACTTCATGATCGGGTTCTCAGCATATTGACCTGATTCGTTGGTGAAACGCATGATGTGCGTCTCAGCATCCTCGGATGTCTGGCCAGTAAACGGCGTAAAACGGATTGGCTTGAAACCGACCGGGAAGGGCACCGCATTGATCTCGAGAGTCAACGGATTCTCGTACGTCTTGTCGACGTCGGGCAACCCCTGCAGCTCCCTGAGCTTGTCAGCGAAGATCCTGCCAATGTCCTCCAGGGTTATCTGCGCCACGGCGTTCGCTGGAGGTACCGACTGATCGTTGCTAACCGGCTCTGTAGGAGGAACCTGACCTCCCCTTTGACTATTAGTGGGCCTGTTGTTAGATCCGCCAATAGTACCACGACCGGCGTCGCGCTTGCGCTGGTCCTTCAGCTGAGCTGGATCCGTAACTATACGGCCGGACCCCTCGGGGTGGTCACCCCGTTCCAGCAACTGATTCATCAAGGCACTCAGGTTGGCGAGCGCGGTATTGGTCTCCGCCAGCTGCTCCTGCTGCTTTTGCCAGCTGCCCTCGGAGCTCCTGGCATAGGTGGTCAAGCTGCTCCCCAGCCGATCCTGCTGTTCGGCGAGGTACTTGAAATTGGCCGTGAACCCCCGTTGCTCCGTCTGCATACGCCTGACGGATTCACTTAGATCAATGACCACCTCATTGGCTCTTTTCAATGCCTCGTCCGTGTGACAAGACTTTTCGATCAACATCTTCAAAGTATCCGTCACCTCCGTGGGAGTTGCCGACTCCCCAGTAAATTGTACCACAGGTGACGCACTTGGATCAGCGGATTCATCCGCGGACCCCTTTTCCAAAAAACCAGATGTAGCTTCCCGGTTAACAAAACCGATAGCGCGGTCGTCATCCTGGGAAGCGGCAGTGATTTCAGTGGTCTCTTCCTCGATCTCCGAAATAGACGGCTCGGAAACCGGATTCAGACCCTTTTTGCTTCGCAGGGCTTTAAGGGCAGTAGCAATAGCTTTTGCATCGGCCAAAGTCCCGCCAAACACTTCCTTAACTTCAGCGTCAGTTAATCCCCTACACTCAGCTGTTCCATGCTGGATCAGCCCTTTGTGGGAAATCTTCAAACAAGACATGGTCACCCTTACGTAAGGATTACCCCTTGTGGATCCCGCAATCCTTGACACCTGTCCCACTGGGCGTGCCAAAATGTTCGTGGCGGGTTCAGCACCCGGCGAACAGTCAGCACGGTAGTTGTTTGATGGTTTGTGTGTCTCTGTGTTGTGCTTAGGCGTGCCAGCACCCTTGGAGCGGTGCCACTCGATTGCGCGCGACCCCCTGAGCGAGTCGCTTCGTCTGCTCCCAATTCGACTCTGACTTCCTGGTCAAGCGACTGTTACGCGGGCGCTGACTAAGCCGGCGTACAGGGCTCGAACAAGACCTGAATAGAACTCTCTACCAGGATTTTCTTCCCAACCCCTTGAGGATTGAGGATCTTACTCTGATCCGGAGAAGCAAAGCAGAGCTGTTCCAAGACCACGGGTGTGTCACCGGAGTGACGACTCGATTGCCACCAGGGGTAGCGGACTGACAGACTCGATTGCCACCGGGGGTGGCGGACTGACTCGATAGACTCAGCAAACGCTCGGCACAAGTACGAGAGCGGATCAATCGTAGGAGGGCGGAGGAGGGTTGCGTGAGGCTCAGCAAATGCTCGGCGCAAGTACGAGATTAGATCGATCGTAAGAGGGCGGAGGAGGGTTGCGTGAGGCTCAGCAAATGCTCGGCGCAAGTACGAGGTTGAACCCGTCGTAGGGCGGAGGCGAGTTGCGTGAGTAGACCCAGCAAAGCGCTCGGCACAAGCACGAGATTAGATCGATCGTGAGGCGGAGGCGGGTTGCGTGAGTTGCTCCGGAGAGGCTTTGGCAAGTTAGCGTTGCGCTAGGACTTGTGGTTGTTTTTGGTTGAGAACCACTTTCCAGATGCCGGCAGGTTCATATTTATATGACTCAAGGACCCCTGGGGCTGTCAACTCCAGTATGGCGGATCCTTGAGACTCATTAGGAATGTCCTCCCCTACCATGCTTCCCATCAAATCAGCGAAGATATTATCAGAGGCATAGTTGGTATTGCAGCTTCGAAGATCGGAGCAACACGTCTTGACCTTGCTTGTTATGCTGCTGTTGCTGTTCATCACTCATCATTGCGCAGTATGGCCGGTTCCTCTAACAACCTCCCTAAAGCATGGTGCAGCGTGGCTTATAGCTGTTAGTGATTGATAGCCCAGCGTAGGTAGTGAAATCATTGCTACATTGCTTCTCAATCTTAACAAATATTTTCACTGATGGATTGTTACGAAACAACCCCAATCGGATTAGGAAGCAACCACGTTCTCCCTCGAACCCAACCTCCTTGGTTGAAGCGGGAAAACCCGATTTCCATGGGTTTGAATCTGATCAAAACCCCTACTGGGCCTTGGGGCGAAAGCCCAATTGAAATAAATTCAATTGTGGTCCAAACACCTACATGCAGTTGTCCTCATCCTGATTCTCAAGTATTAACAGATCGAGCTAATTGATTGAAAGCCCTTCTAAAACGCTGCCATATATATTTGGTAAAAGAGACATTTAGTTCTTGCGGATATAGTTGTTGGGAAACAATACACAAAATTCTTTGCTATTTACCCAAATGAAAAAGTAAAACATTTTGCGGACAGAGTTACCCACTTGTAATATCTTTCTTTTGGTTTTCTTCGTTTCTTCTTCTTCCAATCTGGCCATCTTTCATGGTGGCCTGAAAACACCCATGCGAACCGGTGTAGCCTCCATTCGAAGCCTCTACAGAGCAGTTTACAGATCCATCTCCAGAAAATGGGAAAAATATAAGAAGTTGCCTTCCAGTGAAGAACCCAAAGTTATAAACAACAATGTACCCGTTGAGGTAAAATATATTCATCCTTGTCGTGCAAGAAACCTCTTTTTTGAAAGAGATCCGATCTTTAAATGTATTGTTTCAAGAGAAATGGGTAAAGATTATGATACGTCAGATGTTCGATTACATGTATTGTTACCTTGAATGCATGCATGGATATACGTATTTACATAAACTGATCATCTGAGGATTGATATTGATCAGGAGGAGGGCAAGGATGGTTCAGTCCGGGACCAGAAAAGTATGAATGGATTACAATTTCAAAGCTTCAGATCTTCGAGCCCAGCAATGGGAGGAAATGATACCGGTAGCCCTAGATCTTCGAGCAACTTCTTCAAGCACTCGAGCGTCGATAGTTTATTTAACATGTCATGTCACAATCTCACAAGATGTGGTACACGATCTGCGAGTCACACCCCTTCACGTTCTCACAAAAAGAAGACTCGGAAAAGATGTCCGGCGTCACCGGAAACCTCCTCCTCATCGGGGAGGAAAAGTTCTAACGACTCAGCCGGTACTACGCCTATCTCAAGAAGTACACCCATCTCCAAGAGCGGGCCTCTCTTGAAAAGCGAGAGCCGGAAGAGCACCACCATCATGTTTTCCAACTCCTCCGGGATGTTGAAGCCCCCAGCCATCGAGAAGCAGCTCGAGTGCACCTTGGAGGAGCTGTGCTTTGGATGCAGCAAGAAGATGAAGGTTACAAGGGTGGTTGTCAAAGACACCGGGTAGGTCACCATGTCATTGAATAAAAATTATGCAAAGTATGTAAACACATGCATAGTGACAATTAGATCTAGGGGTTTACTTCTTATGATCTTGTCAAATTATTGTCATTTCTTCTTTTATGGCAGGCAAATGGCTCAAGAAGAGGAATTGGTGACGATAAATGTGAAGCCAGGATGGAAGAAAGGAACGAAGATTACATTTGAAGGACTGGGAAATGAGAGACCTGGTGCATACCCATCTGACATAATTTTTGTTATCGCTGAGAAGAGGCACCCTTTATTTGTAAGAGAAGGAGATGACCTAGAGTTAACAGTTGAAATATCATTGATACAGGCCCTGACTGGTTGCACAATCTCAATTCCACTTCTGGGTGGAGAAAATACGACATTGACGGTCGAAGATATCATATACCCGGGTTACGAAACGACCATTCCAGACCAAGGTATGCCAATCGCCAAGGGGGAAGGGAAGAGAGGAAATCTGAAAGTCATGTTCCTGGTTGAGTTCCCTACTTCTCTCACACAGGAGCAAAGATCAGATGTTCTTACCATTTTAGAGGACTCTTGAAGCCTCGGTAGAAAAGCTTTAATGGCACAATTAATGTATAGAACCCAATACCTCATTGTAAACGATAGGTAGAAAAGCTCAGCGAGATAGTTTTCACTGTTCACCCAAAACAGAAAAGATTGTGGTCTTGTATATTGCAGGGTAAGTAACCCAGTGTTTCTATACTAATTAAAGAGCGTTTAGAACTTTAGAAATGAATACAACGGAGGCCTAGATGGAACACTGCATTCTAAACAAAACCCAAAAAAAAAAACTCTACTGAAAAACTTATAACGTTTATCAACTTTGACATCTGAACCACAAGAGAAGACTAACATATTAGAGAAGAAATTACATCAAGCACACAAACAAAGCCCTCTTCTAAGCCTTGGACGATCTGAATAGAGCGCGGATTATGCCCAATATACTACCACCAACCAGAGCCTTCAAAAGATTGAGCTTCCCATTCGTGTAAGGAGGGTACCTCACAGAAGCATCTCCAAAAAAACCTCGATAAACAACTGCTTTCTTATGGCTGAACGCTTCAAAAGAGAATTTCCCATGGTAGGCACCCATTCCGCTTTCCCCAACTCCTCCAAATGGTAAGGAGGGAACAGCAAGCTGCACCATCAAATGCATATAAATTAGATCCTAAAAAAGTTCTGAACAATGACATACATATAGAAATGGAAATGATATATTCTGGAATAACACAAATATGTAGACCATGGATGATATATAAGGAAGCTTGAGAGGATTATTACATGGATGGTAGTGTCATTGATAACCAAACCTCCTGCAGAGACATTCCTAACAAAGTGATCCTTCAGCTTCTGGTTGTTGGTGAACAAATAGGCAGCAAGTGGCTTTGTTCCTGAGTTTATCAAGTCAAAGCTGTCTTCTATCTTCTCAACCTGTAGTGAACAATGGGAGGATATTCTATCAATGTCTAAAGCTGGTTACAAAAGCAGAAAAAAAGTTCAAGCATACAAAAAATTGCTGTTTCCGAAGTTCCCATTTCTGATGCATTTTAGTGATTGTTCCAGAGTATTCAAGGAGCAGCTATACATTTAAGTATACGCCTCCTTATATTGATGATAAAAATAAAATATTTTGTTCCTACCGTGACAATGGGAAGCAAGGGACCAAATATTTCCTCGTTCATGATCAAAGAGTCTTGTGGGACATCAAGTAAGATGGTCGGAGCTATCCTCCTGTTATAGAAAAAAATAGGCATTAGTCAAATGTAAGATACATATCAACCCTAAACTCTAAACTCTAAGAGAGAGTAGCTTACAAGTTGTTCACGTCCCTTTCACCTCCATGGATGACCTTACCAGAAACCTTATCCTCATCCAACATCTTTGTCAAGCGAGCATAGTGATTAGAATTCACAATACGAGACAAATCTTTTGATTGTAGGGGATTCTTCCCATAGAAGTCATTCAATTCACTTTTCAAGGCATCCACCTGAGAATAAAGAAATCGTAAAAGTTACAAACACGATAAATTTTTGAATTCCAGATCTCTAATAGAGTATGACGGTAACTTTACCAATTTAGAAGCAAAATCTCTTGTTGTTATAATGTAATCAGGGGAAATGCAGGCCTGTCCATTATTGCATCCCCACTTTCCTACAATTATCCGCCTACATGAGACCTAGCAAAATAGATAACAAAAGTATATTAGACAGTAGCTGAAAGTCACAAAAAATTTATAGGGGCATTAGAATATAAATTATTGAGCGTATGCGAGAAATGGCATCTCCATACTTGTAAGTTTATGCCAGAATCAACAACAACAGGAGATTTTCCTCCAAGCTCCAAAAGAACAGGTGTAAGATGCTTTGCAGCACTAGCCATCACAATCCTTCCCACTCTTCCGTTGCCTACAAATGTAAAAAGTGCTGTTCAACCAACTTGTAATTTGAAGTACAGTGATACCGTTCAACTTCTATTTGAAAAGCAAAAAAGAAATTAAAATACTCAAATTCAAATGTAAAAAATAATATAAAACTTGATCATATAGTAGATCTTAATAAAGCAGGCATGGACAGAGACAGTTTAGGTATGTAACAAAAAAATAAAAGAGTGCATTGGATTTAACAGAACATCAACGGTCTTCTTATATTACCCTGCACAGTCGACAAACCACAAGATTCAGGCTATTTTTACTTGAAAAACTATACAGTGGCTTTTTGCTAATGCAATTCATTATCACAAGAAAGGTCAAAATGCAACCTCCAATGCAGAGCTGAGCACCAACGCAACCCTTCACTACATTATGCAAGGACCTTAAGGTTCTTTGAATGCTTCAATACAGAACCCTCTGCTTTTAAGGATTTCATTCTCCAATATTTTTATTTCATCTTTACGAGATATCATTATATCTCTACATCATACAGAAGGGGATCTACCATGGTACACTGATCAACCAGTGATCAATATCTTCTATTAATTTGATAGACTAAAGTGAGGAAAATAAGTACCTGTGTAACATATTTTGTCCCACTTCTGCTCCAATAGTGCAGATGTTTCAGCAACAGCCCCCTCAACAACTCTCACAGAAGAGCTATCCATATACTCTCCTAGTAGTTTTGCAAGCAATGACGATGTTGCAGGAGCAAGTTCTGATGGTTTTAGAACCACAGCATTACCGGCTGCAATTGCTCCGACAACCGGATCAAGGGACAACACTGGGGAACACAGATATCACAGTGTTACTACTTTCTAGAAATGGGACTCTCAATGCTTAAATACAAAAATTACTATGTAAAATAAACTTACAGAAAGGATAATTCCATGCCGAAATTATGAGTACAACACCAAGAGGCTCAGACACTATTTCAGCTGATGAGGGGAAAGTGGTCATTGTTGTTGCAGCCTGCATTTAAAAGGGTAACATATTTACTTATACCGAAAGGTTGAATGAAAATATTGAAACTCAAACAAATGCTTAAGCCAGTACAGGTTGCAATTCGAAGCATAGTTTGCAATCAAATTTACCTTCTCTGGCTTCATCCATGACTTCAGTTGTTTGATTGCCAATTTACACGCACTCTTCAGCATGCCTATCTAGACAACAAAAGAAAGCAGTCATATAGCTGTTAATTGGATAGCAGAGTGGTCTTTTCAACAGTTTACATTTTGAATATGTAGGAAAGACAACAGAGAGAGAGAGAGAGAGACTAATATTCGTGTACAACAGGATGTAAATGTCGATAGTCATTTTTCCTTAGATAAAAGCTTGCTTATATAAAGGGTATCTTATGCTTCTATGATCAAAAGATCAACTGAGAAACTTGTTTAAAGTGATTATACTCATAATTGGGAGCCCAAACATAAAGCTTCTCCGCACTCAATTCAGAAAAACTACTATATATTCAAAACACTGCAGGATATTTAATGGGGTCAGATTTTACTCTCCTGTAAATTTCTGGCCGGTAAACAACTATTACATATAATAAAACAGAACTTCTATACCAATTATTTAGACTAAGAAAACCCCAGGTTGTCAACTTGTAAATCAGTTCATTCTTCACTTTTCCGTGACACACACAGCCTTTGTCATTCTCAACTATTCCACGGAACCTAAATGAATCCCAAGTGTCAAATATAAATTTATTATTTATGAATACTTTCTTTTACAAATAGAAAGAAGAAAATGGATATGCCTTCAATTGAAGGGCATGCATCCTATCAAAAACAGGTCAACGAAGTTCAGAGATTTCACATCTGTCAACTCACTCTCAAGCCACATAGGTACTGATCTTTAAGGCTAACCAATGCCATGAAGCTAAGTGGGGATGTCATTAATTACTCTTGTGATTCACCTACTTCTTAAACTATCTTCCTGTGAACACTTAAATGAGCCCAGGTACTTGACAAAACAAACAGTAGAGAAAGCTCATAACTCCCTTTTGTCATACACCCCTCATTAAACAGTAACCGAAACAAATCAGAGCCAACATAATTCCATGGAATTAGTTATGTTAAATAAACCTCCCAAGTACTGTAGGTGGTTCAGGTTTCAGTATCCCATACCCCACAAACTTCTTATTCTTCTTCTTTGGACCAAACTGTTGAGTGACAAATAACTTCCCACATACATGACCTAATTGCCTAAACTACACCAATAGGGGAAGCTCTACAATACCTAATAAAATTGACCTCACTATTGTAAAATCCATAAATTGCAGATAAATAGTCATGAATTTCATGCTTGTGGAGCTCAACAAGCGTAACTAACATAACCGAAACTCTATAACAAACAATAAATTCAAATACAAAATCAACAACTGCAATACTGAAATCATAGATTATAAAATAGAGCAGCGTAATTCTGGAAATTTAGGGAAACCTCATAGACTTGGGACTCGAATTCCGGCTTGGAGAGGTCGGAGGTGAGAGCGCCGACGATCTCAGCCTCGTGATCGGTGGCGAGCTTGAGGAGGCCGTTGAGCTGCGACACTCTCCACTCGTAGCTCCGAGTCTTGGAAGACGCGAAGCTCGCCCGGAGGTCCTTCACCAGCGCCGCCGCGGCTTCTCCGTCGAGACCTGCCTTCGCCGCCATTGCAAATACGGAAGAAGAAGAGAGAAACGAGTAGAGGAAGAAGGAGGAGTAGTGTGCGGGTTTAGAATTGTGGTGACGAGATTGCGTGTATTTATATGTGTTGTATACAGGGTGTGAAAATCTGGCTTGTGAAGAAAGTCAGAAAAGCGGTAACGGATTTTAGTGACGGAGAGAGACTCCACCTAGCTAGGGTCAAATGAACCGGGTCGGGTAATATTTGGATCCAACAATTACGAATTCTCAAATAAATTCCGGATTTCAAACATTTGTTTAATCTCGCCACATTTTACTTCTCGATACATGTGAATTGGTGATGTTAATTAATTCGACGAAATATTACATGATACACTAGTAAATGGACATATTAAGAGCCTGCAGCCTGGGCGGCCTAGGGTCACTGCTCAGTGCTCTATAACTAATTACCAATTAGCTAGTACTCCATACATATAATTTACGGATAACCTACATAATTCGATCTTTTATATTTAAAATAAAAGGAAAGTTACATCTTAGTATTTCTAAAGTGATCTATGCTATAAGGAGATAGATTCCGAAACCAAATAGAAGTCGCTACAAAGTAATATACTTGAAACAAATACGTACCCTCTAAATTATAGTCTTCAATGAAAGCTCCAACACTCCAAGAAAGATCATAAACGTGGTTATGTTATAAATCAGTAGCTATCTTACATTCAATCAATAATAACTAACCTGACCCAAATATTTAAATGAAGAGTACGGAGTAGAGCTGGTTTTCCAGTGTTGTAATCAAACATCATTATCATAATTCATTACTGTACTGTATGCTCTTATAACGCATAACAGGTCGTAAATGCAAATTTTAGCCTAAGAGTGTCGATCAGACACCACAGAACCTTCTCATGATTGAAACAATGTTGCCCTACGTACCTTCATAATGTAAGTGTCTAACTCAGATATGATGGTTCACCTTACTCTTCAAATCTAATTAATGACCATTTTTAAGGCTATCTAACACGTTATTATTATTATCATATCAGAAAAAAGATTATTATTTGTAATGTAGGATCATAAAAAAATGTATAATTAGGCCCTAAGTAACTTGCACGTTTCATCTTTGTGCATGTCCAAATCGTCCATCTACTGAGGTCACGGCCGTCGTCACGTAGAACCTACCATTGTGAGCTGGTCGGTTTTTTATTGCAGTTTCATTCAATTATTATGCATATGTCTTATGTGTGTTCATCCCATCATCATTCTGGACATTTTTATTGGTTTTGATTTCTGGGATCGGTGTTTGTAGTTATTGGGACTTCAATGTTTGTTGATGGATGCACAGTAACAGTCTCCCATCATGGTTAGGAGAGAAGAAAAACAGCATCACCTCTAATGCACTTCTACTATGTCTATGTATACTAAAATACTATTATATATTTACTTACTTCTAAGTTTTAATTATTAAGTATCTTTCTACGCACTATACTAATTTTAAAAGGACATTGTTGAATATAAAATTATGAGCAGTACGCACAAAATGTTTCTCTTAAAACTTAAAGTTAAAATTTTGAGAAAATGCCCATTTAGTATAAAAAAGACCCCCTCATTACCCATTTCAATGACCATCTTATTTTTCTCCCTTATTCAACATAAGGTAACAACTCTATTGCCTATTTGAACAAATCTTTTTCAATTCTAGTACAATTTTAATTTTTTTTCTTCCTTTTTTGTCCTTTTGTCTTATCTAACATATTTTTGAATTATAATGTGCTGAGAAAGTGGAAGATAAAAAAACGAACTTTGCCGAAATATCACTCAACTCCTTCGGCCTCCCATGGCCGGTCGCCGGAGCCGCTGGATTCCGGTCACCAAATTTTTTTTTCGCCGGAATTTTTTTTTTCCGCCAGATTTTTTTTTTTTTTTTTTTTTATAATCAGGTTATTGGACGATGATTACTGACCCTCAGTAAATAATTTACAGATTACAGATTTCCAGTAATCGATTACTGACCCCCAGTAATCAGGTTACAGATTTCATATTTTCCAGTAATCATGTTACTGACCCCCAATAATCGATTATTGACCCCCAGTAATCAGGTTACTGACCCCCAGTAATCAGGTTACTGGAGTTACTGATCCATAGTAATCAAGTTACTTACCCCCAGTAATCAGGTTACAGATTCCATATTTTTCAGTAACCATGTTACTGACCCCGTTACTGAGCCCCAGTAATCGATTACTGACCCCCAGTAATCGATTACTGACTCCCAATAATCGATTACTGACCCCCAGTAATCGATTACACATTCAATATCAACTCAGTCCCAGATTGATCTGGGCACTCATCGATTCTCAATCCCAGATTACACATTCAATATCAACTCAGTCCCGGATTCTCACCCTAGCCTTGGCCGACTACGCTCCAGCCGGACCCGAGGCCATCAATCCCTGCATCCCTCTATCAACTCAGTCCCAGATTGATCTGGGCACCCATCGATCTCGGCCTCCCTCCCGATATTTACCTCGATTGCTTTGATTCCTGCCCAGGCCAACGCCTCGACCCAGCATCCCGGTGCCCTCGGCGTCTGCTCCTCCACACAGTAGCCCAAGGTCGATGGAGAAAGCGCGGCGGAGGTTGGAGTAGGGCTGACGTGGCGGAGGTTGGAGTAGGGCTGACGTGGCGGTGGTAGAGGTGGGAGGGCCGGGGTGCGGGTAACAGAGATGAGAATGTCGGGGTGGGAATCGGCGCCGGAGTTTGCTACGGCGGAGAAGGCGCAGGGGACGTGGCAGATGTGGCCGCGCTTGGGCTGTGGTTGGAGTCGGCGGTGGGCGCGTGGGGGTAGGAGGCGGTGGAGAAGGGTTGAGAGAGAGAGAGAGAGAGAGAGAGAGAGAGAGAGAGAGAGAGAGAGAGAGAGAGAGAGAGAGAGAGAGAGAGAGAGAGAGAGAGTTTTAGTATTGGTTAGGGTAGGGTAAATGACTGAATTATATTTATTAGGGTAGTTGTGTAATTCTCTCAAGATTCATTGGTTTGATATATAAATATTGGAATGGGCAATTTTTAAACTCATTTTGTTCAAATGGTCTTTTTCCCTAAAATTTTTACAGACATTTATAATCTTCTTTATTATTTCTTTTGGTTTTCATTTTGGACTCTAAAGTCAATTCCATTACCTAAACCTCTACAATTATATGCAGAATTAGTTCTACTAGCACGGCCTATACTGTATCTTGGTTACTTCCACCATACAAGTAATTGAGTACGCACAAATTGCCAATTCAATCTGAAACGACGTCGTGCGAGGAAACAACTACCTTAACAGGATTGAACCGGGTTCATATTCGTACAGAACCGGACGCATACAGCAGAACAGAATCTTATTCGTCACATGATCAATAACAAGCCAAAGCACCAATACCCAAAAGCAGCCACCCAAAAATGAAATAACAAAAAACATAAACTTGATAAACAAAGAGATAAGGAGAGATCGAGATGGGAACCTCTTGAACGAAGGATTCGAATTCCGGTTTGGAAAGGTCGGACCGGAGAGCCTCAACGATTTCTTGTTCATGAAACTCGGTGATCTTCTCCAGCTTCTGCAACTGCGACACTCTCCACTCGTAGCTCATCGTCTTCCCAGACCTATAACTCCCCCTCAGCTCCTCCACCATTGCCGCCGCCTCTCCCGAATCGAACACCACCCTCTGCACCCCCTCCGCCGTCGCCATTTCCAGAGTCAAAGATTCCACACAAGCAAAGAGCTAGGTTTGAGGAATATATAAGGAAACACAACAACGTACCCTAATGAGTGAGAGTGGGAAATATATAAGGAAACTCGCACGCAGGAAACAAGGAACGATACGAAAGAGGAGCTCGGGTTTCTCTTTGTCTCGTCCGTTTGCTTGAAAATGCTCTCTGGTAGGTGAGATGGGGGTGACGTAGAGGGGTAGAGTTGCGAATGTTGGACACGTTTAGGGGTTTAATATAAAGAGCCTCGGCTTAAGGTGCTAATTGGTGGACCCGGATTCTCTCCTAATAAAACACCCTCCTCACTCTCTTCATACAATCTGGGCCGTCGGATTAAAATTGGACGGTTCAGATTATTTTACAGGGGTTGTGTGAATAGTAACAGAGAATTCTGGGCCGTTGGATTAAAATTGAACGGCCCAGATTCTTTTATGAGGAGGGTATGAGGAGGAATTCCTTAGGAGAGAATCTCATTTCCCTAATTGGTTTGGTTTTTTCTTTTTTCTGTTGGATGAAATTACTGTGTAAACCCTAGTGAAGCTCATCGTCTTCTTCTTGTTTTGTTCGAGGGAGGCTGCAGATGAAAGGGAGAAGCATTTGGTTGAGAGAGTTAAACAGAAGATGTCACCGGAGTGGTCCTTGCGGGCAATTCGGATCGGAAACGATTTGTAAATTAAGATTTGGATATAAAATTTCATTTTCCTATTTGGAATTTAATTTTTTTTTTTATATGATTTTACACGATAACAATTTAAAATATAGAACATTATGATACCACAATAGAATCGAGTGCAATATATATTTGTGTATGAAGATAAGGCCTCGAAATAAGTAACTTTTTTTTAAGCTCCACATTTTTTTGCATTATCCAAGTCATAGATAGAATACACAAGTCCCAACCAAATTCAGGTCCAAATATTATACTTTTCAAATATGTACGCGTATATAATTAATCCATTATTGAAGTCCTCCCCTAAGTTAATTGGTTGGCCAAACCTTGTAGTCTACACCCACTTGGTTTGGATTTTTGAGATTATGTTCTTCACCATAGTAGGATTAGGTTAACGACTTGGTTGATATATTCCCTTACAAAAAGGAAGACTTGGTTGGTTATAATATATACCAATATATACCCCGCTTCTGATATCCCGGCCAACTTCTTCAATTGAATTTGAATTGATGCCAACATATTAGGTATGTTGTTAACGTTTGCGGTTATACGATTATACATGCAATTATATCGAGCGGTACTGTTCGTGCGCGGAATTAGTATCTGGCGAACGGTCAACACGTGTGGTGGCAGACGTCGATGTCTGTCCTGTTGTGGTTTGTGCGAGCGTGTCAATACCTTTGGGTTAGGTATAACCTTGATGCGGACGACCTTTGGCGAGCGTACTTCTCCGGCGAGCGTACGTCTCTGGCGAGCGTGTCGGTCTGCTCCCAATTCCTGACTTCTTGATCAAACGACTGTTACGCGGGCGTTGACAAGGCCGGCGTAAAAGGTTCGAACAAGACCTAATAAGAGTTTATTAGGATTTCTTTCTCAACCTATGGCAGATCGAGTAATCTTACTTTGATCCAAAGACGCAAAGCAGAGCGATAATTCAAGACCGCGGGAAACGATCATTTTCCAACCTAAAGTAGATTGGTCTGTGTTTTTGTTACCTGGGTAACGACTCGATGTGCTACGGCGTAGCGACTGACACTTGGTGCTTCAACAAACACGAACACGAGGCGAACGAGCGACTATGTACGTATGGCGGCGAGGTGCGGCTCTGTATGTATGGCGGCTGGAAGCGACTGCGATGTGCGGATGTACTGGAAGCGATAGGTCTTAGCGACTCTCGACACCAGTGCAAGGCACCTGTCAAAAACCGTGCAGGGATACATAGATCGATGATGGGCGTAAGGTTGCAGGGAAGTTGGACGGTGGTTGTTTGCAGTTTGTGGAGGCTGTGCGCGTAAGATGCTCCGGAGAGGCTTTGCAAGGATTGCGATGAGCAAAAGCTTGTGTGTTTGTTTGATTGATCGGGGATCCCTTCTACGTTGTACAAGAGCTCCTTATATAGAGGATGCCGAACCCCAACACTTGCGTATCAAGTATCATAATGGATTCGGATTTAGAGATCGATCAGGATTCAATTATCATAAACCAACCCCAATTCGGATTCCTAAAGGAACCCCAAATCCTTCCCAGAAAAGGAAAAGATTAAATGCGTATTCAGATTATTCTTTAATGAATAATATTATGGGCCTCGACCCAAAGTTCTAAGACAAATGTCAGTTTCGGCCCAAACATTGCCCCCCAGCCTTTGAAATTGAAAGCCCGGTGAAATTGATAAAGGTTAGAAAGCCCTATCTCGGACAAATGTCAATCAACCACAAACTCTATCCTTCTGAATCTTCTTAGCCTTGGCGAATGGATTCATGGGCAAACCTCAGCAAGTCTGGCATCTAATAAACCATCCCCTCGATAGATTTGCCTTTCATAAGATCAATCTTCATGCGTGGTCTAGACATACTGCTATGAGAAGACCGAAACTGACTCACCAGCACTGGTCAACCTCAAAAGGTTGCCCCCCAGCTATCCAGAACAAAGGCGAGTGAGGTAACAAACCCTTTACAGTTTGTCAACAAACCACTAACTGGTTCATAATGCTGTATAATGAGGATAGAACCTCAATTGTTGTACCAAATGTGCATGTTTCTACTGATACAACATCAACCCAGATCCCAACCGCTCAAGCATCAGTTTCTCAACCAAAAGAGAAGAGCAAGGATGGTTGTAGATGAAGACTTTGAAGCAGATGATAAAGCTTTAATCCTCCACCTCTCTGAAATACCACGGTCTGATATTTAGATGAAAGTTTCCTTGAGCCCTCCAATCCTTTTGGCGAACCTGACTTCTATTGATGTTATTGTTCCATGGAGACTTCTGATCTTAATCACGTGGAAGCCAGTCTGACCCTTCAGGTGGCGGATGCTGCTGAAGAACTCACCAGTGGAAGAAAAACACTTGAATTGTCTTCCTTTACAAATTTGAATTGCATTAACCAAAATATGAAATACAATATTGGGGACCACAAGTATTGGTCCAAGGATTGAATCGAGATTAAGTAAATCTCAATGAAACTCTTTCAGTTTCACTGTAAAAATGAAAATTCCAAAAATTCCAAAAATTTGGGGAACCAACTCTGGCGGATGTCCGATGCAACTCTGGCGGATGCAAGTTCCTATGTTGCCCCCCAGTTTACTTGGTTTTGGCGAATATGGAAATATAAAGCAGGCGCCAAGAAAACTAAGTGATGTTAAGAAGAAGATTGCCCCCCAGCCTCAACCATAGCTAGTGGGTTGTTCGTAGATAATGAGATGCTTTTCTTCCTTTCTCTTCTTTCCTTCATCCGATCAATCCAGTGTTGCTGCTCGGCCAACCTATTGGTCAGATCAGCCATATTGGTAACATAAACCTGCTGAAAGCCAGCCTGGACTTCCTCTTCTAACCCTGCAATTGCTAAATCGACTATAGTGTCCTCTGGGAGCTTGTCCTTGCACTTGGTTATCATCAGCTTGAAGCGTTTCAGAAAATCCATGGCTGACTCGCCAGATTGTTGTTCTGTCTCGGCTAAAATTTTCACAATCACCTTCGCTTCAACAACCCCAAACATGGTATTAAACAAAATCTCCATAGTCCGCCAGTCTGGAACTGAACCTGGAGCTAAATCTTTGTACCATGCCAATGCCGACCCTGTTAGCGATGTGCCGAACACTCGCAGCTTAAGTATGGGATCATATGCATAGGGACCACACTCATTGTTAAAACGAGTGATATGAGTATCAGCATCCTCGGAGGAATCACCGGAGAATTGGGTAAACCGGACGTGCTTAAAATTTTGTGGCCATGGGAGCACATTCACCTCTAAGGAAAACGGATTAGCATAAGTTCGGTTCGCGTTTGGCAAACCATGCATAACCCTCATTCTTTCTTCAAATGGTCGATTTACATCATCGACAGTAAGAGCCAAGCCTTCTTCCGTTTCTGGCTCGTCAGCCTCTTCATCATCATCAGATGGAGGGGCAAACTTTCCTCCACCTCCTCTTCTCCGTTTCGTGACTTCAGAAGAGTCGTTACCTCTACCTGTGCGAGACTGATTAAGAGGCCTTGTCACGCTGGAAGGACCCCTCCCCTGCCTTTTTCCGCTCACTTTATGTTGGTTCAGGTCCTCCGGCTCTGGGAACTCAAAGTTCATCCTCTGTTCAAACAAGAATGATAATTGCTCGACAGCAGCCGAGGTTTTTGTTGTTTGCTCTTGCTGAGCTTTTACTTTCTCATTGAAGTCTTTAGCATGAGCATCCATTCGATTGCTGATTCTATCCTGCTATTGCACCAAAGTCCGCATGCTGGATGTATTCCCAATCTGTTATGTCCTTAGCTCTGCTAAATTGGCTTCGATCCTCTGAAGGACGTCATCCGTCCTTTCTGACTTTGCTAATACTAGGTTCAAAGATTCCATTACATCTTCGGGAGATGGAATGGCCTGGACTGCTGCGTTGTCCATCTCAGAGATCTCTAAAGGTTTTGAGGCATTAGCCACATTCTTAGCTAGAATGATGGCGGGTTCCTCCTGGCTATCAGCAACCAATATTATTTCAGGAACCACCTGGCCAGCCTTGGTGACCCCAGAAAGATCCTCAATGCCGGCCGCCACACCTCCGTACTTGAGGCCTACCTCATTCTCTGATAGACCTCTGCAGTCAGCAGAATTGTGCTTAGTAAACAACATGTGCTCTGGCTTATTGCACGAATGTATGATTCGTTGATAGGGGTTAGATCCCGCAATCTTGACACTGGTCCCACTGGGCGTGTCAAAATGTTCGTGCGCTGAATTAGTATCCGGCGAACGGTCAACACGTGTGGTGGCGGACGTCGATGTCTGTCCTGTTGTGGTTTGTGCGAGCGTGCCAATACCTTTGGGTTAGGTATAACCTTGATGCGGACGACCTCTGACGAGCGTACTTCTCCGGCGAGCGTACGTCTCTGGCGAGCGTGTCGGTCTGCTCCCAATTCCTGACTTCTTGATCAAACGATTGTTACGCGGGCATTGACAAGGCCGGCGTAAAAGGTTCGAACAAGACCTAATAAGAGTATATTAGGATTTCTTTCTCAACCTATGGCAGATCGAGTAATCTTACTTTGATCCAAAGACGCAAAGTAGAGCGATAATTCAAGACCGCGGGAAACGATCCTTTTCCAACCTAAAGTAGATTGGTCTGTGTTTTTGTTACCTGGGTAACGACTCGATGTGCTACGGCGTAGCGACTGACACTTGGTGCTTCAACAAACACGAACACGAACACGAACACGAGGCGAACGAGCGACTCTGTACGTATGGCGGCTGGAAGCGAATGCGATGTGCAGATGTGCTGGAAGCGATAGGTCTTAGCGACTCTCGACACGAGTGCAAGGCACCTGTCAAAAACAGTGCAAGGATACAGCGACCGGTGATGGGCGTAAGGTTGCAGGGAAGTTGGACGGTGGTTGTTTGCAGTTTGTGGAGGCTGTGCGCGTAAGATGCTCCAGAGAGGCTTTGCAAGGATTGCGATGAGCAAAAGCTTGTGTGTTTGTTTGATTGATCGGGGATCCCTTCTACGTTGTACAAGAGCTCCTTATATAGAGGATGCCGAACCCCAACACTTGCGTATCAAGTATCATAATTGATTCAGATTTAGAGATCGATCAGGATTCAATTATCATAAACCAACCCCAATTCGGATTCCTAAAGGAACCCCAAATCCTTCTCAGAAAAGGAAAAGATTAAATACGTATTTAGATTATTCTTTAATGAATAACCTTATGGGCCTCGACCCAAAGTTCTAAGACAAATGTCAGTTTCGGCCCAAACAGGTACAACACATTTTAGGTTGCTTACCCTTGACTCACGCGAGCAATAAGCTATTTAACAGTGTTTTATTCGGAACCTAGCTAGCTAATTGAAGTTGATTGAGTGTCTGAACATTATGCCATAACGTATAGTCGTATGTATTTACATACAACCAATCCAAAAAAATAAAGCAGGCATGAGGAACCGTATTCAACTTTGGATCCCATCAATTCATATGATTCGTGACTAAACACAAGGAATTCAACGACTAAGAACTTCTACTGTGGATCGATTTTGCAAACCAGTAGGCGGCGCAGGTGGATTATGCCCCAAATATCGCCATGCCAGCACCAACCATAGCCTTCGGAGACGATATAGCTTCCCCATTGTGTATTTTGGATGGAGGGTACCTCTTCCACTTTCGATCTCCAACTCCTCCAAGAGGCAAAGTACGTTGCAATCAACAGCAAGCTGCACCTCAGATGAGCATATAAATTAGATGAATTCGATCTCTATGTGTACCTTATATTTGTATTGACTACTCATGCATGATGCATAGATGAACGTACGCACATGCATGTGTCTTGTTGTCATTTCTTCTTTTATGGCAGGAAAATGGCTCAAGAAGAGGAATTGGTGACGATAAATGTGAAGCCAGGATGGAAGAAACGAACGAAGATTACATTTGAAGGACTGGGAAATGAGAGACCTGGTACATACCCAGCTGACATAATTTTTGTTATCGCTGAGAAGAGGCACCCTTTGTTTGTAAGAGAAGGAGATGACCCAGAGTTAACAGTTGAAATATCATTGATACAGGCTCTAACTGGTTGCACAATCTCAATTCCACTTCTGGATGGAGAAAATACGACATTGACGGTCGAAGATATCATATACCCGGGTTACCAAACGACCATTCCAGACCAAGGTATGCCAATCGCCAAGGGGGAAGCGAAGAGAGGAAATCTGAAAGTCATGTTCCTGGTTGAGTTCCCTACTTCTCTGACACAGGAGCAAAGATCAGATGTTCTTACCATTTTAGAGGACTCTTGAAGCCTCGGTAGAAAAGCTTTCATGACACAATTAATGTATAGAACCCAGTACCTCATTGTAAACGATAGGTAGAAAAGCTCAGCGAGATAGTTTTCACTTTTCACCCAAAACAGAAAAGATTGGGGTCTTGTATATTGCAGGGTAAGTAACCCAATGTTTCTATACTAAAGAGCGTTTAGAACTTTAGAAATGAATACAACGGAGGCCCAGATGGGACACTGCATTCTAAACAAAACCCAAAAAAAAAAAACTGTACTGAAAAACTTGTAACGTTTATCAACTTTGACATCTGAACCACAAGAGAAGACTAACATATTAGAGAAGAAATTACATCAAGCACACAAACAAAGCCCTCTTCTAAGCCTTGGACGATCTGAATAGAGCGCGGATTATGCCCAATAGACTACCACCAACCAGAGCCTTCAAAAGATTGAGCTTCCCATTTGTGTAAGGAGGGTACCTCACAGAAGCATCTCCAAAAAAACCTCGATAAACAACTGCTTTCTTATGGCTGAACGCTTCAAAAGAGAATTTCCCATGGTAGGCACCCATTCCGCTTTCCCCAACTCCTCCAAATGGTAAGGAGGGAACAGCCGGCTGCACCATCAAATGCATATAAATTAGATCCTAAAAAAGTTCTGAACAATGAAATACATATAGAAATGGAAATGCTATATTCCGCAATAACACAAATATGTAGAGCATGGATGATATATAAGGAAGCTTGAGAGGATTATTACATGGATGGTAGTGTCATTGATAACCAAACCTCCTGCAGAGACATTCCTAACAAAGTGATCCTTCAGCGTCTGGTTGTTGGTGAACAAATATGCAGCAAGTGGCTTTGTTCCTGAGTTTATCAAGTCAAAGCTGTCTTCTATCTTCTCAACCTGTAGTGAACAATGGGAGGATATTCTATTAATGTCTAAAGCTGATTACAGAAGCAGAAAAAAAGTTCAACCATAAAAAAATTGCTGTTTCAGAAGTTCCCATTTCTGATGCATTGTAGCGATTGTTCGAGAGTATTCAAGGAGCAGCTATACATTTAAGTATACGCCTCCTCATATTGATCATATAATAAGGTAGCTATATGTTTTCCCATTTTAATCATCCCAACAAGCAACATGCAGCATGTTAATTGTTCTGCTGCTAGTTCACAGTTCATGGAGGTTCATTCTCTACTCTTTGTGCAGAGGATCATACGAAACAGTGTTTTCACAGCTATTTTATATCAGTTGGGATATACTATCTATTATCTCATTCCAAAAAATATCATTCCGGCAAATAAAATATATTGTTCCTACCGTGACAATGGGAAGCAAGGGACCAAATAATTCCTCGTTCATGATCAAAGAGTCTAGTGGGACATCAAGTAAGATGGTCGGAGCTATCCTCCTGTTATAAAAAAAAATAAAAAAATAAAAAAGGCATTAGTCACATGTAAGATACATACATAATCATATTAACAAGAGAAAGAGAGAGAGAGAGAGAGAGAGAGAGAGAGAGAGAGAGGGTAGCTTACAAGTTGTTCACGTCCCTTTCACCTCCATGGATGACCTTACCAGAAACCTTATCCTCATCCAACATCTTTGTCAAGCGAGCATAGTGATTAGAATTCACAACACGAGACAAATCTTTTGATTGTAGGGGATTCTTCCCATAGAAGTCATTCAATACGCTTTTCAAGGTATCCACCTGAGAATAAAGAAATCGTAAAAGTTACAAACACGATAAATTTTTGAATTCCAGATCTCTAATAGAGTATGAGGGTAACCTTACCAATTTAGAAGCAAAATCTCTTGTTGTTATAATGTAATCAGGGGAAATGCAGGCCTGTCCATTATTGCATCCCCACTTTCCTCCAATTATCCGCCTACATGAGACCTAGCAAAATAGATAAGAAAAGTATATTAGACAGTAGCTGAAAGTCACAAAAAAAATATAGGGGCAACAGAATATAAATTATTGAGCGTATGCAAGAAATGGCATCTCCATACTTGTAAGTTTATGCCAGAATCAACAACAACAGGAGATTTTCCTCCAAGCTCCAAAAGAACAGGTGTAAGATGCTTTGCAGCACTAGCCATCACAATCCTTCCCACTCTTCCGTTGCCTACAAATGTAAAAAGTGCTGTTCAACCAACTTGTAATTTGAAGTACAGTGATACCGTTCAACTTTTATTTGAAAAGCAAAAGAGAAATTAAAAAAATCAAATTCAAATGTAAAAAATAATATAAAACTTGATCATATAGTAGATCTTAATAAATCAGGCATGGACAGAGACAATTTCAACGGTCTTCTTATCTTACCCTGCACAGTCGACAAACCACAAGATTCAGGCTACTTTTACTTGCAAAATTATACAGTGGCTTTTTGCTAATGCAATTCATTATCACAAGAAAGGTCAAAATGCAACCTCCAATGCAGAGCTGAGCACCAACGCAACCCTTCACTACATTATGCAAGGACCTTAAGGTTCTTTGAAAGCTTCAATACAGAACCCTCTGCTTTTGAGTTAAGGATTTCATTCTCCAATATTTTTATTTCATCTTTACGAGATATCATTATATCTCTACATCATACAGAAGGGGATCTACCATGGTACACTGATCAACCAGTGATCAATATCTTCAATTAATTTCATAGACTAAAGCGAGGAAAATAACTACCTGTGTAACATATTTTGTCCCACTTCTGCTCCAATAGTGCAGATGTTTCAGCAACAGCCCCCTCAACAACTCTCACAGAAGAGCTATCCATATACTCTCCCAGTAGTTTTGCAAGCAATGACGATGTTGCAGGAGCAAGTTCTGATGGTTTTAGAACCACCGCATTACCGGCTGCAATTGCTCCGACAACTGGATCAAGGGACAACACTGGGGAACACAGATATCACACTGTTACTACTTTCTAGAAATGGGACTCTCAATGCTTAAATACAAAAATTACTATGTAAAATAAACTTACAGAAAGGATAATTCCATGCTGAAATTATGAGTACAACACCAAGAGGCTCAGACACTATTTCAGCTGATGAGGGGAAAGTGGTCATTGATGTTGCAGCCTGCATTTAAAAGGGTAACATATTTACTTATTCCGAAAGGTCGAATGAAAATATTGAAACTCAAACAAATGCTTAAGCTAGTACAGGTTGCAATTCGAAACACAGTTTGCGATCAATTTTACCTTCTCTGGCTTCATCCATGACTTCAGTTGTTTGATTGCCAATTTACACGCACTCTTCAGCATGCCTATCTACACAACAAAAGAAAGCAGTCATATAGCTGTTAATTGGATAGCAGAGTGGTCTTTTCAACAGTTTACATTTTGAATATGTAGGAGAGAGAGAGAGAGAGAGAGAGAGAGAGATGGAAACCTCTTGAACGAAGGATTCGAATTCCGGTTTGGACAGGTCGGACCGGAGAGCCTCAACGATTTCTTGTTCATGAAACTCGGTGATCTTCTCCAGCTTCTGCAACTGCGACACTCTCCACTCGTAGCTCATCGTCTTCCCAGACCTATAACTCCCCCTCAGCTCCTCCACCATCGCCGCTGCCTCTCCCGAATCGAACACCACCCTCTGCACCCCCTCCGCCGTCGCCATTTCCAGAGTCAAAGATTCCACACAAGCAAAGAGCTAGGTTTGAGGAATATATAAGGAAACACAACAACGTACCCTAATGAGTGAGAGTGGGAAATATATAAGGAAACTCGCACGCAGGAAACAAGGAACGATACGAAAGAGGAGCTCGGGTTTCTCTTTGTCTCGTCCGTTTACTTGAAAATGCTCTCTGGTAGGTGAGATGGGACGTAGAAGGGTACGTAGAGTTGCGAATGTTGGAGACGTAGAGCCTCTCTAATTGGATATGCAAATCTTTTAGTCCAATTCAAATTTTGACATATGACTTAACACAAAGACATTTCCTACTTTGACTAATCTTGATCTCTAAAGTCAGATTTAAATATTATTTTAATATATACAATTGGAACCAGAGATTGATGTGGGTTCTACATTTGGAAAGTAAATAAATGGGCCAATATCAAATACACGTGTAAAAATTGACAGCAGCTTCTGCCACAGATAGAATACAGAAGTCCCAACAAAATTCAGGTCCAAATATTATACTTTTCAAATATGTACGTGTATATAATTAATCCATTATTGAAGTCCTCCTTGGTTGGCCCAACCTTGTGGTCTATATAGTCAATACCCACTCAGTTTGGATTTTTGAGATTATGTTCTTCATCATAGTAGGATTAGGTTATCGACTTGGTTGATATATTCCCTTACAAAAAGGAAGACTTGGTTGATTATATTCCTATTTCTAAGTTACTTTCCAAAAAAAATGAAGCAGGCATGAGGAACTGTATTCAACTTTGGATCCCATCAATACATATGATTCGTGACTGAACACAACGAATTTAACGACTAAGAACTACTACTCAAGTGATGAAAATGTCATTCTTATCAAATTGAAATTAAGTTGATTAATATTACATGTAACATATGTGACAATTAGTGTTCAAGAAACACTGTCAATGTCGTATTTGACCAACCGGCCGGTTTCGATCGAATACACCTTTCTTATAATAAGGATCGCGAGGTGGTAACAATGCATCAATGCGTAACCGGAGCCATTTAATTCCGACCATATATTGAAGAAACAATCAAACCCTCTGTTAATTCCAGGGATCCGGCAAATCAAGTCATCGATCAATCATCAGTTCATCACTTTTTTTTTTTCAGTGAATCCAAATTATGAGAAAGTGTTTAAGTCAATATCAAGGATCGATTTTGCAAACCAGTAGGCGGCGCCGGTGGATTATGCCCCAAATACCGCCATGCCAGCACCAACCATAACCTTCAGAGACGATATAGCTTCCCCATTGTGTATTTTGGATGGAGGGTACCTCTTCCACTTTCGATCTCCAACTCCTCCAAGTGGCAAAGTACGTTGCAATCAACAGCAAGCTGCACCTCAGATGAGCATATAAATTAGATGAATTCGATCTCTATGTGTACCTTATATTTGTATTGACTACTCATGCATGATGCATAGATGAACGTACGTACATGCATGTGTCTTGATAGATTCAAGTGTAAATGCATCAAGAGGTTTTGTTCCCGATATAATATCAAAACTGCCTTCCACATTGTGGACCTGAGCTAATTGATGTTAGGTGAACAAATAAGTACTAGATGCATCTCAATTTATGTGAAAACATATGTGACAAACAATAAATTAAGAGCATCTCCAACAGCTTCTCCATTTTCTTGATTTTCTCAATTTTTAATGATTTTAGGTCTTTTTTCACTCCAACAGCTTCTCCATCTCATTCTCTAAAATAGGGAAATAGATGAAAGAAAGCAATACATTCTCCAAATTTACAGAATCTCTAAAACAATTTGGAGATAACTACAATATTAATTTTCACGTATTCCAACAACTCACAACCAACCAATTTTCAGCAACATTAATATCTATCTTGCTTAAATAATTTTTATAATTCAAAACTACTTTTTCTTAAATGATTTGTTTTAAATAGTTAATATTTTGTTGTTGTAATAAATGCATAAATCTGCAAAATAAGGAAGCTGTTGGAGTTGAAGCATAAACTTTTTAGAGATTTTAATTTTTGCTTCCCTATTTTGCAAAAATTTTGGGGAAGCTGTTGGAGATGCTCTAACTCATCACAAAGTTCCATTGAATAAAGTGTTTGCAGACTGTGCTACATTAGTTTCTATATAAAAGATAAGTCGTAAATAGTATTTAAAAATGTTGTTCATTTAGGATTAACTAAACATAAATGATCGAGTACTACTCCTAAATATAGTTCTCATGTCGTGATCAACTCTACCTTTGAAATGAATATGGAGGTAGATGTTGTCAGACCGATGTATCTCTATTAATCATTAAGAATAGATAGAGTTGAGTTCTAATTACTGTCTTAGAGAAGCGTGAACCCGAATATCACCTGAAAACTATTGTAGTCTTACTATTCGATCACCAAGATGATGAACTAAAGTAGAATGAATTTGTTTTATGAATTAATTTCAGTTTAACTACTTGAACTTTGGCTCAATCATCATTTCAGTCCCTGTACTTTTAATTTCATCAGCTACACCCCTGTACTTTCCTAAATTAATCAACTGATACCAATTTTGTAATTTCGTCCAAACAATCTATTAAGGGCCAATTATAAAAAAGGGCTATTGAAAGTCCATAATTAGAAAAAAGGCCTAAATTTTAAAGACCTTATAAAAAAGGGCACCAGTTAACAAATACTCAAAATAACTGATATATTTACATATCATGCCACTGAATAAACGGAACGGAACGGACAAAAGGCCACTACCGTTGATTGGTTACATGTTACCCACATATCAAACCCTATTCATTCTCTGAAAATCAAAAACTGTTCACTCTCTTTCCCTCAATCCTTCTCCGACGAATCGCTCTGCTCTCCATCACTGTGCTCTCAATCACTGTGCTCTCCATAGCTGGGCTCTCCATCGCTGTGCTCTCCATCGGTGTGCTCTCCACTGCTCTGCACTCCGAAAACCTAATCCTTATCAGACGACGCATCGCCACCGCTCTCGCCTTTTACTTCTATCCGACGCGGAATCTCAGACGACGAACCTCCACCGGTCTCCTAACCTTCTCCGAAATCGTATCTCGACCGCTCTCCTCTCCTCTATCTCCACAGATCTAAGCTGCTCAGGTAACAAAATCGAAGATGATTTTAGGTTTATTACATATATACAGTGTTTAGCAGTGTTTATAGAACATTTTGTGAAAGAATAAATGGTTGGAACTATCAAAGTAACTATTTCATTTTGAATTTTGCTTGAGCGCTAAATATTCTGACTGTATAAGAATGAAACTATATCAGTAACTATTCTAGTAACTATCAAACTGTTTTCAATTTATGTGAATGAAACTATCTTGTATAAGTATTCAATAACTGTGTTAGTAACTGTGGAATTTGCTGATACATATATATGCAGAAATGGCACCAAAACAAACAAGTACTCAAGAAAAACAGGTCAGTAGCAGTGACGATGAAATGAAATACGAGTTAAGATCAAAGAAAAAGAATGATCAAAACGTCCACAAAACAACTGCAAAGCAAATTCAGCAAAAGGTAACTATCTATCTTTGTAACTGAAACTTTTATTTTTTATAGAAACTGAGAAATATGACAGTAACTATCATAGTAACTATGAAAATAAAATAGTAACTATAAAAAAAAAAAACTAGTAACTACTAAAAGGTGCTAGTAACTATCATAGTAACTATCAAAACTAGATGGTAACTATCATAGTATCTACTAACTATCAAAAGGTGGTAGTAACTATCATAGTACCTATCAAAACTAGATAGTAACTATCATAGTAACTATGAAAATATGGAAACTATTAATGTAACTATCAAGAAGTTGGTAAATGCAAAATGTTAATGTATAAATCATCTAACTATGAATTGAAATGGGAAAGGAAATCACCACAATCAGTATGTAAAAAAACTACTAACTGTATTTCTTATAAGTAACTACCTCAGTAGCTATGTTACAACTGAATGAGTGTCTCAGTGTATGTGTTTATTAAATGTGCAGCCACGCGAAGGTAAAGTATCGTCACCTGCCAAAAGAAAAAGAAAAACAAATGGTGAAAGCAGCGGGGATGATAATGATGCTGCTGATGGACGAAAAAGAAAGCAAGCATCACAATCAGTAAGTAACTGTCATAGTAACTGTTTTTCTTTTGAGTAACTATCTTACTAACTGTGTTATAATTGAAAAAACTGTCATAGTAACTTTGTTTATCAAATGTGCAGATAAGGGAAGAAAGGGGAACTCAAGATAAAAAAAGAAAATGGCAACAACAGGATGATAGTGATGAAACTGAATATGATGCATCAAGTAGTGGTAGTGGATCTGATGATCAAACTGATGAAGATGATGATAAAGGTGCAAAGAAGATCATACTGATAGAAAAAGAGGAACATCAACTGCAAAATCCTGTAAGTAACTATCACAGTATATAATAACTATCATATTAACTATCACAGTATCTACTAACTATCAAAGTAACTATAACAGTAACTAGCAACTATCATAGTAACTATGAAAGTAACTAGTAACTATCAAGGTACCTATCATAGAAAACTCTGAAAGTAACTAGTAACTATCAAAGTAACTAGTAACTATCATAGTATCATAGTAACTATTATCTTTGTAACTATGTCTGACTGACTATGTTAGTCAGTAACTATCTTAGTAACTATCATTTTTGAATAGCTATCTCTGTAACTGTGTTAGTAACTACCTTAGTAACTATCAATTTTGAAAACTATTTGTGTAGTTATCTTAGTAACTACCTTAGTAACTATAAATTTTGTAAACAACCTGTGTTAGTATGTTAGTAACTGTGTTAGTAACTATTATCTTTGTAACTATGTCTGAATAACTATGTTAGTAACTATCGTAGTAACTATCAAAAGTAACTAGTAACTATCAAGGTAACTATCATAGAAACTCTGAAAGTAACTAGTAACTATCATAGTATCTATGAAGAAGTAACTAGTAACTATCATAGTAACTAGTAACTATCATAGTAACTATCAAAAAATCTACTAACTATCATTGTAACTATCACAGTAACTAGTAAATATCGTAGTAACTATTATAGTATCTATGAAAGTAACTGGTAGCTATCATTGTAACTATCAAAGTAACTAGTAACACTAGTAACTATCAACTGTCATACTAATTTTGTTTTAATTGTGTTAATTGTGTTTTAAAATTAGCAGAAACAGAAGCAGAAGCAAAAAGGCCCAACACTACAGTTCAGAAGCACCATTCCAAATTTCAAAGAGTATGGGTGCGAAATACCACAAGAAGTGGTGGAGCTGGTCCTGAGAACTCCATTTGCCCAGCTTTTTCAAGCACTACACCAGAACCTTGTTTACGGTTCAAAATCAAACAACCAAGTGGGGATGGTGCTAGAAGGTTATGATCATTTAAGAGATGAGTTTCAGTTTGCTGGGAAGAAGTTCCGAATAAAATCATCAGATGTTTCACAAATTCTAGGGCTGAACCGTACAGGAGTGTACATTCAGAGAAAAGAGACGCCCATTTCTGATTTTGTGATAAAATTTTTCGGACAATCAAAGGAAGTTAATAAAAAGATGGTGAATACAGCCATAAGAGCCGAATTAAATAAGAATCCTCAATCTGATGAGGAAAGAGGAAGCAGAAACAGAGATATAGCAAGGCTGATCATCATCGACATTCTTGTCAAGCTTCTCTTCCCAAATGCAAAGGGAAGCCTCCACATAGACATGGTCAGAGCTGTGGAGGATTTAGAAGAGACATCCTCCTATGCCTGGGCAAAAGAAGTGAAAATATTCTTGAGAAAATGTCTAACAATGTACAAGAAATCAAGACATGCATCCAAGAATACAGGAGGATGTGTTCATGTCATTCTGGTAAGTGCGGGAGTTTTATATTCCTTTATTTTTTTTTTATATTACAACATTTTGTTTTATAAAAAATTAACATTCCTTCTGCAACCAGTATTGGCTGTGCATGAAGACAAACTTAGTGGAGCCAATTCCAGGGAGGGAGAATGAACAACACCAGATCAGGAAATGGGACCTGGAAAAGTTGAAGAAAAAGATGTGGAAATATCAACTGAAGGACTTGTTAGTCAGTAACTATCTTAGTAACTATCATTTTTGAATACCTATCTCTGTAACTGTGTTAGTAACTACCTTATTAACTATCAATTTTGAAAAACTATTTGTGTAGTTATTTTAGTAACTATCTCAGTAACTATCAATTTTGTAAACAACATGTGTTAGTATGTTAGTAACTGTGCTAGTAACTATTATCTTTCTAACTATGTTAGTCAGTAACTATCTTAGTAACTATCATTTTTGAAATAGCTATCTCTGTAACTGTGTTATTAACTACCTCAGTAACTATCAATTTTGAAAACTATTTGTGTAGTTATATTAGTAACTATCTCAGTAACTATAAATTTTGTAAACAACCTGCGTTAGTATGTTAGTAACTGTGTTAGTAACTATTATCTTTGTAACTATGTCTGACTAACTATGTTAGTCAGTAACTATCTTAGTAACTATAAAAAGTGACTATCTATCATCTTTGTAACTATGTCTGACTAACTATTTTAGTAACTATCATTTTGGTAACTATCATTTTGGTAACTATGTCAGTAACTGTGTGAGAAATTATTATTTTATTTTTTTCAGAAACATTTCGCAAAAAGCAAAGAAGACCAGGAAGGGACAAGTGAGGATGAGGATGAACCGGAAGCAGCTGAGCAAACTGAAGTACAACAAATGCAACCTGGAATAATCAACAAAGAAAATTCAGAAATGCTCAGGGAAAAGCAAATGCAAATGCAGATTGAGCATTTGGAAAAAAAATTGAAAGAAAAGGAGAAAAATCTAGAACAGATGTCACAAGATTTGGAAGACGCCAGACTTGAAATTGTGGTGATGAAAGAGACTGCAACGGCACAAGAGCTGGAAATTTTAAAATTAAAGGCTGAATTGGAGGAGCAAAAGAAAATTGTGGCCGCACTGACTCAATTCTCTGACCCAATGGAGATGACACCACCACAATCTCAATCAGATGGCCTGGAAAAACTGGCGACTGAAGCCGAAAAAATAGGGCAGCCAACTGAAGTGAAGGAAAGCAGTGAGAAAAATGCAGAAGAAGAAGAAGAAAAAGAAGAAGTAGAAGAACAGCTTGTAGCAGATCAGCTAGAGGCTTTGAAAAAAGTTGAGGAAGAATTAGAAAGAAAGAAAAAGGAAGAGGCTGAAAAAACAAGACAGGAAGAAAAAAGCAAAGGTAATAAAAATTTGTTTTTACCTATCAATTTTGAATAACTATCTTAGTAGCTATAATATTAGTAACTATCAATTTTTGAAAACTATCTGCTTAACTATCTTAGTAACTATCTGATTTTGAAAACTATTCTGTGTAAATATGTTAGTAACTATCTTAGTAACTATAATCTTTGTACCTATTTTATGCAACTCCTTAGTAACTATCATCTGACAAAACTATCTGTTTAACTATTGTAGTAACTATCTTAGTAACTATCAAAAGAACTGAGTAACTATCATCTGAGTATCTGTATTAGTAACTATAATATTAGTAACTATCAATTTTGAAAACTATCCGTGTATCTATGTTAGTAACTATATTAGTAACTATCTTATTCTGTGTAAATATGTTACTAACTATCTTAGTAACTATCATCTTTGTACCCTATTTTGTGCAATTCCTTAGTAACTATCATCTGAGAAAACTATCTGTTTAACTATCTTAGTAACTATCTTAGTAACTATCAAAAGAACTGAGTAACTATCATCTGAGTATCTGTAATAGTAACTATAACTGTAACTATAACTATCATCTGATTTCCTATCTCGTAGATGTTGCGGCTGAAACAAGAACACATCGAAGAAAAATACCAAACGAAGCAAGATGGTCACCAAAGACACCAGTGACGAAAATGCCAGAAATGCCGGAAATGCCTTCTTTCAGCATCTTGCCGGGGATTCTTTCTCCTTGGGGAGGTTACAGCACTCCAACTGCATCACCGCAGCAGCGATTTGAAATTCCAGGAGTATATGTCAGGACTCCATCACCCTCTCTGAATAAAATGTTAGCTGAACCTCACAATTTCCAGATCATAAAGTCACCGGTTACCACGCCTGTTTTCAACCAAGCTGAGGCCAGAAAGAAGAGAAAAGTGAATTTCAAATCAGACAAAAGTATGACAGAATTTAAGATTGATGAAATGCACACTGGGTCTTCAGCAGAGTCGCTGGGAATGTATTCATATGTTGTGCGCATAAAAAACAGAAAGAGGACGTCAAGAAAGGACGACATATACTGGTGGGGTGAAGTCAAAGCTGAAAGGGAATCCAAAAGAAAGAGGCAGGAAGAGAACAGAAAAAAGTTTGAAGAAGAGAGGAGGAAAAAAAATGAGGAGGAACGTTTGAGAAACCTGATGCAACAAGAACAGGTTGAATCAGTAACTGCTGTTCAGATTGAACCAGTAACTGCTCTTCAGACGTCATTCGACAATGTGGCTGGGGTGACAGAGGAAGGTGAACCCGTATTCCTTGTTGGAGATTCAGAGGAACAGTATCTTCCAAGCCAACAAGAGGTGATGGACTGGGATGACCAGACAGTCTACAAAGATCACATGGATGAAAACACGAAGAAAAGGCTCCAAGAATACTGGAACAAGGCGCCGAGCGGGTAATCTATCCTTCTATCTGTCTTACTAACTATTTCCGGGTATATGTCTAAGTTACTATGTTAGTAACTATCAACTGAGCATCTATCTTTTTAACTATCTGCAAGTAACTGTCTAAGTAACTATCATCTTCTTTAGTATCTATGTTAGTAACTATCAACTGAGCATCTATCTTTTTAACTATCTGCAAGTAACTGTCTAAGTAACTATCATTTTCTTTAGTAACTATGTTAGTAACTATCATAGTAACTATCAAACTAACTTGTAACTATCAAGTTATTGAATATCTGTATTAGTAACTACTAAATGTGATAGTAACTAGGAAAAAATAACTAGTAACTATCTTACTAACTATCAATGTATCTACTAACTAGTAACTATTATAGTAACTGTCAAATTAACTTGTAACTATCAACTTATTCTATATCATGTGTGCAGAGTGTTCTTCTGGGAAGGAAAAGAGGTGGGAACAGAAATTTCCAAGTACGAAATAAATCAAGTGGTGACCGGAGCTGAAGTGGCAAACAACATGATCGATGCATATGCTGCTCTATTGCATTCAGAAATGATAGACATGGACGATCCACATCAGTATAAAATAGAAATTATGCAGACTCACTCATGGGTAAGATAAATTTTTAACCGGACAATTATACTTTGTAAAAAATTATGAGATAACTAATCATAGGTTTTGTTTGTTTGAAAACAGATGTCCACAGAAGAGCTAGAGGCAAAACCCATGCACCAGTTCCTATGTGAACCACTATACGAGAATCTAGGTAAAGCAGAAATGATTCTGATCCCACTTACTCACACGAGGAATTTTCACCATACTCTACTGGCTTTTGACACGGAGGCATGCAGATTTGCACACTTCGACTCCATCAGATCCAGAAGACCAGCAACCGGGCAAAGTTTTAACGATGCTAAAAAAATGGTATGTTAGTAACTGTCATTCTGGTAACTCTCTGTTTTAGTAACTATCAACTATTTTGGTAACTATCATAGTAACTACCTTTGTAACTATAATCTGAGTATCTATCTTACTAACTATCTGTGTAACTATCATAGTAACTATGATTCTAGTAACTATCTGTTTTTGTAACTATCAACTATTTCAGTAACTATCTATGTAACTATCGTCTTTGTGACTGTATATATGTTAGTAACTATCTGAATAACTATCATCTTACCAACTATCTCAGTAACTATCTAACTAACTATGTCTGTAACTATCTCAGTAACTATCTTATATGAACTATCTGACTAACTATGTTATTAACAGGTGGCAATGATTGATATATGGATGAGAGCTGTCCTTGATCAAGCCGATGAGATGCTGGAGCAAGGATGCCGGTACAAAATAGACACCAGCAAAAGCTCCAGCACAGAACTGAAAATGGTGGAAGAGGCTCTTACTGAAAATGAAATTAAAACAATAAGCTGGATTAAGAAGAACTACAAGTCCGACCTGACTTTAGCACCGTTCAAGGGAAAATTGCCTCAACAAAAAGATGATTCGTAAATTTCTAAACCCAGCATATCTCAATAACTATCATGTTTTTATAGTACTAATTATCTCAGTAACTATCATATCTGTAACTGTCATCTTTATAACTGTCTGACTTTAAGTAATCTTTTTATTTTGACAAAACAGCGTCGACTGTGGAGTATATGTGATGTACTTCATGAACATCATTTTTACACAAGGTGATTTCGCGAAGAAATTTGGGAAGCAAGAGGCTAACAAGTTCAGGGCTCAAATTCTAAAGCAGTTTGCGCAGAATCGGCATAGTTGGAGGCCTTAGATGGATTAAACAGATTTTTCATTATTTGCAATCTGATTATGTTTCTGTTGAGTTTGTAAACCCCTGTTTTTCTGTCTAGTTTGAAAGGTGATCAACTAGACAGATGATTCTATGCATAGTACAGATCTGTTCAGAAGTTATGTAAATACAAACTATCTTTCTAGCTATCATATCAGTAACTATCAAACTAACTATCATTTTCGTTACTAACTGTACAAGTAACTATCAAATGAACTATCAAATGCAGGAAACTAACTAACAAATTAACTGTACAAGTAAGTATCGAACTAACTATCATTTTAGTAACTATCTTACTAACTATCATCTTCCTAATTAACTTTCTAATTATCTAACTGTCAAATTAATAACTATCTTACTAACTATCATTTAAGTTGCTAACTATGAAAAATGCAGGACAGAATGCAGCGTGCCGCTGCACCGCGCAGCGGCAGCGGAACGCTGCCGAACTCAACATGAATAAAATAATAAAAGTATCCTTTCAATTATTGTAAAACAAGTAAACAATCAATGTACATGTCAATGTAACAATCATATAAAAAAAGAATAGAACTGCATGAATAGCTATCATTTTAACCCAGAAACTCTCAAACTAAATATCATTTTAGTAACTATCTTACTAACTATCATCTTCCTAATTAACTTTCTAATTATCTAACTGTCAAATTAATAACTATCTTACTAACTATTATTTAAGTTACTAACTATCAAAGTAACTATTATATTGCTAGCAAACATCTAAGTACCAACCAGACTCTGTGTTAGTAACTATATAAGTAACTATGAAAAACAAAATTGCTGCACAGAAGAGAAACTTATCCAAGTATGAAGAATGCAGCGTGCCGCTGCACCGCGCAACAACTCAACATGAATAAAATAATAAAAGTAACCTTTCAATTATTATAAAACAAGTAAACAATCAATGTACATTTCAATGTAACAATCATTAAAAAAAAATAGAACTGCATGAATAACTGTCTAGGTAACTATATAATTTCTATACAGCTTGTTCTGTTGTGACCAGCATATTTGTTACACCTGCTGCACTTGACTGTCCTTTTAACTTCATTTTTACTTCTGTACCTCTGTAATTTTGGCCTTCCAGGTGGTCTCTTTGTTAATGGTGGTTGCACCAACAATGCAGGCTGAGCTAGATACACCGGCTTTGAAATAGTAGGAACCGGATTGATTGCGAAAGAATAAGTTTCACGATATTTATCCACCTAAAAAACAAAAAAAAAAAAGGAAAAAAAAAGGATATAATGTCAAGTTCATATAACTGTACCAGTAACTGCACTAGTAACTATCATCTTCTTTAGTAACTATGATAGTAACTATCAACTGAACATCTATCTTTTTATCTATCTGCAAGTAACTGTCTAAGTAACTATCATCTTCTTTAGTAACTATGATAGTAACTATCATAGTAACTATCAAACTAACTTGTAACTATCAAGTTATTGAATATCTGTGTTAGTAACTACTAAATGTGATAGTAACTAGTATCTGTCAGTGTAACTATTTTATTTGAAGTAACTATCTTACTAACTACCTCGGTAACTGTTTAAATAATGTTAAATTTAGGAAAAGTGGTGCACCTTGAAAATTGGATTGACATATGAGTACACATTAGAACCGTGTTTCTGAATCACGACAAGGGCATGTGAGCAAGGAAATCCGTGAACTTGCCATTCTCCACATGAACAGTATAACGCTTCCAAGTTTACCATCACAGAATACTTTTGGCACTGAACTTCATAAACGTATGTATCAGATCTACTCACTAACCAGTGTCTACCCAACTCCAAGTTGTCAACCAGCTTCTTTTCGAAATTTGGACACAGCTCAGTAACCCATCTAGCAGATTCTTCCTTCCGAGAAGCAATTAAAGCCATAGACTTAACACGAATGCCTTCGTTAAATTCAATAATGGGAAGGCTCTTCAACTCCTTCACCCAATTGTTGAAACACTCAGCCAAATTATTTGTCATTTCACCAAACCTTTCACCATTAAAAAAACTACAAGCCCATGTTTCCAGAGGCAGATCCTTCAAAAACTGATCAACAACCTCACCACCTTCATGCTTCAACTTCTCGAAATTAATCTCAAAATATTCACGAGTGCGAGAATAAGCACACTTCATAAACAACAATGGAATTCTTTTGCTCAGATAAGAACCACATGCAAACTTGTTGCTCAGATTAGCCTGAAGATGCCTATAACAAAATCCATGAGGACTATTGGGAAAGACTGCACGAACTGCATTTAGAAGACCAATATTACGATCAGATATGAAAGTAATTTGCCTTGTAGAATATCTCGACAACTCTTCAGACAACATCATAAGAAAGAAGGTCCAGTTGCTCTCATTTTCAGAATCGACAATAGCATAAGCAACTGGATATAATCCTAAACAAAAGGAAAGAAAAAAAATAATGTCAGATTCATATACCAGTAACTGTCTAAGTAACTATCATCTTCTTTAGTTACTATGATAGTAACTATCATAGTAACTATCAAACTAACTTGTAACTATCAAGTTGTTGAATATCTGTATTAGTAACTACTAATTGTGATAGTAACTAGGAAAAAAATAACTAGTAACTATCTTACTAACTATCAAAAAATATCTCAATAAGTAGTAACTATCTCAGTAACTATCATATCTCAATAAGTTTCACGATATTTATCCACCTAAAAAACAAAACAAAAAAGTAAAAAAAAAGGATAATCTGAAAAATAAAAGAATTTCCAGTAGTATGTATCAAAGTAAATGTATAATCAGAAAAATTGATTTAACTATACCAGTAACTACCATACTATCTATCAAAAGTAACTATTTGGTCTTGAGCTTTCTGTAACTGTATAAGAAACTACTATAGTATCTATCACAATAACTGTCGGTCTGAAAGTAATGGAAATGAAAACCAACAGCAATGAAGAAAAGAAAGAACAAAACAATAGAGAAAGTGATGTACCACAATTCGCATCCTTTGTCGAAGCAGCAAGAAGCATGCCTTTGTATTTATTTGTGATGAATGTAGCATCAATACAGAGAATTGGTCTGCAAGACTGAAAACCATTCAACCAAGCAGAATACGTAACAAACATACGCTGGAACCTTTGTGTTTCAGATTCGTACTCTACAGCTAGCCTAGAATATGGGTTGCATTCATATGTGCGCTGGCAAAACCATGATAAATTCTGGTAAGACTCAGAGTCAACACCAACCACAGCATCCCTTGCAAGTTCTTTGCCATACCAAGCAGTATGATAGGGAACATCTAAGCCGTAATTTAGCTTTATGTCTTGCAGTATATCAATAGCTTTCTTACTGGGATTCTCACGAACCTTGTCAAGCATCACCTCCCTAATAATCTTGCTGCCCATCATCTTACTATTTTGAAGCCGGATGACACAACGACATCTATGTTCGTTCACCAATTCATTGATCACAAAGAAACCATTATACCTGAATAAAAGGTGCAAAACTCAATCAACATATATACATTTTCATAGTAAATATCCAAGTAACTAATAACTATCCAGTTAACAATTCCTGTAACGTTAACACTGAGAAATATAGAAAGTAACTATCCAAGTAACTACTAACAGCTGAAGAAAAAACAGGTAACTATCAAAGTAACTATCAAAATAAAAGTTTGTCTGAGTTCAAAAATAAGAAATATATAAATAACTATCTAAGTAACTATACTAGTAACTATCATGCTTAAAAAATGAAGCACACAATGCAGCGTGCCGCTGCACCGCAAATATAGAAAGTAACTATCTAAGAAACTACTAACTACTGAAGAAAAAAACAGGTAACTATCAAAGTAACTATCAAAATAAAAGTTTGTCTGAGTTCAAAACTAAGAAATATATAAATAACTATCTAAGTAACTATCATACTTAAAAAATGAAGCACACAATGCAGCGTGCCGCTGCACCGCAAATATAGCAGCACGCTGATATCAACTATACAAAATTAAATTTAACAAATACAAATTACGTGCAACGGCTAGTGAAAATGTACCTGCATAAAGATGCCTTCACACACCAATTACAATCTTCAGAATGTTTTTTCTTGCAGAAAGCAACAATGCGTTCAGGCTTATTTCTATCAAAAAAATACTCAAAACCAGTCTCCACAGCATACATCCGCAACTTGAGCCTAAACTCTTTTGCCCCACCCTCAAACGTCTGACCCTTAGAGTGAATAAGATCTTTCCATCCTTTAGAAAGATACATTTTTGGGTCCTCACGCCTATAACATCCCAAAAATTCATTCTCTTCCACCAAAACACTACTCTCCTCACTAATAGTATTACTAACTGCACTTTCGGAAACAGAAGCAATGGGATCGACACAATGAACATCCACATCAACAAAATCAGATTGATATCGTCCCAAAACTTTAAACATCATGCGCATATCAACCTCATTTTCCAGAAAGTAAACAGTAGGATCTGGATAAACATTGTACTTAAGTTTGAAAACCAATCTTTCCAAGTCAGGAAAACGATCACGTATCTGATGACAAAAATCAACAAAACTACAATTATGAACAAACGAAAGTGCTGCTCCTTCACCAGAATACATGAGCTTAGCAGTATAAAAATTGTCCATTGCACCTACAGGAAAAATCATAACAACATCAATAATTATAAATACTATCAGAGGGAATCATAATTATATCTGTTACTATCTTACTAACCATTATAGTATCTATCATCGAAGTAACTATCTTACTAACTATTGTACTAACTATCATTTTAGTAATTATCTTACTAACTATCGTACTAACTATCTTACTAACTATGAAAAATAAAAGATGCAACAACTATCAGCCTACTAACTAGCTTACTAACTATCGTAGAAGCTGAAATAATAACTATGAAATTGGTAACTATCTTACTAACTATTAAATGGTTGGAACTATCTTACTAACTATCTTACTAACTACGAAAAATAAAAAAATGCAGCAACTATCAGCCTAGTAACTAGCTTACTAACTATCGTAGAAACTGAAATAATAACCATGAAATTGGTAACTATCGTACTAACTATCATCTTGGTAAATATCTCACTATCAGTAACTACCTAACTAACTATCAAAAAAATGCAGAACGGAAAAACATGATGAGGAAGTTTTCAGAGCAGTATGAAGAACTTTTCGGAGCAGTATGAGGAAGTTTTCGGAGCAGTATGAGTAAATTTTCGAAGCAGTAACAGTATGACAAATAACAGACGCAAAGGAAAAAACGAAAATGGCAGAATGAGCAAATCTAAACAGCTGCAAAACATTAACATACCTCATTCAGAGACAAATCGCAATCGTAACGCAAATATTCAGAGACAAATCTGAATCGCAAATTGAGCAATTAAACAGTTGAATTGCAGATCGCCGGAAGAAAACGAATTACAAAATCGGCGGCAAAAAAGGAATTGCAGATCGGAGGCAATGAGGAATTGAAGATCAGAGGCAATGAGGAATTGAAGATCAGAGGGAGAGAGAAAGAGAGAGAGAGAGGCGGCAGTGAGAAGAAGAAAACGAAAACAGAGATGAAAGAGAAAACGTAACAGAACGGGATAAAATTCAATGCTTAAGGGTAAAATCGTCCGTTAGAAAATCAAAAACAGCCCTTTTTTCTAATTTAGTAAAATTGAAAAGAGGTTTTTGTGATAAAAGTATTAAAAACCTGTCCTTTTTTATGAAGTGAAAAACAGGGGGCTTTTTTTCTAATTTACAAAGCTAGATGGTCCTTTTCTCTAAAATATACATCTATTAATACCAAAGGCTTTTTAGTACAATTTCCCTACATTAATGCACCGTTAACATATTACAATTATAAACAAGGCTAAACAATTCATATAATCAAGTTGAACAATAGAAAACAAATCATATATGGTGATTTCTTTTTGTTTTATCATATATAATTTGTTTTTATTTATTTTTTATTGTTCAACTTGATTATATGATTTGTTTAGCTTTATTTATAATCGTAATATGATAATGGTGCATTAATGTAGGGAAAATATACCAAAAATCATTTGGTATTGATAGATTGTTTGTACGGAATTTACAAAATTAATATTAGTTGATTAATTTAGAAAGTATAGGGGTGTAGTTGATGAAATCAAAAATACAGAGACTGAAGTGATGATTCAACTAAAATTCAAGTAGGTAAACTGAAATTAATTCTTGTTTTATTTTCATTCCTAAAATAGAATAGTCTCAAATTCAATTCTTCAGTATATTCCTCTTTGGCTCTTTAAGTCGGTAAAGGGACAAAGGGAAAAAACAAAAACAAAAGGAGCGTGTGTGGCCCAGCCTCCACACCAATTGGGCCAGCTGTTCGTTCCAATAAAAGCCCATCCAAAACAAAAGAAGACGGCCGCAGCAAATCGTGTGATCCACAATGGCACACTATCACGCTCTTCTCTCTCCACTCCCAACAACACCAACAGTCTCCCACTCTCACGCTTCTCTTTCTCCTTCTTCTTCAACTCCACCTATGGCCTCCGTCGCTCTCGGCGGCGCCGCCGCCACCTCATCTCGCTACCTCCTCCCATCCGCCAGAGCCTCCATCTCTCTGTCTCGCTCCTCTCCTTCCTCTCTCAAATGCAGAGGCCTCGGCTCCTCTCCGCTCGTCTCTCACCTCTTCCTCGGCCGCAAAGCCTCGCCGGCGGCTTGCTCCTCCAGCCACGGATTCTCCGCCCCCGCCGCTCCTAAATGCGCGGCTTCCGATCCCGAGCAGCTCAAGCTCGCCAGGGAGGACATCAAGGAGCTCCTCAGGACTAAGTTCTGCCATCCGATTCTGGTAACTAGTCATTTTTCGTTACTGATATTTTTACTGTGGTGATGACGATCGTGGTGAAAGTTTGAGATTGTCTGACTGGTTTTTACTGTGGCAGGTTCGGCTGGGATGGCACGACTCTGGAACTTACAACAAGAACATTGAGGAGTGGCCACAGAGAGGCGGAGCTAACGGGAGCTTGAGGTTTGAGGTTGAGCTCAAGCACGCGGCTAATGCAGGTGATTATGGATAACTAATTGGAATTAAATTGAAATTAAGCGTTTGAAATGTTGGTTGATGTATAAATTGAGTTGGCATTTTAGGTCTTGTGAATGCTTTGAAGCTTATTCAGCCTATCAAAGACAAGTACTCCGGTGTGACATACGCAGACTTGTTCCAATTGGCTAGTGCCAGCGCTGTGGAGGTTAGTCTTGCTCTATTGTATAGCATCTTGTCAATTGAATGTGGAAGTTTTTTTTGAGTTTATAAAATTATTTATGTGGCGCTATTCGATGGAATTTTCAGGAGGCTGGGGGCCCAAAGATTCCTATGAAGTACGGGAGAGTTGATGTTACAGCACCGGAGCAGTGTCCAGAAGAAGGAAGGCTTCCTGGTTAGTAAGATGTGTTATGTTAATGTGGAGATTCTGCAAACATATAAATGCATTACCTAGGAAAACATGGAATTTGTAATTATTTTGTGGTCCGTTTTCTGAATTAATTCTTGAAATATCTATCTCGTGTTTGTTTAGATGCTGGCCCCTCTTCACCTGCTGATCATCTGCGTGAGGTTTTCTACAGAATGGGATTAAATGACAAGGTGACTAAGTTTGGTTTACAGCTTTTTGGGCATCAATGTGCTTGTGGTATATACTTATGAAGCTGTTTGATGTGTAGGAAATAGTTGCATTATCAGGGGCACATACTCTGGGGAGGTCCAGACCTGAACGTAGTGGTTGGGGCAAGCCAGAGACAAAGTATACGGTATGGAATAAACATTACCATATAATGTTCATGTATGAATAACATCAGTGTGGCTTGAGTTGGATATATTCCATTCAAATGGTTTGTTCGAGGTTGTGGGATTAGGTCCTTTTACAGTCAGATTATGAGTTGTATACAACGTTGGCATTGATTCTTAAGTCATGTAGCCAACTTGTGAATTTTATTTGAATAACCCTTCATTTGTTTGTACTTTGAAATAGTATAGAAAGATTGTTCCCTAGTTGAAAATTTCTTTTTACTTATGCTCAGTTGTTGATTATCTACTTAGGATCATGAATTAGGTTGGCCATATGTTAGGGATATTCCTTAGTAGCAGCAGCTATGATGACATACTAACAATAGGAACAAGAATTTCAAATTTCCAACTAGCAAGTTGACTATCAGTATTTTACATAACAGAAAGATGGGCCAGGCGCACCAGGAGGACAATCTTGGACAGCACAGTGGTTGAAGTTTGATAATTCCTACTTCAAGGTTTGAAATCTGAAAGTACACTTAATTTGACGCTGCTCCCAACGGATGGCTAAATGGAGTTGCGGGCTGGTACTAATTTTTCTTTTGCTTATTGTTGTTGTTCTGTACAGGATATCAAGGAAAAAAGGGATGAAGATCTACTAGTGTTGCCAACTGATGCTGCTCTTTTTGAAGACCCATCATTCAAGGTAAGACATAAATAGAAGTGTGAGGCATTTTAATTCGTAGATGTGATGACATGGAAGTATAACATAATTTTCAGGTATTTGCTGAGAAATATGCTGAAGATCAAGCAGCCTTCTTCAAGGACTATGCTGAAGCTCATGCTAAACTCAGCAACATAGGAGCCAAGTTTGATCCTCCCGAGGTTTGCTAGCTTTCAATATTCTGTCACTATTGTTTTCTATAATAATAGACTACTTGTACTGCCAGTTAAATACCACAACGCCACATCTATTTTATTGCTCAAGAGGTTTTTGTTAAAAATAAATGGGGAAAAATGTCATGGTGATATGCAAAAATTTTATTAGTTTCAGTGTTGATATGCTTGAGCACCGTTTCGTTGAATGATAGTCTTAATAGTTGGTAGATAGCTCAATAGTTTTTTTTTTCTTCTACTGATGCCCGTTCTAGTTTTCCTAAAACAATTGTTGTTTCCTTTTGGGTTGGCCTATATGCTATGAAGCACGGACACAGACACGAGTGTCCAATAAGGACACGATACGATACGTGGACACGTCAAAATCAAATTTTGATCGGACACGGTCACGCGGTGGACACGTTAATTAATTAATATTATATATATATACAGAGCTTCTCGGCTACGGACGTCCGCACGCACTGTTCACGGTGCGGATGCGGCGTTTCCGGCCACCGGCGAGGCGGCGACGGCGTATCCGGCCGGTGGGCTTTGCTCCCCCCACGCCGGCGACCCCGTCTGTGCCGGCCCGAGGTCCATCACCGGCCGGCAGCCGGCCGGAATCTGCATTTTTGCAGAAAAATGAACAGTATTCTGCATTTTTCTGCAAAAATGCAGATTCCGGCCGGCGACGGACCTCGGGCCGGCACAGAAAGGGTCGCCGGGTCGGGGCGAGCAAAGCCCAGTGGGCGGATACGGCGTCGCCGCCTCGCCGGTGGCCGGAAACGTCGCATCCGCACGGTGCGGACGTCCGCACCTGAAAAAAATCCTATATATATATATATAGTCCGTCTTTGCTACGGACGTCCGCACGGTGTGGATTCGCCGGAAACGGCCGTCGCGGCAAGCCGACGATGACGAGGATGGTGTCGGCCTGCTCCTCCCCTCCCCGCGCTCCTTCCCTCCCGGCTAGAGCTCCAGCACCGGCCCACGGCGGTCAGAATCTGGAATTTTCAAGTTTGTGGGCTGCCCATGGCAGCCGGAATCCAGGAAAATTCCAGATTCCAGCCGCCGTGGGCCGGTGTTGGAGCTCTAGCTGGGAGGGAAGGAGCGCGGGGAGGGGAGGAGCAGGCCGACACCATCCTCGCCGTCGTCGGCTTGTTGTGGCGGCCGTTTCCGGCGAATCCGTACGGTGCGGACGTCCACACCTGAGAAATTTCTTATATATATATATAATTAAACATAAAATTTGCAGAGGCCAGCACCACTGAGCCCTAGCCAGTTATTTTGAATCCAAATTGTTCCTACATTGTAGTGATATGGACACCTCTATTATTTCCTCCCAATTGTGATTCCTATATATTTGGACACACCCAGAAAAGAAATTTGCAGAAGCCACACACCTCTGATTAAATCACACTAATTCAACAGTCAACACCATTGCCAATCTATGACTATGAATGCTCAATTACCATGAACAAAACTTTCTAAAAACACACGCTATGACCTAAATGTGTCTTCAATCAGCTTTGTCTAGACTAGTAAAACTTTATGTACCACCAAAAAGTCAGAAGATGAAAAGTGAAAAATAAAAGAGGGCAACCAACAAAACCCCACATCATTGAACCCAGCTGCTCTCATATTGCCTTATTTTCCCACCATCCTCACACAGTCACAACACCACACCCATTTCCTTGGGTTCTTGTTGGTTCCAGATAACCAAGCAAGATTCACACCAAACCAAAAGACACTCGTGTGCAATGCCATTCCAATATTCATCAAAACCAGGTCCTGAAAATACACACTGCAATATCAAAATCAAAGCTTCAATTCAACAAAAGTTCCAATCTTTCAAGCCAAGAACATTCAAGAACTCTTCATTAATCGAAAGAAGCATACAGATTACATCTTCGTGTAAAGAAATTGAAGAAAATTCGAAATTGACATACTGGAGATCGGCGGGTTTACTGCAGCGAGCACAGGAGACTGCAAATGCTTAATCGGCTGCAGGATTTGAAGAATGATTGAATGAAGACTGAGACGGAGGAGAAGTCTGAACAGAGTTGAAGAATGATTGAATGAAGACTGAATCGGAGGAGAAGACGACTTCAAGAGTAGTCGTCCTTTGTAACGATCAAGACTGGTAAGCCCGTCAGTCCATACAGTTGTCCATGTACCAGTAGAAGATTCCGCAGCTACTTCTTCCTCGGGCGGAACTCCAGGTTGAATGATTGAATGAAGATTGAAGACGACTCAGACTGCGTCGAATCCCTAAACCCCTCTTTCTGTCAAGTAAAAGACAAAATTGCCCCCGCGTGTCCGGTCATTTCGCGATGGAGGACACGTGCGCGTCCAAGCCGTGTCTGAAAAGCAATACGCGTGTCCGGGCGTATTTCGGCGTGTCCATGCGTGTCCGTGCTTCATAGCCTATATGGCTCTGGCCTTTCAGCTAATGACACCCAAAAATTCATTTGTCCACAGATGTAAATGTTCATTTACTTTGAATTTGGCTATTCACCTTACACTGTTCTTAATTTGATGATTAGGGTATTGTGATTGACGATGGTGCACAACCTGTAGCAGAAAAGTTTGTGGCAGCTAAATACTCATCCGGCAAGGTTGTTAACATTGAACTCTCACCTCCTTATTTCTTTGGTCAATAATTATAAATTGAGCATTAAAGACAACTACAGTGGTTTTTTTTTTTGTACAAATTTTCCGTGGTCTTTAATATTTATGGTTTTCTGCAGGACTAAAAAAAGAGTCATATTTTATTGTGGCGTCTCTTTAATAATACAAGATGAAGCTATTTCATTTCCTGTCAAACTCACATGTAATAGTTGGAAGTCTTAAATGAAGGACAAAGGAATAAATTCAATAGTATTACCTATTTGAATTTCAGAGAGAGCTATCAGACTCTATGAAGCAGAAGATCCGGGCAGAGTATCAAGCTATTGGTGGAAGCCCAGATAAGCCTCTACAGACAAACTATTTTCTAAATATTATTATTGTGATTTCTGTTTTGGCAATTTTGACATCACTTTTTGGGAACTAAGTTTTGGGTTTCTTTTTTTTCTACTGATTGAATCACATTGTTAGTTTGCACTTCATACTGATATTAATAGAAGTGATCCCAAAGGTTATGTGAGGTTCATCTACTAGTTAATTATACTAAATTTCATCCATGATTTCAAGCAAAATCAGTTCGCCAAATGTTCTTTTTTTGTTTGAAACATATATCCTCACTAGTTCAGAGATCCAAATGTGACAACTGCCAAAGTTGAGCTATCTGGGAATTGCAGCCCACTATATTAAACTCATGTCCTGGTGGCAATAATTGCAAAACTCTTGTTCTGCCACCTAGCAGAAGAATGTTCATGGAAAATTTGAAAGGATATGTCACACATACTATCACCCAATTGAATGGAGTATAATTGGCTGATTTGATTCATTGTAGTTTCTGCATTGGTTTCCACATAAGCTGCCCCGTTATTCTACTCTGCAGCAAGGAAATCTATTTGATAATTTTTGCGTTTCTGAGTAGCTGTGGGCATCTATAAATTTTTTTTACCAGCAATATGTAACATAAACATGTGGTGATGGATATGATTCAAGCCATTAACATTAATCAGACTATATTCACTTCCTTCACTTTATGCAATTATCGAATACTTAGAGTTAATTTTGTGGATGAGTTTAAATTATCCTGTAATTGCCAATTCCTCCAGCTGCCTAATACCATCAGTTACTGAGGATCCATTCTTTGGTTGCTTCCCTGTTGATGACTTGATGCTCTCTACTGTTGTGAAAAGCTCAACAGTCGAGGATTTGGTAAGTAAGATAGACATTCACGCAGTGTACCGGAGTTCCTAATGCATTTAACCCAAAGTTGGGTGTGAATTCTCCAACTTTGAACATAAAAGGCAAGAAAATAATGTATAATCATACTAAATGAGTAGATTTCCTTTTCTAGGATAGAACAATCTAGAGTACATTACGAGAACAAGATGGTCGTTCTTCCTGTATAATCATGGCGGTGGCGACAATGGGAGAAGCTTCACTTAGACCAGTCTTTCAAGAACTCTGCGATCAAGTGACCCAATCGATGGAGAAGAATACCAAGTTCAGAACTTTCTTGGGCTACTAGCAGTGCTCGCTCAACTCCGTGAAAGAACGAATCATCCAACGTATACAAAATGGCCTACATCTACGCACAAAATGGCCTACATCTACGCGAAGAGCCCGAGACTATCCTAGATGAACAAAGTGAACCTTTGATGATACGAGTGCAGAAGGGCCTAAGGCTAATAACTGACAAGTTCTCCGAGCTCCGACGTTGGGAACTCTATTACTGCATGGATGATCACACCTTCGAACTTCTCGCTTTGGATAGTTTTCTCAGAGCGCTGTTGGAGGCCTTTTGGGTAAGAAGATTAGGTTCTGTGAATCTCGTCAGAAACTGTATGCAATACAGTCAGTACTCGACGGATCCCGAAGTGTACAACATGATGAATGAACTTCTTCAGACAATCGTAAATACTTTTGAGGAGGCATGGGAGACGAAACCTATGGCGCCGGAGGATCGAAATCATGAAGAGGAAGAAGGAATGGATCAACCGGCGCTGTTGGTGTTCGAGACATTGTTTGAAACGGTTCATGAAGTGTTGAGCGGGAAGAAGACGCCTGTGATGTTTAAATTGCTTCTTGATGATATTTTTGACAGACTTTATTTGTTGGAACCCTTCATGGAACAGAAGGTAAAAGCATTTGATGGCCAAGACGAGGAACTAAGAAATTTCAAAGCAAAGATGGTGAAGGGGGTAGTGATTGTTCACAAGTGTTCCGGGTTTGGTTCCTGGGGTGGCTACAGTACGAGAAAGTACGAATGCATCAACAACTTACTCAGTTACTCGGACTGAATCAATCCCTCGAAAGACTATTATGTATAATGAGATGGGTGGAGGTAAGGGAGTTGCGGGATGAGTTGCATCTCCAGAAACATATGAATACGGCTATCAATGAATTCAAAAGCAGTTACTTGTTGCAGAATCAAACTGAGAGAGCTGATGGCAAAGAATGCGAGGAAGGCCTAACTGAAAGCAGTAGTGTCGTGGCGCAGGATCAAGCTAAGAGGAAGGCCTTGGCTTTTAGGGATATGATGGAGAAAGCTATGGATGAATTCAGATGCAGTCGTCCGGTGCAGAATCAAACTCGGTTTGCTGGTTTAATTTGTTCAAGGTGTCATTGGGAGTGGACATAGTTCTAGGTAGTGATTTCTTTGATACTATTGCAATATTAGTTTTGTCAGTGATGATTTTTATTTTGTTGATTTTATTTCCTACATGTGTCCTGTTTGCTCAATTATGATGATTTGATTTTTTTATCTTTGACTTGAAGTTTAACTACTCTAATTGCACCCAAATTTGGTGTAACAGTAGACTACGTTGAGCTCTCTGAATCATATATAATGATTTGATTGCAGAAGTTGCCATCAGTGGTACTGATCACCCATTGGATTTTGCAGCCCTTGTCCTAAACTCCTAGTCGATTCATCTTAGCCATTTAGTATAATTATATGATTATCCATAATTTTTAATTAGTACAGTTTACCTTTCGAGAAGTAGTAACAACCTACTTCATCTCGAACACACATTTTAGTCTCGTTCATCTTAAACATACATTTTTGAGCTACTTGTTTTTGCATTATAAAAAATACAGACTCTAATATGGTAAAATGTTATTTTGAGATAAAAGTGCGTATACTACACTTGTAATATATTAAATTATAATGCCCTTTAACATTGTGAAAATGGTATTTTGTGATACAAATATCTTGAGTACACAGCTGTGATTTGTAGATACTCATAAAGTTTTACTCTTCCACGAATTGAGAGCAATTATTGTTTTTTTCTTTTTGATAAAGAGCAATTATTGTTTGTGCTTTAAATTTCATATATTATATGTCCAATATGTAGTATTGGAAAAAAAGAAAATCATGTAATTATGTTCTAGTAATTTGTAGAGGGAGATGGAATATTCTCTTTTGGACTGACGGGAAATGCTAGTCATTTTCAATTTTACATATAAATAGGAGAAAAGAAAATTGACCCGGTTCATAGCAACAACTTATCTTCTTCGGTTCTTCCCCAAACTCTGAAATCGCGAACTGAAATAAAAACTAGGGTTCCCAAAATCAACAAAACTAGGGTTTCATCATCATCAGCATCTTCATCTGATTCCGTTCGCCTTTCGAGTCATGGCGGTGGCCACAATCGGAGCGGCGTCCCTCGCTCCGGTCTTCCAATCGCTCTGCGATGAAGTTAACAATTCGATGCAGAAGAACTCTAAGCTCAAAGACGTCCTAGGCTTTCTCCAATCGACGCTCAATTCCTTCAGAGACCGAGTCATCGAGCCGGTCCAAGACGGCCGCCAGGTTCTGTACAACCAAAACGACAAGATCGAAACCGTCGTCGTCAAATTGCAGAAGGGAGCGAACTGGTGGCGAAGGTCGCCAAGCTCCGATCATGGAGCTGTCTCTGGCTGGACGACTACGCGGAGAAGCTTCTGGAATTTGATAGATACTTGAGGATTCTGCTGGAGACGACTTGGATTGAGGAGTTCAGGGTTGTGAGGCAGCAGAACATTGATGTCAACCACTTGATGGATGCGATGATGCTCGCGAGAGTGTTTGATGCTTATAAGAAGGCGGTGGAGGCCGGCAAGGTGGCGGTGATAGCGGAGGCGGCGGCGGTGGAGGAGGAGGAGAGGGGGAGTAAAGAAGAGGTGGAGGCGGTGTTGGTTGTGTTTCGGAGGCTGTTTGAGGCTGTGAGAGAGGTGGAGGAGAGAAATAGGGGGCTGTGGATGTTTAGGTATCTGTTTTCGGATATAGAGAGCACAATGTACTCGTTGCAGCCGTTTTTGGAGGAGATGGCGGCGCGCAACAAGGTGCTGGCCCGGCCCAAGGAAGAGATGAGATGTTTGCGAGTGGAGATGGAGAAGGGGGTGGAGGTGGTGAGGAGGAGCCGCGAGGTTGGGAAGAAGTGGGAGGGGTATAGTAAGAAGAAGTATGAGTGTATTGGTGGGCTGTTGGAGCTGAATCAGTGTCTGCAGAGACAGGTGTGTATTATGAGACGGCAGATGTCGAAGAATGCGACGCAGGCATTGGATTTGGTGAGGAAAATGGAGCGGGCCGTGAATGAGATAGTAATCGATGGGGATGGAATTGTAAGCAATGTGGGAGTGATGGAGAGAGGTGGAGTTTCTGGGACAACTTGATCGATGTCAAGAATCAAGGTGACCATGGTAGTGTACTTCACTTTCAAAGCATGTGTAAGTTGCTAAAGTTGTTTGCTTAGTGCCTTGTGAATACTCTGTTACGACTTTTAGGAGTGTATAAGCAGGTGGCTTCAGATTAAAAAGAGAAGTTACGTTAATATTGCAACACCGAAGTTTCATTATCGACTAGTTAGCATTATGAATTGACTATAAGTACTGGGTCTCATCTGAAAATTGTAAATGCACTGACATGGTTTTCTTATATACAACGTCTGTTGTTGCTTATTGCGTTTTTGGTCTGCTTATTGTTTGGTTGTTTCTAGCCCTGTTGTTCTCTTGGTTAATCTTTGTCTATATCCTTATTACCCTGCAAAGATTCTCATTGATTAGCTTAATGAAGCATTGCAAAGTCGCAATCACCCTTGTTGTGACTTTTGAGTATATGTTGATGAGATTGGAATGACGACCACCTTCATTAGGGAATATGTTATTTGGAAATGTAGGTGTAATACTTATTTGAGGGGTGGAAATGAATGGTTTTTCTTCTTAGAAATTGGTCTGAATGCCAATCTCCACCCAAGCCTCCATTTTGCAAACTACAGAATTGTGGACTTCGAATGGCCCATGGATGGGGGATATAATTTGCTCTCTGAAAAACTTGCTTTTATGAATTTGTGATTAAACTGAATCAAGTGTTAATTCCAGTACGTTCTATGTTATAACAAGTTTGGGGCTGATCATATGTTGTTAGCATGTTACAGATTAAAAAATGAAGCACTAGAGCAAGCTCCTCTTTGGCTCTTCTCCTGTGTTAGAATGCAATCCCCAATTGCTCACGTAATATGCTAAGGTTCATCTTGTGCCACTCCCTCATAGAATGTTGCAAGAATGGAAAGGTTCTCATGTACTGGGAGGTCTCCACTGTTTCCATATATTCCCATGCAACTTCATCAATCATCTCTTGAAGATCGCCGAGTTCAGTAGCTAGTTTACTATAGCTAGTCTGATTAGTCACAATCACTCCACCTCCCCTATGATCACAGTAGTAGGCAACCGAGGGACAGCCCCTTGAACCACCTCGAACACATTCCTAAGAATAGTTGCCTGCTCATCTTCTGGGATATTCATCTTGGTAAGATACCCTGCCATGATCTTTGAGTACCCGTGCCTAATATGGTATGAATTTGCGCGTCGAAGACGAGTTGTGGGATATCATAACCAATGTCTCTTGCACCAATAATATGACGTTTTACCCTGAAGAGCCTTGTTTTGATGGGAAGCATGTCCCTGCCAATTGGGATTTTTGTGGGGAAAGGGGTTCGCTCGTTTCTGTCTGTGTCGCTCTGCTACGAAAGAAGTGCTTCTTCATCGTTATGCTTGAAGTGATGACTTGTGGTGGTGAGGGTCTAGGTGCTTATATAGATAACTAAACTGAATCGCAATCAGGTCAGAAGGTAAGGTCGTTGCCTACCTGTATCTGGAAAACAACCTAAAGTCCTAAACCGACTAGGATGAGACGTCTCCTTCAAGAAGTTGGAATGTCCATTCTGCTAGGGGTTTAGGCCTAGGAAAAAACATACAACCCACTTTGTTTACGGGGTGATACTTTGCCTCTATATAAATGGTTATCCTGTCTCCAACGGGAAAATTGCATGTTTTTCCTAACTCAGATCTTTAAGAGAATCCTACCTATAGGTATCTCTTGCACTATATATAAGGTCACGTGCCTAACAATCTTGACAACCCGGTAGGTCTCTCTCAGAATCAAAAAGGAATATCGGGATCGAGTTTTCAAAGTGAAAGACACACAATTAAGTTCCGTTTAGTGATATGACGGCGTCATCGATCAAAGAGGCTGAAACCCGGCCATTGTTTGAGCTTCTGTTCAAGAGAGTTGCGGAAGCAACGCGAGTTGTACGGCGTTCGAATCCCTCATCCGAAATTTCAAGTCCACGCTTGACCCTCTCCAACCATGGATCAAAGGAGAATGCAAGGGACTTGAGGACCTCGGGAATAAAGAACTTGTGGATCTGGATGAAAAAATCAGCAAGGGCATAGAGGTAGTAGGCAAGTTCACCAACGTTCATATATGGGAGTACTACAGGCGCAGATGTGATTACAGTGACCAACTTGTTCAGTTGGACAGATACTTTAACAAACTAATAGATAGGCTGTTGACAAAGGTAACTTGTGATTGGAAGCAACTGGTTGGTGAAATGGATAGGAGACAATCCGCCATAGCGGAGAAGTTATCACAACTTGGTCCAGAGATGTTAGAGAAGCAGGAAGGTTTGTCCGAGGCCTTGTTGTCATTAAGAAATACAGAGACAGTTTTAACTGTGTGTGATAGAATGGAAGAACAAGGAGATCTAGTTTCTTCAACAGATATAGACGATTCATATAGCGGTGTCATCCACACAAATCATATATGAATGTCAAAGAACAATGGTGTAACACAAATCATATATGTTAGCAATTGCAGATTTGCAATATCAGTTAGGGGTATGTCAATATCAAGGATCTAGTTGTATATCTAAGAACACAGAAGATTATACATGTGAATGTATGAGTGAATGATGTGTTAGCAGTATCAGCTTGCTCAGTGAACTATTTGGTGCACTTTTACGAGTTGGCTATATTTGTCTTCACTGTACAATGGTGGTCTCTGTATGTGTGTGTTGCATATATTTTGATAAATACCAATATTCCATGGCTATCAGTTTTAGAGGGATGGTATTTTAGTGACTGATTTGGTGTAACCAAGCAATTTGAAACCTTGAAAGTCAAAAATTCTTCCAGCTACAGAGAGCAACTCTCTGAGTTCCAACAAATTATGAAGCCTTAATTACTGCTAAATAGGCTAACCTGTATGGAATGTCCCATTTAATCTTAGAAATTAAATCATCTTGTTCGTGCCAGAGAAGAAAACATATTCGATGAATTTTTTTCAGAAAAATCTCGGATCATGTCAATGAGAATATGAGATGTTGGCTTCGGAAATGTATTATGTATATGTGACACCTCTACTTTCATGATTTCTTAGTTTATATACCACAAACCATATATGGCAAGTCCCTAACCAAATTTGGGTACTCCTAATATCATGAGTTTAAGATTTAATATATCAGTAAGGAAACTGAAATAAGGAAAGTTATAAGGCAAAAGTTGGAGTAACAGCTTAATGACTGGGTTGACTGGTCTTAGCTTCACAAGAAAAGATATTTATATTTTGCTTTCCTTAACTTAACTTGGTAAGTATAAGTAGGTGTTTTCATCTTCTATTTCCTAATCCTACTTGGCTTGTATAAATTACCTTTCCTAAATAATACATTGAATAGTTTTATATATACCATCATCTTGATGATGAAGAAATCACAGAAAGATCAAGGTAAAAAGAAAGCCGAAATTATTATAGTAGCAGCACTAGTACTTCATAGCTTCTGAGAATTTATAGAGATGGAGTTGGCTGCTCATCTTAGACAAACATTTGTTACTCTGCATGATGCCGTGGAGAAAGCAATAGGGAATACTACAGAGTTCAAATCTCTCCTCCTAAGAAATATCAAATCTGCATTGGACTCTTTAGAACCACGGATCAAGCAGAGAGGAGTGTGCAAGCTTCTCCTAAATCGACAACTAATTGAAAATTTGATAGTACAAATGCACAAGGGCGTAGAGCTGGTTCACAAGTTGTCCAAGTCCTCTAAGTTTAATGTGTGGAAGTACTGTTTCAGTAATGATGACGCCGACCAACTTGTTGAATTGGATAGGTATCTTGGAAGAATGATGGGATTTTTGGGGCAACATGAAGAAGGTAGAGTGATCGACGAGCTATTCCGCGAACTAAAGTATGTGGCTGCGAAGGTTAAGAGAAGACTGTCACTAGATGTGGTGGAGACCTTGGAGAAGCCCTTAACTTCAAGTAGTACTGCAGAGACGTCGCATCAATCCGAAGAGCAGTTGGTTACAAAGTTTCGCAGGTTGTTTGATCTTGTTACAGCAGAGGAAAAGAGTACTACTGCAAGGTTTAAACCCCTCTTTGGAGATCTAAAATCCACACTCAAGGACTTGAAACCCTTCGCCGAGAATATAGAGGAATTAAATCTCCCGGAAGATGAAGTGGAGGATATTATAGCACTAGTAGATAAGTGTTTTGAGCTTGTTCTGAGTTCTCCTGGTGTCGTGTTGCACGGCAGCTACAACAAAAAGTATGTCTACATGAACCAGCTTCTTGAACTGAACCATTCTCTTCAGAGACAGTTGAGTATGCTGAGAGAGCAAATGGCAAGATTTCTGAACAAGGAATTGGTTTCGGCAAGAACTATAGAGATGCGTAAGCAAGCTTGAAACGAATACTCTTGCGGTCCCTAGAGAACAAGCTAGATATCCCATCAATGAGACGGTGATTCTTACTCAAAGTTTAGCATGAGCATGACATTTTGGTTTTCCTAGGTCTTGTTACTTGTATGTAGTTGTTCTTTATGATCTTTGCAATAAAGGATTTGTAAAACGTCTTTTATAATCTCAATTTCCTACTCTACGAGTTTTAACCTCTATATATATATATATATATGCTTTCTAGATGTACGTAGTAGTAATTCATATCACACACTCAACTATGATGCTACAATTTGCTGTATACTTGTAAAGCAAGGCAAAGGCAAACACTTCGTCAAACTGGAGTTGATCTTCGACAAAGTGAAATAAGAAACTGGACACTGCGTCTATGAAACAACTAGCTAGTGCTAAGTGATAAAAAAAATAAAAGATACTTTGGACGAATATGTGCATTGCCAAATTAATTTGAACACAATTCTTAGTCCAATGATAATTGATCAAGAAACCAAAGTCTAAGTTCACAGGAACATGTATGTTCATTTCATTCTCACTCTGTTTATTCACTTCTCAAGCAGAAAATGGTAATTAATCATGTGTTTGCTCTGGTCAAAAGTAAACGGTGAAAAATGATTAGGAGTGTAAAATGTTACAGCTTTCGCAGGAAAAGTATACAGATTGAGATAAAGAAATCATAGCTGTAGTGTAGTTACCAGCTCCAATTTGGGAGGCATAAATGGTCCATGCCATGATTGTTCTCACCAGATTGGTGAGCCCTAATTTCAATCGAGTGAAATAGACTTGATCATTGCTCTTCTTCAGCCTTTTCTGGATAAAGCCTGGATATCTTAAAGCTGCAATTCCCCTTTCATAAATTAAGTCCTCCTTTATGGAAATCCTGTTCGTGGAGTCGACTGGGGGCTTAACCTTGAGCAATGTATTTTCCTCTTATTAAACTTGAGGAATCCATTCTTGTTAGGCAAAACAACAAAAAGGGTTTGATAAAACATCAAAGTAGCCCATATGTCACATCTTGTTTATAGTTGAGTTTGCTAGTATATGAACGAACGAACGTACCCACCCTCGCAATGCAAACATGCATGACGAGATCGACGACATACAAAACAAAAACGAAGCTATATATCTAATCGCATCTCCTAATGGCCAATTGCCCTCCTACATGTCGATCACCCACTCACTGACAAATGAAACCGAAACTATATATACGACCGGACCCCTATGGCATGCATGGTGTTCTTCAAAAACTACTTATTATTAGGATTAGTCTAATAAATAGCTTCAGTTGAGGAGACCCCAAAGCATATAATTTCCACAAAAGGTCATATAATAATATATATATATATATATATATTCATAAAGCTTAAGTCAAACATTATCCACATAGCTTAAGCAGCGAGTTTTAATTTGCTTAGAATACACGTTTGATTCGATCCCAAGCTTTCTGTGGCGGGAATAGGTAGTACGAGTACGATAATGCCCCTTATTCAGTTAAAGCGGGAACCTGTTGGGCCCCACACTCCCCGCGGCTTACGTGCCAACCAACCTCGTAAGTCGTAGTCGTAGTCGTAGGTGGGCCTCCTAAGTAAAGTGACGACCAATCTTGTGGCTTGTGGGTGGGCCCAAGAAATAAAAGCGACCTTTTGATTATAGAGTTTGTATAGCTAGGGTTGGGTGGTTTTAAAAGTCCAACAAACCAAGCCCGACTTAATCACTAATTATAAATAAAAAAAATATTAAAAAAAATTGAATTTTGGATTTGTTTTGGATGGAGGGAATGGAAGCTAAAATTGGATTAGTTGTGGCCTTTCCATCCACCTCCCTGCTCAATAACAACCTCCTTTTAGGCTTTTATTCATGTCTTTTTCCTAGACCAACTACCAAATATATTGCTAGCTAGGGGATTCATTTCTTTGATCTTGCCAGGATTTGGGGACTCTTAGTACGACTCGTATTGTGAGAGGAATAGGCCCGGAACCGTTTATACCGGTATCATACTATTTGAGCGAGAGTACATAATTCGTTCATTGTAAAATTATAATTTCATTTTTCTTATAGATTTCGTTAATAAAGTGGATTTAGATATGTTGAATAATGAGAATTTCAAAGTAATGAAAAAAAACGCACTAATGCTCTAAAATTGCTCTTTTAAGTAGAGATTTTGGTACCAACATGTGTATTTTTATGGATATATATATAATGATTATTGTTCGTTAATTTGTATCAGATCCGATTAGCACGGTGATAGTTAATTGTTCATATGGCTTAATTGTTGTGCTTGCTTGTGCTTTACTCTTTGCTTTTAGACATGTTGTGGTGGCAAATGATTAAAGAGATTCGATCTTGTTCACCAAACCAAAACAAGTCGATCACGACCTATTCGTTGACGTTTGTTTTTTTACAAGAGCTCCATTCATTTTGCATTGCATAACTGACTAACTGCTATATTAAACCCAGTTCCAAAACAAAGAACAAACACTGATTTGACCAATCCAATATGAATGTCGACCTTCAAGAAGGTCACGTTGAATATATAACCATTTGAAAACTGTAGGTACAAAACAAGAACCATATGTGAAAATAAAAATCAGTACCTTTTTGGCCATAGGCCATGTCAAATTTGACGCTTCTTCGTACTTGTTTGACGTAATATTTAAATTTTTATATATCTTAAGGAGTAAAATTGATGCAAGATGCATTTTTAGTCTCAAACAGTTTATACCATGTTTCTTGCAAGTTAAGTTTCAGTTTACTAATATTTGTTTATACTCAAAAGATTTACTTTATTGTTTACAACATATACTTTATTTTAGCTGGATTGTGTTTTCTTTTTATCCACGATAAACATCATATAAAAAACTCTGATTGAGTACACAATTATTTAGTTTGATTTGAGTAATGTTATTCATATTTACAAGTTTCACGGTTTCCCCATTAAACTTCATAATTTGCTTCTCAAACCAATAGACTTCTCCATATTCTCCTTCTCAATTCACTCCCAAACTTTAACAGTGCTTTGGATTGAAACGGCGGGTTAGCTCATTCTCCTAGCGATACTGATCCTCTTTGCAGCAACTCGTAGGCATAATGATCGGGTGTGAGTTCCCCATGTATGTTTTCATTATAAATATGCACTTTTTTTCACATATAGGCGTTATCACGAATTTACGACCACAATATTCTCACATATTACAAATAATTAGTGCTTTGTTGCAACTAATACATCAAGATCAAGTTGTTTTCCAAAGATCATGAAATTCACAATGACACGACTTGCAAATCAGACATTGAAGATCTACCATCCTAGATGCAAGCAGATTTTGCCTTGATTAACTAGAGATTATATCATAAATAAATAGATTACGAGCTAGATGCAAAAAGCAAAGTAATAAATAGTTAGAGATACAAAAAGATAAAAAGGGCAAGAATGTCAGAAAAAAAAAGATAAATAAGAAATAGCTAAGAGAGTCAGAGAATGGTAATAACGACAAGCTCTGGTGTCAGTGGCGGGTACCCACGACCCTTCTATTCACAGATTCACACCTTCCTCTCTTCTTCAGAATTCAAAGTTTCAAACACTCTGGAAAATTGATACTGAAATAAAACAAAACCCCCGTAGAGCCCTGCAAAAACTCTCTATAAACCCTCACCGCCTCACGCATCTCCACGCCCAGTTTTTGTTTTCTGGGTAAAATTTTTCGCATAAAATAAAAAAGTATTTGATTCGTAAATAATAGTATATAGTTTTTCTGTATCTGATAGACGATTGTTCTGTGTCCTCTGAGCCTCTGTCCCCTCCTCGCATGGACAGCCATTACTCATCCCCATCGATCTCAACGGTCACGATCCTCTCCCCATCATCACTCATTTTCATGCAACCAAATCTCACTCACTCGCACAACCCCATTTATTTACTTCTCTCTTTTGACTCCTCATCTTTCCTCTCTTATAATTCTCAGTTTTTGTGATCTAGGGTTTTGAATTTCACTAATTCTCAGTTTGTGAAATCGGTTATGATTGTGTTAACAATGCTACAGGGCGGGAGGCGATGAGGAGGTGGAGTAGTAGGAGCGGCGGAGAGTGCAGAGGCGGTGGAGGAGTGGCATTGGGTGGTAATTTTGTTCAGTTTTTAGGGGTTGTTAGTTTGATGATATGGGCTGTGGTGGCTCCAAAATAGACGACTTGCCGTTGGTGACGCTTTGCAGGGAGCGGAGGGACTACATCAAAACGGCGTCGGATACCCGCTACGCCTTGGCCGCGGCTCACCTAACTTATTTCCAGTCGCTCAAGCAAATCGGCGACGCGCTTTGTAAGTTCGTCGACGAGGACCTGGTAATCGGCTCCGCCGGCGAGTCGTTTTCGCCGCCGGATTCTCCTGTTCTGACATTGCCGTCCGACGAAGGCAAGCCCGGGAAGGGGAAGCCCCACGGGAAAAGCTCGTCGTCTTCTTCGATTTCGCTGACGCATAGCTTCGAGGACGTTGAAGACTCTCACTTGCATTTGTCGGATTCGGATTCGGAGTCGGGTCATATCCACATTGAGAGCAGCCCCGGACCGGAGGTACCGTCTTCTTCTAATTATAATAATCAGCCTCCGAGTTTCGTGTACTCTCCGAATTCATCCGGTAATGTTTACCCTCCTCCGGATTCGTTTGGTTTCGGGTACCCGAATTCCTCTGCTTACGGTTACGACCCGAATTCGGCCGGGTATGGTTACGACCCGAATTCGGCCTTGGGCAACTACCAGAATTCCAACTACCAGAACTCGAATATGTATTTCATGAGAAGATCAGAGACGCCGGCGCAGACGTTTTATTACGGAGAGCCTGAGAGGTTTCCGGTACAAAATGGGCCGTCATCGGGTTACGGAGCAGGCGGCGGGTTTTTCGGGTTCTCAGTGGGCTCACCGGCGGCTAGGGAGGATCCGTATAATGCGCAGCCGGCCCCGCAAAAGTCGGGGCCTCCGCCTTCGCCACCGAAAGCTTCTTCCGGGTGGGATTTCTTCAATGTGTTTGACAGTTATGAGAATAGTGGTTATTCTAGTTACTTTCCGGGGAGTAGGTATGGGAATGGGAGCTCGGCGGCGAGTAGTCCTGACTCGAAGGAAGTGAGGGAGAGGGAGGGGATACCGGATTTGGAGGACGAGACGGAGCAAGAGCAGGAAGTGTTGAAGGAGGTTAGGAAGGAGAAGAAGAAGGCCAATGAGGATAGTGCATTTCATAGGAATTATAATTCGGGTGAAGGGACTAGTAGGAATAGGAATTTGCAGAAGGATTCTGGTGAAGGGACTTCTAGGGGTGTGCCGAAGCAGACGAGCAGCGAGGGGAGTTCAGGGACGGTTCACTTGCACAGCAGTGAGAGTTCACTACACTCGGTTCATGAGAAGGAGATAAAGAGCAGTCCTGATGTAGAGGTGTCGAAAAGGTTCCAGGAAGAGCAGGTGAAGAAAAAGAGGGTAAGCTTTGAGTTTGAGGAGGCGTCGACTGTGGATGTTGGATCTTCCAAAGGGAGTAGCTTGACCACATTGTCTGTACACGGTACGAGGGAGGTTCAGGAGGTTGTGCAGGAAATCAGGGATGAGTTTGAGACTGCCTCTAGTTACGGGAAAGAGGTTGCTATGTTGCTTGAGGTGGGGAAGCTGCCTTATCAGTCTAGAGTTGCTGCTCTTAAAGGTACAACTCTTAACTTATACTGGTACTCTATTATGTTATTGCATCTGCTTATTTAGTGATTGCTTCTACTATTTTGTATGACCACATAAACCTAATCACAGTTTTGTTTGTGTTGTTCACTTCATGACAATATAATCCACATTTTTGCTAGATGAATCCATATGTTTAAAGCTTTACAAAGCAATGTCATCAATGTGCTTACAAGATGTGATTTCTTGCATGTCTTTTTTTAATTTCTTTAATATTGGATATGTTATCGTAAACCAAAACCTTGGTTTTGACAAGTAGTAGGCTGTAGCTCATGTTGACTTGAATTCACAAAACCGTATACTAGTAAGTAAATTTGGTGCAGAACTGCAGATAGGTGCCAAACAGGGATAATTTAATGTCTTTAGGATTCTTGTAAACGAGCTACAGTTTCAAGATTCCAATTGATTGGCACTTTCCAGAGACATGCATTTTATTGTGCACACACTGTACATTGCTTACTTTCCTCGAAAATAGTGTTATTCCTCGACAAGTTTGCATTGATAATCACTCTGCTTTAGATTATCTGAATGTCAGTTGAAAGATATCAAACCATTGATTTGGAATGCTATTCTTATTCTATTAAAGTTAATGATTGTTTTGATGATCTTTCTGAAGAAGCATTACTCTTGCTGCTTTAATAAAACTTATGCACCTACATGCAGTGATCTTTTCCAGAATCCTGTACCTTGTAGCACCTTCCGTGTTATCTTCACACCCTCCGTCGAAGTCATCGATCAGAATGTCTTCTAAGATGATCAAGATGGCCAAAGGGTACCGTGGAGAACCTGGGAAAGATTTTAACCTGATGTCTGGGAACCTTTCGTCGACTTTGGAGAAACTTTATGCCTGGGAGAAAAAGCTATACAAAGAAGTTAGGGTAAGAGATATTAAAATGGCTGCTCTAAATCCAGTTGAATTAGGATATTCGTATTCGAACTATTTTCGATATCTCTGTTTTTCATCAATTTCCTCGACTCTTTAAGTGCCTTAATCCTTGCTTCTGTTGACAATATCTTAACACGTAATGGTGTACCACATTTTAGGATGAAGAAAAGCTACGTGTTGTCTATGAAAAGGAGTGCAAGAGATTGAAAAGACTAGATCAAGATGGGGCTGAGTCAGCTAAACTTGATGCCGCACAGACTTCTGTACGAAATTTGAATACAAAGATTAATATTTGTATCAGAGCTGTGGATACTATATCAAGCAGAATACATAAGTTGAGGGATGAAGAATTACTGCCGCAATTAACGGAATTAATTCATGGGTAAATTGCGTCTTCCTGTTTCCCTAGCAAATGCGCATTACTTTGGTTGTCAATCATTTTGCATTAGTCCACGAGTTTAAAGGACTTATAGTCTATCAATAGTTAAATGGATAAGCTGGTAATTTTTCATAATAAGCCTTTAGGGTCCCCACATTCTGTATGTTTTTTGCTAAATGTTTTAAATCCTATTTAATCTCTTCCTAACTTTCCAATTCATCTTCCCTTATTGTTTAGTTGCAGCAGTCCATGTCTAGTTTCTACAATAATGATAGCTATTCAGTTAATTATATGGGATTCAATTGTTGATAGTAAAGCCTTTTTTATCTGCAGTTTGGTAAGAATGTGGAAATTCATGCTTAAATGCCACCAGAAGCAGCTGCAAGCTATTATGGAGAGCAAGATTCGATCCCTTAAGGGGAATGCCAGCCTTCGGAAAGATTCTGGTTTGAAAGCTACTCTTGAACTCGAAATGGAGCTTCTGAGTTGGTGCAGTAGCTTTAACAATTGGGTTAACACCCAGAAATCTTATGTACAGTCCTTAAATGGCTGGCTTTTAAGGTGCATCAATAGGGAACCTGAAGAAACTCCAGATGGAGTTGCTCCATTCTCCCCAAGCCGGATGGGAGCTCCTCCTATCTTTGTAATATGCAATGATTGGTTCCAAGCAATGGAAATAATTTCACAGCAAGCAGTAGCAGATGCTATGTATGATTTTGCGTCAGCCTTACATGAGTTATTGGAAACGCAGGACGAGGTTCAACGTCAAAGGATAAAAGCAGAAAGCCTCTCCAAGGATTTAGAGAACCAACTTAAGAAACTGGGCATGGAGAGGATGAGAAGGGAGCGTGGCCATGAAGCATCACCAGACAAATCCGCTCGTTCGAAATCTACTTCTGAAAGTGGAGTGTCAGCACTGGATGATCTAAAAGTGGATTTGGATTCAATGAGGCAGAGATTTTCCGAGGAGAAGAGAAGGCACAAGGACGCCATCAAAAAGGCTAACAGTGCTGCTTCCAATAGTTTGCAAACGGGGTTGATCCCCATATTTGAGGCTTTGGGTAGCTTCACTTCAGAGGCTTTGAAGGTTCACGAGCAGGTGAGAGTTCAAAATGTAGGAGGCTCATAGAGAGTAGCTTAGCTCCTTATTTATATGTATAGTCAGTTCAGTTCCCTTAGATTGATACATCTTTGTAGATTGGCTGAGAGGATGAAGGGGGTACTATATATAGACGTGAAATTAGGCTTAATGACGGAGAGGTATTAGAAGATGCTTAGAAGAAGGACTAGTAGGGTTTTAGTATCCCTTGGGTTGCCGGGAAGTTGATACAATTCGCATTTTGACTTGATATCTAGTTCTCCAACAACACCCGTTTAGCAGATAGCTACTTTGTACAGAAAATCGAATATTCATTCATTGGTTGATTGGTTCTTGGGTGGCTGTTTTGTGGTCTGTTATTGAAAATGTGGATGGGGGATTTCAGCTTCGTGTAGTAGAGAAACTAGAAAGTTTTGAATGAAAACTAATCCATTACGAAAATGCTTTCCACTGTCGTATGTGTTGTGCAATGGTCAAGTTTGAATTCAGTGACTGGGTGCGATAATTACAACAAAGCAAGAGTAAAATTTAACGTTGATTTTGTTCTCGTGTCTAGAACGATGTCTTTAAGATCAGCTTTGCATTTCATTGAGGTTCAGTCGAGCTTGACTATTACACAGCTGAAAGCAAAATTTCTCATTATTTCACTTTGTCCGCAGTTGGTGCAATGATAGTAGTTAAAACTTTAGAGAAGTCTAGCAGTATGAAAAACTACACTCATCTTTGAAGCAAGTGCTTTACTACATTACTTCTACTCCGTATAATGTACTTTATATGCCCGGTTTGTATGTAGACAATGCAATCTTTATCATCTATATTACTTTGTATGTACAATGGTATACATGTACTCGATAACGCGTATGTATGTTTTCAGTCATAAAGTTTAATCATTCACATTCGTTTGTCTATTTACTCATTGTGCGTTAAATATTCTCTCATAATTCAATAAATCTACCGATTTAGAAACATTCGATTGATTTTTTTTTAAATATGACGGGAGGACCACGTGACAATGTCTAATGGTCCTCTCTCCCAATTAAATTTCAACATGTAGAATTTTATCACAGAAATTATAAATTTATGTATTTTACTTTTTGTAAAATGACTTTAATCAATCTTTGATGAGTTTTTTTAGAATAGGGTTTAGGGTTTTAGGGTTTAAGATCTAGGGTGTAGGGTTTAAACAAACAATAATAAATCTAAAATGATATTTGACAAAATAAACTGAAATATTACCCGACTTGTATTGCACATCCCACCAATATTAGGAGAAAATTAATTTTGAATTAATGCGAAATCCATTGAAGAGAACCGTTTTATGCTTTACTAATTACAGATTCAGAGCAACAAATCCGTTCTTAAAAACAAAAATCTGCAAAACAGAAAAGAAATATATTCTCATTTAAACCATATTTGAATCCTCTGTATCCCACCCACAGACCGAACAATAGACCAAATAGCCACGAGTCACTCTTCATGACGTGTCACGTTATCATTGGACAGGCACTGTCAGTACTCAAATCCATGGTACACCAAGCCTGCGAGTCAAAAATGCACTAAATACCCTGGACAATTCCATATTAAGCCCAATCCGTGACAAGACATACCCAATCACAATCCTCCACGTCTAAAATCCACGGCACGTACAGCGAGTACCGCCCAAACAGATACTCGCGCGAGTACTAACTGAAAAACGTCCACGAGAGTGTCACGTGTGGCTACCATGTATGTCTCGTTCTCTCTCTCACACTCTCCATAAAAGCCAGAGAGCGAGAGAGAGAGAGAGAGAGAGAGAGACTCTGAGAGACTCTGATAGACCAAAACGAACCACCACCGAGCTCCGGCAATGGCGTCCTCTAGGGTTTTGCTCTGCTTCTCTTTGCTCGTCGCTCTCTGCTTCACCGCGATCCATGCCGACGAGGCTGATTCCAAGGAGTTCGTCCTCACTTTGGACAGCTCCAACTTCTCTGACACTATCAGCAAGCACGACTTCGTCGTCGTCGAGTTCTACGCCCCATGGTAATTATACTCAATTCACAGCTCGATCTTTTTGATCTCGTCGATTACATTTGAATCGGTGTTTGTTTGCTCTGGTTTTTAATGACTATAGTTTAGCTTATGTGGATCTGGAATTTGTTTAATTCGTGATTTGTACATGCATTTCCAGACGATTCGATTTGTAATTCGCATCGTAGGTTTGCTTTTGCTGTTGAAATTTTGGTGGATAAAGGTGGATTTGAATTCAAGGTGTGAGCTAGTATATCTAACTGCATGCGGTGGTTGAATACGGCCTAATATGATTTGTAGATCGTAAAATCGGTGCCAAATGCTTGATTTTGCGTTTTGATTTTCAAATTTGCGAAATATTTGTACTAAATCAACATGAAATGAGTAGCATGCATATCTGCGCGTAAGAATGGAGATCTTCATATCATTTTTGAGTTATGAATTGATACATATTGTACTTTACAACAATGTTAGGCAAGTCTGTCGTGTTGGTTTTCAGGTTTGTGAATTGTGTCCTAATTCTGATTTCTTTGTGTTCTTATAGGTGTGGCCACTGCAAGAAGCTGGCTCCAGAGGTGCGGAAATGTTTAATTTCCAACAAGCATATAATTTGCATGCTATTTTTTTTTTTTTTTTTTTGGTGATTTACTGATTTTTTTTTTCTTCCTGTCTTTTAATGATGTGTAGTATGAAAAGGCTGCATCTATCTTGAGCAGTAATGATCCACCTGTCGTTTTAGCAAAAGTTGATGCAAATGAGGAAGCGAACAAAGGACTTGCTTCTGATTATGATGTCAAGGGTTTCCCCACAATCAAGATTTTCAGAGATGGTGGGAAGATTATCCAGGAATACAAGGGCCCTCGTGAAGCCGATGGTATTGTATCTTATTTGAAGAAACAGAGTGGTCCAGCTTCTGTTGAGATAAAGAGTGCCGATGATGCAACTACTCTTGTTGGTGAAAAGAAGATAGTTGTTGTAAGTGTTCCTTGTTTGGTTTTATTTTGTGATTTTATTTGATCTCCCTGAGGATTGTCAGTTGGTATAATTTCTGTAATTTCCTATCTTTGTAGGTCGGTGTGTTTGAAAAGTTCTCTGGAGCCGAGTATGAGAAGTTCTTGGCTCTAGCTCAGAAATTGCGTTCAGATTATGAATTTGGTCACACTCTTGATGTAAAGCACCTACCCCGTGGTGATTCATCTGTGACTGGGCCAGTAGTTAGACTGTTCAAGCCATTTGATGAACTTTTTGTTGATTCCAAGGTATGACATAATTTCGGCTAGTTAGGTGCATTTTAAGGATAAAATAAGGATGTCTATACAGTTATATATATACATGTTCATGATTGACATATATTAATGAGGTAAGCATGCTTTCAGGTATTCGATGTAGAGGCCCTAGAGAAGTTCATTGAAGAATCTAGCTTGCCAGTTGTTACAGAATTCAACAATGACCCAGACAACCACCCTTTTGTGATCAAGTTCTTCAATGGTCCAAATGCTAAGGTATATTGTATATTCCGTTGCATGATTTAAGTCCTCCTTTTCCTAAATTGACTCCTGCTGGTGAATCCTGGCCTACTGTGTTGGTTGGTATGTTCTGGTTCTATTTATTACAATGTGAATACTAACGGGAAATTATGTAAATAAGCGGCTTTGGTGTTTTCTTGTTGTCATTTATTATTTACATTTTGAGTGTGCTCCTCGAACACGAGTTTTGCTCTCTGTAGGCTATGCTGTTTATGAACTTCAGCAGCGATGCTGCTGACGCTTTTAAATCAAAGTATCGTGAAGTTGCTGAGAAATACAAAGGAGAAGGCTTAAGCTTTCTAGTTGGAGATCTAGAGGCCAGTCAAGGTGCCTTCCAGGTAATATTTTATTACTCATCTAGCCTATATATGTATGTATGTATGTATGCATACTGCTCAAATGCATATATAAACCTGATTAACTGGCATGTTAAATGGTCAATTGCTTTTTATGAACAGTACTTTGGACTTACAGAAGACCAAGTGCCTCTGATCATCATACAGACCAATGATGGACAAAAGTTTTTGAAACCGCATTTGGAGCCAGACCATATTTCAGTTTGGGTGAAGGATTACAAGGTGAGGCTTCTACTTTTGTTTTGCAATCTTAATACACTTCCAATTTTAGTTTGTTTGCATATTTTTGGTGAGACCTATTGACTGATATACACACTTGCAGGATGGGAAAGTATTACCATACAAGAAGTCTGAACCCATCCCTGAGAAGAATGATGAGCCTGTAAAAGTTGTAGTCGCTGAGAACCTCCAGGACATAGTTTTCGAGTCTGGGAAAAATGGTGCGTGATGATATTTCTTAGTATACTTTTTTTCTGTTTAGAAACAGTGATGTGTAACTGATAGGTTTACCTAGCAATCATATAGAAAGTATAGGGAATTGGTTTTGGCCATCCCATAATGAAAGCAAACAAACTTTGTACATGCTTGCCCTATGGTTATGCTAGGATATGTGAATAACATGATTTTGTTTACTCTGCAGTGCTGATCGAGTTTTATGCTCCATGGTGTGGACACTGCAAGAAGCTTGCACCAATCTTGGATGAAGTTGCTGTATCCTTTGAGAAGGATCTTGAAGTTGTTATTGCAAAGATTGTAAGTATCATTCTACTCTGCTCCTTTTTCCATGATCATCATTGTAATGATAGAAAATTAAAATGGTGATCCTTGTGAACCCTGATGCATTGTGATACTAAACCATTTGGTGTTAAATGATTTGCATTTTCTCAAATTCTTGGGATATGCTTGTATGTAGATTATTTTCCACATCTTCTCCTTCCCATTTCTTCATTTTTCAAAGTCCTGTTTTTAAAGAGTTATTGTTGATGTTAATTCATTTATTGCTTGGTTTTTTTTTTTTCAGGATGCTACTGCAAATGATGTCCCAAGTGAGTTTGATGTGAAGTACTATCCAACTTTGTACTTCAAGACAGCAAGTGGAAATCTATTGCCCTATGATGAGGATGACAGGTCCAAGGAAAGCCTTATTGCTTTCATTGAAAAGAATCGGGACAAAACTGAGACCAAGACTGAGAACCAGGAGTCCTCGAAAGATGAGCTCTAAGAGGTAAACTCAGCTATACTTATAGAATCAGATCATCACTTTTCTCTTGTCCTTGTTGCTAAATATATTGGATTTTACTGTTGAACAGGACGGCGAACCTTGTTGGAGAGCAGGCGTTAGGGCAACTAGTTGGATATGATGGCGGCAGATTCAGACTTTGAGAGATTGGTAGAGCATAAAAGCAATGTCTGACTTACCTCCCTATGTTCTCCTACCCACTAGTTATAGTTTATGTGTTCTTTTTCTTTACCTGAATAAAATGGGAGGTGCTTTCGACAGCTACAATAGTTTAAGGGATAGCGTAGTTGTGATAGTGTGCAGTTTTGTTCACGTAGTGAAACCTTGAACGAGTTTACTTTACAAGTGTTTGAAGTTACTATATTCACAGTTTTCATCATTAGTTGCAATTGTCTGATTTTAGAGACACAAGCAGCTTGTGCAGCAACCTTGTACTACTCGTTTTCACTAGATACTGCCAATACGTCTAGCTAACCTTATTGCTCTCCTCACTGATTTTGCTTAAGCCATCGTGTTCACCATCACCGATCTCAACTACGAGATTGTTAATACTACAAATGCTGCTGTCACGGGAAGATTGCGCAAGGCACCTGCTGCATCAATTCGTATTCGATCAGTATAGTTTGATCACTAATATTTGCACTAGAGGAGCGTAACTAGTACCATCAAAACAATTGTAATCGGAAAATGAAGAACCGAAACTCACGTGTCAATTCTTATTGGAGCATTTTCTGATGAACCAAAAGAGTAGTACAAGGGAAAAATACCGCCACCTATTTTTTCTCTCCCTCTCCTCTCTAGCGCCTCCGCTCCTAGGGTTAGGATTTCAGAAAAATTCTTGGTTGTGCGGCTAGCTCTCTTCCATGGCTGCATCTGTAGCTTCTATGACTGCAAGATTGGCATCCAAATTGTCTCTCTCCCACTACGATGAACCGGTTGATCTTAGAAACCTGAAGTGCCCGGAGAAAGGTTTCGTAGCACCGAGGTTCTACCTCGTCGGCAAACTCAACATAAGCCAAGGTTGTGGCTCTCGACGCGTTTCGAAACACTATTCGAGCAATGTGGAGACTTGACAGGCCTGTGGAAATTCAGGCCAGAGGCGAGCGATTCTTGTTCACCTTCATCAACGAGCGCGATGTTGCTCGGGTCAAGCGGGGAGGTCTGTGGGGCTACCAACGTGCCATGCTTTTGATCAACGATTACGACGGCTTCTCCGATATCATGGCGGTGCCTCTAGATTTCGTTTGGATCTGGGTGGAGATAAAGCAGCTTCCAGCGGTGTTGATGATAGCCGCCATTGCTCAGCTGATCAACGGGACTATCGGCTCGGTCCTCCGGGTTGATACGGCAGGGTTTCACAAAGGGGTGGTTTGGCTTAGGTTAATCCTACCACTGCAGTTCGACTTTTTTTTGAATCTATCAACGACGGTATCCTCAAAGGCTTTCTAGGCCTAAAGACTAATCTGCGCCGGGGGATCATGTCAAAACGCTTCCTCCCCCCCGGCCACAAAGAATAAATTGAGATTTAAACTCCAATTAGCGTCGGCGGGATTCGAACCTGGGTATGAGGGATTCTCACACAAAGGCTCTTACCAACTCGACCACTTGTGGCTTTTTTGAATCTGCCACTGCAGTCCGACTTGATTAGAGACTTCGCATCTCCCCTTATGATGTCATCTCTGTGGAGTATCGGTATGAGCGCCTTCTTGGCCGTTGTCGAACTTGTATGATGATCAATCATGGTGGCCTCCCATGTCCTAGAGAGACTGAAGAAGAAACATCTGAGCTGGAGTCTCAAGCTGCGCATCTGACACATTCGACACCTACAATGGATTAGCCACAGCTAGTGGTTCCATCGATATCGGCTCCTCCTCTCCCTAAGGAGAAACGACAGGTCCGCATCCGAGAGCATTCTGAAATCTCATCCCCTTCTAGGGTTTCAGGTGGCCGACACCATCGTGAGGATGGAAAAGGTTCCTCAGGCAAGAAAAACAAGCATAGTCTCAACCTAGGGCTGGGGAATCTCACGCCAACTAAGCTTGGTTTGAAGGCCACAACTTCTAGTGCCCTAGGTATCAAGAAAACCGGAATTTCTCCAGTCAAATATGGCAGACCCCATGGTAGCCAGAATCACAAGCCAGCAGCGCAACGCCAACTTAACACTGAGGTAATGGCAGAGCTCTAGTTGACGCTGGCGGAGCTGGTGGCACAGAACAAGTCCGGGTCAGAGCATGCAGTGGTGGAGCAGGAGATGGACTAGGATTCAGGTTCGATAGGTGCAGTGATAGGCCTCGGCAACGAGGCCAGTGATGAGTAATCTCCTAGTTGGACTAGGAAAGATCACTTTCATGTTCAAACTAGTTTGAATTCTCGATAAAAGGTATACCAATTGATGTCCTTAGGCCTGATTCGAGGTTTTGATTTTTCTGGTTTGGTCATGGTAGGTTACTTGCTTTCTCGCATTTTATTTCTTCCGATAGTTTTGGTCCACTTGTTTTGGAAATCTTTGAACTTTTAGTTTTCAATAAGCGCCTATTGTGCGCATTTAATTTCTTATAATAGTTTTAGCTTGCATGTGAGATGGTTTGTCATCTTATGTGTTTGATCCTTGTGGTCGTTATGACTTTCGTTAATGGACACGTTTCCTTTCCCATAAAAAAAAAATGTAGTACAAGTAGGGCTGTCAATGGGTCGTGTCGGGTTCGTGTCGGGTCAAGGTTTTTCGCGTGTCATAAACACAAATCCAAACCCAACCCATTTAATAATCGTGCAGCTTGAGATTGACTTTGATCAATACCAATGAGGCTTAGGTAAATCTCAATGTCTGCCTTCGATTCCATTTCTTCAAGTTTGAACCAGTATAGCTAAACTTGTCTTTTAAAGGGTGGTACACTACAAGAAAAAAGGGTTTTGCCGACGAAAAAAAAAAAAACGGCCGACGAAACACTTTTTTCGTCGGCTATTCCCAAGAATGGCCGACGAAAATTTTTGTCGTCGGCAAAAAAAAAATTTCGTCGGCCATTCCCATAGAATGGCCGACGATTTTTTTTTTCGTCGGTAAAAATGAAAAATCGTCGGCTATACTCCTATAATGGCTGACGATTTAAAGTTTTCGTCGGCTATAAACTTTTGGAAGAATGGCCGACGAAAATTAATTATTTCGTCGGCCATAAGTTTTTTTTAAAATAATTATTTTACGAACAATGGCCGACGAAAATTAATTATTTCGTCGGCCATAAGTTTTTTTTAAAATAATTATTTTACGAACAATGGCCGACGAAAATTAATTATTTCGTCGGCCATACGTTTTTTAAAAATAATTATTTTACGAACAATGGCCGACGAAAATTAAGCATTTCGTCGGCCATAAGTTTTAAAAAAAATAATTATACGATTATTTTTGACAGAAAACGACAAAAGAATAGCCGACGAATACTAGGTTTGATTTCGTCGGCTATGATTAAAAAAAAAAAACAAAAAAAGAGCAGTTTCCATTTTCTATCACTATCGACAAACCATTGCTTCATCCTTCAAATGCAAATGTGTCGTGAAATAAGACATGACCAAAATATTGAAATACGGCTACGGTTGAAAAATGGGAAGATTCCGACAAAATCTGTGTGCCGAATGTTGCGGTTAACTGTTTTTTACTCCCGTTTTCCTATGGGTAGCCTTACGGTCGGTAAATATTTTGTGGAAAATTTTTATACGATTAGTCGCGTCTCATCAATCTGAAACTATTCTCTATTGAAGATCAGGCCAAAAAACGTCATTTAGACGGGCCAATTTCCGTTTTAAAGCGTTTAGAGGTTTGACTCACCCGGTTGACCGTCCCGATCGAGCCTTTAACGTTGTCAGATGTAGTTGGATTTTTTTTCATACATGTATTTAATCTTAACGGTGATATCTGACGGTTGGAATAGATTTTCCAAACTTTTAGATTCAAAATCGGAACATATGTACTAATGTTCCTTAACTTGTTTACTAAGTGTTTAAGTGAATGTATAGTTTCAAATAGTTACTATACGTACACTCTTCAAATGCAAATATGTCGTCAAATAAGATATGACCGAAATAATGAAATACGTCTACGGTTGAAAAATGACAAGATTCCGATAAAATCCGTGTGCCGAAATAATGAAATCAGTCAAAACCCGGTTTACTGTAGATTTGGCGTCCGGCGTCCGAATGACGATTGTGATACCATTCCGGAAAGGGAACGACGCCAGGAATCAAACTCGTAGCTTTGCCACGATGTGTGGGCTTTTTCGGGCTTTCGAGTTCGTTTAGGGCCTCAAAACCGCAGTTTAGTATGTTTTCATAGAATAGCCGACGAAACATTCAAATTTCGTCGGCTATTCTCTAAGTATAGCCGACGAAACATTGTATTTCGTCGGCTAAACTCTTGATCCGCGCCTTTTTATTGTCCGCCGTTGGATGGCTCAGATCCAACGGCTGTTGATTTTCCAAAGTATAGCCGACGAAATATATTAATTTCGTCGACTATTCTCTAATTATAGCCGACGAAACATTGTATTTCGTCGGCTATTCTCCTTCTAAATCTTTTAAATCTTCCTCCCGCCTTTTTTCTCTCATCCTTCCCCCCCCCTCCTCCTCCTCCTCCTCCTTCCCCTCCTCCTCCTCCTCCTCCTCCTCCTCCCCCTCCTCCGGCCTCCTCCTCCTCCTCCTCCTCCTCCTTCCCCTCCTCCTCCTCCTTCCCCTCCTCCTCCTCCTCCGGCCTCCTCCTTCTCCTCCTCCTCCTCCGGCCTCCTCCTCCTCCTTCTCCTCCTCCGATCCGGTATTTTTTTTTTGCCCAAAATGCAGTTATAGCCGACGAAATTGACATTATTTCGTCGGCTATAACTTTAAAATATTAATATATTCCGACGAAATAGCCCAATTCGTCGGCTATACTTCAGAACAAATAGCCGACGAAACCAAATTTCGTCGGCCATACTCGAACAAATAGCCGACGAAATCATTTTCGTCGGCCATAATTCGTCGGCCAAGGTTGGAATGGCCGACGAAATTTTTTTTTTCGTCGGCCATTGGTATTACCGACGGCGTATTACCGACGACTTATGGCCGACGAAATTTTCGTCGGCAGAGGGTATAGCCGACGAAAAAATGGAATGGCCGACGAAAAAATTTTCGTCGGCTATTCGGCCGTATCTGGTAGTGGTAAGCGGTTTTCAATTGGTTAAACTTGGGAGGCAATGACTTCAGTTCTAGATGCACAATGAACTAGCCATCTATTCAATTTTGCAGCTGGTTCTATCATCTCCATGATGAGCCACCATATCTCTTGGTGATTAGAGAATCCAGAAGCTGACTAGTTTTAGCCTTTTGACTCTTTTGATAGAATGTTTCAATTCTATCGAGGTGGTTTATCAGAGACAGTACTTGTGCAAAGTCCGAACCAGTTTAATTGCCAGCTTTTTACTTAATTGGTTAAAATTGCTTGTAATACTTTGTCAGAACACATTCTATTTCTTATTATCTTTCTCAGAAAGCAATCTCAATTCTCAAACTTCACCACCAAAAAGTTGGGCAAAGCCACATTTCTTGTGTGGCCTTTGATGGTGTGGCCATTACAAAAAAAACCACAAATCTCATCAAATGTGGGATTTTTAATTATATAATAATACAAAAACCACATTTGTTGGAGATTTGTGACTTCTTTTGTAATGGCCACCCCTTCAAAGGCCACATATATGTGGCCATTGTCCATTTTTTTTTGTAGTGCTTGTTTATAGTCACTATTTCCACATTGGTCAAGAAATTCATGCAGGTAACATTTGTGGACAACAGTTTTTTCAATACGGAACAGCCACTTTGTTGGCACAGTTGATCCATTACGACATTTTACATTTACGAAATAAACTTTATAGTGCAGTGATTTTGTTTTTCTTTTCTTTTTTTTATTTAAAATAGAATGTAAGGATTTCACACCTACTCCTATCGTGACTCGAACCTATGACGTAATAATCTACTTCCTAGGTAATGGTGCTCTTTATAGTGCACTGATTGACACTATTAGTTTATGGAACAAACAAGTTTCCCAAATCTAATACGCATGTTGGTATCAATCATGCTGAGTGGTAGAAACGTACGTCATGCATATGATTACAAGCAAAATGCTTCAAAACCTTATTACCAGCCGTAGCCAACATTCATGTCGGAAAGCCGGAAATCGTAGCTATATTATATAGTAGGTTGAGGCAGAGAGTTTCCAGATTAACTTGAAGGTTGCTGGACAGGACCGGAACGACGTTTTGTTACTGGAATTAATGCAAACTTGGCTGCAGTTAATCAATCCTTCACCATAAACTTGATTTAGATCATATACCGCCAAACAAACATGCACATACGTATATATACTATCACCACCACCATGCCAACACCAACATTACTAGTAGGTAGTACGTATACAAATATATAGTACGTACATATCTACGTGCTATGCTACAACTAGACCTTTCATCTTGGGTATTCTATCGGATGTTTCAGTCGACACTGCCTTCCTCTTGCTAATACTACTTGCATTAGTATTATTCATCATGCCACCCTTATTGATCTCCTCAGTGATTATGTTTTGGCCATCGTGATCGTCATGATCATCACCGATCTCCTCAACTACGAGATTATTACTACTGTTGATGCTACTGTTACAAGAAGGTTGGTCAAGGGTTTTGAGCAAGTAAGGCTGAAGCTTCTTCAAATCTGATCTCTGAAGTGGCTTTAATAGAAACTCCTCAGCCCCTTCTTCCAAGCACCTGCATCATCAAGTCGAATTTAATAATTAGTTTTATCTGACTAACTTGCACTCTTTAGTCTTTACATGAATGCTGCAAATGCCAACATCCTTATGATATAGTGTCATTTACGCTCCTCTAGTGGAACTGTGGAACTCAAGAAACTCTTTTGAGGTTTGCACTTTGCAGGAGTATATATACCAGCAAATAATTGTAAACAGAAAATTAAGAGCAGAAACTTACATGTTAATTCTTGAAGGAACATTCTCTGATGACATAACTACGACTGGTATATCTTTCCAAGAAGATCCCTATAACGAAAACAGTAGTTATAAGCAAGAAAATTTCAATGTGGGTTCCAATAGGATCCTTTTTTTCCAAACTGTCTTAGCTAAGCAAATCAATTAGTGGTCTCGTGACTGATAACAACAGTTTAATTTGGACCTGTCTTGTTAATTAATCAATCACTAAAAGTTTAGGAAAGAAACAAGAACAGTGCAAATAAGAAATTATGGTAGTTATATCGGTTGTAGTGGTTTACCTTGACCCTTTTCAGCAAATCATAGCCGCTCATCCCGGGCATACAGTAGTCTGTCATGATCAGATTGATGACTTTTGAGCCCTACAGCATTTGATTCAAATTAAGGAATGATTAGTACGTTAACCACATAATTAATTAACCTAAATCAATATAAAATCCATTCACTAGATCCTGTTTAAGGTGTGAGAGGCAAAGCCTGACAAAACTGGTACCAAAAGATAATACCAAAATGCATCAGACTAACTCCATCACCGTATGAAATGTGTCACTTATACGTACTAGTTCTTCTTCTCCAGAGAGAGAGAGAGAGAGAGAGAGAGAGAGAGAGAGTGGAATCATTTCTATACTTGACATAACTGTCTAACATGGGTAGAACTTCAATGTTTGCATTTAAGGTACAAGCAGGTCATATCAGAATCCAAGCAAAATTGGGTCCATTACCATTTTTTAGCTTTAGCCTTGTTCAAATTCAGTACTAGGCTGTGACATTTTTCATATGATAGGTCATCCATCACCCCCCATCTCATTATTTAGATCCATCATCAGAAACAAGATTCCAAGCAGTACATATATGTTTTTCCTCGGGATTTTTCTAGAAAATTATCCCCATGCAACAGAGATTTATATGTTTCTTATTAAAGAAATTTAAGGGGATTAAGAGGTATTATTCCTCACCACTTCTAATTCTGATGACTGCTGCTGATAAGGATATGGGAGAGTGGATGAAGATGAATCTGTAGATTTTAGATCATCATGATCAAGCAAACCCAGATATTTAAGAGCTTCATCCCCAGAGTCCACACAAGTCACTGCTTAACACAGAAAGAGCAAAATAAAAATGAACAACCAGATAATCAAAATCAAACACTAACACACAGTTAACCAAGTTAAAACAGAAGCAGAATGAGATCATCAGCAAACAAGCATTCAAGATTTTCCTCGAATATATATATATATATATATAATGAAACATACCTTTGTATGAAGAACCTTTAAGGAGCCTCTCCAATAGCTTCCTATCTATAACACTGTCATCTACAGCCAACACATGGAAATGTTGTTGCTGCTGCTGCAGCAGCTGCTGTTCTTGTTGTTGCTTGGAGTCTGCAGCATCTGGCAATGACTTCATGACCTCCATTTATATAGTAGAGGCTGATAGATCCTTGAAACTGAAGGCTTTAACGTAGCTAGGCTCTTGGATTTCAATGGCTTTGGCTGCAGCTTCTGTAGATTCCTTGTATATAACAATGCCAAGCTTAGGTTTGCAGATAGAGAGAGAGAGGGGGGGGAGAGAGAGGCGTGCCTAAAGGGAATGAGAGGTGGTGTGCTATTATTCCCTTATTAAGTAGGTGGGTGTATATCATATATATCATGACAATGAACCAAATGAAACTTTGTTTTTCATTTCTTTCTTTTTTTCAAATTCTTTTTCATGATGTTTTGTTGTGTCTTGAGAGTCATGTCATGTATGTGCTCTCTCTCTCTCTCTCTCTCTCTCTCTCTCTCTCTCTCTCTCTCTCTCTCCGCGTTGGTACAACCACTCATACTGTACCACTCATATCTTGTTCTCTTGCTTTCTCTCAGCTCTTTTTCTTTGTTTGATTGCCAAGGAAAATCCGGAGATCTATCTCATAATTCTAGTCCAAAATTCGGTCATGATGATGATGAAAAGGAGTTGATTTTGGGGGGTGCAAATTGGACTTGATTTGGGATGCAACTTGGACAATAGAGGTTAAGTTTGCTATCGGCAGCTAGCTAGAACCTTGGCTTCAAAGCGTTGGAATCAAAAGTAACTTTCAACTAACAGTTACCTGAAGCCCTAGTAGTCGCCATGAATAATGGAATCACGGAAATGCATGAGCAATAATTATAACTCTTATCTGTTTACAAAGTTTGTTGTTTATGATCGACCTGCGCGCATTCTAGCTGCAGGTAGCTTACGATTCTTTACTTCCATCTAAGCAAAAAACATACCAAGAGCGTGACTTGTAGCAATTTTTAGATTAGATAGGCTAAAATATAGTTTCTTATAGACAGGCTCACGATCTTCTCATCTTAAGAAGTTTATATAAAATAGGTTGAGAGTAAGTTATATTAGTTCATATGAAGATGGATAGGATTTCAATATACTTTTAAGGTCGGTATATATATATGAAACTCAACGAGCAAAACAGATACGAGATTACATACATCGTATGATTGGATATTTGTAGGTAAACATGGTGTCGTTGCATTAGAATAAGTCATAATACGTACATTAATTAAATATATCAGGTCGATTGAAAGTTTGAAACAGCCAAAATGGAAGATCTTACTTACTATTATAAGGATTGATAATCTACAAGGGGACCACAAAAAATTACCAACTTGATGAAAATGTCAATCAACCACCTAATTTTGGGGGCTCGTCGTAAGTGTTCAACTTTTGTAATATGTTTTGGACATATGTATATTCTTTAGTTATTTTAAGGAGTCTATTTAGTTTTTTTTTATCAAAATTAGGAACTCCACTAGACTCCTAAGTGGCTAGTCATTTTAACTCTTAGTCATCTCGCTCCTAAATATAGAGAGCGAGATGATGCTCTCTATAATTTAATACATTCATTTTAGATAATTCTATGTAATATATAACTGCATTTAAGGTAATTTTTTAAAAATTTAATTAGTAATATAAGTTCAAAGTAGTTAAAATAGAGAGAACTGATACGAACATATTTCTAAACTAGCTAGCCAAAATGACATTTTAGCTATTTTGGTTAAAATTTGACAAAAAAATGGCTAACATTGCTAAAGTTGCTCTCAACTATATTCAATACATGATCAGTTATTGACCGAGAAATCCATGCTTAACCACTATTAGATGTAAATTCAATGGTAGAGAGAATTATTTTTAAGTGGAGTTGTTTTGTTTTTCAACCCTTAGATTTACATAAGCGTGATTGAGCAAAATTTATTTGGTTAGCCTAGTGACTAGGTAAACACTATTGTGTCAAATACATATGCAGTTGCGTGCATACTCAGATATTCACTATTCTTTCATACGCTAGAATACTGAAAACAGTTACACTATTACAAATCTACAATAGAAAATCATTATTTTCGTGTTGTATCAGTAGTTAGAGTAGATAAATTGACGCAAAAAATGAGAACAAAGAAAACAAACATTTTCTTTCAAATTAGGTTAACTCTAGAGTCAGTTATGCAAATACTATGTATGCAAAAATAAATCATTTTATTCTTGTGGGGTGAGGGGACAAGAAATAAATAAAGGTTAATGGTGGGGGGTGCCACAGAGTAAATTGAAGATCTTATGTGGGCCTTGAAAATATAATCTTTTTCTTGCTGGGGGGGGGGGGGGGGGGGGGGGGTCCAAATTTTTAGCTCTGTGCTGCAAAATCTTCCAAAATTCGAATCTGTTCCCATCGAGGGTGTCCAAACAAGAAAGATTGATTTCTCTTTAGTGCTCTTCCCCTCTCTCTCTCTCTCTCTCTCTCTTCTGTTATCTCTTCTCGCTGAGAAGCTCTGAGGGATTCATATTCATATTGCTCTTTGTTGTCGAAACCTTTTCATACTCGAGTAGTAGTAGGACCTTCAGAGAAGCTTGTCTCCCAAGTCTTGGTTTCACCATGTGTAACCCTAATTATACGTTTTGATTTGTTTGGCTGCTTCACACTGGACTATTGTGTGACCACTGAAAACTCTTGAACTCATTTTCAGTTTCAATTTTCTGTTATCTTCAATGTATCATGCTGTACTGCTGCAGTGTTCATAGATGCATACTGTTCAAAAAAGAAAAAAATTACGACGTATATGTACTTGTATGATCCACCCAAATCTGCTTGCGCGCAGATGCCATTTTCTTTGCTGTTTGCTTTTGAAAATATAGGCAAGGATCAGACATGCAAGACAATCCCAATAAGTTATGGGATTTGAAATCTGCAGACTAATAATAAGAACCTGTCGAACTCGATCTAGTAGAAAAGTGTTTAGGGTTTCAATTGTATATTTCATTCATCCCCAAAGTGGGTATTTAAACAGCTATTACAAGATTCCTAATAGGAAAGGAATAAAGAATAAATCTTCCTAATAGGAAAGGAATAAAGAATAAATCAATTACAGCTTTACATTAGGAATCCTAATTCCTCTAAATATGCACAATATTAATTCCTCTAGATATGCACAATAGTCAACACTCCCCCTCAAGTTGGCGCGTAGATGTCAATCATGCCCAACTTGATAATCCATTTACTAAAGGCATCATGTGACAGACCTTTAGTAAGAACATCAGCTAACTGTTCTTCAGATGACACAAAGGGAAACCGGATAATCTTCTTGTCAAGGTTATCCCTTAAGAAATGTCGATCCACCTCCACATGTTTAGTTCTGTCATGCTGTACGGGGTTATGAGCAATCTCAATAGCAGCTGTATTATCACAATGTAAATCCATAGGTTTCTGGAGTTTGAAACCTAGCTGTTTAAGCACATTCTTGATCCATAACAATTCACACACGCCATTTGCCATTCCTCGATACTCGGCTTCTGCACTAGAGCGAGCAATGACCTTCTGCTTCTTACTACGCCAGGTTACTAAACTTCCACCAATGAAAGTAAAATAACCTGAAGTAGACGCCCTGTTGGTATGATCACCAGCCCAATCAGCGTCACTATAACCTGAAACACACACCTCAGAGACACACAACTCGTTGTCTCTTGCAAATAGTAGCCCCTTACCAGGTGTGCCTTTTAAATATCTGAGAATACGGAGTACTGCACTCATATGATCTACTCCAGGGTTATGCATAAACTGACTCACCACACTGACAGCATATGCAATATCAGGTCTAGTATGTGATAAGTAAATAAGTCTCCCAACTAAACGCTGATACCTGGCCTTATTCGTTGGAGTTTGATCTGGAAGAAGCTCCAACTTGTGATTCTGCTCAATAGGAGTGACAGCAGGCTTGCAGTCCAACAGACCTGTCTCAGCAAGAAGATCCAAGATATACTTTCGTTGGGACAATGTAATCCCATGCTTGGATCTTGCAACTTCGATTCCCAGAAAATACTTCAGGTCTCCCAAATCTTTCATGTCAAATTCCAAAGACAGCTGCTTTTGGAGACTTGCCATCTCACACGGATCATCTCCTGTAACCACCATGTCATCAACATACACTATCAAGGCAGTAGTCTTACCATTGTTGCGTTTCACAAACAAGGTATGATCGGAATTACACTGGCGATATCCAAACTTCTTCATTGCTTTGGAGAAGCGCCCAAACCATGCTCTAGGTGACTGCTTCAGACCATATAAGGACTTCTTCAAGTAGCATACTTTTCCTTCATCACCTGGTTTGCAGATGACACCTGGTGGAGCATCCATGTATACTTCCTCTTCCAAGTCACCATTCAAGAAGGCATTCTTTACGTCAAACTGTCGTAGGGGCCAATCATAACGAGCTGCAAGAGCAATAAGAATTCTTATAGTGTTAATCTTGGCAACAGGTGCAAAAGTCTCTTGGTAATCAATTCCATACTTCTGGGTGTAACCCTTGGCAACCAGTCGAGCTTTATAGCGATCAATGCTTCCGTCAGCCTTGAGCTTTACGGTAAATACCCAGCGGCATCCAACAGTCTTCATACCAGGAGGCCTAGGAATCATATCCCAAGTCTCATTCTTCTGCAGGGCTTCGAGTTCCTCATTCATGGCTTGCTTCCACTTGGGATCTGTTAAGGCATCCTGTACATTTCTAGGAATAGATACTGAAGATAATTGATGAACAACAAGTGCATGAGACTCAGACAACCTATGGTGGGAGACATAGTTAGCAATAGGGTATTTGGCTTTTGCATCTATACTAGGTTCATATTGCTGTTTAGGAACTCCTTTAGTTACCCGGTTAGATTTACGTACCTCAAGTGGAGCATCCTGAACAGCGATCTCAGCTGGTGATGTAGACGAGGGGAAGGTAGCTGTGGTACTATCTTGATTTTGGAAAACTGAAACAACCTCTCTGTCAGCAGCATTTTGGACCGGTCGAGCCACATTCATCGACCGGTCGATGATTTCATTCTGTCCGTCCATTACCGGGTTTTCGTTCTGTCCATCCGATGCAACATGTTCGACCGGTCGAAGACCATCACTCGGCCGGTCGATGACTTCGTTCTGTACATCCGATGCAACATGTTCGACTGGTCGAAGACCATCTCTCGACCGGTCGATGCTGTCATTCTGCTCCGGACCAGTTTTGTCAGAACCTCCAAAACGCATCTCCAACTGTTCTAAGTCATCAAATTCAGGTAGAGTAAGAGTATTACCTTCACAAGCACTCTCCCCCTGAAGGGAAGACGCTGAAACTCCCCCTGAGTAAAACGGTTCAGACTCACGAAAAGAGACATCTAATGACACATGAGTCTTCTTGGTAATAGGATCATAGCAACGATAACCTTTCTGAAAGTCAGCATAACCAATGAAGATGCATTTCAAGGCACAGGGATCCAGCTTGCCACGCAACTGCTTGTTAATATGGACATACACTGTGCAACCAAACACCCGAGGCTCAAGATTAGGAAGAGAGGGGACCTGCAGCAAGTCTTGTAACTTTCGGAGTGGACTTTGGAAATCAATAACCCGGGAAGGAGTCCGGTTGATCAGGTAAGCGGCAGAAGTAACAGCAGCACCCCAATAAGAGCGAGGGACATTCATGCCAAACAAAGAGGCACGAACAACCTCAAGCAGTGTCCTGTTCATACGTTCAGCCAAGCCATTCTGTTGAGGAGTGTATGCAATAGAAGTTTGATGACGGATTCCATGAGAGGCCAGATATGTCGACATGGAGCTACTAACATACTCACCTCCATTGTCAGATTGAAGGACACGGATAGGCTGCTGGAATTGTGTCATCACCATCTTGTGAAAGTCAGTGAAGCGAGAGAAGACTTCACTTTTGCAGGTCAGCAAGGATACCCAAGTCATCCGGGTACACTCATCAATAAAGGTAACAAAGTAACGAGCCCCAGTGGGTGTAGAAACTCTAGCAGGACCCCAAACATCAGAATGAATTTTCATAAACGGAACTGAGCATTTATTCAAACTGGGAGAATAGGAAACACGGTGGCCCTTGGCCAGTTCACACACATCACACTTAAAAACAGACTCATCAACACCTGTAAACAGATGGGGTTGTAACTTCTTAAGATAACCAAAAGAAAGATGACCTAAACGACGATGCCATAACCAAACGTCCTCCTTGACCCTTTCTAAGCTGGTAACACTGTTGGCTTGACTCAACTGCTGCTCCCCACTGGTCGTCAAATCAAGATAGTACAGCTTCCCCCGTCTAGTACCATAACCAAGAATCTGCCGTGTTAGGATGTCCTGAAAAACACAGTAATTGGGATAAAACGTGACAGAACATGAGAGAGCCATAGTAATTTGACTAACAGACAAAAGGTTATAGGCTAGAGCAGGGACAACTAAAACCGAATCAATAGTAAGGGTGGGAGAGAGAGTGACAGAGCCTTCACCAATAATAGAAGAAGGAGAACCATTAGCGGTAGATACACTAGGTGAAGAAGGAGGGTGTAGGGACTCCACTAAACTAGGGGTATTAGTCATATGGTCAGATGCACCGGTATCAATTATCCAAGCATTATTCCCACAAGATGTAGCAAGAGAGACCTTACCAGACATACCTGATTGGACGAGATGAGCAGAAGCAGAGGTGGCGGGAGCGGCATTGCCCGTAGGTTTAGGCAATGTCTTCTTCGGGCGATCGCCCCACCAGTCAGGGTATCCAATCTTGGCAAAACAGTTGTCTGGAGAGTGACCCTTATCCTTGCACAAAGGGCAGACCGAGTTTGCAAACGGGTTGGGAGGACGCTCAAAATGGGAATTAGACCGACGCTGAGCCACAGCAGCCTGAGGAGCCGAAACCGAGGCCGGTGGTGGAGAGATGGTGGTATTCATGGCTGCAGGCTGACTCGGGCCGGCAGAATGGGCAAGTCTGTCGGTGTGAGCACGACGGACATAAGCATATGTCTTGTCGAGACTCAATAAGTCCTCCCGACGAAGAAGCTCCCCCCGTATTTGTTCAAATTCAGGATCTAAACCTCCCAAGAACATATGTACCCGAAGCATCTTCTGATAACTGGTGTCCAGAATAATGGCATCGACGTTGTCGTTGAGAGACGTCACTCGTTGATCCAATTCTTCAAGCCAAGCAACCATCTCATTGTAGTAGACAGACAAGGGACGTCCCGCTTGTTTGGCAGTAAAGCAGAGACGATGTAACTCATAGATCCGGGTAAAATCCTGATCATCATAATAGGTCAACTGGAGGGCCTTCCAGATCTCAGCAGCAGTCTTGAGACGGAGATAGCGCCGAACGATGCCAGGAGACATGTTGTCGATCAGCCAACTCTTCACCTTCTCGTTGTCAGTGGCCCAAGTTTCATGTTCAGGGGTTCCAGAAGGCGGAGCAGTCTTGGAACCAGTAATAAATCCAAGCTTGTTCCGGCCTCCGATGCGCATCTGCATAGTCGGAGCCCATGTAGAGTAGTTTGAGTCATCCAAGAGAACTCCAATTGGAAAAGAGGAGGTTTCTTGGTGGTAGTGAATGGAGGTAGATGTCGGTGGAGGAGGTGGAGGAGAAGAGGTCTCAGCAGAGTCGGACCCTTCAACTCGTTCAATAACATTAGTCATGGCAGCGGAATTTTAAGGTGTAGTGGGTGACAAAAAATAGGGTTTTGTCGATAGGTCTACAGGGTTGGCTCTGATACCAAGTAGAAAAGTGTTTAGGGTTTCAATTGTATATTTCATTCATCCCCAAAGTGGGTATTTAAACAGCTATTACAAGATTCCTAATAGGAAAGGAATAAAGAATAAATCTTCCTAATAGGAAAGGAATAAAGAATAAATCAATTACAGCTTTACATTAGGAATCCTAATTCCTCTAAATATGCACAATATTAATTCCTCTAGATATGCACAATAGTCAACAGATCTCTTCGCAGAAAATTCAACAGCTGCGTTTTCAGCCTCATACATCTTGGAACTTAGTCAATCTGAATCTGGGAATCTTTATACAAAAGCAAGGCGTGTTTGTTGGCCATCTCTCTTTTCACTTATTATTCCTCAGACTGTTTCGTAAAGTATATATAAATCCAGCACTGTATATCACAGCTGCTTTGACTAAATTAATGAAAGCAATATATATGGGACCTGTTATTCTCATTAGAAATCTGGAAGATCTTTCTGTTCTTGACCATGTAATATGCTTATATGGTGGCTTTCCTAAATTAATCGGGTCATGCATCAAGAAAATCATCATGTAAAATGAGATTTTACTAGATCATGTGAGATGAGATTTCACAAGATTTCAACAGCTATCGGGTCCCCAAATTTCATATTACTTGTTCATCGAGTGTGATAGAAATTAATTTCATATATATGGGAATTGAGATGGACCGTAACATGCATTATACTAAACTTTCGATCACTTGGCTTGGCTCCACCCTTTGTCTTGGTTCATAGTCAACAGCAAGAGATACATACTTGATTGAAGGTTCTTTTAGCTTTGTTTAATGAGATGGAACAAAAAACTAATGGGGTTAGTGTTACCTAAACGATGGGTGATCTTCTTTTGCCATGATAATAGAAAACAATGTAATGATTTACTCAAAATTGATCGATACAAAATCTTGTATTTCACATGCGAATTCAGTAAAAATTGTAGGGAAAAGCTATAAATTTAGATGTTGTAGATGGGACTGCTTCGAGCAGAGCTGATAAAACATGTTGGTGATTATTGATATTGATTATTTTTCTTATTAGAAAGTGTGAAGTTTTAAAGATCAGCTAAAGATGTCACACATGTCAAAAGCATTATATACGGATTCAATAATGTCGATATATACTTCTCCACTTTAACCACCTCAGTGGAATACGTGTATGAGATTTTCAAATTGCTATATGTGCAATATCAATCTTATCAACCGAGAAAGACTTCATTTTCATGAATTTGAGACTCACATCAGTCACACGTCTAATGGAGCATTAGATCCAATTTTAGAGTCACCTCATCTTTGTATGCATGCGATAAGAAAGTAAACTAAACGTGCCTACTAGTCCCCCGTCAAGATCAAGAAAATTATATATTGGAAGGAATAGCTCGCCATGCCAAATTTAACTTCTAGAGAATTGTTTACAAAGTCCTCAGGCTATGTATGAAATGTGGTAAAGGCCGGCTTTTGCCCGCAGCTTTGCAGTTGGCCGGAGATCAAAATGATAATACGCAAGACTGACTTGACTTGCTTTATTTCAAATCAAAGTATGTATTATCTTCGTTGCTGGATGAAAAATATGCTTTAGCACTCTACGCATGATCCTATAAGATTTCATTGTTTGACAAATAAGAAACCAGATAGAAAAGCAAAGCTGATCGAGAATACACAGTTCAAAACATTTGCATGTCGTTTCTTGATTTGGACCACAACGTACCAGATCAAACCAGACCAAATCAAATAAAATGATTTCTTTTCGATCCTGTTTCAAAAGTGTCCAAGTATAAACCACGTTTCTGATGAATGCATGGATTGAATAGACACTTTGTGTACGTTGCGATATCTTCTTACTGCCTTGGAGAGGCTAGAGCTATTATTTCTTATCATACTCTTGTTGATTGAGCATGGTTTATTGTTTCTGTAAATGAATACTCGAAATTAAACTGCTGACCCGAACTGAAAAATTCTCAATGGGACCTGGCTAGTGGCTAATAGCAATAGTACATTAGTACTTTTACTTGGTTCTCGCCGTTAAGATTTCCTACCGGGATAGGTAACTAAACCACCCCAAATGGAGAAGAAAAAATATTTTGCTTGAACAGGTTTTATGGGCGGAAAATTTTAGACCATTGTTTATGTTGGGAGCAGAAGGCATGTCGATCGGAGACAAGTTTGAACTATAAACTTTGAAGGTAAGATACTAAACTTCCCTTTCAAAAAAGATACTAAACTTCAACTCTAGATTTACAAGTCTAGATACTAAAATGTACGTTTGTTCTCCCAAATTTGGGATTGGGCCAAAATTACAAAAAGACTTGCACATAAAGGTTCGACATGAGGCTAATCTTTCCTTTGAAGATTAGGATTCTGTATAAAATGAGAATTGTGATTTGATTTAATATCCTCCAAAAACTGTGAATTGGGCTTGAAACTAAAGTGAAGCCCAAACACACAAAGCAAAGAGTTGAAACTTGAAAGTGAACAATCACGAAAACAAACAACGCGGGTCGAAGAACAACGACCTTTCAAAGTAAACCAGAGTGGGATAACTAAGCCATTGAAGATAGGCTTTAGACCCACCTTCAACCTTTGTTTCGCTACCAAGGTAACATTTTTATCTCCGAATTATCATAAAGTCTTCACCTTTATTTCCAAACACTTTGAATTTCGAACCTTTATCTGAGCAACCCAACTCAATCACAGATGGCTTCGACGTTCGTCAATGTGGGACCAATCAAGGGTCTGGATTACGTCGGTTTCCGACCCTCCAGACCTCTCAAGCTCAATTCGGGTCGGACCCAGTTTGACCCGAGACCTCTCCGCCGCCTGACTGTTAGAGCCGCCGACGGCGACGGCCCAGTTGGGAAGACCCGGCTGAGCGACGCCGAGTGTGAGGCTGCCGTCGTCGCCGGAAACGTGCCGCAAGCGCCACCGGCGCAGCCAAAGCCTGCCGCGCCAGCCGGCACTCCGGTGGTGCCTTTGCTTGTGAGTATTGCCGTGAGACCCTTTAGAATGTCATTTCCAGATTGACAGAATTGAATTGTCGTTTTTGATTGGTTTTTGTCGTTTTTATTGCGGTGGCTCAGCCTCTTAGTCGCCGGCCTCGTCGTAATAGGAGGTCACCTGCGCTCAGGGCGGCGTTTCAGGAGACGAGCTTGTCCCCTGCGAATTTTGTGTACCCTCTTTTCATTCATGAAGGTTTGTGCTTTCTATTGTATTGCTTTTCATAGGTTCATATGCTTAAAAAAATTTAGTTTTGTGAATGTGGATGCTTTGCAATTTTTGCAGGTCAGGAAGACACACCTATTGGGGCAATGCCAGGTTGTTATCGGCTTGGGTGGAGACATGGACTTGTCGAAGAGGTAATGTAGCTCTCTCTCATTTACATTTTGAAACTAAGATTATAGCTATGGATTGTGCATTGTTGTTTCTGATCATGTACATCTTAAAACTAAGATCATAGCTATGGATTGTGAATTGTTGTTTCTAATTTTGTGTTGATTGGAGCAGGTTGCAAAGGGTAGAGATGTTGGTGTTAATAGTATTGTGCTCTTCCCCAAAATCCCAGATGCTTTGAAGGTTTTAACTCGTGCATTTTCTATGCTGTTCCTTGGAATGATGAAAGGAAGATGTAATGTAATGGATTGTTGTGTTTTAGAATGCTACAGGTGATGAAGCCTACAACGATGATGGTTTAGTGCCTCGGTCAATCCGGTTGCTCAAGGACAAGTTCCCTGATCTTGTGAGTCTATGTACTTCCTTTAGTCATGAAAGTTGATTGTTATTTGCATTACAGTTCCGTCAGTGGTAGCAATAATTATGTTTGGTTGCTGTATTTGTCAGGTAATCTACACTGATGTTGCTCTAGATCCATATTCCTCGGATGGGCATGACGGTATTGTTAGAGAAGATGGTAAGCAAATATGCCATGATGAATGTTCACTTTGAAAGAGATTGTTGTTCTTTGGCGCACTGATTGTGTGTGATAATTGCAGGAGTAATAATGAATGACGAGACTGTACATCAATTGTGTAAACAAGCTGTTTCTCAGGTATCTGTTTTTTTTTTTGTTGTTGTTTGGGGGGTTGTAGCTGTCATCTAAATTCCTTCTGACTGAATTTATTATAGATTGCTATGGTTTAATTTGGTTTTCTTTGGTTTGTTTACTTTTATCAATAGGCCCGAGCTGGAGCAGATGTTGTTAGTCCTAGTGATATGATGGATGGTCGTGTAGGAGCTATTCGAACTGCTCTTGATGCTGAAGGTTTTCATCATGTTTCTATCATGTCCTATACAGCCAAGTAAGCCAATTTTTATTACACTGGTTATTATCTAGTCAATATTTCATCATCTTTTAAGCGCACACAAACCAGATGGCTAAAATTGTCTCATATAAATTCTAGACAAACAATAAGCTGTACTTGCTGAGATATATACATGCAGAGAAGGTTTTCACTGTGGTAGAGTTTACATTACCTAGACATTTTCAGTTGGATAGTTGTCACTAGTCAGTTATTAGCATGACTAATTGTTTTACTGTTTCGACAATGTATAATCTATGATGTTGCAAACAGATATGCAAGTTCATTCTATGGTCCATTTCGGGAAGCGCTGGACTCAAATCCACGTTTTGGTGACAAGAAAACGTATGTAGTTCTGTTTAATTAAACATTATTCATTTTAGATTAATAAAATGCATCTGATGCTGACTCACCATATAAATCTGGCTTGTGAAACACAAGTTATCAGATGGATCCAGCAAACTATAGAGAGGCTCTGATTGAGGCAGGTGAAGATGAGTCTGAAGGAGCTGATATCCTCCTGGTTGGTATTCCTTGCTTTATTCATATTAGTATTCTGCATTGAATGCCAAAAGCTCTAGTTCTGAAACTTCGCAAATGGTTAACAGGTGAAACCTGGTCTGCCATATTTAGATATCATAAGATTACTTCGGGACAGTTCTTCTTTGCCAATCGCTGCATATCAGGTTGATCTTCCCATAAGTCATTCCCAGAAACAAATTCTTTATCCCATACATTAAGTTTCTAAATCTTATAGTTGGTCTTTGTAACATCATCGATGCAGGTTTCTGGTGAGTATTCAATGATCAAGGCTGGTGGTGCTCTCAAAATGATTGATGAAGAAAAGGTTATGCTGGAATCGCTTATGTGTCTACGAAGGGCTGGTGCAGACATAATCCTCACATACTTTGCCCTGCAAGCAGCCAAGAGTTTATGTGGTGAGAAGAGGTGAGATCTGGAAACTGGGAGATTTTGTTTATTGGGGAAAGCCATCAAAATTTTCTTGAGCTTGTTTTCTATTTGGTAGTAGAACTTTAGAACTGAGTTGAATTGGAAATGAGGTGTGATGGTCGTCGTTTTTGTTACATAAGTTGGGTGAAGGAATGTGGTATAATGAAAGGTGTTTGCTGTCTAAATATCAAGCAGCATTTCCTCCTTGTTTCGTTAAGAGTTCGACTCTCGCCTTCTCCCTCCGATGAAACAAAAGAAATGTTATATACAAAAGTTTATTGCGTACGTTTAATAGCAAAGCTACTCACACACATTGGAGTACTCCAACTCGCAGCATGGACCAGCTGAAAATGCTCTAGCTGCATCCTTTACACCAATAAAATGAAAGGGACTACCTTTCCCTGTACTAGGCCTTCTAACTCTAGCACCAAAAATTTAAAGAGCACATTTTAAGCAGTTTTAACATCATGATTGTGCCCATTGAAACATGATGTTGCACCAGCGGCGCCTGATGTTTCCAGATTACCCACGTTCATTGAGGTATCTTTCTGCAATAGTGGCATGAGTTGCTGCCCCTATCGGCAAAACATCTTCGTCGATGAAAAAATAAGGCGAATGGCCTGTGTGAAAGGAACCCAAGGTCTCGTTCCTTATGCCAATGTAGAAGAAGCCGGCAGGGATCACCTCTGAGTAGAAGGAGAAGTCCTCAGCACCCATCATTGGCGGCACCACCCTAAAGTTTGTTGGACCCAACAAATCCATGGCTACTTTCGTGACGTGCTCGTGCATCTTCTCATCGTTTACCGTCGGGGGATATATGGTGTTCTTGTCTTTGAAGAAGTCCACAGTTGCCGAGCATCTGTAAACACTTGCTTGTTCCACAATTACCTGTTTAAGGAGGCATTGATTGTATCAGCATAATTCTTCACATATTTGTGAAGCATGGTAGATTATCAGACATTTTATAGAGCTACAAACCTCTTCAATTCTTTGAAGAAGATGGTAGAAGCTTGTGTTAGAGAAAGCCCTGAGAGTCCCGCCGATGACCACACTATTAGGTATCATATCGAGCTTGTCACCTCCATTAAAAGCTGTCACGGACACCACCTGTTGGACAAAATATCAAGCAGAAATCAGATAAGCTCTCACATATTAATATTTTCACAGAAAGCAGAAGTTAAACGAACCTAAATGCAGTACTACCTGAGAGTCAAGAGGGTTTGATTCGCGGGATACAATGCCCTGTAAGCTGATCACTGCCGCGGCAGCTGCCAAGACAGCGTCAACAGAGTGGTGAGGGCTGTCGCCATTGCCAGTCCTTCCGGTAATAACAGCTCTGAAGAATCCACAGCCAGCTAGCAAAGGACCAGACCTCGACCCAATAATGCCAGTGGGGTGCTCGTGGGAAACATGAGCTGCGAATATGGCCTCCACATTCTCCAAAGCCCCATCTCCGATCATTCTCTTTGCGCCATTTCCGGCTTCCTCCGCCGGTTGAAATATCAACACTACAGTCCCCTGTAAAGGTTGGTCCAATCATAAGTCCTACGCTTCATATAATCAATTTTCATAATAAATGGTATAATAATTCGTTTAATGCACTAAACAAGATTACAAAAGATTTGGAAAGAGACTTGTGGTTGAAGGGTTGTAATCATCCATTTAAGGCAGCGCGTACAAGCTTCCATAGTTTAAAATCAATTTTCTACCAGACCTTAGCTTAGAGATGGACCATAATATATACGAATTATGAAGTCTACGTACAGTTCGAATACTACAAGCTCCATTATTTATACCTAACAGTACTCATTCTTAAATAAGAATGTAGGTTGAAACCTACACTACATTTGACCACCATTATCGGCCAGAGCTAGATATCGATTTAAGCATTGGACAGTGAAACAGAGACGCAGGACCAGCAAGAACAGACAGATCGAGACATGCATTATTATATTCTGATTCAACATTTATTTATAATCTAACTGCTTGCTTAGGCCTGGACAGTGCTAATTAACCCACGTGCCTCAATTACACTCCGTGACAAATGCAACATGCCAAAATGTTCAGCACTATTCTATCTCGTATATGATGAGTACAAACTACATTAGTACAAAGACATACAGCCATTAATGGGTTTTAAATACACGGAAACCAACAACCATCGACCTAGTTTAACCTAATTAAAAACAATTAATCTCAATTACCGTCTAATTTCTATTTATATTCATATAATTAGGTTAAGATTTATAGAAGAGTTTACCGGCAGACCAACTTCAGAGAAAAGCACACGAGAATAATGAACTAGAAGGAAATGACAGAAAGAAAGAAGAATGCATGTGATCGATTTATATAAAATAAAGCCGTGTTTGGGCAGTGTAATTGATTGAAGACCCACATTTCTTAAAAGAAACTCATCAACCACTGCCCGAGCTTAGCAACGAGTTAACTGAAGTTTAAAGGACAAGACAAAACCTACCATGCTTTGTCCAAAAGTGATTATGACCATAAAATGCTTTGAAGAAAAGTCGATCAGGGTCTTTTCATTTCAATGCCACCAGCCATATTAACTTTTAGGTTTAAAAAAAAAAAAACTGTGATGGAGGAAGGAAGTGATGAGAAACGACCAGACCTTCAAAAGGTGTTCACGGCTCTTCAAGATCTTGGCAGCACCTAAGAGCATGGTCACATGTGCATCGTGCCCACAAGCATGCATTTTGCCGGCTACTTTGCTCTTGTGCTCCCATTCCACGGCTTCCTACAACATTTTACGGCCAACCAACGTTTTCGACATTATTATTTCGAAATTCTCAGTATAATGCATTACAAACACGATTTAAAATTGGTATAAACAATATTGTATTTAGATTTTCGAATCTCAATCTACCATCTGAATTTTTTTTCTCTATGATCTAACATAATCTCTTATCCATATACTTTTGACGGATCACAAGATATTTTAACCATTAAAGTATCTTATGATCCTATAAGAAAAGTCGTCACTCAAGTACACTTTTGTCAGAATAAACAATTATTTCAGGTGTTTATTTGATTACCAAACGACATACATTAGATTTTTCGAATTTTGATACCCGTGTGTGCGAGTATACAATAAAACTAATGGAAATTTAAGTTGAGAGTTAAAAAATTGTCATTTCTTGTGAGCTGCAAGGACGAAAAATTCCAAATGCAAGTTGATTTCATACCTAACGAATCTGAGCAACTTTCCTCAAAACATTTTAGGAAGGAAATCAATTCAAGTATACAAAGAAGAAGAAGAAAAACTTGGTACGTTTTTTCAGTTTCTAATTTACTAATTTTATAAATGAAAGAACCGTTGAATCTTTCTCTTGTAATGAATTCCAAGCTTTTATTTAATTAAGGCAGGTACCTGAATAGGTAGAGCATCCATGTCAGCTCTGACGGCCACAAACGGCGGGCCACCGGTTCCGATCCAGGCTCTTATCCCGGTCGTCGCTAACGGAAACCGGTAATCGATGTCCAACCGGTCAAGCTCGGCCCGAACCAAGCGACTAGTCTCGACCTCCTCAAAAGCCAGCTCCGGATGCTCATGGATCCTCCGCCTAATCGTCTTCAACCACTCAACGTTCTCCGGCTGCTTCGCGAAGCTCAGCACCGATTCCGAGCACGACGTCGTCCAGACCTCGCACGGCGACGTGGATGGAGTCTCTGCTAGGGCACGGTGGAGGCGGCTGTAGTTTTTTGTGGTGGCTAAATCGAGGCTTGGCTTGCAGTTGAGGCAACAGTCGAGTTCTAGCTCTGAGTACGGACGGCTGTGTTCGCCTGGAGAAGACGGCGACGGCGTCGGCTCCGCCGGGACTGTCTGAGAGGTGAGGAGGAGGACTGTGAATAATAATATTTTATTGGAAGTCATTTTGAGAGAGAGGAGAGAGAGAGAGTCGGAGAAGGGAGAGACTTATGGGGAGGAATTAAAAGCACGTTGGGATAAAGAGAAGGGGAAGGCAGGAATTTAAGCACGTGGTGGAGAATACGTATGAGAAAGTGGCTGCGTTTACCGGGGATGTGGGGTCCACCCCGGTTTTGGGGATCCAGTTCATTGAACTCCTCGCTGCTGCGCTCTCCTCTGCTGTTTGGTGCTTCTATTTTCTACTATTTCGGTTCTGTCCCGCACTGGATTTTCTTACTGTTACACAAGTGGTATGCGTGCAGTTATTTTATTTGTAGTAAAATTCGAAACGTAATCAACATATCAAGGTGTACATACACTAATAGTGTATAAGTCACGCACGTTGTTAGTTCTTCAATTCTGTTAGTCTTTAGTAACGGCTCAATAGTTGGGACTTGTGAGCACATGCAGCTAAGGTCAAGAAGATTTTTGCGATTTTAATTGTTTTTCAGATTGTGGCTCCTCTCCAATTTGTTATTTTTCTACTTTATGATAGTATTTTATAGCTTTATCTTCACCTACCTCTCATATACTAGTGTCATGTGAATCGTTAGTGATTAAACGAATTAATGAAATTACATGTTGACTATCAGTTCACCTGTATGTATCTCGGTGCGTAGAATAATTTTTTTTTTCTCATATATGAATTAGTGAAAAAATCCAATGAATCAGTTTGGCGATCACTAGCGGTAATAATTTTTTTTATGGTTGCTATAGAGAATTTGATCCTGTATGAATTTCTTTAATTATATATATATTTGGAATGGTCAGTATAGATTTCTTTATGTTTGATGCACAAGACGAGTAGATGTTTGGTGGTAATTAGTTTAAATAATGGATAATTAAAATGTCATGTTGCAAAAGGAAATATATGTTGATGCAAAAGGGCCTAACATGTGTAAGAATATTATGTCACTCGCTAGTCATGAATAACCAGTCGAATAATGGAATGTACTAATCAATACTGTATATACAAACAGAAATGGTAAGCATTATTAGTATTAAGGACATGTTGGATAAAATACTGTTAATGCGTCATGAAGTATGACAAATTTGTATCATATGATGAAGATGATTTATTACAAGGACAACCAAATGTCCCATCAAATTAACAAGAAGAGTCTAGTAAAGAAAAACAGAAGCGAGTGATAAAGTTAAGCGATTTAAATAGGTGTGGAAGACATGGATGGACGGTGGTCGTGACTGAACTCTAAAATATGAGCTTGAAAATAGGTTTATAGAATAATAATTCTATAAATTATTTGATGGTGATACTGATTGCATAGACGGTCCGATCAAAATAACACCGTACTCCAATTCAAGTCTCATTCTTCACATGTTGTGATAGAACTTACTTGAATATATATGTTGCCAAGTTTTCTATGTCCTCCCACATCCATTTAATTAGAACGTCGCCGACCAGTTGGTTTCATCTTAGTTGCGTTTCAATGGTCGTACGTAGTATTATTCCCATTCGTGTGATTCAACAATTATCCTTCTAGTCTAGGCAGAACAACAAGAGTAATTTAGAAAGACACATCCGCGACATTGTGACGTACCCTATAATTTACTTGACGGACAATATGCCGTGTAGATAAAATCAAACATTGCACTATAACTTTGCAATTGAAGTCAAACCAAACTCAATATATAATGCATATATATGGAGAGTTAATCGATCACAATAATGCATAGTTGGAGTAAATATCAACCAAATAGACCTACTCATTCACAAAGCTATCCATTCACTTTGGAGGAGATGAGAATGCAGATCAAATTTTTGATGTACGCAGCCCTAGCTAAGATTTTGAATGCAGATCTATCTGAAAACAACAAGTGGATCATGAAGATGACTCGTAACTGATTGAGGGTGAGGAATGAGGGCCGTCAGTCGACGTCGGCTAGTATGCGTGGTGGAGATGGTGGCTGTTGTCTTACTATAAATGGAAACAACTGAAAAGTGGACCCCTTAATAGGCTTAAAGGGTCGCAGCCATCATCGCCCCCATGATCGACATTGATGATATCAAACAAGATCAGAGAGACCCTTCAATCGTATTGGTCGTGCTTGCAGCAGCTAGCTTTGGATTTTCTTTTTTGGACCTTTCAGTATGTTCTGTTAACCCAGAAATATCAGAATGTGTCGCACGATATTGGCTTACTGGAGATATGCATGCAAAATATCAGGTCTCAATTAACTCTCAGCCTCATTTGGAATGGGCATCTTTTAAGTTGGACCTAGCATGGGATTGGGAAGCATAGCTTCGATTTTCCACACTCACAGTCACACGTTTCAACTGATGAGGACAGTTTCGTATGTATATATGATCAAGTCGATCATCAACAGCTATCGATCAAGTTGTGCAGAAAGAATAAAATGGGAAAGTTGTATCTAGGGCTTAGTATGGTAATGGCCATATATAGAAACCTGCTTGTTTCTGGAGAGAGCTGGGATTAGATGCGGAAGTGTTACCGTGATTTTTATTATTGCTCGTACAGTAAAACTCCTCTAAAGTGATAATCTTGAGACCGGGTTCAAATATCACTTTAGAGAGATTATCACATAAGGGGGTTTACATTTTTTTTACTTTAAAATTATTAAAATTGTGTTTTTAGCCACTAAATACATATACATATTTCTTTGTCTATATTCAACTCACCAAAATTGAACATTCATGTAGTTATTTCTTTGTCTATATTCAACTCACCAAAATTTCAATAGTTTTTTAGATTTCCAAAAGATTTACTAACATTCATGTATGTTAACACTTTTACCCCAAGAAATTACTTATAAATTAGATAACATTCTCTAAGTTTATCAACATTTTCCATAGGTATGGCTCCGAAGCAATCTCCACATGTTACAATAACCGACAAGATTCGCAAAGAACTATGTCAATATAAAAAAGACAACCCTGGTGTTACTCAAAAAAGTCTTCAACAAGTATCATGAAATATTTTTCAAATTCGTAAAGTATATAAAAAAAATATGTATTTAATCGAAAATATCACTTTATGCGAAAGTTGGGACCGGGATTTAACACTACGATTTTTTGAAAAAAATATATTAATTATTACGATAGAGGGGTTATTAAATTCTAACACTGATCCCGATTTGGGACCGAGACTTTTTATCAGTTTAGAGAAGTTATCACTTTAGAGGGGTTTTACTGTAATGTTATATTCTAGGTCCATGCTGGTCGCTCTGACTTGATCTAAGTTTCTCATCATATATCTTTCTGGCTTTATTTAGACAATATCCTATATATTGCGGGGTTCCACAATTATATATTCCTGGGTCCTGTATTCCCTGTAATAATTCATTTTCATCATGAACTAGGACATGATCGATCTGTTGGAAAGTGTTTCAGCCGCCCACTACTGATCGATGTGCAGCTCATCTCAAATATATATCACACTCAAAAGTGAGTCAAGTCTTATAAAAATCTTGAAAGTTTTTTCGGTAGCTAAAAGTCTTGGAAGGTATTTTGTGAAATTCCTGTTAGAGGGAGAGATTTCCGAAGGCAAGGGTTTCAAGTCCGGTACTAGTTGGTATAGTGACATATATTGGTTTCACGTTTTAACTTTATAATTAAAAGTGCAAGTTTTATTTTATTTTATTTTGAAAAGAAAGACATTGGTCTTTAGTATTAATTTTTTTTTCAATAAAAATAAATTTATTAAATAAAAAAGATAGTATCTAAGGGGGGACATGAAACTAAAAACTCTTTAGAAGAAACAACAAAACCGGAAGACAACCAAAACAAAATTAAAAGCAAAGCCAATTGCATTAAAGATTAAGACGCACTACGGACGTCCGATTACGGACAGGGTAAGGATCTCTTGAATCTTTTTTTTAGTCTTCACTTTTTTCTTTTGAGACTTTGGGAGTGACTTAAGAAGATTCTCATCTTCTCTAGTTGTTTCATCCTCATCAAACCAAGAACTAAAAGAATTTATCTCCTCGGTTACAACATATGCATGATGACCAAGAGGTTCCTCATTTTCCAAATCACCCCAGCAGAACTTGGTTTGATGAACACTAGATTCTACCAAAACATAATCCTTATTATTGGTGTCAACCAATATATCATTGCATTCCCCAACTGTCTCTTGCTCATCTACACTATGTTGCATCTGAGTAAGAATATCAAAACAATTATTAATGGAAATATTAATATTACCATTACTTGTAGAGCTTATTGGATCTTTCTCACTACCGATTGCATTCAGCTCATGAAGAGGCTCAGTGCCCATGTTTTCAGCCCTCTCTAGTAACACATCTTTCTCTGAGCTCGGAAGATAAATCTGCACGTCCTCAGGCTCCTTTAGTATTATAAAAGTGCTTAGTTCGCAAATTTGAGGGTTAAGAATTATAATTCATGTTTGGCATGTATAACCTGAGAGAGAGAAATCCTACTTTCCTACCGCAAGAGAAAGAAGTAGCTGGATTGCCAAAAATAGAGAAGTCTCTTGCAGTGACTAGTGATCATGAGAAAGATCAACCTTGGATCTACATATAAGAAGCAAACAACGACTACAAGATAAGATATGGAAGAATATAGTTAGTTTGATGATTCGTTGATTGCTCTCGCAGAAGAAATTAAATTCACCACTCGTTGAATTGATTAGGTGCCATGCCAGTCGATATAATTAATTAATTCAGATATTAACACACGTAAACTAGGACTGATTAATTAGTTTAACAACTCGGGTCTGCTTGAAAGTGACTGAAGCTCTCAGATCTCAAGTCAGTCTGGAATTGATCAGATGAGTTGATAATGAATAAGAGAATGAGTAGCTACAGTTAGGCCTACCTCTCGAGGAGTACAAGATTTTGTAGACCATGAAAGAGATTCCTTTGTTGGGAGTAAGGCCATAGTAGCTTTTCACTGAAATAGACTAGACCCTTAATCGATCGTACGTATTCCTAACATGGATCATGCATATATGCACCAAATTAAAGATTCAAGTTAATTAGTGGTGCAGAAAAGGGTTCTCATATGCGATACTTACTCTAATGTATGGTACTCTCTCTCTCTCTCTCTCTCTCTCTCTCTCTCTCTCTCTCTCTCTCTCTCTCTCTCTCTCTCTCTCTCTCTCTCTCTCTCTCTCTCTCTCTCTCTCAAAGTTAAAAGAAAAATATGACTCGATTCCTATTGATTTTACTAGTTAATTTTGAAATTTCATCAATTCAGTCTTTAACCTTCTAATTTAATAAAAAAAAAATCCTCGTATTTTCCAATCTCATTAAATCGATCTAATTTATTACCAATCCGTCAAGTGTATCCGTTAACTTACTAACATGACAAGTGCAGATTTGACAGATCAACTTGTGAGACATTCTCACAGAGAAACTTCCCAAAATACCCCATCAATTGTGTTTTCAATGACAGATCAACTTGACGAATTGCTAACAAAATTGATCGATTTGATGAGATTGAAAAGTACGATAATTTTTTTGATTAAATTAGACCTTCAAAGACTGAATTGATGAGCAAAATTTAACCCCGTATATTATCACTTATTCGTCACACGTTGATCATCATCGTCTCCGACTGTCGCCATTATCATCATCGATCACTATCACCAGTTTCCTGGTGTCGCTCCGCCATTCGTCACGGATCAATTTCAGAGTCGCTTTCCAGTTTCCACTACAAATCAGTACGTTTGGTCGGTGCCATTTTCACCTCTCATCCAAGTTCGCATCAAACCCCAGTAACGTTTTCCACGGAAATATCTTCTGGCAATAAATTAAAACAGCAATGAATCGAGGAACCCAGACCTAGGTAGGCCCTGATATATAGAGCATATTTGAAAAACGTTTTGGAAATTTCCTTATCCTTTACGTCAGGTCAAATTAAAAAGCTTCCGACACGTACTGGGAACAGTCGTAGTACAGATCGAGAAATAGCTAGCCTAACAATAGCTTTCTGTGGCTCAGATATATCGGGCTCCAACCCAGAAATCATCTGGTTTTCCTTTTGATCCAGAAAGATGAAGATAAAATTACCCGACCTCTTCTTTTATTTAGAGCCTAGCTTTCTGTGGCTATACTCTGCATGCATGCTTGAGGGAATCAATAGCCCAAGGATATTACCCGACCTATCTGTTCATTTTTAACCTCAGGACAAGAATTCAACTCTTAGTCACCAGCCAAGGTGTTTAATATATATATAACATTTTAGATTTCTATAAATATACATAATTGGGTAATTTTTTATGAAGAAAACATCTCATTACGTAGATAAGACTAACACTCCATATTTCAACTCTCTCACATTTGATGGGATTCAAGAAAACGAAATGTGGTACAACTCTAGGTTATATGTATGGAGTACGTATGTGTGAGCGTCAGATACTTAGACTAGTTATGCAATGCATAATAGCAGTATAGTAATTCAATACTTGGATGCTATGCATAATGAAGAAATGTAATTATTTAAATAGCCATTTTAAAACCAGTGGATAGTAAAAGGATGATCGAAGCATAAAACTCCACATTTGTACACTCTTTCAGTAGTGCTCAAACCCCTCGGCTAGCTAGTATTCAAACGTCCAATTGGTTACTATCAAATTAAGGGAAGCTAAACTCTCACAGTTGGCAAGTTAGAATACAAGCTTTTTATAGCAGCTTCAACAAAGAGGAGCAGTGATCAGTATGAACTATGAAGCTAGTCATGGCTGCATTTGTATCCTGATGAGGCTCTCTGTCTTAGTCGTCTGTCGGATCTTGTGAATAATGTATTTCCTGTATCGAAACGTGGGAGTGTTTTCCTTCAAAGACCATACCTCAAGAATCATTTCAAGGATTCAGGATGAAATAGAATCTTTGAAGGTGTTCCAGCTGGGAATTGATGTCGAACCTATCACTGGCCTGCATATTGGCTCGAACCGAAGAAGCCCCGGCGAAAGTGTATATTTGTGTAGGGAGAGAGAGAGATTCGAAATTCACAGCTACGAAGACCGCTTAGTGCCCACCGAGGTGCACCTAGAGCCACAATCACCATTTCTGAAAACTGGGTAAGATATCATGTTTTATCAATCACCAAGCACTACAAAAACTGAAAAAAGGGAAGCAAATGCCACATTTGTAGTGTGGGCTTTGGTGGTATGGCCAACCAAAACAAACACCCACATAAATCATGAAATGTGGCTTTTTTTAAAAAAAAAACACCCCACATATGGCATTAAATGTGGCTTTTCATTAAAAAAACACACACATTTAATGAGATATGTGAGTGTTTTTTAAGTTTTTTATTTTTTATATATATATATTTTTAAGAGGATCTAAGGATTTCACACATTCCCCTTATCGTGACTCAAACCCAGGACCTAATAACCTACTTCCTAGGTAATGATGCTCTTTACCACTTGAGTTATCCCATTTCGTCACACCAACAACGGAAAATTCTTGTATGCACGGCCGTGTACCTACACGACGCAATCTTAGTCATTTAAAATACTTTATACACAGGGCCCACCATGTATCTATATGAAGTCATCTAATCTTGACCATTCAAATTGTATGTGTAGGTAGGGGTGGGCATGGGACGGGACGGGCCGGGATTCACTTGATCCCGGTCCTGTCCCGTGAGTTTTTAAACTGGACGGAACGGGACGGGATTACACTTTTTTAAAAGTGATCGCCAGGCCCGGGATCCCGACGGGACCAGGATGGGACCGGGACCAAAACGGGATCCCGTGATGTCTAAAACAGAATTACATGAAGTTAAAAATACAAGGTACTTACATGAAGGCTTACATGTAACAATCAAGCTGTATTGAATTACATATTGATTTAACATCCAGTAATCCAGTACACAACAATATATTGAGAATATAATTACATAATCATTCATCTTACTCATGCCCTTGCCATAAGTAAGATGGCAAACAATAGCATTATATCCACACAAAAGCATCACACACAAAAGCCCTTCCCTCTAGCCATCAATTGGAAGACAGGAAGGTGATGTTTGCAATTTTAAATGTAACTTTCAAATCAGCATTATATCCACACAAAAGCATCACATTCCGAAATTCGAACAATTTAATCACTTGAAGAAATCATGAATTCTCAGGAAGGAGGCGCTGATGGAGAGGCCCAGCTGTTGAGAGCCTTGGCGATCTTGTCGAGGAAGGAGGTGTTGATGGAGAGGCTCTCGATGCTCGATTTGACATTGCGCCGGAACCTCGAGGTGGGGGTGTTCTCGGAGAAAGCTGTGGAGGAGGAAGGAAGCGAGGAAGGAGGCGGTCGAGGAGGGGAAGGAGCGGACCTCGAGGTGGGAGAGGAAGAAGGAGCGACCTCGAGGTGGGGGTGTTCTGGGAGAAAGTTGTGGAGGAGGAAGGAAGCGAGGAAGGAAGCGGTCGAGGAAGGAGCGGACCAGAAGGAGAGTGGGAGAGGAAGAAGGAGAGTGGGAGAGGCTGGTACTGGCGGAGGATCGAGAATCTGAGGTTGAGAGTAAGAGACCGTGAGAGGCAGGAGTGAGACTTTGTGAGACCGTGAGAGGCAGGAGACAAGGACTCGAGGAGTGACTGAGTGAGCTAGGGCGATCTAACGGTTTCAGTTTTATAATTTTTTATGATATTAATGGCTGAGATAGACTCAATATATATATATATATATATATATATATAAACTTTATATTTTACCAGGGACGGGACGGGACGGGACGTGATTCAGGATGCTGATCCCGGTCTCGTCTCGTGAGATTTTAAACGGGACGGGATCTCTATTTTTCAAACATGAATCCCGTCTCGTCCCGAACGAGATCGGGATGTGATCGGGATTTCGGGACCAAATGCTCACCCCTATGTGTAGGAAATACTCTGCACCACCAAAGCCCACACTACAAATATGGCATTTGCTTCCCTTTTTTTTTTGTAGTGAAGACAAATCAAGTTGGAAGAACCTCTTGTATAAGTTATGTCTTTTCTTGTCTGGAATAGCCAAACGACCTCACACTTGTATAAATAATGAAAACCGAATACTACAGGCCGGTACCTATGCAATGTAAGTTGTAGGAAGTTAGTTCCGAGACATTTGGAAGTTAGGCATCCAGGTAGGAAGTTTATTTTCACAATTTTGGGAATTCTGCGTTTGTACAATAGAGATTGCTTCACCAAAAGTAAGTGTTGGCCGTACTTAGATCAGAATGTCTCTAATCTCTGTCATGAAATAAATAAATGGTTTTTATTTGCTTACATGCTGATATAACCGATAGTTGCTTAAGCAATAATCTCTAATGGGCTTCAGCTCAATCCAAGCTATTGTTGGTTTTAGGCTACCCTTTGACTAAGCCTCTAAAACGAAAAAAAGAAAAATTATATCTCCATCTTTTTGAAGACCAAATTATGGTGTCTATTTATTTTTGGACAAAGATATTTGGATTGGGGAGAGGCACCCACCCTGTGGCATGCAGGAACCTAGTTAACATCTGGGTCCATAGCCGATTATCATGTGAGAGAAGTCAGATTCCGTTGGCTCAAACTTTTCCACATTGTAATCTAGTAGAAATCTAACAGTCGGGCCTTATGATGACCCAGATATATGTGGCAACTGGCAAAATAAATTGCTTAGTCATGTTTGTTGAGTTTTTTTTTTTTTTTTTCCATTTTTTATCTTATTATAATGTAATTTCGGATTGTTCTGAGGCAACTCATTTTAACACTAACACATTGTTTTTCCTCTTATATGATGCAGTACTGTAACATGCAAAATCACAAATATGGTAATGGGGGTTATTTAGCCTCGGCAATCATGCGGGTTTGTGCGGGTCCTTAACGGGTCGGCACGTTAAGAATCCGTTTACGTTAACGAGTTTCGCGGGCTTAGCCCGATGGGTTTACGGGTTACCCGTTGGGACCCGTGAATTTTTTTTTTTCTAAATCCGTTAAAACCCGTAAAGTAATTTTTTTTTTTCAAAACCCGTTAGACCCGCGAATGATATTATTTATATTAATCATTTTAATTACATATTTGTTTAATTTCCTTCATTCCCGGTTCATGATCAAGATATGGATGTTCAATTTACAGGTACTTTTTATGTAAAGAATCTCAATTATTAATATGATTACCTGAAGATCTTACTAAAAAATTAAATGATCAGATTACCTGAATCTACATCATCTATATAGAGAATCTATAAGGCTCTTGCCAATACCAATTACAAGCTCTATATAATCATAATCCAACAATTACAATGTAGCATATTACAAAACATAAGTAGCCAGATATGCAAAACACAGCATCACAATCTTAGTACTGAAGCAACAAGTAGATGCCCAGAAGTAGCAACAACCTACTACCCACAAACTTGAAATACTACAAACATCGAACCCAACAAACCCAGTTGAAGAACACGAGAAAAATACTACCAAATGGACCCTGCATTTTTGAAAGAACACTTAATCTTCTGCAGCGAGTGAAGATCAATTCAAATATTTTTCTCTCAAGTGAAGCTTTCTTCTTCTTCTTCCATTCGATCATGCAATATCAAACTAAATATATCATCGGTAAGATCCTCCACCTCAACACTCTCCGTTCTCTAAACCACTGATTTCCTTACCCTCTTCTTCTTTACTGCCACACCGCTCACTTGATTACTACCTCATTCTCCTCCTTCCTCCATAGATAAACTCTGAGACTCATCATTCACACTAATCTACAAAACAAAAGAACATACAAGACATATTACAAACAGTTAACAAAATAAGGATTTATCAAAGATGCCATGAGAAGAGGAACCAACACCAATCAGGACACATCATTAGTAAGTTGGAACATATCCTCGACTAATATATCAATGACATCAGAGAACTAATATTGCAGAGATACTCTTATCCAAAAAAATGAAAATAAAAGTAAACTAAAAACAGTTGAAAGTACATGAATTTCGACAGGGTGATTGCTAATTCTTTTCCTTGGCACAAAGCTCAGCTTACAATTCAATTACCAAATTTGATATAGCTTAAGTAACAATTCAATCTTTAAAGCTTAGCTATAAGCATAATGATATGGAGAATTATATGGCTAAAAGTACATGACTATGAATATACATACTGCCAAACAAATCCATACAATAATTTTACACTTAGAAACAAAAAACTCTCAGATATTTGGCTTCCAATTGTCGGTTGCAACATAGTCTTATGTATACCAGTTGCACATAAAGCCAAGTACCAAAATCTGGCCATGATTGAATTTTTAATCATGGAATACGAATTCTCAACCTAAAAGGGAGGACTTTAAATTCAAGCAGTAAAATGAAATAGGTTCATAGAGAGTCAAAATAATCCGATTATTTTTATCTAAACTTGTTAAGAATGAAGTATAACAATATGCAGTATCAGGCTTCGTGGCTTTGTGCTACAATATACTATACAAAGTCCTGATGATTTCCCCAAAAATTAGCAGTAACCAACTATCAACTTCACTGTTTTTTAATAACAATGAAGATGAGAGTGGATAATTTAGTCAAACAAGAATGCACTCTCACCCATGTTTCCAAACCGCCAAAGCAATCATGACGTATAAACACACTTCCATATCTTAGTTTTGGTCAACACTCAAGTCTCAACAAAATGAATTGCACAAGTTCTCAGAAAACTGATTCAAACCCAATGTCTCACCAAGAAGAAGAAGAAGAACTGGGCAAACAGGCCATACGTTTAGCCAATGCCGTGATCCTTCCGATGGTTCTAAAGTCAGCTCTTGAACTCAACGTCATTGACATCATCTGGGCTGCAGCCGACGGCGCGTCACTCTCACCTTCCGAAATCGCGGCTCAGCTCCCCACCACCAACTCCAACACCCCGGTTGTGCTGGACCGGATGCTTAGGCTCTTGGCCAGCCATTCAATACTGAAATGCTTGGCCCAGACCGGATCAGATGGGCAGGTAGAGAGGTTGTATAGCGCAGGACCCATATGCAAATTCCTTGTCAAGGATCAAAGTGGAGGAACTGGGTCCGTTGGTCCTCTGTTTCTGTTGCACCATGAAAAGGTTTTCATGGAAAGCTGGTAAGTTCCAAGATCACTCTTTTGGGTTAGTTGAAAGTAGTTTGAACATGTTTGACAAAATGCCAATGTGACTTTGTTGTTTTACTCAGGTTCCATTTGAATGATGCTATATTGGAAGGGGGTATTCCTTTTAATAGGGCATATGGGATGACAGCGTTTGAGTACCCAGAGACTGATGAGAGGTTCAATCGGGTATTCAACCAGGCCATGTCAAACCACACCACGTTGATCTTGAAGAAGATACTTGATGTTTATCAAGGGTTTGAGGGGATCGATGTGCTGGTTGATGTGGGAGGTGGAATTGGTGTTACTCTTAATCTCATTACCGCCAAGTACCCCAACATCAACGGCATCAATTTCGACTTGCCTCACGTCTTAGCTGATGCTCCTTCTTATCCAGGTATTTGAATCAGCATAGTTTGGTGCTTGACTGCAACTTCTGTTTCTTATGGACTTTGTGCTCAGACCAAAATATAAGTGCAAGATATGGTTTTGATTTTGTGTAGGTGTGAAGCATGTTGGGGGAGACATGTTTAAAAGTGTTCCACAAGGAGATGCTATATTCATGAAGGTTGCCTTCTGTTTGATTGTATTCTTTGCTCCTAAATCACTGCAGTCTCTTTAAGATAGTCATGCAGCCTTTAGATTGATTTTTGGTAATGGTCTTGTTTATGAACACTGCAGTGGATCCTTCATGATTGGAGTGATGAGCATTGTTTGACACTACTCAAGAACTGCTGTGAATCTCTACCTAGAACTGGAAAATTGATATTTGTTGAATCAATTCTTCCTGAAGTACCTGATAGTAGCATTACGTCCAACATCGTGTGCGAGCAGGATTTACTAATGTTTACTCAGAACCCAGGAGGGAAAGAGAGGACCAAAAAAGAGTACGAGGCCTTGGCACTTAAATCTGGATTTTCTGCATTGGAAGTTGTTTGCTCTGCTTATAACAGCTGGGTTATGGAGTTCCACAAATGAGCAAATCCTTGCATCGGTGCAGTCTGAGAACCTGTTTGTTATGTAATAATTGTTGGCTATAGCAATGGTCTAAATAACTTGGGGCATTAGGAGCCCTCTTTTGTGTCACTGAATTTCGTTTTGTGTGTGTAGAACTTTACATGTTCATTACTAGGTTGGTTGCTACAGCTGTGTTCGTATTGAGGTTTTATGCCTCTGTTTCCCCTGTTTGATTTCAATGAAGAGTGTCTTTCATTCTTTGTTGATAAAATGGTTTCAAAACTTCTCTCAAATGTAGGCACGGCTTAGGCAGCTTTTCAGGCAAGAGGCCAGTCCCTCTTAATATGGAACCGCTGAATGCTTGAATAGGCGGGTTAGCAAAGTCTTAAAGGATAGGTGCAGAGATTCAAAGAAAGCTGTTGAAAGAAATGGCGGCTTACTCCAGTATCCCTTTGGTCTTGTTTGGCTTTACTGGAAGTCCTCTGGTTGTACAGTGAACTTGATTACATACAATAGAAAAGTTCTGCTAGTATGAGATCTTTTCAGACATATAGAAATACATCATAGAGAGTTGTACAGAAGTCGCACGTCTGAAAGAAAATACCATCAACTACCAGAATACATTAGTGAATCGGTGGTCCAAGACCGTAAAAAATATCTCTAGATTCGGTGAGGCACGCCTGAACCGAAGCAACTCTGACACCACATTGAAATAATTTTGGAAAACAACTAGATCCGGATTTCCATCAGCGGTCTCAGGCTCAGTCTCCTCAAGCACAACAGTCATTGTCTCAAGTACTGGTGAACTCATCAGCAGAAATCTGATAAAATTTAGTGCAGCTTCAACACCAGATATGCCATATAATTTCACATGCCGAAGTTGGGTGAATGAACAACTGTGTTTACTATCCAGCCCAGAGTTCACTGCTCCCACACCAGCTTGATCTTCGCACACCATATCGGTAATATCTAGTGTTTCTAGAGCAGGGGAGCTTCTCAGAAGGCATATAGCAGTTGAAACATGCTTCAACTCATTAAAGGACATGCTTATGTCAAGAAATTTCAGATGTAGACATGGTCTAGGCAGCTTATCAAGCAAAGCACCACCAGCCAGATAATTGTAAAAGCAATCGGTAATATTAAGCCTCTGAACCTTAGGCAGGTCAATAAAAAACTTGAGCAAATTGATAGAACAAACCGAAGGCAGGTCATCTAAATCAATGCAAACATCAGCAAGTTTCAAGGTATTCACAAAACTGAAATCCTCAAAACGACCAGCACAATGTAGGTATTGAAGATTTGGCGCATCAATCTTGAATTGGCTAAAACCGTCACAAGCCTCCAAAGTCAATCTCTCAAGCAGAGGAGAACAAACAATCATATGTTCCAACACATCCTGGGTCAGTGTAACACGCCAAAGCTTAAGGATCTTCAAACTCCTAAACCCTTTGAATGTTGAAGGGGGTTTTAGCGAACAGTTGCTCAAATCCAAATTAATCATATCTTGAAATGAAAACATACACGAAGGCATCTTGTAAGAAGGCTGCAAATGCTGACGCTGACGCTGCCTAAAAAAACTAAGAAACAACTCATTGATGGGGTGTCTTGAGAGGTAAAGAATCCAGCGATCAATATCTCTGATGTCTTTGGATCCTTGACTAAGTCGAAACCTGTTTATAGGGCCAAAGTGACTCAACAGCACATGATTAACAATGTCGGAGCTGCACAAGTGATGAAACACGAGACATGGAAGCATAGCAAATTTGTATCTCCAGTTGCTAGACAAAACACTCGTCCTCGCACCGCCTTGATTGGCAAATTTGACAGTATTTTGTCTATAACCTCATTTGGTAAGTTGCTGATTCTATCTAACTCCACTTCCATAGTCAAACTAGGACTTGGAAGATCCTTCTGAGACATCCAAATATCAATAAAAATTCATTAGTCTAATCTAATACCATTACCCATAGGGTTATCAGATCATTTAGACTGAGACCCAAAGACAAACAATTCCAATTCCAACAATCACACCTATTGGATTGGATTAATTCAAGAAAGTAAAATTTCTTCCCTCTAAATGATAAAACTCATATAGGTATCAGTGAAAATCTACTGCCAGAAAAACCCAAATCCAAACTTCATGCATATACTTCAACATGAATCAGAAAATTTCGCTACCACAGTTGATATATATATGAAATTATATGAATATGAGACAAGCAACTCACCAATCACTTCACTTTTGTTTAGGGTTTAGGGTTCAGAGGTGATTCTGCCACGCTTCTCTTCTTAATGGAGCGAGACTGGGTGTACTAAAGAGAATTTGGGCCACTGTTGTTGTTAGATTACATTGGGCCACATTCTGTTTCAACAAGTAAGTAACTGAAACTGCTACAACGCGCCCATGTACTCCGATGACTCTCTCTCCAAACGCCTCTCCTCTGAGCTCAGCTTATCTGCAGGCCGGGCTTTCTACACCGGAATCTCGTCGACATGGAGCCGACGCATATGATGGGTGAATCGGACAAGGAATTCAGAGGTTTGAGATCTCCAAATTGTCTGCAATATGATCGCTGTGAAAACCCCACGTGAGTTGGGCGTGATTACCGTATAAACCAAATAACCCGAGTCTGACTAACACTTCACCCAATGACGTTTCCTCAAAATCTTAATGTTCCTTGACTCAAGTCAAGCACCGAATAATTGTTGAGAACTGAATCTATGAACCATGCATCTTCTCTGTTGAGATCTTGTTCATCCACATATGCCATCAAAGCCATCTATAATAACGTTCTTGGGACCAGAGAGCTTCTTGGAATCTACCATGAAATTAAGCTCCATCTCCATCCTACCCCATTGCTCATTGATTCTTTCGGTGGAAAAGCAAGGTCAGGGACGGCGTATATACCACTTTCCATTTGATTATAATTGCAACCAAATGCAATAATACACTCCACACAACTACCATTCCCAACACCAAAAATTCATAGCCTTTCTGCAACTTCTCAATCCTATCTAAATCATCTCTCTGGAAACCGAAACTTGTTGCTGGTATTTCTAGTTCAACATCCCAATCTTTCTGCAATCCTTTGTTTCTCAATTAGAGGTTGAAGGTCCTAGAGGGGGGTGAATAGGATTCTTTGCAACTTTTTCGTTATATGTTGTAATTCGAGGCTAGCAAGGAGTTGTGCTATCCCGATTCACAGTTTGCTACGATTATGCAAGTAAAAAGATTGCTAAAAGTAAAAACAACACAGAGATGTTTTTCTTTAACGCAGAAACCCTAAACTCAGGGAAGAAAACTGCGTACCCTTATCCGAAGGACAAACCTTTCCACTATGTGATTCGTAGACTTATACAAGAATAGAGCCTGGGATACCAGACCTTGTTGTTATCCTGTTCTATGACTCTACCTAGTCTAACTAGAACGCTCTCCCATCTTGTCTCCTAAGTCCTCACACATGAAAGGGATACAAGAGCTTCACTCAGACCTTAACTACTCCCTAGCTAACTCTGCTTGTGAACTCTTGGGGTCGTTGCACCTCCAATCACAACCTCATGTATTGGAATGCAAATGCTTTATGATTTTTTGAAAAACGGTTTTTGATTTCTCAAGCTCTAAGATTTATAATCACTAGGAAGACTTAGAGCAGTAGAGAGTAAGAACACAGCCAATATGATATTCTTCAATAATAACAAAAACACAAATAAAATTGACCACCAAGCAAGTGTAAATGCAATATGGGTTTTGAAAGATTGTTCAAGCCAATGCTCTAAGATTTATAGTCACTAGGAAGACTTAGAGCAAGAGGGCTTTATGAACTGAAAATCATACAAAAGATGATCTTCACAAATACAAAACAAAGACACAAAAACAACCACCAAACAAAGGAAACTTTGCTTGGTATTTATAGGCCAAGGTGTGTACTAAGAGGGCATCACACTTGCCAATGAATTTCAGAAAGTTTGGACTGATGTGTTTGACTTAGATGCTGTTGAAAACCTTTGAGGACAAAGCCAAGCACTAGTGGACAAAACCAACTTTCCGAAAATGGCTAACTTTTCATAAGAGGGAAAAAGGTTTTGCAAAAGTATTCAAAAAGAATGCTAATATGTATGAATAGGCAAAACAGCTTCCTCCTAGGATCATACAGCCTACTATCAACTGCATAGGTAAGTGTATCACAAACCAAGCATAAACAAATGGACCTTGAAAACATCAAGGTCACGGGTTGAAGCATTTCTTCACCCTTTGATAGTTTGAGCGCCAAAAGCATCACATGCTTGGCTAGATGTTTGAATTTTGAAAAGCAAATCGACTGGAAACAACTGAAAATGCATTGAGAAGATAAATCACAGTTTTCAAGACGATTTGAACAAAGCCATAAAAATACCCAGAAAACTCGGGTACAAAGCAGTACTCCTATCCTTAGTAGAAGACATAGGATACAAAGTGGTACTTCTATCCTCAGTGAAAACATGATATGAATATGCATGAATATACCTTAGTTTTCTGAGGTTGTGTTGGGCCTTGAACTAGTTGGGCTTCAGTACTTCACTTGTACTTGTGCTGGGACTCATCATACTACATCTTGAGCTGTGTTTTGATCCATAATGAGGACTGCCAACATCTTTATACTTACAATCTCCCCCTTTGGCATTCCTGAATAAAACACACCATAGCTATCTTAAGAACTAGTTCTATCAGCAGACAACACCAAGCCACAAGAACCTGCACATACACAGTTCTCACAGGAGCAAGTGAAGTATCATATGGACATATAGGATAGCAGCAACATTATGTATCACAGGAGCATATTTCAGACTAGCAAAAGCATGATACTGAAATATAGCAAAGCATAGCATAAACCAAACCATAACATAATGCCCAATGCCCTACAACTAGTTCTCCCCCTTTTTGTCAGGAAATGACAAAGGGAAGCAAAGAACAATTGTCCAGAAAGTAAAAAAAAAATGAATGTACAACACAAACTAAAGAGATCTAAAAACAGAGAAACATGATGGAAATAGACTCAAGCATCCTCATCATCATCACCATCCAGATTGTCAACATCCTTACCAACAAAAATAATTTCATCAGAAGACTCCCCCTCAGCAAGAGCATCCAGATCCACATCAATGTTAGGATTTTACCTCTGCTGTGTCTCCGGAGCAGGAGGCAAAGTCAGGAGCTGAAGGGTTGTTGTTATCCTCAGGAGCATCATCAGCAGGGCTAGCAAGCACTCTGATATACCTCTACAGATCAGATGATTGACCTACAAGTGATTCCTTAACCTTTGCGCTTTCTAGAGTCAAAGACCTAATACCCCAAAGTCGCCTCCTATGAGTTAGCAGCAGCGGAGTGGTGGAGATGGTGGAGGCGTAAAATTTGGGATTTTGGAAGCCATCCTCATTGGTTAGAAAAAGAACACTCAACCGTCAAATTAGCCTCTCCTATTCCTAACAGTGCACAAGCACAATTAGACACATGGGCCTGAAGAACATGGACCAAGGCCCAGTTCATACCCCGAAAAAGCTGGGCTAGAAGCCGCCTGATAGGTCCTAAAAGAGATAGACAGAGATCTCAAGGATAGGAACAGTGCCAAAAAGCACAAAATCAACTGAGACTTCCAAGGACAGAAAGAGTCCCTCAAAACTCTCTACAACCTTAAGAACATAGAAAGCAACCAATGCATATACCAGAAAGAATTTCTCCCCCTTAGAGTATGCCGAAAAGAAAACAACAAAAATTTGAAAAGAAGAGCACTGTACATCACGGGATGTGATTACCTTTTCTGATCCAAGATTTTGCACAATGGTCAAGGCATAGACTCACAAAGTGAGACACCTCATATCCACTTAAAGTAAACTAAATTTCAAGCAAACCATGTAAATGTGACTGTCTAGTTGAAATATGGTCAAAAAAGAACAGAACAAGCCAGTGGAGAGTGTGTGAATATTTCAATAGAAACAAAGTGGACTCATGAATATGCATCAAGTGAGTTGGAGATTGAGTAGCAGGCTGAGGATAGTAACAATTGTTTCCAGCCTTATAGCACCATCAGGGTTCCTCCTTATAACTTCACAATTCCAGTTTACTTAGGCACTTATGCCCACATGGTCACATATTCAGTTCTATTTGGCCATTCTGGAACAATCGTCCTCATATATATATATATATATATATATATATATTTATATTATGTTTTGATAGTCCATATAGACTTTATCAAAACCCCATCGAAGGATAGAAAACATTCCAGGCATCCCCACTGATCCATGTAACAAACCTATTCACTGATGACTCCCAAGTCAGTTGACTTTAGGGCATTAAGCATAACAAGGATGCTCCTAAGAGTGAAAGGCTCGGATTCTTTAGTGGAAGAAGCAGCTCACTTACTGTTAAGTTTTCTTTTAAAGTTCAAGCAAGTCACTTTCACCGGGGAGATCAAGCCATTCTCGTTTCTACCTTTCAAAGAATCGTGGATGCGACCCAATGAATGACTACTTTGAGAATAACCTGACCTAAATAAACAGCCAAAAACCACCGTGGTGACCAAACCACTCTCGTTTCTGCCTTCTAACGAATCGTGGACACGACTCAAGAGATGACTACTTTGAGAGTAGCCTGGCCATAAGCAATCCCCATACCTCCATCTCACTAGATACAAGTCTATTGAACAAACCACAATGTATGAGAAATGTGGACATAAAAGGGTGAACTTGTCCTGAGATGTAGACCACAATTAATTCAAAGAGAGAGCAGATGCACAAGCACATGAGCTACCGAAAAGTGATCAACCAGGTAGTAAAGGACGCAAAACTTAGGTCAAGATCAATGACCACTGAGGATATCACCACACGTTCCTATCCCGTGAAGCTGAGAACTAAAAACTTTTAAACTATATATTTTTTGATTTTTCAAAAATAAAACTATGTACAAGGCATGTTCTCAGGGGAAGATTAGTGTGGGTCACATACGCCAATTGCCTTCCTTAAGCTAGTGAACCTAAGGTTGTCAAGTGGTTTTGTGAACAAATCAACCAATTGCTTTTCAGTGGGAATAAATGTCAATTCAAGCAAGTTATCTTCAACCAAGTTTCGGATGAAATGATATCTAATCTCTATATGCTTTGTCCTAGATTGCAGCACAGGATTCTTAGAGATGTTGATAGCAGAAATATTGTCACAGAATAGGGATAGAACCTCTTGTTGAAATCCGTAGTCTGCGAGCATGTGTTTCATCCACAAGAGTTGTGTGCAGCAGGTTCCAGCAGCAATATACTCTGCCTGAGCTGTGGATAGAGACACACAGTTCTGCTTCTTGCTATGCCACGAAACGAGGTTGTTCCCCACAAAGAAAGTACCAACGGAAGTACTTTTCCGGTCATTAGCATCTCCAACCCAATCTGAATCAGAGTATCCTGCAATCTCACAGTTAGTGTCAAAGGTATAGCTAATCCCAAAGTCAGTTGTACCTGCAACGTACTTGATAATGCGTTTGACCGCCTTCACATGTGACTCCTTGGGGTTGGCTTCATACCGGGCACAAACTCCTTTACTATAACATATGTCTGGTCTGCTAGTTGTCAAGTACAGCAAGCTACCAATCATGCTACGGTAGTGAGATTGATCAGCATCAACTCCATCAAGATCGGTTGTGATCTTGCAGCTGGTTCCCATGAGGTTTGGGACAGGAGAAGATGTTTCCATCCCAACCTTCTTCACGAGTTCCTTGGCGTACTTGGATTGAGATATGAACAAGTCATCATCCTTTTGATCAACTTGTAGACCTAAGAAGTAGGTCAGCTTCCCATAGTGGTTCATCTCAAACTCCTTGGACATAAGATCTGAAAATTCTTTAACCAAGTGATCGGAAGTGGAACCAAAAATAATATCATCCACATATATTTGAGCAATAAACATATATTTAGAGGTGATTTTCACAAACATAGTCTTATCAACAGAACCTCTAACATAACCATGCTCAAGAAGGTGTGTGGACAGTCTCTCATACCAAGCTCTAGGTGCTTGTTTGAGGCTATAAAGAGCCTTATCAAGCCAATAAACATGATCAGGATGGCTAGAGATTTGGAAGCCTGGAGGTTGTGCAACATACACTTCCTCCTTGAGAATGTCATTCAAGAATGCACTCTTCACATCCATTTGGTGCAAGGTAAATTTCAAGTAACAAGCTATTGTCAAGAGTAACCTAACTGATTCCAACCTTGCAACCGGGGCAAAGGTCTCATCAAAATCAAGTCCCTCTATTTGTGAGTAACCTTGAACAACCAATCTAGCTTTATTCCTGGTTATCACACCTTTCTCATCTGACCTGTTCTTGAACACCCATTTGGTGCCAATCACATTCTTGTCTTCGGGTCGTGGCACGAGGTGCCAAACCTTACTTCTCTCAAATTGATTCAATTCTTCTTGCATGGCATTAATCCAGTCAGTATCACACAAGGCCTCTTTCACATTTTTAGGTTTTATGGTGGACACAAAACCTAAGTGCATGACTCTAACTATGGTAGACTTATGTATTGCTAAAAAGCTCTTTAACACTTCATAACTGCTTACCACATGTTTTACCTTGCTGCGTGTGACAGTAGATTGTGAAACATCACCAATAATGTCAGAATGAGAGTGGTCTTTTTGCACTTGTCGCTTTCCAATCCTGTGTGGAGGCTGGGTAGCTAGGGTTTCATTCCTACGACCTTCCGCGGGATCGGTGACATCATATCCATCCCCCTGATCATTCTGATCCTCTCCATCGTTTGAGTCAGCCTCGTCAGCCAAGGATTCCTCCTTGCGGTGAGTAGCATATGCTTCTGGCTTCGTGGGATCAGCAGGTGATGTTGGATTTTCTTCAAGAGTGCAACCGGTCATGTGAGTGCACCCAAGACCATCATCAATAGCAACGTTTATAGTTTCCATAAGCTTGCACGAGACTTTGTTATAGACCCTGTATGCCCTGCTTTTGAGAGAATAGCCAAGAAAGACACCCTTATCACAGCGTGTATCAAGTTTGGTCAAATACTCCCGATCCTTGTAGATGAAACAAGGACTGCCAAACACTTTCAAATGGGCCAGATTAGGTTTCCTTCCCATCCAAATTTCATAGGGAGTCTTATCAGTTTCTGGCCTGAAAATAGCACGGTTAAGAGTATAACAAGCATTGCTTACAACCTCTGCCCAGAAGGAGTGAGGGAGACCAGAGGCATTAAGCATCACCCTGGTCATTTCCACTAAAACTCGATTCTTCCTTTCAACAATCCCATTATGTTGGGGAGTGATCGGAGAAGAGTATTCATGGTGCACACCAAACATATCACAGTAATCATCAAATTTTGTGTTATCAAACTCAGTACCATGAACTGTTCTAATCCTAACAATGTGTTTACCCTTATGCATTTTCTCATTTGAAACCCTTTTGGCAAACTTAACATACATATCAAAAGTATCAGACTTAGATGCAAGAAACATAACCCAAGTGAAACGAGAGAATTCATCAACAATCACAAAAGCATATTTCGTACCATTTAGGCTAAGAGTCTCAACCGGTCCTACCAAATCCATATGTAAGAGTTCTAGCACATTAGAGGTAGGTTGAGCATTAAGAGCAGAATGTGGAGAGCGTGTGAGCTTACCAATCTTACATTCTCCACACATACCTGAGGCTTTCCCGGAAAGCTTAGGGAGACCTCTAGCCACTTCCTTGGTTGATAGCTTGATGATGTCCTGATGGTTCAGATGGCAAAGGCGTCTGTGCCAAAGATCAGAGTTCGAAGCGTCGGCAAGCTTAACCGATGCAATGAAGGCAATGGTCTCCTTCTCTTCCTCTTGGTCAGAAGAAGGTTCAGACTCACTGTTCGACCAAGTGGCCTTAAAAGCCTTTTGCTTCGTTCTGTTTGCACATTCAACTGCCTTATGGCCAACACCACCACACTCAAAACACTTATCATTCTGAGGAAAGTTTCTGGGTTTGAAGGTAGATCTGGGATTTCTAGGGTTACTGGTTTCCTCTTGTCGAGGATATTTGGTATTGGTTGTAGCCCCCGTTTGGTTAAACTTAGGATTAAACCCTGGGTTCCTCTTCTCCCTAAGAATCCTCTCCAATTTTTTGGTTAATAGAGCAAACTCTTCCACCGAACTATCACCTAACACAGACTCTTCCTCCACTTCCTCTTTAACTACAGTAAAGGCTAAGGATCTATCATTTTTAGAGGATTTCCTCTTGGCTTCAAAGTTTTTGAGGTTTCCTACAAGCTCATCTAAGGTGTAAGTGGTCAAGTCTCTAGCTTCTTCTATGACAATCTGTTTTGACTCAAAACTAGGTGGTAAGGCCCTTACAAACTTTTGAACCATACGTTGAGGATCAATATGGTGATCTAAACTATGGCAATGATTTGTAATGGCAAGCATACGTCCAAGAAAAGCTTCTACAGTTTCATCCTCACTCATTTTCAACTCCTCAAACTCATGAAGTAAATATCTGATTCTTTGTTCCTTTACCTTGTTTGTGCCTTCATGAGTGGTGGCCAAGATTTGCCATGCATCTCGGGCAAGAGTGCAGCTGATGATCCTTCGACGAACGTCTTCGGATACTGCCATGAAGAGGTTGTTCAAAGTCCTCATGTTAGCTTTGGCTTCCAACCTTTCATCTAGAGTCCATTGGTCTCGGGGCTTTGGAATGGAAGGTGCAGTTTCTGTTTCCACCGTCATAGGGACTGAATACCCAAACTCAACTGCTTCCCATTGTCTTCCATCATCTTGGGACGAGAGGAAAGTAAACATCATAACTTTCCAATCCGAATACCCTTTCCCATTGAAAAAGGGAGGAGAATTCAGTGAAGAACCGAATCTGTGGTCCATTTCCCTCTAAGAGGATCTCACCAGCAAGCTGGTGGCCGCTCTGATACCACTTGAAGGTCCTAGAGGGGGGGGGGGGGGGGTGAATAGGACTCTTTGCAACTTTTTCGTTATATGTTGTAATTCGAGGCTACCAAGGAGTTGTGCTATCCCGATTCACAGTTTGCTACGATTATGCAAGTAATGAAAAAGATTGCTGAAAGTAAAAACAACACAGAGATGTTTTTCTTTAACGCAGAAACCCTGAACTCAGGGAAGAAAACTGCGTGCCCTTATCCGAATGACAAACCTTTCCACTATGTGATTCGTAGACTTATACAAGAATAGAGCCTGGGATACCAGACCTTGTTGTTATCATGTTCTATGACTCTACCTAGTCTAATTAGAACGCTCTCCCATCTTGTCCCCTAAGTCCTCACACATGAAAGGGATACAAGAGCTTCACTCTGAAATTACCAGATGGAAAAAGATAAACAAACAGAAGTTTAAGAACAGAGTAAGAACAGAAAGAACACGAGTTTAACTATAGTGGAAATCTCATGTGAGATTAAAAACCACTACGAGACTTTTGAGTAGTCCACACTATAAACTGAATCCACTATGATTGATCAATTATTACACTTATCAAGTTGAGATGTTTAACACAATCTCATTTCAAGCATCAACACAGCTAACTTGATAACAAGTAGTAATCAAATGAACTAACTAGTAGAGACAGCAACTTGATTATTTCACCTTTGAAACCAAGTTTCCTACAATCACAGATCACACAAGTGAGAAATGACAGAGGACACAAATCAAAAGAAGAAACCAAGAAGAATAAGAGTTCACAAGAACTGCTAATTGATATAAAAGATATGCTCACAAAAGCTATCTGTGCATATGCATACGCCTGCAATTTATAGAGAAGACTCCCCCATAGTTTACGCCAAGATTTGCTAATCTGATAGGATACAGAAAATTCAAACAGGAGAGAGAAAGCCTTATCAAGAGGTTAGCAATATTAATCGAATATCTCATATGAAAGTCAAACAAACTCAATTAAATAACTTCCATAAACATAGGAGAGCAAAAAGGAATCAGATTCATATTTACAGCAATTTTAGGAAATTGCTCAGTACACCCATTTTGGTCTTTCCTAGTAGGACCAGGAAAGACATGGTTGTGTTGAGTTTCAAACAAAAGCTGATCCAGCTTCTTACAAACTCCCCCTTTGATGCTCGACACAACCTGTAAAGACAAAGCTGCAGTAACCAAGCAAAAATATATACAGATAAGGTCTTTGAAGGAGAATGAATCAGTTTCCATCATTTTTCTCTTCTCCTTCAAATCAATATAAAACATTAAGCAATAATTGTCTTAAAAACCAGATAAGTAAGCAAATAAGAATCTGATGCTTATGCATCTTACAACCAAACCGAGTTTAACAAAAATTGAACAAGTGTTCAAAAACGAAATGAACAGAAAACAAAACATGAGAGGCAGAGTCAGCAGGTCTTTTCTTTTCTATTACTCCCCCATTGTGAGAGCATCATCCCAACTTTTGGTAGCTTTAGCACCCCAGACCTGAGCAGTAGCAGCAGCAGCGGCCACTTCTTTTTCTTGCTGACGTTTAACAGCCTCATCCCATAGATTTGGCTTTGGAGAAGAACTCGAGGGACCTGGACTTGAAGAGTGCATCGGACTAGGTACAGGAGAAGGAGAACCTCGTGAAGTAGAAACCAGCATGTTCTGGATATCAAGAACAGTATCAACAAGAAGACCAATGGTGGAATTTAATCGGTCAAGGCGACGTTCCACCTCCAAAAATTTTTGTTCCATCCGATTTCCAGAGAACTCTTGAGAGTGATGAAGACGAGTTAATGCGGCAAGAACATGATCAGGACCACGAAGTTGAGGATTTGCAGGAGGATTGAGTGCACGAAGAGCATCAAAACGAGGATCATCCAAGTTGACAGTGTGAGCATTGATAATTGCACGCCTCTCAGCATCACGACGACGTTGAAGCTCACCAACACGAGTAGGATAAAATGTTCGAGCCATAATCTAAACCTGCACACTGAGAGAGACACGTGAGTTCTGAAGAGATAGAATGAAACTTTGGATGTGAGAAACGATGAACACAAGAGGAGAATTTATAATGAAACAAAACCAAGAGTCAGATCCTAGAAGGAAGAGAATATGAAGAGATTCATAATAAATAAACTCCTAAACCGAAACAACTTCTCAGAAAGGATAGAAAATCAAGTAAAATGCGGAAGCAATAATTATCAGAGAATACCAAGAGATTTTCTAACCAAACAGAAACTTTAACCAAGAAACACACATAGTTAGAGAAAAGTTAGTAAGTATCAAATCAGAAAAACAATATTTTCTCTCAAGAAAACTTTAAACCGTGGCAGAAAAAAATTATATCAATCTCGTCACTCCCCCTTATATCATAACACTGTTTAACAATTTTTAGGAAGTCACATTTTTGCATCTTGATATAAAATCAAGATCAGACTTCAGAATCAACCAACAATGGAATTTTATTCAGTTTCAGCTTTTCTCTTACCAAGTCGATTAGGTCATAACCAAAATAGTAATTACTTCCCTGAGATAGACCTGAATAGAATTCTACTTCCTTATTTCTTTACTTCCTTGGAAGAGATCTGAATCATATTCAACTACACCACTGCCAGAGTTTAAATAAATTCTTGAGAACAAATATTGAAGGTCTGAAAAGATACAGAATTAATGAGTTAGATGTGACATAGAAGTCAGTTAATTTACATTGGACAAACTTATCACCCCAAGGGCATTTCGAAGAGTCAGAAACCTGTCAGCATCAAGAGCTTTTGTAAAGATATCAGCAAGTTGTTTTTCAGTTTGAACAAAACTCAATTCCATAATATTTTTCTCAACTAAATCACGAATAAAATGATACCTTAGTTCAATGTGTTTAGTTCGAGTGTGCTGAACAGGATTTTTTGAAATGTTGATAGCACTGGTGTTATCACAGAACAAAGTGAGAGTACCTTGTTGCACACCGTAATCCTCAATCATATGCTTCATCCATAGCATTTGTGTACAACAGCTCCCAGCAGCTATGTACTCAGCTTTTGCAGTGGAAAGAGAGATACAGAGTTGTTTTTTGCTATGCCAGGCAACTAGATTGTTGCCAACAAAGAAACAGCCTCCAGAAGTGCTGCGCCGATCCTTCATATTACCTCCCCAATCAGCATCAGAGAAACCAGCAATTTCTGCATTTGTATCATGAGAGTAAAATACCCCACAAGTTAGTGTGGTAGAAACATATCTGATGATCCTTTTTACAGCTTCAAGATGTGATTCCCTTGGATCAGCTTGAAATCTGGCACAGACACCCACACTAAAACATATGTCAGGTCTACTGGCAGTAAGATACAAAAGACTACCAATCATACTTCGATAAAGTGTTTGATCGACAGGTTTGCCATCTTTATCCTCAGTTAACTTTAAAGTAGTGCTCATTGGAGTGAAAACTGTCCTCTTTTGCTTCATATCAATGCCAAATTTCTTTACTAAATTTTCTGCATATTTAGTTTGACACAGAAACATACCAGTGTCAAGTTGAGTAACTTGTAAACCAAGAAAATATGTCAGACCACCTACCATAGACATTTCAAACTCGGTTTCCATGACAGTCTGAAATTGTTTAGTGAGCTTTTCACAGGTTGATCCAAAAATGATATCATCAACATAAATTTGTGCAACCACAATATGTTTTTCAAGTTTTCTGATGAAAAGAGTTTTGTCAACAGAACCACGTGAATAACCTTTATCCATGAGATAGCTAGACAGTCTGTCATACCAAGCCCTAGGAGCTTGTTTGAGACCATATAAGGCTTTCTGCAATTTATACACATGGTTAGAAAAATGAGGATCAATAAAGCCTTTAGGTTGTTCCACATATACTTCCTTGTCAATTTTACCATTCAGAAAAGCAGTTTTTACATCCATTTGATGTAATTGAAATTTAAAATGACAAGCAAGGGAAAGAAGCAATCTGACAGACTCCAATCTGGCTACAGGAGCAAATGTTTCATCATAGTCAAGTCCTTCAACTTGTGAGTAACCCTGAGCAACCAAACGAGCTTTATTCCTTATAATATTACCTTTTTCATCACTTTTATTTCTGTAAATCCACTTGGTTCCAATTATGTTGCAATTTTCAGGTCGAGGAACAAGATCCCAAACCTTATGTCTAACAAATTGATTTAACTCCTCTTGCATGGCACAAATCCAATCATTATCAGTCAAAGCCTCAGAGATATTTTTAGGTTCAAGGGAAGACACAAAACCAATGTTACTGATAGCCTTAATCTTTACTTTGTTAGTGGTAACAAAACTCAAGAACACATTAGTATCAGTTTCAGCATTATTTGCAACAAGTTCAGATGATTTAGAAATGGAGGCAGAATTATGTCTGGTTAGAATACCTCTACTAGTACCTCCAATTATATCCTGAGTAGAATGATCTCGCTGTACTTGCTTGAAACCAGGCCTAATTTTAAGATCATCTCCATAGACAGAATCATCATCAGATAGTTCATTTCCTTGTTCAGTTTCATCAGCAGATGTTGTAGACTTGCATAAGGGGAAAACATCATCTGAATCTGCAATTTGTCTAACATAGAAATCATCAATTGCAACATTAATACTTTCCACAATGTTTTTGGTTTTTCTGTTGTAAATACGATAAGCTCGACTATCTACAGAATAACCAAGAAAAATTCCAGGATCACTCCTAGAATCAAATTTTGCTAAGTGCTCTCTATCTTTGTAAATGAAACAAGGGCTGCCAAAAACATGAAAGTGAGCAACATTAGGAGTTTTTCCTTTCCATAACTCATATGGAGTTTTATCTGTTCCAAATCGAAGAAAAACTCGGTTGCTTGTGTAGCAAGCAGTACTAACAGCTTCAGCCCAAAAAGTAGATTTAATCCCTGCAAAATGAAGCATAGATCTTGCCATTTCAATTAACACTCTATTCTTTCTTTCAACAATACCATTTTGCTGAGGGGTTATGGGAGCAGAAAACTCATGGAAAATACCATGTTCATAGCAAAAATTTGAGAATGCAGTATTTTTGAATTCGGTACCATTATCAGATCTGATTCTGACAATCTTACAACCAGCATTTCTTTTCTCATTTGAAATTTGTAAACTCAGACCAAGAAATGAATCAAAAGTCTCACTTTTATCTTTAAGAAAAGAAACCCAAGTAAACCGTGTAAAGTCATCAACAACCACAAGAACATAACTTTTACCTCCATAGCTTATTGGTTCAGCCGGACCAATTAAATCCATGTGCAATAATTCCAAGGCATGAGTTGAACTGATTGCATTTAAAACCTTATGAGGTGTTTTAGTAAGTTTTCCTAACTTGCAACCACTGCACAGTTGACTAGTTTTACCTGACAACTTAGGTAAACCCCTTACACAGTGATTAGAAGACAATTTGACCAAGTTCTGAAAATTTACATGTCCCAAACGTCTGTGCCAAAGAGTGAGAGTTTCCTCAGCAGAAGTACTTAGTAAACAGGGAATATCAATAGACACTTTATCAGCATAGATATGGTAACAATTGTCAGACGCCCTAGTTCCACTCATAACACACTTATTGTCAAAGTCAAGAACATTACAACGTTTATTATTAAACCAAACATTTTCATGATCATCAGTTAACTGACTGACACTAATTAGATTAGCAGTCAGTCCTTCAACATAATATACATTTTTCAACTCAGGAATATTTGGAGCTTTGACAGTACCTTTACCAAGAACTTGAGCTCTTTGGCCATCTCCAAAAGTGACCTTTCCAGTGGGAAACTCATCATCAAAATATGTAAACCAACTGATATCACCAGTCATGTGCCTAGAGCAGCCACTGTCTATATACCAGAGAGTGGGATTTTTAGAAGTCAAAGCAGTGAGTGCAACAAGACACGTAGCAATTGTAAGATCATTATCCAGCAAAAGTTTAGAATGCAAACAGATATTATTAGATTGATTTGAATTACTCGAGCAAAGAGTTTGAAATTTGCTGGTCAGATCTTGAATCATTTTCATCTGAGTTTCCATCTGTTTCTGCAAAGTAGTAAATTTATCAGACTCATCAGAAACATGTGATTTCATAAACAAGGGACAGTTAGGTCTAATATGTCCTGAAACTCCACAATGATGGCAGACTGGACAAAACTTAGATTTCTCAGAAGAAAAATTTTTGACCAAGGGTGGTGCCACAGACTTATAGTTTTCACCAATTTCAGAACAAGGTTTTGATGACTCTTTCACAAAACAAGTTTCTTTTGATATTTCACCAGAAAAACCCAGACCAGTAGTTCTAAACTGAGACCCTGATTGAAGTAACATCTTCACAGCTTCAGAGCTACCTTCAAACTTGGAAAATTTGCTATGAGACTCATCTAACTTGACCTGCAAATTATTCATATTATCAAGATAATTATCTCTGTCAGATTCACAAGACAACAGATTCAATTTTAAATTTGCAATTTCCTGCTTCAAGAAAATTTTTTCAGAACCCCATTCAGTTTGAATTAGTTCATTTTGTAAAACCTGCAGTGAATTTGTTAGCTTGCAATTTTCTTCATTCCACAGTTTCTTAGAAGATTCTAACAAAACATCGGATTTCTCAATTTGAGCTTCAAGAGTTTTATTGGAAAGTTCTAGCTGCCTCATTTTTAAGTTCATCCCTTCTAAAACATCGCACAACTGAGAATACTTATCAAGCAATTCAATATAATCATTAGTTTGAAAGTCACATTCACAGTCATCTGAGTCAGAAGAAAAAGAGGCCATGAGAGCCACATTTTTTTCAGCAATGTCTTCTTCATCATCACTCCAGGAAGTTTTTAACGCCCTTTTTTCGAGAGACTCCCTGTACTTCTTATTACCACAGTCAGCAGCTAAATGACCAAAACCACCACAATCATAACATTTAGGTTTAGAAGAACTGCCTTTAATTTCAGATCGATTACCTTTTTGATCAGAATGAGTAAAATTACCTTTTGACGAAGAGCCATTTTGATCTTTCTTAGAAAATGAGTCAGAAGGATTTCTTGAGGGAGAATTTTTCTTACTCAAAAATTTTCTGAATTCCTTTGTTAATAAGGCATATTCAGTAGCTCCATAATCCTTCTCAGCTTTATCAGTTTTAATGACAGATTTAAACGCAATATTTTTTGAAGCCTTCTTTTCCCTAGAATCCTCCTCAATTAACTCCTGTTCAAATGCTTTAAGGTTACCTATTAATTCTTGAAGAGAATAGGTAACAAGATCATGAGCTTCAGAAATGACAGTCTTCTTTTCCCTGTAGCGTCTAGGAAGAGACCGAAGAATTTTCATAACAATATCATCTTCAGCAATGGCCTTTCTTGGATTTACACTTTTAATAGAACTAGTGATAGAAATCACTCGTTTATAAAAATGATCAACACTTTCATCGTTTTTCATCTGTAAAGAATCAAACTCGTGTAAAAGCAATTGTAATTTGTGTTTTCGGATTTTAGCATTACCTTCATAAGAGGTTGCTAAAGTATCCCACACTTCTTTTGAAGTTTCACAGTGCTTGATCTGCACCCTCTCATCCTCAGAAAGAGCAATGAATAGAGCATTCATAGCTTTATTTTCAGCCTCACTGTAAGCAATTTCTTCAGGAGTCCATTTCGAAAAAGGAGTTTGAACAAAAACATTTTTTTCTTTTTCAACTGTTGGATGAGTCCAACCATGTAGAATGCATTGCCAAGCCCTAGAATCTTGAGCAGAAACAAATGCTTTCATCATGCCTTTCCAGTCCTCATACCCTTCACCTTTGAAAGCAGGAGGGGTATTTACTGAAGTACGTTCCATCTAATAAAAATCTAAGGATCTCACTTAAATCAAGAAGTGACCTGCTCTGATACCAATTGAAATTACCAGATGGAAAAAGATAAACAAACAGAAGTTTAAGAACAGAGTAAGAACAGAAAGAACACGAGTTTAACTATAGTGGAAATCTCATGTGAGATTAAAAACCACTACGAGACTTTTGAGTAGTCCACACTATAAACTGAATCCACTATGATTGATCAATTATTACACTTATCAAGTTGAGATGTTTAACACAATCTCATTTCAAGCATCAACACAGCTAACTTGATAACAAGTAGTAATCAAATGAACTAACTAGTAGAGACAGCAACTTGATTATTTCACCTTTGAAACCAAGTTTCCTACAATCACAGATCACACAAGTGAGAAATGACAGAGGACACAAATCAAAAGAAGAAACCAAGAAGAATAAGAGTTCACAAGAACTGCTAATTGATATAAAAGATATGCTCACAAAAGCTATCTGTGCATATGCATACGCCTGCAATTTATAGAGAAGACTCCCCCATAGTTTACGCCAAGATTTGCTAATCTGATAGGATACAGAAAATTCAAACAGGAGAGAGAAAGCCTTATCAAGAGGTTAGCAATATTAATCGAATATCTCATATGAAAGTCAAACAAACTCAATTAAATAACTTCCATAAACATAGGAGAGCAAAAAGGAATCAGATTCATATTTACAGCAATTTTAGGAAATTGCTCAGTACACCCATTTTGGTCTTTCCTAGTAGGACCAGGAAAGACATGGTTGTGTTGAGTTTCAAACAAAAGCTGATCCAGCTTCTTACACACTCAGACCTTAACTACTCCCTAACTAACTCTGCTTGTGAACTCTTGGGGTCATTGCACCTCCAATCACAACCTCATGTACTGGAATGCAAATACTTTATGATTTTTTGAAAAACGGTTTTTGATTTCTCAAGCTCTAAGATTTATAATCACTAGGAAGACTTAGAACAGTAGAGAGTAAGAACACAGCCAAGCTGATATTCTTCAATAATAACAAAAACACAAATAAAATTGACCACCAAGCAAGTGTAAATGCAATATGGGTTTTGAAAGATTGTTCAAGCCAATGCTCTAAGATTTATAGTCACTAGGAAGACTTAGAGCAAGCGGGCTTTATGAACTGAAAATCATATAAAAGATGATCTTCACAAATACAAAACAAAGACACAAAAACAACCACCAAACAAAGGAAACTTTGCTTGGTATTTATAGGCCAAGGTGTGTACTAAGAGAGCATCACACTTGCCAATGAATTTCAGAAAGTTTGGACTGATGTGTTTGGCTTAGATCCTGTTGAAAACCTTTGAGGACAAAGCCAAGCACTAGTGGACAAAACCAACTTTCCGAAAATGGCTAACTTTTCATAAGAGGGAAAAAGGTTTTGCAAAAGTATTCAAAAGGAATGTTAACATGTATGAACAAGCAAAACAGCTTCCTCCTAGGATCAGACAGCCTACTATCAACTGCATAGGTAAGTGTATCACAAACCAAACATAAACAAATGGACCTTGAAAACATCAAGGTCACGGGTTGAAGCATTTCTTCACCCTTTGATAGTTTGAGCGCCAAAAACATCACATGCTTGGCTAGCTGTTTGAATTTTGAAAAGCAAATCGACTGGAAACAACTGGAAATGCATTGAGAAGATAAATCACAGTTTTCAAGACGATTTGAACAAAGCATAAAAATACCCAGAAAACTCGGGTACAAAGCAGTACTCCTATCCTTAGTAGAAGACATAGGATACAAAGTGGTACTGCTATTCTCAGTGAAAACATGATATGAATATGCATGAATATACCTTAGTTTTCTGAGGTTGTGTTGGGCCTTGAACTAGTTGGGCTTCAATACTTCACTTGTACTTGTGCTGGGACTCATCATACTACATCTTGGGCTGTGTTTTGATCCATAATGAGGACTGCCAACATCTTTATACTTACAGAGGTAATCCCACTCATCAACTAACTTATTGGTCAATACTCTGTTAAATCCATCCTACAAATTTCTGTACGAGTTATTAGCAATAGCCCATCTAAATTCTAGTGATCCTCTGAATATGAATATACAGGTTACGAACATGGCTCCTGCTGCGTCTTCTTCTACTGCTGCTCATGTCCTCCCTCTACACAAGTATAATGTCTTTTTAAGTTTCAGAGGTGTGGATACCCGCTTAAAATTGATCAGCCATCTCTATGCTGCTTTGAAGGAGAAGAAAGTCCTCACCTACATGGATGACAAGTCACTTGAGAGAGGAGATGAACTTGGACCTGCCTTAATGAAAGCAATCGAGCAATCCAAGCTTTCGATAATCATTTTCTCAAAAAACTATGCTTCTTCTGCATGGTGCTTAGATGAACTTGTGCATATACTGAAATGTAAAGAAGCTCATGGACAACTTGTTTTACCGGTTTTCTATGATGTCGATCCTTCACATGTACGGGGGCAGAAAGGGACTTATGCAGATGCATTTGCAAAACATGAAGAGAGATTCAAGTACAACATGGACAAGGTCCACACACGGAGGGAGGCATTGACAAGAGCAGCCAATCTATCTGGATTTCATTCACATTCACAAAAAATCAGGTAATTAACAAACTTTGTAACTTTGTTGTCGTAGTTTCTGCGAGTTACGATCTGATTTATTTATTGAAGCTTAGTTATCTTGCTAACTCTATGATTTGTTATCTTGATCCATGTATACCAGGAATGAGAATGAATTAGTTGAGACAATTGTGGAGGATATTTTGACTAAACTGAATCGAAAATTGTCATATGCTGTAAAGGGCCTGGTTGGGATGGAAAAACACATTCAACAACCAGAGTTGTTGTTATGCATTCCTGCACAAGGTGTTTGCTTCCGCACAGTAGGTATTTGGGGTATGGGGGGTTGTGGTAAGACCACCCTTGCTGATGTGGTTTTTCACCGAAACTCATCTGAATTCGATGCTTGTGTGTTTTTAGCAAATGTTAGGGAACAATCAGAGAAATATGGCCTTTATCATTTGCGAAATGAACTTCTTCGCCAGTTGTTAAAGGAAGAACATTTAAGTATTGGCTCTCCATCCATAGGGCCAAGTTATATCATAGATAGGCTTTCTCGTACAAAAGTCCTTGCAGTTCTTGATGATGTGAGTGACTTGAGCCAATTAGAATTTTTACTTGGAGATCAAGTTCAGTTTGGCCCTGGAAGTAGAATTATTATAACAACGAGAGATAGGCGCGTATTGAAGAAGAGGGTGCATGAGGATCATATCTACAAGGTGAATCTGTTGTTCAATCATGAAGCTCTTCAGCTCTTCCAATCGATTGCATTTGAAGATGACTCTTCTATAGAAGGTTATTCAAACTTGTCGGAAGAAGTGGTAGAGTATGCTGGATGCAATCCATTAGCTCTTAAAGTTTTGGCTTCCTCTTTCCTTCATTGCAAAAGTAAAAGAGTATGGGAAGAGGAATTGAAAAAATTGAAGAGATTTCCCAACAAAAAGGTGCAGAATGTGTTGAGATTGAGTTATAATGGATTAGAAGATAATGAGAAGGGGATATTTCTTGATATTGCCTGTTTTCTCAAAGGGGAGAATATAAGTGATGCAAAAACAGTGCATGGGTTCTCTCCGTTATCAGGAATTGATATTCTCATTGATATGTCTCTTATATCGATCGTAGAGAACCGTGTAGAGATGCATGATTTGCTGCAAGAAATGGGAAGGGCAATTGAGGGTGGTATGGAAGAACTTGGGAAACGCAAAAGATTGTGGAATGCTAATGATATCTATGAATTATTGCATAAAAACTCAGTAAGGCCACAGTCATTGACATTTTTCGAAACAGGAAGATTAATACTCATTTCCTAGTTTTTTTTTTTTTTTCCCGATCCTTTTGTAGATGTATGAAAATCTAATATTGAGTTCATTACTTCTCTATTGTACGCTTGTTTATACTTTGCTCTTGATTTGTAGGGAACTTCAACAGTTGAAGCCATATAACTTGACATGTCTAAGATTCGAGAGACACAATTGAGTCCTACAGCCTTCATGAACATGCAGAACCTAAAGTTGCTAAAGTTTTATGTACCACAACAAGTGCATGAGGAATGTAATAAACGTCAGAGGACTGTCAAGGAGAAGCTGCTGAGCTCGTTTTCTTGGCTTCCTATAGTCAAAGCATTTCAGTGTTTCCTTGCCAAATCCTTAAGATTGCTAGATTCGTTCGACAAGGTTTGCAATTATGATTATGAAGTTTTCAAGAAGTATTGCAAATTGCATTTTCCTGGAGGCCTCGAGTTTCCCCCTGAAGGGCTTAGATATCTCCACTGGGATGGATACCCTTGGAAATTTTTGCCATCAAAATATTTTCTGAAAACCTTGTTGAGATTCATATGCCCCATAGCCAAGTTAAGCAACTTTGGAATAATGCCCAGGTATGGATTAGTTTTACGTCTTCTTCATACATGTATCATGTAACATGTGTACTGTTTTGCTATTCTTATAATTTCTCTTTTTACTATTTTGCTAACAGAATCTTGGGAGTTTAAAATGTTTAAATCTTAGTGAGTCCCAACAACTGACTGAAGTTCCAGATCTCTCTGGTAGTCCATATATTGAGAGGATAGATCTAAGTTGGTGTACAAGATTGGTTCAAGCTCCTTCATATTTCAAAAATCTCAAAAATCTCAAGATTGGTTCAATTTTACCCCTTACATTTAACAAAGAAGTCAACATAAGTACCAAAGTGTCACATAAAACTTAACTTCAGGTACCAAACTGTCTTCTTTGAAACGTTGAGTACTAAAGTGTCCAATTGGACATACGTCAAGTACCATAGGAAGAATTTACCCATCCAGAAAACATGTTGATAACTTTGTAAGCCAAGATATCATTCCCAAAGTTTTTTAAATCTAAAATACTCTAGATATACACTGTTGGTGAGAATGCTTAGCAAATTTAAAAGCCAAAAATGCTTCAAAATTTGAAAGGTTTTAACTACCTGATGTAGGATGGATGGCAGCAAACATTGAAGAGCAGATCGACCGTTGCAAGTCAAAACCCGTTCGCCAGAGACGTCCGTCCGCCAAGGGTGGTTCATCCGCCAGACGTCGTCCGCCACCAAGGTTAGAGCCCGGTTTACTACAGTTTTGGCATCTAGCGTCCGAATGACGATTGTGATACCATTCCGGAAAGGGAACGACGCCAGGAATCAAACTCGTAGCTTTGCTACGATATGTGGGCCTTTTCGGGCTTTCGAGTTCGTTTAGGGCCTCAAAACGGCAGTTTAATATGTTTTCAAGATTTAAGTTTTCTAGTTTGTTTTGAATTTGTTTTGTTTTAAGTCCTTGGGCTTTTAGGTTTCCTTGTTAGTTGCCCTAGGGTTTCTTTTCAGTATTTAAGCATCCCTTTGGGATCACATACAATCAGTTTATCATATTTATCAAAACCCTAAGAGTTTGTCTCTTAATTCCTGGTGGATTCCAAACCGGTTCTATAGAGTACAACGTTGATTGTGCTCTCCATCTCTTGAGGGTTCGACGTTGATCAACCCTTCCACACTTCTACTGCGTCAGTTGGTATCAGAGCAGACTTTCTCCTGTCTCTTTTATTTACTTGACTAACCATGACCGATCAACCAGTGATCAGGGCAGATATGGAAGAGCTTACTGCGGCTTTAACCCAGTCTCTTACTGCTTTGACAAACCAGTTGGCAACCCAGATGACGAACTTAACAACCCAGATGACGAACCAGATGACGAATTTGGCTAATCAGGTCGTCAACAACAATAACAACGGTGGTAACAACGGTGGTAACAACGGTGTTAACAACCGGCGAAGAGGCTGGAGAAACGAAAATAACAGGTTTCCTCGAGGTGGACACAACACTAGCGGTTCAAGTTCTGAGTCTGACGAAGTCGAAGAGGAACAACATGAGCGTGCTGATCAGGATTACCGAATGAAGGCTGACATCCCGTTTTTCTATGGAACTATGGGCGTTGAGGAGTTTCTGGATTGGCAGATTGAAGTCGGCAAGTTCTTTGATGTCATGTGGGTTCCTGAGAACAAACAGGTCAAAATGGTGGCGTTTCGTTTGAAGAGTACTGCTGCCGTATGGTGGGATAAGTTGGCTCTTCAAAGGCAGAGACAAAGAAAAGGACCAGTCAAATCTTGGCGGAGGATGAAACAATTGATGATGGAGTGGTTCCTCCCAGAAGATTATGAGCAGATTCTATACAAGATTTATATCGAGTGTGCTCAAGGAACCAGAAGCGTGTCCGAATATACAACTGAATTCTTACGTTTTTCTGAACGTAACGATTTGGGGGAATCTGAAAATCAGAAGGTGGCACGGTACATCAGTGGACTGAAACTTTCTATACAAGAGAAAATATGACTGCAAACCGTGTGGACTGTAGCCGAAGCTTCAAACTTGGCTTTGAAGGCCGAGTTGATGGAGAAAGGGAATCGCAATTCATCTACAGTTCGTAGGTCCCCTTTTCAAAACAGCAATGAAGTAGGAAGCAGCAGTCAAGGATTCGATAAAGGGAAGAATGTGGCAGGGAGCAGTACAAGTAGGGAGCAAAACACCGCAACCAGGGGAGTTGGAAGTACCAATAGCGGATCCCAAGCTAAAGCACCTGTGCAGAAAACAGTTAATCCTTATGCTAAGCCTACTGGATTTAAATGTTATCGATGCGGGCAACCCGGTCATAGGTCCAACGAGTGTCCAGCTCGGAGAACAGTTGGGTTGGTGGAGAACGAAGAGGAAGAGGCTGATGCATATGATGATTATGATGAGGCTGAATTTGCAGAAGAGGAATCCGCAGAAAAGGTCAACATTGTGTTGCAGAGAATCCTTTTATCATCCAAAGAAGAGGGACAACGCAAGAATCTTTTCAAGACACACTGCTCTATTAACAACAAGTTGTGTGATATGATTGTGGATAACGGAAGTTGCGAAAATCTGGTGGCTCAGAAACTGGTGGAGTATTTGCAGCTGCCAACACAACCTCATGATATGCCTTACTCTCTGGGGTGGGTGAAGAAAGGCCCTCAAGTTCGGGTGACCCAAACGTGTAAAGTACCTATCTCAATTGGTAAGCATTATAAAGAAGAGGTACTTTGTGATGTTCTTGATATGAATGCTTGCCATGTCCTGCTTGGTCGACTCTGGCAGTTTGATGTCGACGTGACCTACAGAGGGAGAGACAATGTAATGATGTTTCATTGGGACCAACGTAAAATCGCCATGGCTCCTGTCTTGCACTTTGACAAACCTGCAGAGAAGACGAAGGGAGGAAACTTTCCTAATCATGACTCGCAGTGAGAAAGTTATGGAAGAGGCCTTCAAAGAATCGGAGATGTTCTGTGCAGTGGTGACTAAAGGCCTTTTGAGTACTGAACAAAAGGCAACAGAACCACCAGTGGAGGTGCAGGAGATGCTAAAGGAATTCACAGCTCTAGTTTCTGATGAGTTGCCTAACGAATTACCTCCCATGAGGGACATTCAGCATCAGATTGATTTAATTCCTGGAGCTAGTTTACCCAACCAACCACATTATCGTATGAGTCCCAAGGAGAATGAGATTCTGAGGGAGCAGATTGAAGACTTACTTAAAAAAGGGTTCATTCGCGAGAGTATGAGCCCTTGTGCTGTTCCAGTTCTTCTTGTTCCTAAGAAAGGTAACCAATGGCGGATGTGTGTTGACAGTAGATCCATAAATAGAATAACCATCAAATACAGGTTTCCCATTCCCCGTCTGGAGGACATGTTGGACGAGTTGTCGGGTTCACAATTGTTCTCAAAAACCGACCTTCATAGTGGCTATCATCAAATTCGGATCAGAACTGGCGATGAGTGGAAAACAGCTTTCAAGAGCAAGGATGGACTTTACGAGTGGTTGGTGATGCCTTTCGGAATGTCAAACGCACCAAGCACTTTCATGAGACTTATGAACCAGGTTCTTCGTCCTTTCATTGGATATTTTGTTGTGGTGTATTTTGATGATATTCTGATCTATAGTAGAAACAAGGAAGAGCACCTGGAGCACTTGCTACAAGTTATAAGAGTGTTGTAGGAAAACAAATTGTACATTAATCTCAAGAAGTGTACGTTTTGCACCAGCAAGTTACTCTTTCTAGGCTTTGTAGTGGGAAGAGAAGGAATACAAGTTGATGATGAGAAAATTTGTGCTATTAGGGATTGGCCTGCCCCAAGGAATGTGTCTGAAGTACGCAGTTTTCATGGTTTGGCCACTTTCTACAGGCGTTTTGTACGCAATTTCAGTACTATCACTGCTCCTATCACAGAGTGCTTGAAGAAAGGGAAATTTCAGTGGGGAGAAGAGCAAGAGCAGAGTTTTTCCCTAATCAAGGAAAAACTTTGTACAACACCTGTCCTAGCACTACCTGATTTTGACAAGATCTTTCAGGTTGAGTGTGATGCTAGTGGAGTGGGAATTGGGGCAGTTTTATCCCAAGAGAAAAGACCTGTAGCTTTCTTCAGTGAGAAATTGAGTGAGGCTCGTCAACGATGGAGTACGTATGACCAGGAGTTTTATGCAGTTTTTCGAGCCCTGAGGCAATGAGAACATTACCTGATTCAGAGGGAGTTTGTCTTGTTTACTGACCATCAGGCCTTAAAGTTTCTTAACAGCCAAAAGATTATTAGCAAGATGCATGCACGCTGGGTGAGTTTTTTACAGAAATTCCCATATGTGATTCAACATAAATCTGGTACTCTTAACAAAGTAGCAGATGCGCTGAGTCAGAGAGCGTCTTTGATGGTTACGTTGGCACAAGAGATTGTAGGCTTTGAAGTTTTGAAGGAGTTATATGCAGATGATGCAGATTTCAAGCAACTTTGGGCCAAGTGCAACGAGAATCAACCAGTGGCAGATTTCTATGTCAAAGAGGGCTATCTTTTCAAAGGTAACCGGCTTTATATACCAGTCTCTTCTTTAAGAGAAAAGGTAATCCGAGATCTGCATGGTGGAGGCATGGGAGGACACTTGGGCCTTGACAAGACTATTGCTAGCATATAAGAGAGGTATTTCTGGCCTCAGCTAAGAAAGGACGCTGGCGGCATTGTCAGGAAGTGCTACACTTGCCAGGTTTCTAAGGGTCAATCTCAGAATACTGGTCTTTATATGCCTTTACCTGTTCCTGATGATATATGGCAGGATCTTGCAATGGATTTTGTCTTAGGTCTGCCTCGTACACAAAGAAGAGTGGATTCTGTCTTTGTGGTGGTTGACAGGTTCTCCAAGATGGCACACTTTATCGCTTGCAGAAAGACTTCGGATGCAAGTAACGTAGCCAAGCTGTTTTTCAGGGAAGTTGTTCGTCTGCATGGTGTGCCTACGTCTATTACTTCAGATAGGGATACCAAGTTCCTCAGCCATTTTTGAATTACTTTGTGGAGAAAATTCGGAACCAGTTTGAATCGGAGTAGCACCGCTCATCCTCAAACTGACGGCAAACAGAAGTGACAAACAGGACGTTGGGGAACATGATCAGAAGTGTTTGTGGAGAGAAACCAAAAGGCCGGGACTTAGCTTTACCTCAGGTGGAGTTTGCTTATAACAGTGCTGTGCATAGTGCTACTGGAAAATCACCTTTTGCTTTGGTATATACCTCTGTACCTAGGCATGTGGTTGATTTGGTGAAATTACCAAGGGTTCATGGATATAGTGTGGCTGCTGCAAGCATGGCTGAAGATGTGCAAGCTGTTAAGATGGAAGTCAAAGCTAAGCTAGAGGCTACAGGAGCAAGAAATAAGGCTGCTGCGGACAAGCATCGACGAATTAAAGTGTTCAAAGAGGGGGATGATGTGATGGTATTTCTATGAAAGGAGAGGTTCCCAGTTGGAACTTACAACAAGCTGCAGCCCCGAAAATATGGGCCATTTAAGGTATTGCGGAAGATCAATGATAATGCTTATGTTGTTGCTCTTCCAGATTCCATGAATATTTCCAATACCTTTAATGTGGCTGACATACATGAGTATCGAGAGGATGAGGTTCTGTATCCAGAAGAGAACTCGGGGTCGAGTTCTTCAGAGGTGGAGGAGACTGATGTAGGATGGATGGCAACAAACATTGAAGAGCAGATCGACCGTTGCAAGTCAAAACCCGTTCGCCAGAGACGTCCGTCCGCCAAGGGTGGTTCATCCGCCAGACGTCATCCGCCAGGGGTGGTTCATCCGCCAGACGTCATCCGCCAGACGACATCCGCCAGACGTCGTCCGCCACCAAGGTTAGAGCCCGGTTTACTACAGTTTTGGCATCTGGCGTCCGAATGACGATTGTGATACCATTCCGGAAAGGGAACGACGCCAGGAATCAAACTCGTTGTTTTGCTACGACGTGTGGGCCTTTTCGGGCTTTCGAGTTCGTTTAGAGCCTCAAAACGGTAGTTTAATATGTTTTCAAGATTTAAGTTTTCTAGTTTGTTTTGGATTTATTTTGTTTTAAGTCCTTGGGCTTTTAGGTTTCCTTGTTAGTTGCCCTAGGGTTTCTTTTCAGTATTTAAGCATCCCTTTGGGATCACATACAATCAGTTTATCATATTTATCAAAACCCTAAGAGTTTGTCTCTTAATTTCTGGTGGATTCCAGACCGGTTCTATAGAGTACAACGTTGATTGTGCTCTCCATCTCTTGAGGGTTCGACGTTGATCAACCCTTCCACACTTCTACTGCGTCACTACCTGTATGCATCTCATGTTTTTTTTAGTAACTAAGCTGAAATGAAAATTGTAAAACTAAACGTACAATTAGGCATCTCTCAAAAGTGAACAATACTGTTCAAATCAAACATCGTCTCCATTGTGCATGGCTATAGTTGGACTAGTCTAGAAGGTTTTGCCATGCAACAGCAGTAAGAAAACTAGAACAGAATTCCTACAGCTGTCCTCATCCTGATTATCAAGTAGTAACAGATCGAGCTAATTGATTGAAAGCCCTTCTAAAACGCTGCCATATATATTTGGCAAAAGAAACATTTAGTTCTTGTGGATATAGTTGTTGGGAAAACAAAACACAAAATTCTTTGCTATTTACCAAAAACAAAGAAGTAAACATTTTGCGGACAGAGTTACCCACTTTGTAATATCTGTGTTTTGGTTTTCTTCGTTTCTTCTTCTTCTTCCAATCTGGCTATCTTTCATGGTGACCTGAAAATACCCATGCGAACCGGTGTAGCCTCCATCCGAAACCTCTCCAGAAAATGGGGAAAATATAAGAAGAAATTGGCTTCCAGTGAAGAACCCAAAGTTATAGACAACAGTGTAGCCGTTGAGGTAAAATATCTACATCCTTGACGTCGTGCAAGAAACATCTTTTTTCATAAGAGATCCGATCTTTAAATGTTTCGTTTCAACTTTCAAGAGAAATGAATAGAGATTATATAGGTCAGATGTTCGATTACATGTATTGTTACCTTATTACATGCATGCATGGACGTATTTACATAAACTGATCATCTGAGGATTGATATTGATCAGGAGGAGGGCAAGGATGGTTCAGTCCGGGACCAGAAAAGTATGAATGGATTTCAATATCAAAGCTTCATGATTGGCAGTGTTTGACACTTCTTAAGAACTTCTGTAAATCTCTCACAAGCTCTGGTAAAGTGATCTTTGCTACAATATCTGAGAGAGTGAGAGCGAGTAGCGGTTATATCGACAATGCAATGCGGATTTAAGAAGAACAAAGAAGAGATGAAATCGGCACGGTGCTGAGCAAAAATTTCAATTGTATGAAGTGTAAAATATCACCCATCGTAATCTCACTCATACTCATTAATCGAATAGAGTTTTAATTATTTCGGGTTGGAGCCAATAAAAACAGAATGTGTCTTTGAATTACAATCCCTTATTACAAGGGAAAACATTTTGATTCCACCTATAAAGAAACCAATGTGAGTTTGTTTGTTTTTGTGGTTGCACCCGGAATTTATGGTGGGTTGCCTATGTACCCTGAAAGGGATCAAGCCATTCGTAGTTCAAGAGTTCCAATGAGTGAATGACTCAATGGAGGGCTTTGATTTTGGAGTGTGAGTAGTGTTTGGACGAATTTGGTGTAGGAGAACCAGAAATTCGATTTTGTGTTTAGGACGCGGTTGCATCTAGATAAATTTGGTTTTAGATCGCCTACATTCCCTTTGCGGGATCAAACCACATGTAGTTCGAGGCATTTGAGATTTAAATGGGTAGGTGGCCCATTTGTTTGGAATTCGTGTTTGAGACATTTGTGAGAGTTTAAAGCCCACGAGTATGCTTTCGAGCAATATTGGAATGATTTGCTTTTTCTGGTGCTTGAGTGAATTTGACTGTAGGGCCAATGATTCAGATTGGTTGAATTTGTCTGGCGAAGTCAGGGATTCGATTTGAGATATATGGTTGCATCTAGTGGGTCGCTAGATTGCCTACGTACCCCTTTTGAGGGATCAAACCGACCGTAGTTCATACATTTGGGTATTTGGATTTGGACAACCGTAGTGTTTTGAAATCTCTCCACTTCGGACTTTTTATTTTCGACTCGGTCCCGAAGAAGGCGACACATGACTTGGGTGGCAGCATATTAGAAATTGCTTTTTTATTGAACAATAGCACGCCCACCACTTGTTCGACGAAAGGCCAGACACGACTTCTACAACGCTATTTTGCTAAATTTGAGCAGAGGTAGTCCTCTTGAGGTTTTCATCACTTCTTCGTTGCTCTGTGCTTTGCAATATTGTTTTATGGCATTGAAAATTGATCGAAGTGAATTGGGTGGACTTAGTGTAGAGACTGAATCTTGCTTGGGACGACATATGGTGAGCTTCTTCATTAATCCCTTTTTCTGTCCTCATGCACTCCAGATCAGCAAGTTGTGGCTATTGTCTTATTCCCTTCAATTAAACATGATTGAAGCTTTCAAATTTGGTCAGAACACCACCGCCCGGTTTTACTTTTGTTCTTTTATAATGTCACCTATTCAAGCTTTAAAAATTATTATTTTTCCGGTGGCCACAATTTGATTCGATGCACATATTGATTAAGCTCCATCTACTAGCACTGCAATCATATTTTTTGTTTGTGCTTTTGTCAAACCTTGCTACTGCGATTTGAGAAGACCTTAAATTTGACGAATGTTTCTGTCTGAATTCGTAGACTCACAGAGATCGGTAGAATTTGGTGTGATTCCTTCCTGCTAATCCTGCTAACTAAGGGAATACCGAGCGGGGCCGGTCTATTCCGCTCCGATGCCTAAGTCAGTATAGTTGGGATAAACTGATAACTTAAGCGGGAACAAGTAGTTGAAGTATTGATTACCTATTAATGAGGGTAGTTGAGACTCATATGTAGGCTGCCGGGCGTGAGAGCTGGCCTCACCCTTCGATGTGGGACTGACCCCCTTTTGCATATATTACTGGACTGTTTCGGCCCTTGTTTGGGGAGCTGCTATCCCCTGTCCCCTAGTCCCGCTCACCAGTAAGGTCCGCCCGGGTGCCGGATCAGGTGCTGGTACTGAACTTTCGGGCCTTGGACCGGGTCCAGGAGCCCTTGCTGCGGGTCTGGGGGTCTGGGTAGCCTCGCTTATGGCTACTGTCAACAAGTCCCCCAAGTTCCCGGTCAAGTGCTATCTTGAATGAGGACTAAAATCTGTCCTGCTTTACAGACCTGCATGGATGCTTACCCTACTGTGCCCTAGCCCCCCAAGTCCGCGTTTAAGATTGGGCTTGGCCGGGCTTTCGAATGAACCTGTTATGATGATGCGTAATGCGATGCGTGCATGGTTATGATGTTCATGCTGACAAATGCATACGAGCATGAGAATTGTTGCATGGTTATGATAATGTGGCGTTAAAATCCGTCGTGCCGTGCTATGTTCCGGGAAAACCCGGTAGATATTGTGCACGAGATGAACGAGTCCCCCATGTTTTAGAACCGTAGCCGCAGAGGGCAACGATTGATTTAAACAGTGGTTGACGAGGTGACACGGTATCAGCGGGAAACGTGTCCTGTGTTAGAGGAGTTTCCGGTGGGGTGGCGTGGCCAAGAGAGTCTCGGCAGCCGTCCCCATGTGTCCTGCTGCCTTTGTTCCTGTAGGCATATATGATGTGCATAGATTTTAGCTTGCGGGAAGAGTTGTCCTGTATGAGAGGATCAAGTCTCCCGGGGTGAAGCGGTCCTGTGTTGGTACCGATCAACATTCCCGATGGTTTCCCAGCCTTTGTTCTTACAGGCCTGAGGTATTGTGCAGGGTTTTTAGCCTGCGGGAAGAGTTGTCCTGTATGAGAGGATCAAGTCTCCCGGGTTTATAAAGTCCAGTGGTACATAGATCCCTTAGGTCGTACAAGGCTCCGTAGAAATTTCTCAGTTCGGACAACCGGTTATTCCGTTGGATAGCGATAAGCAAGTGCAATTATTGCCGGTGTGAAACCGCATCCAATAGTTGAAGCTGGATGGACCGACAACTAGGATAACCTTGAACTGGAGCATGCACTACGGTTGGAATATCGTAGCCTGTACATAATATTGCTGCAGGGTTTTAGCCTACGGGAAGAATTTTCCTGTGTTAAAGGAAGAGTTCTCCCGGGTTTATACCGAGCCGTTGTTGATTGACTGTAATGGTGGAATAGGTTCGACTGGTGGAATGCCCTGTACCGTTGGAATATATGGTGGAATATCCTGGACCGTTGGAATATATGGTGGAATGCCCCAGACCGTTGGAATATATGGTGGAATGCCCCAGACCGTTGGAATATATGGTTCTTGGGTTGTAGGCTCGTAGGCAGGATGGTTCGGTGAAGTTCCCTATTCTTTCAACTACCATTGGCATGCGAGGCAAGTGTCTGACATGCATTGAATGAAGGTTTTCCATCAGTCGCGTCAGTTATTATGGCCTGGGCAGTTACCAATACTAGGACACGTGTCGCCAGAAGACGGTGAGGGATGGATGGCCCGGATCCGTGGGCGTTTTACTTGCCCTACTGGGCAGTTTGGGGGAAACTCGATAGGCGCTCAGGATACTGGACCTGTATATAAGCCCCTACTACTTCGTGCATTTTTCCTTTGGTTTCAGAAGTGTTCACCTGCTTAGTCTACTTAACACAATTGCTCGGTGTTTTCCTCTTGAGTTGCTGGCAGAAGAGGAGTAGGACTTACAGGGTTCCTGGGGCCTTTCAGCCGATCGACGATCAATCGTATCAGTTGTCTGACCTGGAGAGGGATAGGATTGCGCGGGTATTTGGGTGCTGGTCGGACATGGAGCGGAGTTCCTACAATTTCATCAGGCGGGAGGTGCTAGAACTGTGTAACCTGGGGGGAATCCCGATGGGTGGTAGAATGTAGGTTGACTGTCTCTGATTCCGTTGAGTGAATTGGTGTTGTCTAACCTCTTTGCCTTGTGTTCTATAGGTGTATCTTCTCGGACGGCCATTAAAGCCCACGAAACGCTGTCGATGGACAATCAGGAGCTTGTCTCAAAGCTGAAGGAGAAGGGAGATGCCTCTGCGCAGTCCACGGTTGACCGGGGAACCGGGGAGTTGACCGTACATGATAAACCCGTTTCACTGGATGTTGCGGACGAGGATTACGTCTAAAAGACTGTAAAGACTCACACTACGGGACCCCAGGCTGTGTCTAGATCGGGAAAGACTGTTGGTGGGCCGTCCAAGCCCCAGGGTGGTGCTGCAAGGATTCCACACCGGTTGGGGCCGGTGCCAACTGTCACCAGGTCCCCACTGTCTGCCGCCCAATCTTCTTTACAGGTTGATCTAGGTGAGAGGAGGAAGAAGTCTCGGAAGCTGCCGGCCTCAGTGCTAGTTACTTTTACCGGCCGGTCGGCTGGCGAGAGTTTGGCCAAGCGGCTAAAGCTGATGAGTGGTGGGACCACTTCCACCCGAGGCAAGGTTCCTGCTGTCGGTAGCTCTTCCGCTGCCGGCACAGAGAAGTCTCCGCCTACGGAGCTGGGACCTGAGCACGGCTGTCCGGACGAGCCTTTCTTTCAGAGCCTGCTCAGGGATATGAAAGGTATGGAGCTGGACAAGGCTGGGGCTCCGGAGGGGTGTTTGGAGGATCACCGGTTAAAGAGCCGGGAGATGGCCCTCTAGGTAAGAATAATTTGCCATTGGTATCCGTTAGCATTAGTTGGTGCTTGGTTATTTTCTAACCGGTGCCTGTCAAACTGCAGCTGGTGTACCACTTGTATCAGTCAGATGCAAGTGAGGAGTTGCCTAAGCTGAAGAAGCAGGTGGCGGAGTTAACTAGCGCCCGGGAACTCCTAGAGGTAGAGAAGTCCAAGCTCCAACGAGAGAAAGCCTGGTTGGAGGAGAGGGCCGAGTTGGAGACCAAGGTCGAGGAACTCCAACGGTAGGTGGCGACGGGCTCCGCTTCTGCCGGCGGGCCGGTCGATGAGAATGACCACGAGGTTTATCAGCGGACGATTAAGAAGTATCAAGAAAGTGATGAGCTTCTTGACCTACTGGAACGGGCCCGGGAGGCGGGGATAGCCGACGCTTTTGACGACTGGAAGGCTAAGGGCTATCTTGATATTTCAAAACTATCGCCATCGCAGGCGGATGAAGAAGAAGCGCAAGAAGGAGATACCGTGCCGCTCGGTGAACCTGCCACGGGTGATACCGACGCTGAAGGAACTCCTGTTGACGAGGAGGAGCAGGCGGAAGTCCCCTAGCGTACATATATATATATTTTTTTTAGCCACCGGGTTTGCTTCCGGAGGCGTAGTCCATTGTAGACGTTGATATGAGTTTTTAATGAATGGAGATTTTGCATGAGCCTGTGTTACGCATGTTTCAATTTTCTCTTTTGACCTGGTTGCCAACGATTTACCTTTATACTTAGTTGAAAAAAAGTTGGAGTAGACTTGTGAAATTACACCCATTTAAGATTAAGCCCGGTTACACGGGGAGAGTTTTCCCGGAGCAGATTGTGCGGTTTCGCGCAGTCCTTTGGTGCCGGGTCATCCTTAATACTGTTGCAGTTTGCCGCGGCGGAGCAGTCCCTCTATTGTCGTTCTTAGGGCAAGACATTCATTTGTCCGGTGCGTGTCTTCATTGTGGTAGGAGCAGTACTTACAGGTCTGGGCCCTGGTCAGGTGCCCCTTCGGGTGCTTTCTCTTTGGCGGCGGAGGGATGTCGTTCCCGTTCTCGTACATGATATCCTCGTAGGAAGAGGTCAAAGTAGAGAATACCTCTTGTCGTCCTGCTGTCATGACCGTTAGGGGGCGGGTTTGCTGCTGGTAGGATGGGAGGTTCCCTGCTCGTTGGGAAATGTCGACATAGTCCCTCCGGCGTTGCTGGTTCCCCCAACCTCTTGGTCTTTTATCGGTCGAGGCTCCTCGATCTTGGCCCTGCTGCCAGTTTTTGGCTTCCTGTTAGGTGGGTTCGTGCTCTTCCTGCCTTCTCTTGTGTTGATGACTCCCGTAAGTTTTGTGGTCTTCTTGGGCGTGCCTGATAGTCATCGCCATCAGTTCGTCGTAACCCTGCGGGATCTCCACTCGCACAGCGTACGAGAACTTTCCGGGCCGGAGACCTTGCTTGAAAGCTGATTCGGCAATCCCTTTGTCCAGGTCCCTGACCCCGGCGGTGGCCGTTTGCCATCGGTTAACAAAAGCTCTCAGCTCTTCGCTGTCTGCCTGCCTGCAGTTAAAGAGGACAGTCGAGGTCCGGGCCCCTTCGACCCTTAATATGAACCGGCCCACGAATCTATCGGCCAGTTGCTCGAATGCCTCTATAAAGTTCGCCGGTAGTTCGTAAAACCAGCTGAGCGCCTCTCCGAATAGGGTCTCCTGGAATATGTTGCAGCAAACGGCGTCGGAGTAGCCCTTAGCACACATTTGGGACCGGAAGCTGTCCAGGTGTTAGTATGGGCAACCGGCCCCGGAGTATGTAAGCTTTAGCAACTTTTGGGTGCCGGATCTTCCGGATTCTAGAACCCGGAGTGAGAAGGGTTCGGCCCGCTCGTTAATTCGTGCGCTCTCTGGCGGTCTCGCAGCCTTTCTCTCGTTGGCCTCCATCTGGGCCTTCATATCTGACTCCGAGTCAGATAGTATCTGCAGTGCCCGTGAGGTCGAGCTGATGGTATCTTCCTCGAACGAGCCGCTGTTCCTCCGAGGGGCTGGGACGATCTTTGGTGGCACCGTGTCTGCCGGGAACACGTCTCCCGCCACGCCGGTGTCCCTCTCCCCTCCTGATGACTGGCCCACTTTCTGGTGTATAGGCTCTTTTGTGTGTGGCGCGAATGATTTTGCCAGAGCGGCATTGCGTTGCTGGCCTCTTTCCAAGGCAGCCACCAGTGTGGCATTAACCGCTTCCATATCTTGATACCTGGTGGTGGCTTTTGCCCTGTCTCGGTTGCTCCACTCGCACAGCGTACGAGAACTTTTCGGGCCGAAGACCTTGCTTGAAAGCTGATTTGGCAATCCCTTTGTCCAGGTCCCTGACCCCGGCGGTGGCCGTTTGCCATCGGTTAACAAAAGCTCTCAGCTCTTCGCTGTCTGCCTGCTTGCAGTTAAAGAGGACAGTCGAGGTCCGGGCCCCTTCGACCCTTAATATGAACCGGCCCACAAATCTATCGTCCAGTTGCTCGAATGCCTCTATACAGTTCGCCGGTAGTTCGTAAAACCAGCTGAGCGCCTCTCCGGATAGGGTCTCCTGGAATATGTTGCAGCAAACGGCGTCGGAGTAGCCCTTAGCACACGTTTGGGACCGGAAGCTGTCCAGGTGTTGGTATGGGCAACCGGCCCCGGAGTATGTAAGCTTTAGCAACTTTTGGGTGCCGGATCTTCCGGATTCCAGAACCCGGAGTGAGAAGGGTTCGGCCCGCTCGTTAATTTGTGCGCTCTCCGGCGGTCTCGCAGCCTTTCTCTCGTTGGCCTCCATCTGGGCCTTCATATCTGACTCCGAGTCAGATAGTATCTGTAGTGCCCGTGAGGTCGAGCTGATGATATCTTCCTCGAACGAGCCGCTGTTCCTCCGAGGGGCTGGGACGATCTTTGGTGGCACCGTGTCTGCCAGGAACACGTCTCCCGCCACGCCGGTGTCCCTCTCCCCTCCCGATGACTGGCCCACTTTCTGGTGTATAGGCTTTTTTGTGTGTGGCGCGAATGATTTTGCCAGAGCGGCATTGCGTTGCTGGCCTCTTTCCAAGGCAGCCACCAGTGTGGCATTAACCGCTTCCATGTCTCGGTTGCTCTCTACCGGCAAGCAGTTTACTTCCGCTCGCATCTCTTCTATCTCTCCCGCCATATCGTACTGGCCGGGATTGGAGACATTGTCCGGGTTGTCGCTGCTGGGCAGCCAATCTTCCCCTCTGTTTGGGGCCGCGGGGGACGTCGGTGCGGGTTCCAGGCCCAAGACTTGGCGATCATCCGCCGGGCCCTTCCCGCGTAGATCTCCGTCGCGTTTACTAGACGTACCGCCTGGATCCCGGTTGGTAACAACGTTCTAACTGCCACCCCCAGCGGGCTACTCCTGCCTCGTCCTCGGGATTTGGACTAGCACCGGCTCCAGAACCCACTGGTCCTCTGGATTTATTCTCCTCCTGTCTCCTATACTTCCGGACATAGTTACTTCGTAACCCGGGCGGACATATACCCTTCCTGCTAGTAGGACAACACAATCTTTTTGAACTCTTCCCATAGACGATGCCAATTATTTCTGTCTGAATCCGTAGACTCACAGAGACCGGTAGAGTTTGGTGTGATTCCTTCCTGCTAATCCTGCTAACTAAGAGAATACCGGGCGGGGCCGGTCTATTCCGCTCCGATGCCTAAGTCAGTATAGTTGGGATAAATTGATAACTTAAGCGGGAACAAGTAGTTGAAGTATTGATTACCTATTAATGAGGGTAGTTGAGACTCATATGTAGGCTGCCGGGCGTGAGAGCTGGCCTCACCCTTCGATGTGGGACTGACCCCCTTTTGCATATATTACTGGACTGTTTCGGCCCTTGTTTGGGGAGCTGCTATCTCCTGTCCCCTAGTCCCGCTCACCAGTAAGGTCCGCCCGGGTGCCGGATCAGGTGCTGGTACTGAACTTCCGGGCCTTGGACTGTGTCCAGGACCCCTTGCTGCGGGTCTGGGGGCCTGGGTAGCCTCTCTTATGACTACTGTCAACAACGACCTTTATGTGCAGGCAGAACGCAAAGACAAAACTTGCAATATCTCAGAGCTTCGACTTCATAACAAGGTTTGTGGAGACAGAGTTTCGACATGGGCACCAGAGATGCTGTTTCGACTTGATCATCGGGACGCTGCCCGGAATAGTCTTGTCATCGGGACGCTGCCCGTAATTGGTCTTGTCATCGGGACGCTGCCCGGAATTGGTCATCGTTGAGAGGCTTGTGAACACAGAGGAGAGGGAGAGAGACTCACCCTTTGTAGCGGCCGTAAAGCTTCGACTACTTGCTTCTGAACCTCGTCCTCATTTGCAGCAGAGCTTCGGCTATTCTTTTCTCCTTGTTCTTCGTCTTCTTTGCTTTCTTCAGCCTTCTCGCGCTCCTTTTCCTTCTGCTTGCGTTGGTCTTTCATCTGCTTCTGCGTAGCTCTCCTCCCGTTTCTCTTCTCTCTGCCCCTTTTTCTTCTTTTCTTGTAGTGCTTTTATAGTGCACGGGTGTTGAGTTCAACTTTTAATTAACTTGAAGGGTGTTGGAGTTCCACTTGAATTGAACTTGTTTGGGAACGTCCCCTCCCAACAACCTGTATAGAATTGTATTTGGAAGTGCATTTGTAGCCTTTCAAATAAAGTAGAAGTCTGATGCGTTAAAAACCCAACAGAAAGCAACTTGATCATTCTCCTCCCTTTTTTTTTTGCTAGAGTTTCAGCAGCTATCAAACTCGTCCATTTTTCATTAGAGGGATAAAATGATAAAGCACTCCTATTTTCTTGCAATATGTGATTTTTTTTCAGTTTCAACACACGGGCGGATTTAAAAGCAGAAATCTGATGAAAGTTCGTTTGGATTTAATAAGAAAGAGATGAACAAATATAAACATGTCCCAAAATCTTGTACAAACAAAATAACAATGAAACCATTACATCAACTTTAAGAACTCTTCCTTGATATCAAACAAGGGAAACAGAGGCATAAAACCTGAATACAACCAGAGTAACACAGCCACACCAATAGCAAGTAAGTTGAACTAACACCAATAGCAAGTAAGTTGAGATAGGTATAGAGATTCCATGGAAGCTGTTGTAAGAAATGGTTGCTGACTTCACAGTTCCTTTGCTCTTTTTGTTTGGCTTTGCTGGAAGTCCTCTGGTTGTATAGAGGTCTTATGATTCTGTTTCGGATTATTAAGAGAAACATAATACTAGCTGGAGATATTTTCAAACATAAAGAAATACATCATGGAGAGTTGTACAAATCACACTTCGGGAAGCAAATGCCATCAGCTACCAAAGTACATTGGTGATTCATGGATCTAAATACATTATCTCTAGATTCGGTGAGGCACGCCTGAACTGAAGCAACCTTTCAACTACATGGAAAGAATTTTGGAGAACAACAAGACCCTGATTTTCAGCAGCAGCATCAGATTCCCCAGGCACAACAGTCAGCGTCTCAAGTACTGACGAACTTACAAGCAGAAATCTGATAAATTCTAGTTCAGCTTCCACACTAGTTGTGCGATATAATTTCACATGTCGCAGTTGGTTGAATGAACAACTCCGGTTGTCATACAGCCAGGGGTTCACTACTCCCACATCAGCTTGATTTTGGTACCCCATAGCTTTAATGTTAAGTGTTTCTAGAGCAGGCGAGCTTCTCAGAAGGCAGAGAGCAATTGAAACATCATCCACCTCATCAAAGAACATGCTTATGTCAAGAACTTTCAGAAGTAGAAATGGTTTAGGCAGCTTTTCTGGCAAAGCACCACCAGCCAGATAATTTCAAAAAGGACCAGCTAATATGGAGACTCTGAACCTGAGGCAGGTCATCAAAAAACTTGAGCAAATTGCCAGAACTAGGATGATCCTGTGGGACTAATAAATCAATGTAAACAACAGCAAGTTTCAATGTATTCACAATACTCAATTCCTTAAAAATACCAACACAGTGTAGGAATAGAAGATTGGGTGCATCAATCTTGAGTTGGCTGAAACCTCTACATTCCTTGAAACTCAATCTCTCAAGCAGAGGACAACAAACAATCAAATGCTCAAACACATCCTGGGCCAGTGTAACATCCTCAAAATGAAGGCTTTTCAAACTCCTGAACCCTTTAAATGTTGAAGGGGGTTCTAGCAAACAGTTACTCAAATCAAATGAATCAAATCTTGATATGAAAACACACAAGAAGGCATCTTGTAACACTTAAGTATAGAGCATTTAAGGATCAGCTCTCTGATGGGGTGTCTTGACAGAAAAAGAATCCACCTATCAATATCTCTGATTTTTTTGGGTCCTTGACTAAGCTGAAACTTATTTATAGGGCCAAAGTGACTCAACAGCACATGATTAACAATGTCGGAGCTGCACAAGTGATGAAACACAAGACATGGAAGCATAGTAAATTTGTACCTCCAGTTGCTAGACAAAACACTCGTCCTCGCTCCTTCCTTGATTGGCAATTTGACAGTATTGTCTAAAACCTCATTTGGTAAGTCGCTGATTCTATCTAACTCCACCTCCATATTCAAACTAGGACTTGGAAGATCCTTCATAGATACTCAAGTATCAATAAAAATTCATTAGTCTAATCTAATACCATTACCCATAGGGTTATAAGATCATTTAGACTGAGACCCAAAGACAAACAATTCCAATTCCAATTCCAATTCCAATTCCAAACTTAACGCATATACTTCAACAGCAATCAGAAACTTTCGCTACCACCGTCAACAGATATATGAACTTATATGAAATTGAGACAAGCAACTCACCAATGACTTCACATTAGATTCATAAACTTGAGAGAAAGAGATTCCGTCTTCACTCTTCAGAGATGAGTGTCTTCTTGTTAGGATTCGAAGGAGGAAGAATTAGAGAGCGAGAGTGGGTAGCTACCTAAAGAATCCGGGCCGCAGTTGTTGGGTAAATTAAATTGGGCCATATTCGGTTGCATCCTATAAAGCACGAACACGGACACGAGTGTCCAATACGGACACGATTCGATACGCGGACACGACAAAATAATTTTTTTTAGACACGGACACGTGGTTGACACGTTAATTAAATATTATTTTTAATATATATATATATATATATATATTTTCTCTCCCTCTCTCTCTCTCTCTTTTTCTCCTTCCTTTCTCTTTCTCTCTCCCCGACTCTCCTTCCTCTTTCTCTTTCTCTCTCCCCGACTCAGCCGAGCCCCTCCACCGACACAGTCGCCACCTCAGGCTAGCTCCACCTTCCGGCCACTGTTCGGCTCGCCTCCGGTGCCGTTCGACTCGTCTCTCCTCCCTCGTCACGTCTGTGGTGGTGATTTAAGGAGAATCACCGCCGTTTAGGCGTACGAAGATCGAGAATGTTTGACTGTGTCGAACCGAAGCTCCTTCCTCCGGCCACCAATCGACCCGATTTCGGTCGGCAATTAAACGTCTCGGCTTGTGTAGCAATTTCACGAAAGGAATTGATCTACTTTGATCCAGGTAAGGAGAATTTTTGAATTGAAATTTTAGGGTTTTGATTCTGCCCTAAACCCGATTTCTGAAATGTGAAAGTCCCCGCGTGTCCAACCCCACATGGACACGCGCGTGTCGAAGCCATGTCTGAAATGCAGTACGCGTGTCCTGGCGTATTGCGGCGTGTCCGTGCGTGTCCGTGTCCAATACGTGTCCAATACGCGATACACGAACTGAGAGACGTGTCCGTACTTCATAGGTTGCATCGTATACATAGGGGTATAATGGCCTTTTTCTTAACGTATCTGAAAGAATCCGATCATTTCCGGCACGTTCCCAAGTGTCAAAAGATTATGAAGCGCTCGAATAATAATCAGATAGTTGCCGGATATGCCCCAATAAACGGTGGAGACTGAATGGAAAAGTTAGTGAAAAGACGATTTTACAAACCCCCCCCCCCCCCCCTTTTTGTTTTTGGGTTCTATTTGCACCTTCAAAAGTGATGTGTATACCTCCACTATTTATATACATCCATTTCACTTTTTAACTTGTGAGAAAACCTAAGTGTACCTCTTCTTCTTTACTATAATGCCCCTACACATATTTCTATCTATACCGAATTTGTTTCGTAAACTCGACACGACCAAACTCTCTCCTTCTCTCTTTCTCTCCAAGAATGGCTACTAGATTCATCACCAATCTCTCTCTTTCGATATGCATGTGGCGTGATTGTTTCTCCTCTCATTAGCTATACATACCTATTTTAACTAGATTCAATGATTCTGACTTATGGGTAGTTCGAACTCCGTCAACCTCCTATTTCAGGGGACCCCGATCCTCCTCCAACTGCGACCTAACACGGTAAGATTTCTCCCTCTGTAATCTTCAACCCAGTACTATCAATTTCGCATTTTGATCATATTTTGGGTTTTCTGGGTTTTTGGACAGTGAACTCCGGTGAATCTTCAATCTATGTTCCACAAATTCCACCATTATGGACAGCTCCGGCACAGAGAGAATGTTGAGCTGAACTGTTCTCAATCAATCTGAGGGCAATCAACCTCGAGACTAGGACTTCTTGCTTGATTTGGGAGATGAACACTTTGTTTGGGTGTAGAGAGTAATTCTGGCGCCGAGTTCCGCATTTTAAGGGTAAGTCACATGGATTCCAACATCTAATTTGGTGATTGGAATGGTTTCCTGTAATATCCTGATTTTTGAAGTTGGTTAAATTTTATTTTTATTTTTAGAAATAGAAAGTAGAGGTCGTCACGAGTTCGTCATATTTTTCGGTGAATTATTTGAGTTCCCAAGCTATTTTTAACGATTTTTAGAAGTTTAATCGGAAGATAGTTATGTGACGACCTGGCGAGCTCTGATTGGAGGAGAAGCTGACACGTGGCAAAGTAAGAAGAGGACAACTGATGCTGATGTCAGCCATGTGTGTTGATGATGTCATCATCAGCCTTAGTCAGCTGACATGTGTCATTTTGTGGCATGTGTTGGTATGAGAGTGTAGTGTTGCAACACGTGTCACTAAGAGAACCAATCAACGACTGACACGTGTCACTTGGGGTCTATAAATAGAAGGTTCAGCCCATTTTTCTGCCAATTCACTCTCTCTCCTCATTTTCTCTCTCTAAATATTATTATTTTATTAGATTTGCGACGAAACTTCCGCGGATCATAGCTTTTGATCCGTAACTCCGATTCTGAATCCGCGAGTGGCTACGGATTCGTATCGACGTGATCTTTCTATCCATAATGGTTAGAGTTAGATCTAACGGTGATTTCTAGAAGGCTCGTTCTAGGTTGCTCGATTTACGATCTGGGTGTTGATTCGGTTCGTCGAGGTGAGTGGTTTATGTAATGTGTTTCAAATATTCTTATATGCTTTTAAAATAGTCGAAAAGCATGATTTGGATCTATTTATGAATATTGGTGATATATGTTTGGTGATATTTAGATTTTTGATTGGTTATTACGTATCTACAATGTTGGAAAACATGTGTTTCTGCTTTGAATTATTTTACCTGATCATGCATTTCATGGTGGGAAATGGTGAGATTGGAAGTTGAAGAGAACATGAGTGTTAGTGAACTATTATTGAAAATAAAACCTTTCGTGTAGTTGAGTTAACTCATGGGGACATCCAGTAGCTATGATCAGCCCACATATGCACGAGTTTGGGGAAAGTATGCCCCTTCGAAGCCAGAAGTCGATAAAATGATCTATTTTTGGTTTCGGGACTGAGGACCATGAGTATAACAAGAAGACTAACGAAAGAAGAAAAATATATATTTGAGGGCAGTGGAAAGTGTGAGGAGGAACATTCCATGCATGCATTGTTATTATGTTATTTGTTTTGGATTGCTTGTGTTGTTTATTTATTGATATTAATTGTATTGTGGTCGACGTGAAATATATGATATACGTATTTTGTAGCGTGCGTAAAATGACATGGCTTTGCTGACATATTACATAGGGCACTCAATGAGCGCGCAGTTTTGCTCACCCACCCATTTACTTACTGTTTTACAGAGAAGTACTTAGTGTTTGTCGAGTCGAAGTGTCGGACGAGCCAAGAATGAATAGCCTAGAAATAAGTGTTTTTATCTTTTATTTGCATTCCGCTTTGTAACATTTAACTCACACCTCGGGAACGGTGTCAGGTGCCTAAACCTCACCGACGCCGGGACCGGGGCGTGACATTTTTCCCACTTGCATGTTACTGTTTTTTCATGGGAATGAAGGAGTATAGCTTCTAAGAACTTGTTCAATATGATTACAGAGGTGAATCCAGATGGAAAAGTGTATGTATGTGGTGAAGTTTAATGATAAGGGAAAATGACCATTTGCACAAAAATGGGGAAAAACTTGTCAATTCCAATGTTACCTACCCATTCCAATGAATCTTGGTAAAAATACCTAACTACCCTATAATAAACCCTAATATCCTCATTCTCCTCCTCCTTTCTAACCTATACTAAACCTTAATATCCTCATTCTCCTCCTCCTTTCTAACCAACAGATCTCTCTCTCTCTCTCGCTCTCTCTCTCTCATTTGCCAACAAAGAAGACGGCGACAAAGGACCTCAACGACAACGTCGACGGAAGACCCAGACGAAGCCTCTTTCTGATTTTCCAACAAAGAAGACGGCGACAAAGGACCACAACGATAACGTCGACAGAAGACCCAGACGAAGCCTCGATGACGACGCCGATGTTGGCTCCTCAACGACAATGCACTGATCTCCTCCCTCAAATCGATGTCACTCCATATGTTTCTCACATGAAGCTTTCTTGAGGTCGGAGCTGATCTACTAGAGCAAAGCACAAGTCGAACTTGAAGTTTGCAGTGAGGGCTCTCACATAGTGAGCGAGAGAGATGGGATATGAAACACACTTTTTGTAATTTTTTTTTGGCAAAAATTAAAGAGATTTGATGAAGAAGGAAGATATGATTGATGATTACATCAAGGAACACCTTTCGTGTATAATCATGTGCGTTTCTTTGACCGGTGAGATTTGGTAATTTTTTCCAACTTTTTTCCAGTTATGTTTTCCCTTGAACGGTGGGATTTGGCATATGAGGGTCAGTAACCTGATTACTGAGGGTCAGTAACCTGAATACTGGAAATCTGGAATATGTAAGTTGCTTACTGGGGGTACTGGGGGTCAGTAACTTGATTACTGGAAATCTGAAATCTGTAAATTGCTTACTGGGGGTCAGTAACCTAAGTCCGATGACTGAAATCAGGCGAAAAAAAAATTGATTAAAGTCAGAGTCAGTAATTTAATATTGAAAAAAAAAATTTTAAAATTTCTGGCGAAAAAAAATTGGTGACCGGAATCCGGCGACTCCGGCGACCGGCCATAGGACGCCAGACGGAGTTGGGTGACCTTTCGGCAAACTTTCTCTATATTCCATTTTCTCAGCACGTTATAATTCAAAAATCTGTTAAATAAGTCAGAAGGACAAAAAAAGAAGAAAAAAATTAAAACTGTACTAGGGTTGAAAAGATTTGTTCAAATGGGCAATAAGAGTTGTTACCATATGTTTAATAGGGGAAGAAATAAGATGGTCATTGAAATTAGTAATGAGGGGGCCAAATTAGTACTAAATAGACATTTTCTATATATATGACAAATATGTCTGATTATGATGGGTGTCTTGCATTAGTTTTCCAATACGTGGTGAAGTTGGTGAAGCTTGATGATAAATGGATCTAATTATGATGGGTATCTTGAATTAATTTTCCAGATTGAAGTTTGAGATATTCAGAGTAATATATACTCTGATGTTCTACCACAATATATGTATTCTCAGGTCTAGATTTGATAAATTTAGTTATTTAAATATTAGAAAATGTCCATTTAGTACTAATTTGACCCCCTCATTACTCATTCCAATGACCATCTTATTTTTTCTCCTATTAAATATAAGGTAACAACTCTATTGCCCATTTGAACAAATCTACTGACCCCCAGTAATCAGGTTACAGATTCCATATTTTCCAGTAACCATGTTACTGACCCCCAGTAATCAGGTTACAGATTCCATATTTTCCAGTAACCATGTTACTGACCCCCAATAATCAGGTTACAGATTCCATATTTTCCATTAATCGATTACTGACCCCCAGTAATCAGGTTACAGATTCCATATTTTTCAGTAATCGATTACTGACACCCAGTAATCAGGTTACTGACCTCCAGTAATCAAGTTACAAATTCCATATTTTCCATTAATCAATTACTGACTCCCAATAATCGATTACTGACCCCCCAGTAATCCAGAACCAGAGTTCATGAAGTTGCAAAACTTTAATCACAAAAACATCCACACTATACTGGTACTAAGATTTCATTGATAACTTGACAATAACAGCAGATCTGGACACCCAAAACAGCAGATCAGGATGTTTGACAATCGAATACATACATTAGAAGAAAGTTGATAGTTGACAATCAAATGTTTGACAATCAAATAAAGAAGGAGATCATAATAACATGCTAACAAATAAAGAAGACTGCTTCATGTATATTATGAAGACTGCTCCGCCGTTTTTTGGTGCACAAAAACTTTCTTGGTGCTTCAACAGAGATCCAAGAGGAAGATTGCTCCGCCGTTTCTTCAAGACCAACGTCGACCCAGCAGCCTTGGTCGACGACACGACCACCCAGATCGAACCGGATCGGCACCACTGTCCTCAGATCAAGATTGATCTGGGCACCCAAAACAACAGATCATACCACCCAGATCGATCACCTCTGCTCCTCCGTTCCCAGCCTCCAGACAGACGCCTTGTGCTCGAACCCAACCTGGATCGTCACCTCGACCCGGAATTGGACCACCCACTGCTCGTCTCGCGACAACTCCACCCAATTGTCCCAGTCGCAATGTGGATTTCAAGGCGGCGGCGGAGGAGGATGAGGTAGGGTTAGGAGTTGGTGGAAACTTCGTCGTTTGAGGAGGAGGAGTGGGCGGGGGAGGAGGAGGAGGCGGAGGAGGAGCGGAAGAGGTCGATTTCAGGTAGGTGGCGGAGGTGGAGGCCGAGTTGGTATCCGGCGGTGTGGTGGCGGTGGAAGAGAGGAGGAGGAGGGTGAGGATAGTGAGGATCGTAGAGTGATTAGAAAAGTGAAACCCTACCTTGAGATATATATATGGTTTTAGTATATGGTAATTATGTATTTTTGCCAAGATTCATTGGAATGGGTAGGTAATATTAGAATGGGCAAGTTTTTCATTTTTTTTGTGCAAATGGTCATTATCCCTTTAAATATTACCCGCTAGTACTTGTTTTACACAGCTGAAGTTACAAAATTACCCAGAACTACAGTTTTCAACCAAATATTACTTATAGCAGGCCGCGTTTCTAAAATTCCCATGCGCAAGGGCAGTTAGTTTCTACAGTGTTTCAAATTGATTATGTTATCATAAATTTTATAATTTTGCCCCTGAAGCTATAGACGTTGATAGATTGATAAGCTCCAAATACAATTTTGCTCCACCCCCGTGACTCTCTCCTCCTCTGCCGCCCTCCCCAGAAGAATCGAGACGGCGACGAAGATGAAGATGAAGAAGAAGACCAGGCGATTTCCAAGATTTCAGTTCACCAGTAGAAGTACATCCCAGTCTATAAGGCCGAGCTCTTCTCCGACGACGACGACATCGATTTGGAGGGTTGATTGATTTGCAGGTTCCTGGTGTTTGATTGATTTGCAGGTTCTCCTCTCTCTCTCTCTCTCTCTCTCTCTCTCTCTCTCTCTCTCTCTCTCTCTCTCTCTCTCTCTCTCTCTCATACCAACACGTCCTCCTCCCAAGACGACGAGGAAGAAGACGACGTCGTCGACGAGGACGATTATGACGTCATCAACTTCGCTTCCCCTTTCCTCCGCCTCCAACTCCCTGCTCCCCGTCGCCATCGCCATCGCCGTCGTCACATCCCGGTTCACTCCTTGCAAAGCCAACTGAAGCTCGGTATTGAGCGAGTTGACTCGGGCCGAGTCGCGACCGAGTCGGGAGAGGACTAAGGACTTGTAGTCGTTGTGGAAGGAGTTGTGGAGAGAGAGTCACGGGGGTGGAGCTGGAGATTAATGAGCGGAGGAACCGAGGAGGAGGAGGAGGAGGAGGAGTTGAGGTGGGCTTATTGAGCCTGGGCTGCTTCTTCTTGGTGATCCAAAGGCTTGAGATCTTGGCGGTCGAAGGAGATGACGTCATGGGCCTGGGAGAGAGAACCGGGGACGTCGAGAATAGTAGGGGTGGAGGTAAAGTTTCTGAGGGTCAGTAGCATTGGAATCGCGGTGAAAGACGGCGGAAGTAAAGTTTCTGAGGGTTAGTAACATTGGAATCGCGGCGGAGGACGGCGGAGATAAAGTTTATGAGGGTCAGTAGCATTAGAATATTTTGGTTTCTGAGGCTCAGTGGTATTGATTTTTGAGGGTAATTTTGTAATTTATGAGTTAACGGATTCTGTTAGTTTTGGATGGAAACTTGCTAGTGGTAATTTTAAAAAACAATTTTACTACTGGTAAATATCACAACAAAATTGTAGTTTTGGGTAAAAACCTCTATATTTTTTTGGAGGTGTACACGACACTTTTGGAGGTGCCAATGAACACCTCTTATCCTTATCTGTTATTTCATATGAGTTGATAAAGTCAAAATAAAAATAAAAAAAATTAGCGGAGGTATACACAACACTTTTAAAAATGCAAATATAACCTTTTTTTTTTTTTTTTTTTCTCGGTTGCTATATTGATGAAGATCGTAGAAGGTATGATGATGTTTTAGAGGTATGAGCATCGTTCCACACTTCTGTTCTTGAAAATAGCAGACTTTTGGGTGGTTATTCTCTTGATGGAACATTAGAGACTTGCAGTCTATCCTTCATAATTGGCATTGTTCGACACTTCATAACAACACAACCTCTGTAAATCTCTCAATAGCTCATCTGATGAAATTTGGTTTGGATCCAATAAGAAAGAGATGACGAAATGTAAACATGGCAAAATCTTGTACAAACAAAATAACAACTATACATATACTTATACAACTATACACACATACTTCTACAAACAGAAATACATCATAGAGTTGTCCAAAAGTCACACTTCTGAAAGCAAATACCATCACCTACCATAGTACATTGGTGAACCATGGGTTCTAAAACTTCGAAAATTTTATCTTTGCATTCGGTGAGGCACCTCTGAACCGACTCAACTCCAAAACTTTAAACATAGGAGCAGCGAAAATAATTTCATTTGGATCATCATCAATGGTATAAGGCTCATCCTGCCAAGGCACAATAGTCATTGTCTGAAGTACAGGTGAACTTATAAGCAGAAATCTCATAAACTCCACTTCAGATTCAGCACCAGATACGTTCTGTAGTTTCACAGTCGCAGTTGGGTGAATGAGCAACTCCAGTTCTTATAGTTCACTGCTCCAACATCAGCTTGATAATTTTTTGACTCATAATCGAACACCTTAACGTCTAATTTAAGTGTTTCTAGACCAGGGGAGCTTCTCAGAAGGCAAATAGCAGTTGAAACAAGCTCCACCTCATCAAAGGACATGCTTATCTAAAGACATTTCAGATGTAGACATGGATTAGGCAGCTCTTCCAGCAAAGCACAACCAGCAAGATAATTTAAAAACCACCCGTAAACATGGAGAGTCTGAAACTTAGGCAGGTCAACAAAAAACTTGAGCAAATTGCTGCTAGAACTATAATGAACCAGTTGGCTATATTTACATATGCCAACAAAAGCAATATTCTGAGTATTCACAAGACTGAGATCATCCCAAAAACCATAATAACGTAGGAACTGAAGATTGGGTGCATCAATCTTGAGTTGCCTGAAACCACCACAGTCATGCAAAGTCAATTTCTCAAGCAGAGAACTACTAACAATCATATGTTCAAGCCCATCCTGGGCCAGTGTAAGACGCTCAAAATGAAGGCTTTTCAAACTCCTAAACCCTTTGAATGTTGAAGGGGGTTTTAACACACAGCCACTCAAATGCAAATGGATCATATCTCGACATGAAAACATACACGGAGGCATATCGTACCGCTCCGCTGCAGAAATCTCAAGTATCAACTCATTGATGGGGTGTCTAGAAATGGGAAGAATCCACCGATCCATATCTCCAATGTCTGTGGACGTCGACTAAGTTGAAACTTGCTTATAGGGCCAATGTGAGTTGAGAGTACACGATCAACAATGTGAAGGTCCTAGAGGAGGGGTGAATAGGCCCTGAAAACTTTTTCGTTCGATTTTGCTCACAGGGATAGCAGAGTTGGTGCTATCCTGTAGCAGAAATACGATAAATAAAAAGTATAAAGGTGCAGCAATAAACAAACAACACCAAGATGTTTTTTACTCGCAGAAACCCTGCAACAGGGAGAAAAACTGCGTGCTCCCAACTCTTGGAGAGCAAAGCTTCTTCACTATGACACACAACACTTATTACAAGATTGTAGCAACCTGGATAGGTGACCGCGGTACTATCCTGCCTAGACTATCTAGTCTACAACATGTTCTACCTCACTTGTCTCTCAAATGTTTGTTCACAAGTAAGCTGCAGAAGTTCCAACTCAAGATCTCAGTTACACTCAACTGAATCTGTCAAGGACACTTCATGAAGTTGTTGCATCACCAATCATCATCTCATTGTATGCAACATGCAAATGAGTTTTGAAAAAGGTTTTTGTTTAAGCACAAAGAGGTTATAACACATGTATAACTTTTTGCTTAATTGAACAATTCAAAGATACATATAAACAAAGTTCTCAACATAGAGAATAAATGATCATAAACACTATGACAACCAAAGACACAAGATATATAAACAAGATATCAATGGAGACAATAATGATATGGGTTGTTCCAAAAAAAAAGTTTTGTGTCCAGCTCTAAGATTTACAATCAACCATGGAAGACTTAGAGCAATGGACACACAAGGGAATAAAACCCAAACAAAGAAAATGTAATACTACATTTTGAACAACAAACCCACAAAGAGAATTGTGCCTCTTTATATAGGCATGAGTGAGGCTCCATGGGAGCACACCAAATAGCCAATAATAGCCAAGAGCAAAATATCAGATTAGACACTATTTAGCCAAGAAAAATATTAATCGGACTATTTCCCTCTTAAGATATTTATGGGAGAGGGGACACAATCATCATAGCAAAGTGACCTAGTACAATCCACTTGACTAGGCCATCATCAAAAAGATATGTAAGAAGCAAGTGGGTTAAGGAAAATATCTTCCTACCAAGAGAGAGAGTTCCAGAAAATCTTCCAACCTCAAAAGCAAAAGATCTTGACCCAATGGATAACCAAGTAAATATCTTCTGATTAATGAGTATAATAACCAGTACAGAAGATTTAGGATGACACACAGAAGTCCTATCCTAAATGGAAACTCTCACTGAATAACCAAGGAAAGATCTTCTGATCAATGAGTATATCAAACAGTATAGAAGACTTAGGATGGCAGACAAAAGTCCTATCCTACCAAACGTACTGTTAAGAAGATCTTTTGAATTACAACAGAGAATCCAAAACATTATCAATGAATGATCTTAACAGTACAAGTGATTGGGTGATAAACACTAAAACTCAGAACATACAGGATGGCAAGATAACTTCCCATCCTCAGTGAAAAACTCATGATATGACTATGCATGATTTATACCTGAGTGCAGAGAGATCACAACGGTTCTTTAACTTGATCTTCGACTTCAAACTTCACTTGATTGGGCTTAATATACTAAGCTAGTTGTGTTTTGTTAAATACAAGGATTGCCAACATATGGTATACCAACAATCTCCCCCTTTGGCATTCCTCAACAAAACACACATTGACTATCATAAACTAGTCCTATCAACTAGCAAACAGCCAGAGTAATCACAACACCCAACCTGCACAACCAGTCTCACAAGAGCAAGTGAACTAGCATGAAGATATATGATAAGTTAATCAGCAGGATGGCATAGGCATCATATATCTCAACATCATAAACTAAACTCAATGATAGCAGATGTGATATAAATATCACAGCACATAAAGTTTATGAACACCTCACATAGTCAATAACTACTTCTCCCCCTTTTTGGCAAGGAATGTTAAAGGGAGAACGTTTATGAACACCTCACATAGTCAATAACTACTTCTCCCCCTTTTTAGCAAGGAATGTCAAAGGGAGAACATTAAATCCATATGTGCAAACAATGAAACAGTAGCCGAGAATGATAAGGTGATATAAAACATATCAAAAGCATCACAATTACAAGAAATGTAATGACAAAGAAGCATCAACCTCATCACCACCAGCTTTTTCATCCTTATCCTCAGTATCAGAGCTAATATGACTTACCTCCATATAGAAAGAATTGCTCAAAACATGAAGAAGATACCAACCTCAAGGATTTCTTTCCAAGGACACAAAGACAACTTTGTATCATGAGTAGCTGAAACTTTTGATTCAAAAGACTTTGAGAGAAGCAAGGAAACCTAGACATTGGAAGCGGAAGCTTAAGAAAAACATTTGGGTTCTTCCTGATATTCCAAATCAGTGCTAAAGGAACCAGTCACACAAGATGACTACAGAGATAGGTTCCTTGACACAAGTTTCAATTTTTTCTACTCAGATTCTGAGAAAACCTCATCTGAGGATGGGAAAGATCCCTCCTATCCTTTCTCAGGATACAAAAATCTGTGATATCAGAGGGGTTTGAATGGACTGCCATTCGTTTCAATGAGAAGAGGAGAAAATATAGATATCTCATAGATTGAGAGAGTGGTGCAGTTACAACAGCATGCATAAGCATATGAGACAACATGATATATCATCGATGAGAGCCTTGAGAACTGCAAACCTACTCACACCTAAAATCAACTATCTTAATTTCAACTCTCATATTAAGTGGGATACTTGTTAACCCATGTATCGCATAGACCCAAATTTATCCTTCATAGGATCATCTCATATCACAGAAACAAGAGTATTAACAGTACTCACACACACCAACAAGTGTCTTTTCAAAACTTTTCAACAACCTTAATTTTAAGGAAAAATGATGAATGTGTGCAACATAGAATTTCAATTTCTCCCCCTAAGAACATGCCTAGGAAACACAATGCTTTTTGTACAACAACAACAACACAAAAAGACAAATAAGGAGCAAATTGACTAGTCACCCAATCTGGGATACAAACACCTTTTCAGATCCCGTAATTTTGCAGGTAGTCAAAGCATAGACTCACAAAGCAAGACACCTACACTTAATTGTTCAGAACACTCTTTTAAGATAAACATGTAGGTGTGACTGAGATGGATCAGTATGGTCCAATTTCAAACTACAAAGCCATCAAATGTGAGTATGTGAAATAATTCAAATATGGGGCTTTAGCATGTGACCAACTAAGATGAAATCTGGGATATCATGAATTCCAGACTAGTACAAGACATTCCCATCCTTATGTCACCAAAGCCATTTTCAACCTTATAACACCAAAGATATATCAATTCAGTTCAGAGGCAAATTTGCCTATTCAATTCTTTATCTTTAGTCTAAGTCATTCTGGAAAATCGTCCTCATAGGGTCATATTATAAGAGGGTCAACATTGACAAACACCTCGACCCCATCGAAGGATAGAATGCATTCCAGAAATCCTCACTGATCTATATAGCGAAACGTTCACCAATGGCTCCCAAGTCAGTTGACTTTAGGGCATTAAGCATAACAAGGATGCTCCTAAGGGTAAACAGTTCAGATCAAGTGATAGAAACAACAATATTTCATATTAATCTTGAATTCAAAATAACCAACCACCGGGGTGACCAAACTATTCACATTTCTGCCCACCCTTGTATCGTAGTAGCGACCAAGGCATGTGTACTCAGAATAGCATGGCCAATATTACACAGAAATCATCATCCACCGGGGTAACCAAACCATTCTTGTTTCTTCCCACCCTTATATCGTTGTTACGACCAAGGAATGTATACTGAGAATAGTCTGGCCAATATCAATCCCTAAAGCTCATCTCAATTTAATTGCAATGCTCTAAGCAACCCACAAAAATCCTCAAGTGAAGCATATAAGGTTACTTATGACTTGTAGGGAGATGAAGATAGACCACAATAAATGAACATTCAGCATACAGATGCACACAAACATGTAAACTCAAGAGTGTACCTAACAAAAGATGTATGGACACTTACTTAGGTTAAGTTCAGAAACTCCGCAGGGATATTAACTTATCCTTGTATCCTGAGTGTAACATAGAACCCCTCGAGAACACAAACAAAAAAAAAATAAAAAACAAAAAAAATTACATATATTTTCAATTGAATTTTAATCATGCTCAGAAATATATACAAACACATACTTCTGGGGAGCGTCTATTCCATATCACACACACCAATGACCTTTAAATGCTTGTAGGAAAAAGAAAGGTTGTCAAGAAGTTTTGATACCAAAATTGCACATTATTTCTCAAGAGATATAAAGCACATACCAAGCAAGTTCTCATCAACCAAATTTCTAGTGGAATAATACCTAACATCAATATGCATAGTTCTAGAATGTAACATAAGATTCCAGAGATATATATGGCAAATGTATTATCACAGAAAAGGATAGAGTACCTTGTATGAATCCTCAGTTTAGCCAACATGTGCTTGATCCATGATAGTTGTGCGCACAAACTTGTTGAAACAATGTCTTCGACTTGTGCACTTGAAAGAGCGACATGTATGATCACATCATAAGTCTCCCCCTCAGGCTCATCTGCACATAGTTCATGAATAATGACAAATGATGAACTGGAGTCAGCAGTGATGTCCATGTTGCCATCCTGACTATCAGCAACATGTAACTGGGATAGCATGAGTCTCACATATCCCTTCCAAGACAATCTTCAAATCCTCAGTTTTGGGCAGTAATGAGTTCCTCGAACTTACACACATCAGCAGTGATGGCCTTGCCCATGAAGCACGTATCCTCAAACTTGGGAAAAGTCTGCTAAAAGAGAATCCCGATAACCGTTGCATTTGAGCAAATGACTTGGCAATGGTGATACCATCGACAACGGGAATCACTGGAGCTGAAATATCTCCACTCCAAGCTTGGATTCCAAACTTAAGGTTCAACTGAATACTCAGAACAAAAAGACCAAGGAGCAGCCCTTGGACATACGCTGAGGGATAACAGACCTTCTGATATCCAAATCATGTGATACCTGACTGGCAAGATATAAAAGTCTTGGGTGCAGAAGCAATCAATGAGAGCAGCTTGCAGCAATGGATGTTGCTGGTCTGAGCGATGAGATTAGAAACCTCATGGTCTTCTACAATTTCTTCATGAACTCACTAGATAAACCATTGAATGGATAGATGATACCTCAGCCATACTCTATATGGGATACAACAGGGCCATTGTATCCGTTCCTGAAGGAACTTTGGGTTTGAACAAAAGAAGGAGCAGCTTTCTTGAAAGAAAATGACTTCTTCACTAAACCATGGTCCTTGACCTTGGTCATGATAGATGCTGCCTTAGCAGAAACTGCAGATACCATACCGTGACACTTGGTTCTATCTAAGGATGGCATATCATCCTTCTGCCCAGATCTGAAGGATGTCTGGATGGTCTTTATCCTCATATGAAGATTTCTCATTTGAGATGACAACAACAATTGTTGTCCATTCTGTGGAAGCACTTGGAGTTGATTCTGTTCATACATACCACCAGATTTATGAGAACACACAAAGACCATCATTGATGGCCAGATTTAAAAGAAATATCATTATAGACTAATATGCTCAATTTCTCAGATCATAACCAAGAAATACTCCATTGTCAAAGTATAACCAATAAGGAAAACTCTAGAAAAATACACGATTCACAATATGACAAACATTGTTAATAGTCTCGGCTCAAAAGGAGTGTGGATGGCTCGAATCCAATCTATCCCAGAATCTGGGAGAATAGATTCAGTCTTAATGAATTTTTCATTAGACATGTGAGTTCGCTCAATAGCGGGTGCATCTAGGTCTTGTTCCTGTTCAGACACAGAAAGACAACCATGAGTGCATACAAGAGAATCATTAATTGCACGATATAACATTCCCATGTTTTCCAATGATCACACTTGACATCTCTCCTTTATGAAGCTCATAGGGAGTCTTGAGAGGTTGACCTGCAAATCATTATATTCAAAGTATAGCAGGCAATATAAACATCATCTTCCCAAATGTTGGGATGTAACAGGAGTAGAAAAATCATGATGCACACCAAATTCCACATAATAAACATGGAATAAGACATTCAAAAATTATTGAGCCATGATCAGACCTAAGTCTATAGTTAGCATATATTTCTTTCTAACCATGTTTTTTCAATTCCAACATATCCTACCAAATCTTGATGCAACAAATCAAGCACATTAGAAGCAGGTTAAGCGCTAAGTGAAGCATAAGGAAAAATGATTCAGCTTACCAGTTTTGCAATCCTCAACCATACCTGTGGGATACCAGTGAGTATAGGTATCCGTCTGACACCTTCTTTGGTGAATAGCCTCATACAGGCCTGAATGCATAGGCTGCACATACACTTGTGCTGAGGATCAAGAGTGTCCTCACATACCATTGATTGAAAACACAATTGTGAAAATCACATGAGCACGAATGCAATTAAATTAGACTTTGATTCTCTCACCACACATAAAACTTTAACCTTACCATCAAAAGTGACAAAGACATGTTCATCAACAATTTCACTCATAAAATCCAGATTGGGATACCACGAGTGCTAACTGTCCTATGACCTATAATTTCAGTTTTGGCACCATTACCAAGCACAATATGTTCACAAGGATGTGAGCCATTTTGGATCACAGGTCATGTACATGCAACAACTATACCTCACATACAAAGAATCAGACAGCCTTGCAATGAATGAAGTAAGGACAATAAAGCATGCAACAACCATATTATCCTTAGATTTAGGTTGGAACCTATCTCTAGTGAAGAAACACACAAACACAACCTCATCAGTATCTCGACCAAAGATGTCGAAAGATTTAGTGTCAAAATCAGAAGTTCTAAGCTGACGAGGTACAAGGTTGTTTTTCTTGGCCCAACTAGGTCTCCTCATAGGTTCACTAGAATTTGGGATAGGTAGACTCGCTACTATCCTGAAAAGTTCCGTTTAGAGATTTCTCTGCGGAAGTCTGAAATGAGTGAAGTAACTCACTCACCTTGGCTACTTTGGATCTATGATGGCTTCTTTTCAACTTTTGACAAACGAGTCAGAGGAGACCAACAACACCTTAAAGGTGATAAGTGGGAACATATAATTTGGATAACCTTAAACAAATACAGTCCCTTTACTGCTTTATGAAGTAGTCTCTAGTGTCAAAACCCAAACCACATTTGTTTTTATCAGACTTACCCAACCCAAGATATTATGGTCAAATATTTAACCCAAAGGAGAACATTTCAAAATGTTATTGAGAATCCGTCATGGACTTCTCAAGGGTAGGTTCTGAGATGTCAAGAAAGCACAAATTCGGTCTGAATAAGCGATCTACAATGTCAAGACTTGACCATATTCTCAAGACATGTCTAATATGCTTTTAAGGGATTGCAACTCCTTGTATCCCTAACTTTGTCTTCTCACTTTTTGTTAATTTATCGAGAGAATACCAATCTTAGTGAGCAAAGACATGAAGCATAAAACAACTCAGTATACTAATCAAGTACACACATAAAAGAATCATTATTCTTGAAGAACTCATCTTAAATGACCAAAGCAACAAAAACCACAATTTTCTCAATATGGCATGAAGATGGTTCAGACTCAAAATTACTCCAAATTGCTTTTGAAAACATATGTGGGGTGCATTATTTCTTTTCAGCACAGTCATCAACTATGTGATTTATACCACCACACCCAAAGCACTTTGTCATCTTTTTGAAAAAATACTTTGACCTGGAATGCCTAAAATTTGAAGTATCACAGAATCTAGGATACCTAGATCGAGGTCAAACCTTTTTAACAAAAAAAACAACCAGAGGTAGAAAGATGCCTAGATTTTGCTTCATGAAATATTTTTCTAAATGTCTTGTCGAATAGGTAAACATCAGAAATCAAGAAACAAACATTCAAGGTGTTGAACATTTACCTTAGAATTACCTTTGCATGTAGTGGCTAGGATATCCTGAGCTTGCTTTGCAATCGGGCAATGAATGATTCTTTGACCCTATGTCAGAGAGAGCAAAGAAGAAGCTGTAAAAAGCATTAGTGTTCATCCAAGCAATATCACTCCATTAAGCTTTAGATATTTGGATAAAAATCTCAAAACCTTCAGCAATGAGTTCCATGGAAGCATTACCTCCATCATTAACCATAATCCACTATTTCCTACTATCTTAGGAAAAGAGGAAAACAATCATCATAACTTTTCATTATAAATCCGTCCCAAAGTAAAGTGGACGCTAATGGAAGTTAGGCCTTTACCCCAAGCCATTCTCGGCTCACAGAGGATCTCACCAGCAAAGCTAGTGGCCGCTCTGATACCACTTGAAGGTCCTAGAGGGGGGGTGAATAGGCCCTGAAAACTTTTTCGTTCGATTTTGCTCACAGGGATAGCAGAGTTGGTGCTATCCTGTAGCAGAAATACGATAAATAAAAAGTATAAAGGTGCAGCAATAAACAAACAACACCAAGATGTTTTTTACTCGCAGAAACCCTGCAACAGGGAGAAAAACTGCGTGCTCCCAACTCTTGGAGAGCAAAGCTTCTTCACTATGACACACAACACTTATTACAAGATTGTAGCAACCTGGATAGGTGACCGCGGTACTATCCTGCCTAGACTATCTAGTCTACAACATGTTCTACCTCACTTGTCTCTCAAATGTTTGTTCACAAGTAAGCTGCAGAAGTTCCAACTCAAGATCTCAGTTACACTCAACTGAATCTGTCAAGGACACTTCATGAAGTTGTTGCATCACCAATCATCATCTCATTGTATGCAACATGCAAATGAGTTTTGAAAAAGGTTTTTGTTTAAGCACAAAGAGGTTATAACACATGTATAACTTTTTGCTTAATTGAACAATTCAAAGATACATATAAACAAAGTTCTCAACATAGAGAATAAATGATCATAAACACTATGACAACCAAAGACACAAGATATATAAACAAGATATCAATGGAGACAATAATGATATGGGTTGTTCCAAAAAAAAAGTTTTGTGTCCAGCTCTAAGATTTACAATCAACCATGGAAGACTTAGAGCAATGGACACACAAGGGAATAAAACCCAAACAAAGAAAATGTAATACTACATTTTGAACAACAAACCCACAAAGAGAATTGTGCCTCTTTATATAGGCATGAGTGAGGCTCCATGGGAGCACACCAAATAGCCAATAATAGCCAAGAGCAAAATATCAGATTAGACACTATTTAGCCAAGAAAAATATTAATCGGACTATTTCCCTCTTAAGATATTTATGGGAGAGGGGACACAATCATCATAGCAAAGTGACCTAGTACAATCCACTTGACTAGGCCATCATCAAAAAGATATGTAAGAAGCAAGTGGGTTAAGGAAAATATCTTCCTACCAAGAGAGAGAGTTCCAGAAAATCTTCCAACCTCAAAAGCAAAAGATCTTTACCCAATGGATAACCAAGTAAATATCTTCTGATTAATGAGTATAATAACCAGTACAGAAGATTTAGGATGGCACACAAAAGTCCTATCCTAAGTGGAAACTCTCACTGAATAACCAAGGAAAGATCTTCTGATCAATGAGTATATCAAACAGTATAGAAGACTTAGGATGGCAGACAAAAGTCCTATCCTACCAAACATACTGTTAAGAAAATCTTTTGAATTACAACAGAGAATCCAAAACATTATCAATGAATGATCTTATCAGTACAAGTGATTGGGTGATAAACACTAAAACTCAGAACATACAGGATGGCAAGATAACTTCCCATCCTCAGTGAAAAACTCATGATATGACTATGCATGATTTATACCTGAGTGCAGAGAGATCACAACGGTTCTTTAACTTGATCTTCGACTTCAAACTTCACTTGATTGGGCTTAATATACTAAGCTAGTTGTGTTTTGTTAAATACAAGGATTGCCAACATATGTTATACCAACACAATGTTGTCGGGGCACCGATCATCGAACACGAGATGTGAAACCATAAGCCATTTATATCTCCACTTGCTTGACAAAACACTTGTCCTCACTCCTTCCTTGAATGGCAAACCTGACAGTATTTTCTCTATAACCTCATTTGGTAAGTCACTGATTCTATCCAAGTCCGCCTCCATATTCGAATAAGACTTGGATCTTTTCCCTTTCCCTTTCTTCTGAGATATTTTTTAAGTACCAATAAAAATGCATTAGTATGATCTAATTAATAGTTTAATACCACAACCCAGGTCCCAGCTGGGTTGTCAAAGATCACTAAGCAAACAGTTCAACTTCAGATATCCCAACTATCAGATTAAATTAATTCAAGAAGTGAGAGAAATCTCTTTATTCAAATCTTTCTAAATAATATCACTCATATCAATGGAAATCTACATCATACCAAACCCAAAATACATACTAATTTCAAATTTAGCTTCACTGATACAATCAGTGGCGGATCTAGTATGTAAATGGGGGGACTGAAGCATCCCCAAACTGAGAAAAAGAAAAAAAAAACTATGTATTTAAAATTTTAAATACTAAACCCCACTCTAAATAGTAAACCCCATTCTAAATCCTTGTTATTTTCCTCCACCCGATTCCTCACTCCTCACTTCTCCTTTTCTTCCTCAGTTCCTCTTTTTTTTTTTCTTTTTCTTCTGTCCACTCTCTGGAGTCTCTGCATCCATGCTCTAGCCCTCTCTGCAGCAACCACCAGCCCTCCACCGTCGCCGGCCCACCGGCCACCGGCCTCACTGTCTCAGTCAACACCCAACAACTAGGTAGCAATTCAATCGATTTTCCAATTTTTCAAGAAATTGAAATTTCCCAATTTTAGTGTATTCTAATCTGGTTCTTGACTTCTTGTTCATGGGTTTTTGGTATTCTATAGATTACATAAGGTGATAAGGGATGGGGTTGATTTCTCAATTGAGATTCTAGGTTTATGTTTGCTGAATTGCTGTCGTGCTTGAATGTTGGGTTTCTCTCAGGTTTGTTCCAATTTCTCATTATGCTTGAGTGCTTGATGTATATATACTTCTAAATTCTAATTCTAAAATGTTAGGTTGTTCTTTGCTATTTTTCTAATTGTGTATTTATGTTGGGTTTTTGATTGTATTCTACTATTAGAAGGATAATTGTCTGATATAAATTTTTCAATGATTATAGGTGTATTAGATTAAAATGTCAAACCTTGAGCCAAAATCGAAGCGTACGAAAAAAATTACTTCATTTTTTCTAAGAAATGTTGAGTCTGGAAGTTCAAATCTGCATTCAAATCCTTCCATATGTTCTCCAGATTTTAATGATCAACCAGAACCTTCGATTCAGTCTCCATTGATCAATTCTCAACCTTTAAAGCCACCAGATAGGATCAATGCTTATGAACGTGATCCTAGATTATGTTCTCCCATATGGGATTATCCAGTGAATGATCATGATATTGTTCGAAAAGCCTATACTTTGTTGGGACCATTTCAACCTGAGTTGGAGTTTCCAATGACCAAATATGGGAGTCAAAACCGCAGTTTTCAGTATTCTTGGTTCAAGGATAATCCATGGCTTGAGTATTCAATTGCTGTTGATAGAGCATATTGCTTTCCTTGTTTCCTTTTTGATACTAAAGATTCTCAGCATCATGCATTCACTGTGGAAGGGTTTAGAAGTTGAAACAAAGTTTATGCTGGTAATAATATGTTGGTGAAACATGTCGGAAGCCTTACATCTCCACATAATGCGGCAATGCAAAAATGGAATTTGTTAAGAAACCCAAATGGTCATATTGAAACAGTTCTTGAAACAAGGTCATTTAAGGATGTGGAAGACAATCGATTGAGGCTTAAGGCTTCAATAGAGAGTGTAAGATTGCTAGCTAATCAAGGAGCTCCTTTTAGAGGTCATGATGAATCTGCAAACTCCTTGAACCAAGGGTATTTTCTTGAAGTTATAAAGTCATTTTCAAGAATGAGTGTGGATGTTGAGAGAGTTGTGTTGGGAAATGCTCCTGGAAATACTAAGTATATAAGTCCAACAATTTAGAAACAACTCTTAAATATCCTTGGTCATAGAGTGAGAAGTAAGATACGTGATGAGGTCGGGCTTTCTAAGTATTGTATTCTTGTTGATGAAGCATTAGACTCCTCTGGTAAGGAACAAATGGCAATTATTCTTAGATTTGTTGATTCTCAAGGCTTGATTCGAGAAAGATTTTTTAAGATTGTGAGTGTTCCTAACACTACCTCACAAACTCTTATAAATGAGATCTCGAAAGTACTTACTATGTACAATCTTCAAGTGAGAAACATGAGAGGTCAAGGGTATGACGGTGCTAGTTATATGAGAGGCATTTATAATGGGTTGCAGGCATTATTTCTTGAAGAGTGTCCTTATGCATACTTTGTGCATTGTTATGCTCACCGTTTGCAGTTGTGTTTGAATGCTACGGCTCAAGGGGTGCAAGAGATTTGGCAATTTTTTTTAACCTTGAGTTTAATTGTGAATTTTGTTAATGCTTCTGCTGGCATTCTGTATTGAAAGCTGTGAGAAAGGAAGAAATTGCAAATTTGGTAGCTTGTGGGGAACTTCAAACAGGAAGTGGTGCTAACCAACTTTGTACTTTGCAAAGAGCTAGTGCTACTCGGTGGAGCTCGCATTGTCATTCTATTAGGAGTCTAATTGAATTGTTTAGTTCAACAATTAAGACTCTTAATGATATGATTGATAAAGGAATTGAAGGACAAGCTGAAGCTATTCTCAAAGCCTTGAGGTCTTTTGATTTTGTGTTCTGCCTGCTTCTAATGAACAAAGTAATGAAAATTACTGAACTTCTTTATCAGACATTGCAGCGGAAATCTCTTGATATGGTGCAGGCTATGAACTTTGTTGGAGTTACAAAGTCACTTCTTCAGGAGATGAGAGAAGAAGGGTGGGATGATTTGGTAAGAGATGTGGTATCTTTTTGTGAAAAACATGATCTTGATATGCCTGATATGAGTGCTCTTTTTAAGGATGGTACAGGTCGCCGTTGTCAGCAAAAGGATTTTATTACAATTGAGCATCATTACCATATGGATGTGTTCAATGTTTTGATTGATTATCAGTTGAGTGAGTTGAATAGGAGATACTCAGACCAAGCGTCAGAACTTCTTTCACTGAGTTCAACCTTGGATCCTCGTGATAGCTTCAAGAGATTCAAAACTGAAGATGTTTGCAATCTTGCAAAGAAGTTATATCCTACAGATTTTGATGATGGTGAAATGTATACTCTAGAATTAGAGTGTGCATATTATGAGAAGGATATACGTAGTGATCCGCAATTCAAGGAATTTGAATCTATTGCAGATTTGTGCCACATCTTGGTTCAAACAAGGAAGTCGGAATTTTTCCCTATGCTTCATAGATTGATTTGTCTAGTTTTGACCATTCCTGTTTCTACGGCAACCACTGAAAGGGCATTTTCAGCTATGAATATCATTAAGAACAGACTTAGAAGTAAGATGGAAGATGAGTTTCTTGATGATTGTATGGTTCTTCATATTGAGAAAGAGTATGCTGAATCTATTACCAATGAGGTGGTGATCGATGATTTTAAAAATTTATCAACCAGTAGAGTTAAATTTAGCTAGTTTATGTTCTTGTAATGTATCTTTTTTTTTCAATTAATAAAATTTTCTCGCACAGTTGAGATTTTTTATTATAATATTTTTATTTGTTTTATTAAAAAACTCAAGTCCCCCGTACTTCAATTCCTAGATCTGCCACTGGATACAATCGATGAACATTGCATGCAATCAAGAGAACCAACTTACCATTAACCAATCGATCACTTCAGTTTTGTGGAGGAACTTGAGAGAAAGATTCAGTCTACAGACATGATTCTGCTATCAGTCAAGACAGGTTTGCTTTTGGCAGAAGAGAGGGATCGGAGGGAGAACAAAAACCTGCAGCAGTTATTTTGTACCAAGGAAAACGAACGTGGCGTCTCACCAGACCCGACAGGTGGCAAGCAACCAAGGTGGGCACATGCGGAACTGCTCGGAGCCAGGCCAGGGACAGAAGTGTCCGCGCACTGTAGACTTGCACAGTAACAGTGTGTGTTTTTCTTTGAGAATGGACAGTAAAAGTAAATTTTGTCCTCTCGATGAGCATTGTTTGGTACTTTGTTCACTACAAATGAAACTGTAGAAATATCGGTGGTAGTTTTCTTGATGATTTTGAAACATTGAAACTTGCAGGTCGATCCTTCATGATTGAAACATTGTGAGTAGCCATAAACCTTGTAAGAGCCAACATTTCCTCCGAAAAAAATGTTGGCATAAAAATAGCTAGAGAGCTATTGAACTATGATATATGACTTTTGAATTAACAGGCTTGGAGTGAGCATAGTTTAAGGGCTTCGATCAATTTCGACTTGCCTCACGTCTTAGTTGATGCCCCTTCTTATCCAGGTATTGAAATAAGCACAGTTTGATGCATGGCTACAACTTCTGTTTCTTAAGAACTTTGTGCTGAGACCAAATTTAAGTGCAGGACATGGTTTTGATTTCGTGTATGGTATGGACTATGGAGCATGTTGGGGGAGACATGTTCAAAAGTGTTCCACAAGGGAATGCTATACTCATGAAGATAGGCTTTTGTTTAATTGTACTGTTTGCACCTAATTAAATCACTGCATTCTCTTACATTCTTTCAACATATGCTAAAATGCACTGGATATAAACAGATCTTGAATTTGGTGTTTGTTTTTCTTATAAAACGTGCAGTCGATGCTTCATGAATGGAATGATGATCGGGCATTTTTTTTGACACTTCGGAACAACTTCTGTACATCTCTCTCCCAAGCTCTGGTACAAAGCAAAGTAGATATATGATATTATGACATGAAATTTTGAATCAACAGGCGTACAATGTACTTGGAAGGCTGAACGGTTATCATCTCTAGCACAGTCAAAACTAAAGGAAGAAATCTGATGAAAATTAGTTTGGATCTAGTAAGAATGAGATGAACAAGCATAAACATGGCAAAATAAACCAAAAAACAAATATACACATTACTTCTAGAATGACATTAATTGTTGACGAAAGAAAAAACAGAAATACATAATCGAGAGTTGTACAAAAGTCGCTTCTGAAAGCAAATACCATCGGCTAGCTACCATTATCATGGGCCTATATATTGTACTGCGTCCAAATTTATTCTCTCTGTGTCTACACATATTATCTCTAGATCGGGTGAGGCCCGCCTGAACCGAAGCAACTTTTTAACTACATCCAAAGAAAATTGAAGAAAAACTAGATCCGGACTTCCATCATCGGTATCAGGCCATGGAGGCCGAAACACAACAGTCATTGTCTCAAGTACTGGTGAGCTAACAAGCAGAAATTTGATAAAATCTAGTTCAGCTTCACCAGATATGCCCTGTATTTTCACATGTCGCAGTTGGGTCAATGAACAACTCCGGTTCTTATCCAGCCAATAGTTCACTGCTTCAGCACCAGCTTGGTCTTGGACTCCTGATATAGATTTTAGTGTTTCATCATCCATATCAGGACCTGCATATTCATCATCCGTATCAGGACCTGCATATTCATCATCAGTATCCGGAGGCTGAAACACTACAGTCATTGTCTGAAGTACTGGTGAACTTACAAGCAGAAATCTGATAAAATCTAGTTCGGCTTCAACACCAGCTACGCCCTCTATTTTCACATCTCGCAGTTGGGTGAATGAACAACTCCGGTATTTATCCAGCCCAAAGTTCACTGCTCCAACATCAGCTTGATATTCCTGATATATATTTAGTGTTTCTAGAGCAGGGGAGCTTCTCATAAGGCAAATAACAATTGAAACATGCTCCACCTCACCAAATGATATGCGCATCTTAAGAGATTTCAGATGCAGACATGGTTTAGGCAGCTCTTCCAGCAAAGCACCACCAGCCAGATAATTCAAAAGCCTTCCGCTAATATGAAGACTCTGAACTTTAGGCAGGTCAGAAAAGAACTTGAGCAAACCGCTAGAACCATAACTAACCAGTTGTTCTAGAAATTGAATGTTAACAGCAGCAAGATTTGACGTATTCACAAAACTCAAATCATCCCGATAATCAATACAGAGAAAGGTTTGAAGATTGGGTGCATCAATCTTGAGTTGTTTGAAACCTTTGCAGAAGATCAAAGTCAATCTCTCAAGCAGATGACAACAAGCAATCATACGTTCCAACATATCTTGGGCAACTGTAACAAATTCAAAAAGAAGGCTTTTCAAACTCCTGAACCCATTGAATGTTGGAGGGGGTTTTAACAAACAGCTTTTCAAATGCAAATGAATCAACTCTTGACACGAAAAGACACACAAAGGCGACTTGTAGGGCTCCTTTGCATAAATTTTAAGTATCAACTCCTTGATGGGGTGTCTTGAAATGGGAAGAATCCACCGATCCATATCTTCAACGTCATGGGATCGTCGACTAATTTGAAACTTGCTAATCGGGCCAATATGACTTAAAAGTACATGATCAACAATGTTGGCGGGGCACAAATGATCAAACACCAGATGTGGAACCATAGCCCATTTATACCTCCACTTGCTTGACAAAACACTTGTTCTCGCTCCCTCCTTCATTGGCAAACTTGACAGTATTCTGCCTATAACCTCATTTGGTAAGTTGCTGATTCTATCCAACTCCACCTCCATATTCGAACAGGACTTGGATCTTTTCCCTTCCATCTGATATATTCAAGTACCAATAAACATGCATTAGTCTAATCTAATACCAAAACCCAGGGCCCAGGGTTGTCAAAGATCATTAACAAAACATTTCCAATTGCTTCTCTGTGTTCTATTTCAACACAAGTAAGAAACTAGTCATATTTCACGAAATTGAGAGGAATCTCTAGATTTCTTCTCTCTGAATGATAAGATGATAACACCCATAATAGTGGAAACCTACATAAGAAAAAGCCCAAAATCCAAACTCCACAAATACTTGAACAATTGAACATGAATCAGAAAACGTTGCTACACAGTTGTTAATACATACAGATGAAGGAAGACGATGAATGAAATCAGCAGGAATTAAGAGAAGTAACTTACCATGTTAGCAATCGCTTTTCACTTTCAGAAACTTGAGAGAGAAAGATTCAGTGTTGAGAGATGATTCTGTTACGGCTGTTCTGTTTATATAATTAGGGTTGTGCACAAGTAAATACTAAATAGAGCGAGAGAGCCCACCTACAGAAATTGGGCCACTTACTGTTCCATTTGAACACTACAGTAAGAAACCACTCGACTCTAATATGTCTGCTCTATGGTAAAGTGATATTTGCTACTCGTAACCATTACATGGAAGAACCAACATTCATGTAGCAAGTAGCTATCATATATGATATATGCATTTTGAATTAACGAGGCAGAGCAACATTTCTAGTAGTTCCATAGAATCATCCTTCACATTGCAAGAACTACAAGGATAGGTGCAGAGATTGACTGGAAGATGTTGTAAGAAATGGTTGCTGACTCGAGAATCCCTTTGCTCTTTTTGTTATGCTTTACTGGAAGTCCTCTGGTTGTATAGAGGGTCTTATTAATCTGTTTTGGGTTCAGAAACTTGAAATAAAAGAGAAATGTAATGCTAGTAGGAGATATCTCAGACAAATAGAAATACGTTGTACAAAATTCACACTTCTGAAAGCAAAAACCATCAACTACCAGAATACATTAGTGAATCATGGGTGTAAATCAGTCTAAATAGTCTAAATATATTATCTCTAGATCCGGCGAGGCACGCTTGAACCGGGCCAACTTTTTAACTACTTCCAAAGAACCTTGGACTGTAATTAGATCCGGAATTTCTTCATCGCTATAAGGATCTGGATTTCCATTCTCGCTATCAGGATCCGAATTTCCATCATCGTTATCATCATATGGAAATCTATCATCGGTATCAGGCTTCGGTTGCTTAAGCACAACAGTCAATGTCTCAAGTACTGGTGAACTTATAAGCAGAAATTTGATAAAATTTAGTTCAGCTTCAACACCATATATGCTTATTTTCACATGTCGCAGTTGGGTGAATGAACAACTCTGGTTCTTCTTCACTGCTCCATCTGGTGTTTCATCATCGGTATCAAAATTCGAACTTTCCTCATCAGTAGTAACAGGGTCAGGTTGATCAAGCACAACAGTCATTGTCTCAATTGCTGGTGAGCTTACAAGTAGATGTCTGATACAAGCTAGTTCAACTTCAGAACCAGTTACGCTGCCTTCTATTTTGACATATCTTATCGGGCCAGTATGACTTGAGAGTATATCATCAAGATTGCCGGTAAGGCTGCCATAACAAAACACGAGATGTGGAACCATAGCCCATTTATACCTCCACTTCTTTGACAAAACACTTGTCCTCGCTCCCTCCTGCATATCCAAATTTGACAGTATTTTCTCGATAACCTCATCTGGTAAGTCACTGATTCTATCCAAGTCCGCCTCCACCTTCGAATAGGACTTTGTTCTTTTCCCTTTCTTCTGAGATATTCAAGTACCAATAAAAATGCATTAGTCTAATCTAACACCAAAACTCAGGTCCCAGGGTTGTCAAAGATCATTAACATCAACAAAACATTTCCAATTTCAACTATGACACCTAACAGATTGGATTAATTCAAGAAAGTGAGAGAAATCTCTGGAGTTCTTCCTTCCAAACTACATCAGTGGAAATCTACGTCATAAAATATTGCTAATACTTGAACATTAAACAGTAAATGTTGCTACACAGTTAATATATGCACAAGAAGGAAGACGATGGATGAAAATAGCAAGAAATAAAGAGAACCAACTTACCATTTTACCAATCACCTCACTTTGGTGTAGAAACTTTGAGAGAATATTCGGTCTGCAGAGTTCAGAGATAACTACTGCGGCTGTTTTTTTTATCATTAGGGTTTTGCTGGGGAAGATATAGAGCGAGAGTGAGGCACCTAAAGAATTTGGGCCACAGTTGTTGTTTAGTTAAATCAAATTGGGCCACGTTCTGATCCATTTGAACCAAGGACTAAAATATCCTAAATAACCTCGATATTTCCGTTTTTTTCAAACATCGATATTAATACTCATATCTTTCCGATATTTTACTTTTAGTCTATTTTTATCTAAATATACAATTTTTACATAAATTTTTAGTAAAATTTCCATTGATATTTGATATTTTCTCGAAATTTCCATCGAAATTTCTTTTTTTTAAACCATCGATATTTCCTTAATCATCGATATTTAATACCTTGATTTGAACACTTGTCTCTAAAGTTTGTATACCAAGAGGTTGCATTTTTTCTTTTCTTTTCTTTGAGGTTGTTATACTGATGAAAATTGCACAAGGAAAGATGATGACTAGTCTCCAGAGGTATGAGCATTGTTTGAAACTTCTTTATAAGAAACGGCAAGCACAGGAAACTTCACACAACAGTCAAAGTTAGTAAGCAGGGGCACTGCTGGCATCAGTAGCATGAACCTTTTGGTTTCACTGTGTTCCTCTTGTTATTTTGAGGTTTCACTCTTCTTTGAATCTAACAATTTAAATACTCAGGAACTTTGTTGAGATAAATGAGCAGGGGCACTGCTACCATGAGGCATTCTTCAGAAAAACATTCATACGTACATCATAAGGGGTAGGAGTAGGACTAGAGTTACATTTCTGAATGTGAAGCAGATACATCGTCTATATAGATCATCTCCACATTCCCAGAAGCCCGCTTCAAACGAAGCAACTTCTTCACTAGCACCAAAGATTCATTTGCATCAAGCTCCTGAGCCTCAATATTAACTGTGAACGTCTCGAGCACAGGCGAACATAAAAGAATAAACTGAATAAAATCCAGTTGAGCTTCACATGTCGCATAGATGGTGTATATTTTCACATGTCGCAGTTGGGTGAATGAGTAACTCCGGTTGTCATCCAAGCAAGAGTTCACAGTACCCACATTCACTTCATCAGCTAAGAACTCACTTGAATGCAGTTCTAGTTTTTCTAGAGCAGGGGAGCTTTTCAGAAGGCAAAGTGCAGTTGAAATATCCTCCCGATCATTGAAGCGTATGACTATGCTAAGAAATTTCAGTTGTTGAAATGGTTTGGGCAGCTTTTCTAGCAAAGCACAAGCAGCCAAGTATGTCAAAAAGTGGCAGTTAATCCGGAGCTTTTGAACACAAGGCAGGCCATCACAAAACTTGATCAATCTGCTATAACTCCACGAGACCCGTGCTTTATCAAAACCAATAGCAACAACAACAAGATTTAACATATTCACAACACTAAAATCCTGGTTAGCACCGTAAATATAAAGAAATTGGAGATTCGGCGCATGAATATCTTCAATCTTGATTTGGATGAAACCATCACAGTCATTCAAGGTCAATCTCTTAAGCAGAGGACAACGAAGAATCATGTTATCCAACACGTCTTGCGCCAGCGTAACGTGCTCAATGTTAAGACTCTTCAAACTCCTGAACGCTTTTAATGTTGACGGGGGTTTCAGCAAACAGTTGGACAACTTTAAATGGACAATATCTTGATATGAAAATATGCAAGAAGGCATCTTGTAGCGCGGCTGACGCGGATATTCCCACGTCAAGGGATCAAGTGTTAACACTTTGAGGTTGTATCTCGACAGGTGAAGAAGCCACCGATCAAGATCTCTGATGTCTTTACGTCCTTGACTGAGATCAAACGTGCTCACAGGACCAATGTGTGTTAAAAGAACATGATCAACAATTCTGGAGCGGCAGGGAGAATCAAACACAAGATGCGGAAGCATAACCAATTTGTACCTCCACTTGCTTGACAAAACACAAGTCTTCGCTACGTCCTCGAGTGGCAAATGTGACAGTATTTTATCTAAAATACCACTTGGCAAGTTGCTAATCCTATCCAACTCCATCTCCATCTCCACATCCGCACAAGACTTGGGTCTCTTACTTTCCTTTTGAGATATTCAAGCATTTCAAAGTACATTTCATTAATCTAATACATATCTCTACCGGTGCGAAAGTAAGCCTCTAACTTAGCAATTGAATCAGATTGAATGCATTGGATAAAAGTAACAGAACCCAAATCAAAGTATCATGAATAAAACAGAACCCAAATCTCACACATGATTCTTAAACAGAAAATGTCTGAGCTATTAATTGAGTAGGAAATCTGAAACAAGAAAAGACTTACCATCATTATCAGTTATCACTTGGGTTTTGTTCAGCAGTATTGGAGTTGAAACCGGTAAAACCCTAATTCTGCTCAACTGCGGCTTCTCCTTCTGTGGAACACAAGCTGCTTCGAGTTTGGTGCTTAACAGTCACTGTGTCACTCACTCCGAATTATCGAACTTAATTATAACCCACGAACTCGGGTCAATACCCGTACCCTGCTAAATATATTGGGCCAGCCGTTTTGGGTCCAACAAGTAAATCTTCGGTAACTCGGTATTTACATCCCATTTTTACGCATGAGTGTCCCCTTTTTGCTCTCAGAACCCTAAAAATCGTCTGTAGGTAGTTTTGAAGTGTGCCCCAAGTCTCAGATTGAGAATGAACATGAAACCCGAAATGGGTTGATTCATATGGATGCCATAGACATGAAACTGAGCCACATTTTGTTTGATACAGAAATTGGTCCACAGTTTTTACTACATGCCCCCTATCAACATGTTCCATTTCTTACGGTAATTGGTTTGCTCTTGGTTGCTCAGTTTGAAACATGGAAGAATTTGCTTGTTTTTGTAATGGGCACTACTCATAGTTGTAAGTTACATATTTGGTTTTTAAGCACTTCATATTTGGTTTGATTGTGCACCTCTTGTTAGAATCAGGTTTCATGTCTCTTTCCCTCTTCTTTGGGATGTAATAATGTAAACTTAAAGAGAGACGTAATTTTGAAAAACAACATTCAGACATTATAAGGGGTCGAACCAGAGTCATATTTCTATTAGCAAAGTAAATTACACTAATGAACACTTGTCTAAATAGAGTATCTCCAGATTTCTTGAAGCCCGCTTCAAACGAAGCAACTTCATAACTAGCTCCAAAGATACATCTGAATCATTCTCATCATCCACACAATCAACAGTCAACTTCTCAAGCACAGGTGAACTTAAAAGAAGAAACTGGATAAAATCCAATTCGCCTTCAAGACCAGAGATGATGTATATTTTAACATGTCGTGGTTGGGTTATCAAAGAAGTTGATCAATTTGCTGGAACTCCAAGAGACCGGTGCGTCGATAAAACAAATAGAAACTTCAACAAGATTTAAGGCATTCACAACACTAAAATCCTAAAAAGAACAGGAAATGTTAAGGAATCGAAGATTCGGTGCATCAGTCCCTTCGATCTTGACTTGGCTGAAACCTGCACATCTGTTCAGAGTGAACCTCTCAAGCAGAGGACAACAAAGAATCAGATTGCCCAAGACATGTCTGGGAAGAATAACTCGCATAATGTCAAGACTCTTCAAAATACTGAACCCTTAGAATGTAGCCGGTGGTTTTAGCAAACAACTACGCAAATTCAAACGGATGATATCTTGACATGAAAAAATGCATGCTGGCATCTTGAAGGGCTACCGAGACTGCAGTTCCCCCATGAGCACTTTGAGAGGGTACCTCGAAAGGTGACGAATCCAGCGATCAATATCTTTGAGATCTTGATCTCCTTGAGTAAGCTCAAATTTGGTGACGGGGCCAGTGTGACTTACGAGAACATGATCAACAAAGCTAGAGCTGTGCTCACGACCAAACACAAGATGCGGAAGCATAACCAATTTGTATCTCTACTTGCTTGACAAAACGCATGTCCTCGTTGCATCCGTAAGTGGCAAACGATGCAGTATTTGATTTAGAACATCACTTGGTAAGTTGCTAATCCTATGCACCATCTCCATATTTTATCTATATCTCCACTTGCTCGATAAAAAAGTTGTTCCAAACCTTTTATGTCGAGCGTGACAATATTTGTCACATAACATCACTGCTTGGTAAGTTTGTAGTGAGTAGTGACCCCCATCTCCATATTCAATGTCATCGTCTCGAGCTGAGGCGAACATACGAGTAGAAATTTGATCAAATTTAGGTCAGGTTCAAAACCAGAGATCCCAATTATTTTCACTTGTCGCAGTTGGGTGAATGAATAACCCGGTTGTTATCCATACAAGAGTTAACTGCTCCCAGTTCAGCTTGATTTTGGTACCCCAGAGCATCTATATTTAGTGATTCTAGAGCAGGGGAGCTTCTCAGAAGGCATATAGCAGATGAAACATGCTCCACCTCATCAAAGACGATGCCCCTTTTGTCAAGAAATTTCAGATATACGACATGATTTACGCAGTTTTTCTAGCAAAGCACCACCAGCCAAATATTTCAAGAAGCTGCGGTTAGTTTCGAGACTCTGAACCTCAGGCATGTCAACAAAAAACTTGAGCAAATTGCTAATACCATGACGAACCGGTGGGTTATATAAATATAAGCGAACAACTGCAAGATTCCATGAATTCACAATACTGAATTCATCCCAACAACCAAAACAATGTAGGAATCGAGGATTGGGTATTGTCTGAAACCGTCACATTTTCACAAAGTCATAGCCTGAAGTAGAGGAAAACTAACAATCATATGTTCGATTATGTTCCTCTTGCTGTATTGACATTTCATTCCTCTTTCCCTCTTTGGGATACAAAAATTTCAAGATGACAATCACTTTCTTAAAGAGAGAGATGTAATTCTGAGAACAACATTCAGACATCATAAGGGGTCGAACCTGAGTTACATTCCTGAAAAAAAAAATTACATTGATGAATCACTTGTCTAAATATACTATCTTCACATTCCTTGATGCCCGCCTCAATCGAAGCAACGACTTTACTAGCTCCAAAGAAAAATCTGAATCATTCTCGTCCTCCACACAATCAACAGACAACTTCTCAAGCACAGGTGAACATAAAAGAAGAAATTGGATAAAATCTAGTTCACCTTCAAAACCAGAGATGTTGTATATTTTAATACATCGCAGTTGGGTGAATGAGCAAGTCCGGTAGTTATCCAAGCAAGAGTTCAATGTACCTACCTTAGCTGTATCAGATGACTCATGACGTGTGACAATGTTTAGTTCTTCTAGAGCAGGGAAGCTTCTCAGAACGCAAAGAGCAGCCGAAATATCCTCCTGTTCATCTAAGCATATGTTCATTCCAAGAAATTTCAGATGCAGACATGGTTTGGGCAGCTCTAGCAAGGTACCAGTAGCCAAGTTCATCAAAAAGTCCCAGTTAAGTTGGAGCCTCTGAATACAAGGCAGGTTATCAAAAACGTTCATCAACTTGCTGGAACTCCAAGGTGTGTCGACTAAATTAAGAGAAACATCAACCAGATTTAACGCATTCACAACACTAAAATCAAAATAACCGGAAACATCAAGGAATTGGAGATTCGGAGCATCAATCTTGAAGTGGCTGAAACCGTAACAACTGTCCAGAGTGAACCTCTTAAGCAGAGGACAACAAAGAATCAGATTTTCCAAAACATCTTGGGCAAGAGTAACATGCTCAATGTCAAGACTCTTCAAAGTCCTGAACCCTTTGAATGTAGGTGGGGGGTTTTAGCAAACAACTACGCAACTTCAAACAGATGATATCTTGGCATGAAAAAATGCATGAAGGCATCTTGTCGGGCTGCTGAGACTGCTGTTCCCTCATCCAGAGATCAAGCTTGAACACTTTGAGGGGGTACCTCGAAAGGTGACGAATCCAACGATCAATATCTCTGAGATCTTGATCTCCTTGAGTAAGCTCAAATTTGGTGACAGGGCCAATGTGACTTAAGAGAACATGATCAACAAAGCTAGATTTGTGCTTATGACCAAACACAAGATCCGGAAGCATAACCATTTTGTATCTCCACTTGCTTGACAAAACACATGTCCTCCCTGCGTCCCTAATCGGCAAATGTGACAGTATTTGATCTAGAACATCACTTGGTAAGTTGCTAATCCTATCCACCATCTCCACATTGGAACAGGACTTGGGTCTCTCATCAATAAAAACTTGATCAAAACGCCAGAGCTGCAAGGAATCCCTCTGTCGCCAAAACGAATGGAAACATATTCACCATACTCACATCCTCAAAAGAACCTACACCATCAACAAACAATCAAATGTTCGAACACATCTTGCGCCATGGTAATCTTTAGAAATGCAAGGCTCTTCAAACTCCAAAACCCTTTGAATGTGGAGTGGGGTAGGTTTCAGCAAACAACAACTCATTTTTATATGAATCATATCTTGACATGAAAATATGCAGGACGGCATATCGTAATGCTGCTGTTCCCAATCGCAAAGTAGTAGTATGAACTCTTTGAGCGGGTACCTTGACAGGTGAAGAACCCAGCGATCGATATCTGCAATGTCTTTACGTCCTTGAACGAGCTGAAACTTACGAATGGAGCCAATGTGAGTTAAGAGTACATGATCAACGATGTTCGAGTGGCACAAAAAATCAAACACAAGATGCGGAAGCATAGCAAAATGGTATCTCCACTTGCTTGACAAAACGCTTGTCCTGGCTGCAGCCCTAATTGTCAAATGGGACAGTATCTTTTCTATAACTTCACTTGGTAGGCTGCTGATCCTATCCGCCAACTTCATCTCCTTATTCAAACCGGACTTGGTTCTTTTCCATTTCTTCTGAGATATATTCAAGTAATTCGAAGATTTAACAAATCACTCATCAATCTCATACAGTGGCCAGTGAGATAGTAACCAAACAATATATAATCTTGTTTCGTTACCAAAGGGGATCCGTTATGTAAGCCTCTAACTAACACTTAATTAAATTCAATTGATGAGAAAATCATATAACTAATATATAAGTGTAATAGAAGTAATCTAGCATCAGAAAATCACAATCAAAATCCCACACATACTTCATTCTTAATCAAGTGTCTCATATATGTTGCTATCAATTAAAGATAAAGAGCAGTAATGAAAACAACTACAATTAAGAAACACATACCACCGTTATCACTTCGGTTTTGTTCGGAAATATTGGAGTCGTTAGAATCTGGGCGAGGGAAGCCGAAACCCTAATTCTGTGTTACCAGAAGCAAGGGATATTCGCTATATTTATTGGGCCATTAGTTTTGACTTTTGAGTCCAATTAAAGTCCGTAAAAATGGTTCTCGTCTCTCACTCACTAATTTTTTTTTTTTGAAAGGCACAAATAATTTCTAATGGCTTTCAGGTATCTCATTTTCGTGAGTCTCTTGAAGCATTAGTTCTGATTTCTAATTCGTCTCGATGGCCCAGAATCCGGTATAACTGAAAAATAGAGCTAAAATCTTAAAGCTTGAAGAAGATAATTAAAAGAAACAGTAGAGGATTTGAGTTTTGCATAATTTAAAAAATGATGCTTAGATCAGTCCGCTGTATGGGACTGAAAACATATATATATATATATATAGATCAGTACTCCTAATATAGGATTACAACAATTGCTACTTCGTATAATAAACACGATTAATTGCAAAGGTACTACTGCTAAAATTCAAATTGTTCCAAAAGACAGACATACAGCAGCATAAATAGTTCTACCAAACTCCTATATTACTGAAATATATCAAAATACTACGTACACACCAGAATCAGTTACAACTAACTCTTCATTCGGTGATGCGCGCTTAAATCAGAGCAACTCTTTTGCTAGCTAGATCATAACCACCCAGAGAAATGCTGGGGTGTTTATATATACTGTCATTGTCTCAAGGACAGGTCACTGCAGGTGAACTTAAAAGCAGAAGTACTCTGATCAATTCTAGTGCACCATCAACAGCACGGAACGGAAGCAGCTTATTTTCACATGTTGCAGCGTATTTTCACAAATGTGTAGTGTTTACCCCAGACGCACTTATCATCAAACACCAGAGATCGAGGGTAGCGTAGCTGATTTGTACCTCCACTTAGTTGATAAATCTGTCCACTACTGGAAACAAGAACTGAGGCGACCAAGATTGGAAAGGGAAAATCAAAATTCGTCGCCTCAACACATTGAGGCGACCAATATTGGATTGGTCGCTTCAGAAAACGAGAGCGACGACTTTTGATCAATAGTCGTCGCTCACATCTTATTGAAGCAACGAATATTGGTTGTTGTCGCCTCCCAATAATGTTTTGTAAACTGTAGCGACGAAAATTCAATCTTCGTCAATATTCGTCGCTGAAATATGAAACGAAGCGACGAGTTTTGATCAATAGTCGTCGCTTCATGTTTTGAAATCTGGTCAACCATATTTTCATAGTTTGGAGAGTTGTAGATTTGGCATTTGGTGTCCGATTGACGATTGTAATACATTTTCGGAAAGGAAATGATGTCACGAGTCAAACTCGTAGCTTTGCCACGACGTGTGGGTTTTTTCGGGCTTTCGAGTTCGTTTAGGCCCTCAAAACGGCAGTTTAATATGTTTTAAATAAGGTTGACCGCATCGATCGGGGCTCTAACTTTGTCGGATTTAAGTGCTTTTTTTACCATAACCGTATTTCATCATAACGATCAAATGTTATTTCACAGTGTATTTCAAAATTTTACTTCTTTTATATAGTTGCTTCGAAAAGTTGTACACTTGAGTATAATCTTATAATCAAGTTATACCGTATTAGTAAGCATGTTGTCGTTATAATGGCTAAATTCACAAAATGAAAATTTTGACCGTCTGATGTGATCGTTATAGTTAAATATGAGTAGAGTATAAAAATCAGCTCGTTTCGTAAACGTTCGACGCTCGATCGAAACGGTTAACCATATTTTCATAAAACTTATCACACGAAAACCCTATTACGTACCTTTAGATGACCTTGTTTCGTCGACTCTTCCAAACATTAAATTCTCAAATAGATGAGATGTAATCAGCCATGTAAAAATTTGATAACTTTTACCTCCCGATACTATGGTTCCCCATAGAGAGAAATAAGTTTAAATAAGGTTGACCGCGTCGATCGGGGCTCTAACTTTGTCGGATTTAAGTGATTTTTTTACCATAACTGTATTTCATCATAACGATCAAATGTTATTTCACAGTGTTTTTCAAAATTTTACTTCTTTTATATAGTTGCTTCGAAAAGTTGTACACTTGAGTATAATCTCATAAAAATTTTATAATCTTTTAAATATTATTGAAGCGACGGATTTTGTATTACTTCGTCGCTTCAATTTTATATATTATTGAAGCGACGGATTTCGTCTTACTTCGTCGCTTCAGTGTTGAATCCGCGCCACATGCTGAGAACCAATTAAAACACATTGCGCGGATCACCCTATGAACCGTCAGATTTCCCAGATCTAACGGCCATAATTCAAAGTCTTTTTATATATATTCTTCCCTCTCCTCCTTCCTCTTCACTCCGTCTCCACTGCCTCCCTCCCTCTCCTCCACTGCCTCCCTCCCTCCCTCCCTCTCCTCCTCCACTGCCTCCCTCTCCTCCCTCCCTCTCCTCCACCGCCTCCCTCCCTCTCCTCCTCCACCGCCTCCCTCCCTCCCTCCCTCCCTCCCTCTCCTCCTCCCCAACCCCGCAGCGATGGCAGAGCGCCTGCTCGTTCTCCGACTTCGTCGCCTCCTCCACCGCCTCCTCCGTCGCCTCCTCCACCGCCTCCAAAAACTGGACATAAAAACGAAATCGAAATTAAACGAAAATGGCGGGAAATTTTTTTAAAACGAAAATGGAGACATGAAGTGACGAACATTGACATTCGTAGCATGAATTTTATCATCCCATACACTCTAGCGACGACTTTTGAACCAAAGTGCGTCCCCTCAAATTGTAAGCGACTACTCAAACTTCGTCTCCTAGAATTGGAAGCGACGACCCAAAATTCGTCGCCTCGAATGCGAGGAGACGACTCAAACTTCGTCGCTCATAATTTGGCGACAAACTTTGAAGTCGTCGCTTGAAATGTCCAAGCGACGACTTTTGGAGCAAAAGTGGTCGCCTCGAATCGAAACGACGAAAACGAAGCGACGACCCCTAGCGACGACTTTGTTGTCTCTTCGGGTTCGAGGCGACGACTTTTGACGACAAAAAGTCGTCGCCTCGTTTGGGTTTTCCAGTAGTGGTCGTCCTCACTGCATCCCTAATTGACAAATGTGACAATATCTTTTCTGCAAGATCCCTCGGTAAGTTGCTGATTCTATCCAACTCCATCAAATTCGAACACGACTCGCCTCCTTTTCTATCCTTCTGAAATATTCATAATCATTTAACCTAAACTTCAGCGTCAAAGATGGAAGATCACGTATAGTATATAGACTGATGGACAGCTAGATCACAAAGTTCCAATATTTATTATCAAGTCTAGTACTCCAATTTCACACAGTAACTTACAATCAAAATTAAAAGAAAAAAAAAAAACACCTTGCTAAGCCAAACCCTAGGTTTGCTAGTGAAGATAATATGATTTTGAACAAGAAAACTATACTTACCATCATTTTGTCTTCCCTTTAGTTTGGGGTACGTGAAGAGATAAACGGATACAGTATACTTTTACAGCGAAGCGACACGTGAGAAGGCACGTGAGTTGCAAATCTGGGCCACCAGTTTCGTGGGTTAAAATTATTTAAAGCGGGTAAAAACAGTGGGGGTATATATAATCTCTCAGCTAATAATTAACTGTGATCTTCTTCCTTGTTCGTCCTCTGTTTTCCTCTCTGTATTTCCCTCATTTCTCTAAACATAACCGAAGCGAAGAATCACGCATCATTCCAATGGCTTCAGGTAACTTGTTTATCTCTTAAAGCTTTGATCTTTGATCCCTAATTGGGCTTCTGGGCTGATGCGGAATCTTTTTGCGCGGTTTTTGGAGCTGGAAGAGTTTTGTGGAGTTGTGCTTGATTTATGTGTTTGAATTTGAATTTGGTTCAAACCCTTTTGTTGATTTGACGATAAGTTTAGGAATTTTGGGGTTTTGCGTTCTGGGTAGTGATTAATAGTCGGATATGGATTGATATGTGGCATTGTTTTGAAACGAATATGAGCTTGAACTCATTTGGTTATGTGGGATTGAAATGAAATAATGAGGAGACGGGTTTTCGGAGTTTGGTTTTGAAGAGTTTGATTCTTAGAAAAGAAGTGAAAGTTGGGTTTGACGAAGTAATGGTGTTTGTTGCAGATTTTGCTTTCAAAGTTCCAGCTGAACTTGAAGCGGCTTTGCGGTTGAATTCAGTTCATCACTATGTAACGAAAAGGCCGTGGCTTGGTAAGTTGTTGTGTTTGCTATTTTAAGTTCTTTCCATATAATAGTTTTGTGTACATTGTTTATGTTTTCTTGTTGTTCAGATCTTTATGGAGTCAATGTCAGACCGGTTGCGCCATTTGGAAGTATGAGTAGAAAAGCAACTGTTGATCCAGCACTGTTACACCGGTACTTGCCGGATGAGCTACTCTTTGAGGTAGTAACTTGAGAAATAGCTGCTCTTTAACAGACATCGGCTATATTGAAATTGCAGATAATCATCTACATTCTTTATCCTTTTATCTCATGCCTGGTTGCCAGTAGAAAACTTCAAAAAAGGATGAACAAAAGGGATTGAAGTTTTATAATCCCTTAGAACGAACTGAAGGAGATGATAATTTTAGCTTGATCATTCTTACAGGTCTTTAAGTATTTCAAAGTATAGATTGAGCAACTCTATACAGGTTTTATAGTTCCTGCTCCTGTACTTTGGAAGCATGTGTTCCTGATTCGTAAGCATTAAGAGTCCTTTAGAATTAATATTATGTCGATTTTGAATCATTAGCACTGGGGGATTTGGAATATGAGAATTATCTTGTCATTGACTGCAAAGATAACTAGTATTTGGGTTCACCTATATAGAGTTGGCATATGAGAATAGTGCTTATGATAGAGAGGTGTTATGTCATATGCAGGTCTTTGCACGAATGACTCCATATGACATGGGAAGGGCATCTTGTGTTTGTCGAAAATGGAGATACACTATACGTAACCCAGTGTTTTGGCGCATTGCGTGCTTAAAGGCTTGGCAGGTATGATTGGTGTTGGTGTTAGTTTGCTCCAGGTATATGTTGGTTCGTGTAAATACTGCATTTTGATGCTGAATCCCTATTTATGAAGCTTTCTGGAGTTGTTGAAAACTATAAGATTTTACAAGCAAAATATGAGAGTTCATGGAGGAAAATGTGGCTTCTAAGACCAAGGGTCCGCACTGATGGTAAGCTTATTCTTTTTCCTTACTTTTGTCCTTCAGCTTATTTTGATTTCCATCTGTGTCTAGATCTGGTATGCTTGATCCTCCTGTACAAAGTTAAATCTTTTTTCTGTTTTTCACACCTCAGGTCTATATGTGAGTAGGAATACCTATATTCGCACTGGAGTTGCAGAATGGAAGGTCTCTAACCCAGTTCACTTGGTAAGAACATAGTATTATTTACAACTACTCAGGGATTCTTCTTATTCCTTTACTGGAAGGCCTCGAACACAAAGTTACCTCCTGTGTGTTTGTGCATATTTTGAACTACTGCTGTATATATTAGAAGATAAATGGAAGGTCCCAAAACCTAGAAGTGAAGCAGTACCTACTTGTATCAGATTATCATGATAGAATGTACTTTTTGGTTTCCTAATGCCTGGAATAATTTACCTCATCCCTTCCCTAATAAGTCAACCCTTAGTACTTGGTAAAGGATGATGGTCCTTGAAATGACTCCCATTTGTATTTGTAATCCAGTTGGGGTAGTGTAACTGCCTAAAAAGGAGAAGCAAACAGAAAAAAGTTGTAAATTAGTCTTATATGAGGGTTTTTCTTTTCTTTTCTTTTCTCAGTAGTTTGTGCTCACCTCAATCTGTTCTGCTTCTGCAGGTCTGCTACTATCGCTACATCAGATTCTATCCTTCTGGCCGGTTTCTTTATAAGGTGGTAACTGCTGAATGCTTAAATACTAACTTTGAGTACATTAACAATAGTTTTATGTTTTCTGATTGTTACTATTTGTCCCTCTTTCGTGCCGTCAGAATTCATCTCTAAAAGTAAAGGATGTGGCAAAAATAATGAACATCCGTGCAGCCAAGACAGACTCTGTTTTCAGTGGCCATTACACATTGTCAGATGATAAGGTCAGGTTATTAGAACCCTTAAATGACCAATGATAAGTTCAGAATCTGCTCATCTTACATCGAATTTTCACTATCACTATTGATTTCTGTTGGATGCTTTTAATCACAGATCTCTGGTTTTCACCTGACCTTTAATTTGCATCTGAAATATCTTCTGTTACTCCGTTGCAGGTTGAAGCTGCAGTTCTGTATCCAGGCAGGCGACCGACTGTGTTGAGAATCCGTCTAAGGTACTGCAACAGCTCACATAGGCTGAACTTCATATAGATTGAAGCTGGTAGTGGAATGGTTGCATGTAATTAGTTGAAGTGCTGATTCAACCTACAGTTGTTTCCTTATAATGCAATGTGATATGGAGTTATTTATGCAACTAGTTTTAGTGGGAAGAAGAGAAATTGATCTTACAGAAATACACTCGTCATATTACAAAGTATCTGTTCAAGTGGAAGAGGGGGAATTTCTATATAGATAAGTGTTTGAAATGTCTTGATCTGTGCTACTTGAATGTAATTTTATTTTTCTCCTGCCATCGGCCATTACAGGTTAAGAGGAACAGCAACAGGGGCAAACAATCGTATGGATTTACTGTCACTTGTTACAAGTGGTGTGAACGATAATGAGATCCGCGGCCCTGATGAGGATATCCTTGGTGTGGTCGAAGGATGGCTGGATGATGAGACTCACAACCCAGATGTGCCAGCTGTCTCACACAAGAGGGGTCTAACACCTTTTGTCTTCATTCCTTTTGAAGAGGTACATATTTCCCTCTATCACTTCTGCAATTACATATCTGCTCGCATGATCTGATTTAAATCCATTCAAGCAAGTATATAGAAATGGAACACATTTCCTTCGGTTCCTGTCAAGAAAAGCTTTTATTTGATCCCTCACTACACATCATAGGTTGTCGCCGTCTCTTAACTTTTCTTATTTGGTGTAGGTGGATACATCATTTCTGAATCTACCTGTGGAGAAGATGGATTATTTTGTTCCCGGCTGATACCTTAACAAAGAGCATCTTCCTTTGTACATACACAGTATTATAGTCATAAGCTTTACAAGGATCCTTCAATCTCTTTTGTTTATTTGTTTCTAGAATGTTGACTTGCAGCCATGTGACAATTTGTCAGTGTGCTCTGGTTGTTTGCTTCAATTGTATGTACCAAAAAGAACGATGAACTGTGTTGTAATATGTTGATACAATAATGTAATTCATAAGTTACGTGTATATGACACATTCATCTTGATTTTGTTTGAAGTTTATACCAATAGTATCTAAATTTGCTGTTACTTTGTTACAGAATCAATTTCTGCCTTGATTTTGTTTTCATATCCTACAAGAACTCAACACCAAGTTCAAAACAAGGAGATAAGAAAATCATGACCTATTCTACGTTTATTTGTGTTGGCTTGAACAAGCATCACATATAAAAAAAGAGGAGCAGGGGAACACTTTCCCTGTTTATTACACAAAGTTGGTTCTAAGTTCTAACTCTATATACTAGACTTGGTCTCAGGGCAGTACACAAGAGAATTCCAAGAAGGGTTCTTCGGGAGAAAAGTGTCATGCCAACACGAAATACAGTAAAATCTGTCACGACACAAAACAGAGTATGGACTATGAAACTACTGTATGATGTATGAAGCCAAGAACATAACAAAATCCAAGAACATAACAATACCACCCAACTGATCCCAAACCTTGCAATTTACACAGAAACTTCATCCAAGTTCCTCATCCTTATTACTTCTATTGACTTTAGAAACCTAACAATTAACTTCCCTAGCATTACCAAACCTACATCTGTGTTATTACCATGATCATATCTATTGGCTTATTGCTATAGATAACCAGTTTACAGCTAAATCTTTCTGATTTCTTCAAGTGGATTGTGAATGCTGATTGCTACGAATTACAAGATTCTCTATACCCAACTAAGTGAACTAACTTAAGTAAATGAATACAATCATTTCTAGTGGTGCCAATAATCATCAACAACCCATAATCAAGTTGGTGCCACACAAGTGAGTATTTAAGAGGAACCCAGAAAGGAGGAGTGGGTTGTAACTTACAGAGACGTAAGAACAGGTGGGGATGACAGACATGGAGTTGGCTTTGGCGTGGTTGAAGGCGGCAACGCAGAGATGGGAGGCCAAGCCCAAGCCTCTCTTGGAAGATGGGACATAGGTGTGAACCAAGTCCATCACTTTCCCCTTGTCTCTGAGAACGTAATCTATGTAGGCTTTCTGGTCCTCTGACTCGAATCTATGCTTGGCTTCGTTCCACACTATCTTTGGCGCCGATGAACAGCCCTCTGCTACGTCGTTTGCAGCAGACATCTTCACTCTTTCTGCTCCTCTCGCGTCCGTGTCTGTCTCCCTTTCTCTGCTCTCTTGATCAAAGACGACTACATGAGACACGCACTTCGCACGTGACAATATAACTTTCAATTTTATTTTAATTTTTTCTATTTTAAGAGATAGAAAATCAACAAGTCAAAGTACTCCTGTCACTAAATACACTATGTGCACGTTTGGTACTCGGGATTATTGTGAGTCACTCTATTCTCAATACTTAGCCTACCCTCACTTGAGTAGGCTTACCCAATACTAATTTGTACCATATTTGGTGAGATAGTACTACATAAGGAGGAGAGAGAGAGAGAAAGAGAGAAAGGTGGAGAGAGGTGGTGTTAACTTGGGGTCTCAAAAATGAGTACCCACAATAACACTACCTAAGGAGGTTGAGAGAAAAAACAGGCCTTAACTAGTACCATTTATTTTAATACTCCCCCACACCAAACATAACTCACACTACTTTGTACCTCTTATTTAGTGCAATACCAGCTAGTTTCTTGTACCAAACATGCACTATAGTTTTAACCCAAAAAACTTCCAGACTCTTGGTTCAATCGTTCTACAATTTAGTTATCAACATTATAAGATTATCATCTTCATATGTACGTGTAATGTAATCTGCGACATATTTTTTGTATCGTTTTATCTATAAATTATTTCATGAAGTTCTATGGATCAGTCATGCATTGCCTGTTACAAGTCTCATCTTAAGAAGTAGTTCTTGATCGAAATTCCTAAGTTATCACTAAAGAGATAATTGATGACAAATACACACATCTAATTCGTATCTTACTTACGTACCTCGTGCAGTTGGCTACTCAGTAACAGCTAAGCCTTTCATTCCGGTGAATACGCCGTCAGGAATTGGCATCGATAGCATCGTGGGTATACAACATTCGGATCCCACACTTCTTCACTTTCAGCTTGTCCAAATTTTCATAAGGAGTTGCTTCTTGGTAGAAATGAAAAGACGCCTCTGTGACCTTGTTCAAAGGAATGGGGGTACTTCCGCTTTTGTTTCCTTGACGCCAAAATGTGTCCTTGTTGAAGAGTACCAACACCTGATCTGAATGGACACTTTCAGGTATTGTACTTTGAACCCATGGGAGTTTGTAACTGTATTCATAACCTTCACCATGGCAGGTCTTAAAACTACACTTGCATGTCAAGGAAAAGCCATCATCATCATCAAAGTTGTGAAGTCCAAAAACAACAGATAAAGCAAAACCCAAGAAGTTCTCTGTATCCAACGTATCCGGAGTAAACTTGACATCTATTTGACATCCCTCCCTTTGATAGCTGAACCAGTCTGGAATTACATCCCCCGCTGATATAGCGATGAATTTTTGTATGTTGCTATCCGCCTGTATAAGAAGTAAGTCATAAAAAATCAGCAACTTCTGTTCCAAAGACTATAAAAAGCAGATTTGAGATAGCTACTTGATTATTCAGCTAAGCGAAAAATGTGTGTGCATGCGTGAGAGAGAGTGACATACACCATTGTACAACGATGCCAGTCGTCTAATTCTGAGCGCTGCATCACTCATTATGTTGCTCCTTGAACTCTCATCCAATTCGAAACAATTAGTGAACATAAGTCTCTCTTGATCAGGACAGAACTTAAGAGCTCCAACATCTTGATGATCACACTGTTGTGGCTTAAGTACAGTCCTTGCCACTGTCTTCAAAGACGTGCAGTTACCTGCCTCCAAAACTCTTAAGAGAAATGGGAGCTCTGGTATAGATTGAAGCTTCTTGCAACTGTTCAAGTACAACTTGCGCAGGCAACGAGCATTTTTTATGCTTGCAGGTATGCTCTCAACCAAGGTTCCACTGAGATGTATATCTCGTAACGAGGATAGGCCAATGAGACAATCAGGAACTTCTAATAGACTGCAGTCACTGAGGTTTATGCTGGTCAAAGAGCAAGAACCAACTGAGAGGGGAGGCAATCTTTTCAGTTTCTTACAGCCTGTGAGAATGAGTCTTTCAAGACGATCCAAACTGTAGATACTATCTGGGAGATGCTCAAGGTTTTTGCAGTCAAACAAGTGTAATTCCCGAGGCCCGCTTCGACTTTGATCACCAAATCACAAGTTCAGATTCCAAGTAGTGCTTGTGAGATTCTTAAGGTGCTTACAATAACTAAGACCTAATAGATCAAGTTTTTTGTGAGACCAAATTGATGTTGGTATATCTTGTATTGCAGTCCCAGATAAACGTAAGAGTTCCACATTGCTTGGTATCTCAGGAAGAGTTTTAAGCTGTGAGCAGGATCCCAAATTCAGATGAGTAAGCTTTTCAAGAGATTTGAAATAAGAAGGAAGTTCATCCAAACTTTCACATTGAACAAGATCTATTCTCTCAATATTCAGACACCGACAGAGATCTGGGACTTCAGTCAAGTGTTTGCAGTTACTGAGATTCATCCTTTTCAAGTTTTCTAGATTCTGCAACGAATAAAGGCCGACGCAATTAAGACTAATATGGACTTACCTTCATAACTTCAACACACACACACACACAAGCAGTAAACGTACCTGTCCCTTATTCCAAAGTCGCTCAACTGGACTACCGGGCATATGAAGCTCAACAAGGTTGATTGGAGAAAATTTACGAGGCAAAGATTTCCAAGGGTATTGATCCCAGTGGAGATATCCAAGTGCTTCCGGAAGATACTCGAGACCTTGAGGAAGTTCCACTTTGCTATGTGAGCTGTTGAGAGAGTTCACATCCAAATTGTCCAGACTTTTCATTCCACTTTGTAACTCTCGCAATCTCCAAAAACTACCAATATTTGATTCGGCAAAGAAAGATAGCAGTCGTTTGGCCCCATGAAGCAAAGAAAATGAGATTAGTTGCTGCTCCTCTGTATTCATATTTCTCCATGACAGTTCCTCATGCACTTTTTCTGGTGCAGAAATTTTTAGCACCTTCAGGTTATGCATATCTCTGAAGGCTGCACGACTCAATTGTAGCTCTTTAATCCTAGACATTTCCAGAAACATGGCTTCAACTTTTGCAGTTCCCTGAGAATCAAAATTAACATATAAATGAGACCTATATAGAAGGAAACCTACTCAAATGAGTAGAAGACAAATATGAGCATTTACAGCATAAATTTTCTAAGGACTTCTGTGAAATATGGCTCTTACAGTATTATTTTTAAGCACTCGATAAGTGTTGGAATTCATGTTAGAATTCACAATACTTCTACTTCCGCACTGGCGAGTGGGATCAGCAACCAATTCGACGTGGCGAATGGCGACTAATTACTCGTGGCGAGTGAAGTATATCACACTGTTCACTTGGTGAATAGTGTTTGAAGAAGAGTAGATGAACTGAACTTATGCAGTCTTTTCTTTGATCTAAAATTCTCAAAGATTACAATGCATACAAATCCCTTTTATAGGGAGCAAAGTAACCTACAAAATATATAAGCTAGATTAGCTAGAGATCAACTTGACAAATTATAGTAATATGATACTACAAATATCTAGATGAAAAATCTCAGTGGAACGAACAGTAGTTAGTTGCTGGAAAGCATATCAGCTTTTCAGTCTAACTCCTATTTCACCCAGGAAAGCATTAACTGTAACACTCCCCCTTAATGCTTTACCTTATCATTCCGAGCAGGCCTCTGAGGTATTCAAACCTCTCTCTTGGCAGGGCCTTAGTGAAGATATCAGCAACCTGGTCATCTATATTGCAGTACACCAATTCGATCTCATTCTCTTCTACTGCATCCTTGATGTAATGAAACTTCAAGGCGATGTGCTTGGCCCTACTGTGATAGACAGGGTTCTTGCTCATTGCTATTGCAGACTTGTTATCACTGAGAATGGTGGTTGCTGTTCTGTTTTTCTCACCAAAGTCTTCTATGACTCTTCTTAGCCATATTGCTTGTGAAGTGGCGATTGAAGCTGCGACATACTCAGCTTCAGCTGTGGACAATGTCATTGATTTCTGCTTCTTTGAAGCCCAGGAGAACACTCATGTTCCTAGTGTGAAGGTGTATCCAGATGTGCTCTTCAAGTCATCTACACTGCCTCCCCAGTCACTGTCACAGAACCCAAAGAGTTTTGGTTCTACATTCCTCTCATACAGGATTCCAAAGTCCATTGTTCCTTGGATGTATCTCAGGATTCTCTTTGCAGCTTTATAGTGTATCTTGGTGGGGTTGTGCATAAATCTAGACATCAAGCTTACTGCATACATAATATCTGGTCTTGTTACAGTTAAGTATAGCAAGCTTCCCACTAAGTTTATGTATAAATTCTCATCCGCAGTACCACTTCCATCTTCCTTGGAGAATTTCTCACTGACCACTAGAGGAATTGCAACTGGATTGCAACCTAGCATTTTAAACTTCTCTAGTATAGTCTTTGCATATCTCTTCTGGGTAATGAAGATTCCCTCCACTGCTTGAATTATTTCAATTCCCAGAAAGTAATGCAGGATTCCCAAATCACTCATTTCATATTTCATCATCATATCAGACTTGAAATTTGAAATCATTTTTCACAACTTCCAGTAAATACCAAATCATCAACATATAAGGAGACAATAAGAATGTTTGATTTACCTTCAGTCTTTGTGTAAAGGGCAGGTTCATTTTCACTCCTTTGAAAATCTATTTCTGTGAAATAGGAATCGATCTCACCATACCAAGCTTTTGGGGCTTGTTTCAGGCCATATAGAGCTTTCTTCAGCTTGTAAACTTTCTGCTCTTTGCCTTTGATGATGAAACCTTGTGGTTGTTCCACAAACACTTCTTCTTTCAACACTCCATTTAGAAATGCCGATTTGACATCAAGTTGGTGTAGATACCAACCCTTTTGTGCAGCAATGGAAATCAGACCTCTTATAGTCTCATGCCTTGCCACTGGTGCAAAGGTCTCATTGAAATCCACTCCAGGTATCTGCGAGTATCCCTTCGCCACCAATCTTGCTTTATTTCTTTGCACAGAACCATCTGAGTTCAGCTTGGTCTTGTATATCCACTTCAAACCTATGGCATCTTTGTTGTCTGGTTTGTCAACTAGCTCCCATGTGTTGTTCTTCACAATCACATTGATCTCCTCTTGCATTGCAGACCTCCATTCATTTTCCTTCACTGCTTCTTCAAATCATTCTGGCTCGAACAAGCATGCATTGCAGCTTTCATACACTTCATTCAAGCTTATCATCCTTACTGGTGGAGAGCTTGGTGTTGATTGAGCTTCTGAAGATCCTGGCGAGTGAGGTGCTGGCGAGTGTGTCGCTGGCGGGTGAGTCGCTGGCGAATGTGTCGCTGGCGGGTGAGTCGCTGGCAAGTGAGTTTCTGGCGAGTGAGTTGCTGGCGGATTGAGTTCCAGAATTTCTGGATCTTCTTGTTCATTTTGAACTCATACTTTTTTTACTCCTTTCTCTTGGGCTGAACCTTGGTTCCAATCCCAAGATGAATTCTCACTGAAGAGAACATCTTTGCAGACTATCATTTTCTTCTTCTGCAAATTGTAGAGCCTATAGCCCTTTGATTGAGAGCTGTATCCCATGAATACACACTTCTCACTAGTTTCATCCAGTTTATATCTCAGCTCCTCTGGGATATGTGCATAACAAATTGATCCAAACACCCTCAAGTGATTTACACTTGGCTTCCTGCCACTCCATGCTTCCAACGGAGTCTTTCATTGGACAACAACTGTTGGATGTCTGTTCATTAAATACACAGCAGTATTCACTGCTTCTCCCCAATATTCTTGAGGTACTAATTTATCATGGAGCATGGACTTGGCCATCTCAATGATTGTTCTGTTTTTTCTTTCAGCTACACCATTCTGCTGAGGTGTGTAGCTAACAGTTAGCTGCCTTTCCAGCCCAATGTCTTCACAGAACTTTTTGAATTCATTTGATGTGTACTCGCCACCTCTATCTGTTCTTAACTTCTTCAGCTTGAGGTCAGATTGTCTCTCCACCATTGCTTGAAACTTTCTGAACACGGCGAACACATCAGACTTTTGCCTTAGGAAATAAACCCAAGTCATTCTTGTGAAATCATCTATGAAGGTTAGAAAATATCTATTTCCTCCATTAGTTGTGGTTCTCATTGGACCGCAAACATCTGAATGTACCAGCTCCAGATGTACTTTTGCTCTCCAGGCTTTCCCTTTTGGGAATGGGAGTGTGTGTTGCTTCCCCAATGCACATCCTTCACACACTTCATTTACATCATTTATTTTTGGCAGTCTCTGCACCATTTCCTTTTGATGCAGCAACTTGAGACTCTGGAAATTCAAATGTCCAAGTCCCTTGTGCCAGAGCCAGGGATCATCCTTTAGCTCCATTCTTCTTGTACTCTCAGTAGCATAATTGAGAGTCAGACGAAAACTTTTGTTCCTCTTCATCTGGATTTCTACCATCAGGTACTTGCTGCTTCCTCTCTGATATATCTTGCAAGTGTCATCACCAAAATGCATGTGATACTTGAGTACAATGAGCTGACCAACACTTAGCAGATTTGAATCGAGTGTTGGAACCAACATCACATCTCTGATGTACATCTTTCCAGACTTAGTTTCAACAGCAATGCTTCCCTTGCCTTTTGTATCCACCAACATTCCATTTCCCATCTTTACTCTTGTAATGCTATTGTAGTCAATATCATGTAGAAGGTTGGCATTTGCCGTCATATGATTACTGCAAGCACTATCAACAAGCCACGCATTCTCTTCTACTGCAACACTTGCAGCATGAGTAACACAGAACATATTTATGTCACTCTCCTCTATGCTGTTCGCCTGTTGATTTCCCTTGTAGTTACAATCCTTCCTGATATGACCAAACTTGTCACACTTTGAGCACTTTGGTTTTCCTTTGAACCAACATTCGCCTGCATGAAGCTTATTACAGACAGTGCACTTATAATACCCTGAGTTGCTACCCTTCTCATTTGATTGCTGATTTGACTTTCCCTCCCACTTTTTTCCTTTTCCTTTTCCTTTCAAGTTCTTTTTCTCTTTAGAATTTGAACTAGATGGCTCACTCCTATTTGAGTTAAGGTTGAGTGTATGGAAGGCTTTTTCAGTTTCTTCATCATGACTTGTCAACCTATGATCAAAAGCCTTTAATGTTCCCATCAGATCCTGAACTCCTAGAGTTTTCAAATCCCTAGTCTTCTCTATAATACTGAATATAGCATCATACTTCCTATTCAGGCTCATTAGGATTTTTTGAACTACTCTCGTCTCATCTAATGGTTCATTGTAGGTTCTCATCTGATTAACAATATTAATCAGTCTAGTGCTATAATCACCTAACAACTCAGTATCATTCATTTTTGTATACTCAAAATCTCTTCTAATATATTGTACCTTGACAACTCTGACCTTTGCTGATCCTCTGTACTCAAGGCTGAGTGCATCCCATGCTGCTTTGGATGTTTTCTCATTTGAGATTCTGGGAAAAATCTCATCTGTGACCGAAGTCTGCAAGATGTTGAGTGCTCTAGCATCCTTCTTGATATTCGACTTCAGTTCTGCCATTTGTGCAATTGTCACATCTTCTGCTGCACCTGGTCTTCTGTATCCTTCTTCTATGAGACTCCATAGATCTCGTGAGATGAACATGGTATCCATCTTGATTATCCAGAAATCAAAGTTCTCTCCATTGAAGATCGGAACTCTGTTTTCTGAACTACTTCCTGATGTAGCCATCCCAGTAACAGAAAAATAAAGACTTGTGTTTGTTTTTTTTTTGTTTCTGAATCAACAGATAGTACACCCCAGTTGATATTGATCAACGGAGCTCTGATACCATGTTGGAATTCATGTTAGAATTCACAATACTTCTACTTCCGCACTGGCGAGTGGGATCAGCAACCAATTCGACGTGGCGAATGGCGACTAATTACTCGTGGCCAGTGAAGTATATCACACTGTTCACTTGGTGAATAGTGTTTGAAGAAGAGTAGATGAATTGAACTTATGCAGTCTTTTCTTTTATCTAAAATTCTCAAAGATTACAATGCATACACTTCCCTTCTATAGGGAGCAAAGTAACCTACAAAATATCTAAGCTAGATTAGCTAGAGATCAACTTGACAAATTATAGTAATATGATACTACAAATATCTAGATGAAAAATCTCAGTGGAATGAACAGTAGTTAGTTGCTGGAAAACATATAAGCTTTTCAGTCTAACTCCTATTTCACCCCGGAAAGCATTAACTTTAACAATAAGCATCTGCATTCAACAACCTACTCCGTTTTCCAGGCTCTTCACTACATTCTTCACGAACAATTGAACAACCCATTTCTTGTACCAAATCATTTAAACGGTTGTGTTTTGAAATTGATATGAGAGACATATCCTTCAGAATTGAAATTCCATGTGACGCACAGAACCCGTGTATCTCTAAAATTCTTTTTGCATTACAAATATTCTCCCCTTTGAGATAACATGCAACATCAAGAAATATCCCCTTCTCATTCTCTTCTAGTCTATCATAACTTAGTCTCAACACATCATGAATTTCTTTGTTGGGAAATCTTTTCAACTTTTTCAATTCATCTTCCCACTCTTCTATACTGTTGCAATGACGGAATGAAGAACCCAAAACTTTAAGAGCTAAGGGGATGCCTTTAGCATAGTCTACCACCTTCATGGACAAGTCATAACAATCTGCTCTTGAAGAATCATCTTTGAAAGCTTTCAATTGAAAAAGCTCAAGAGCATCAGCAAAATTTAATTTCATCACCCTGTACACATGATGATCATCCACTATTTCCTTCAATATGCACCTATTTCTAGTCGTAACAATGACTCTACTTCCAGGACCAAACTGAACGTGGTCTCCAGGTAAAAATTCTAAATGTCTCAACTCACTCACATCATCAAGAACAATAAGGACCTTGGTACGAGAAAGTCTCTCTTTAACAAAAATTGATCCTATGGATGGAGTGCGTATACTTAGATTTTCTTCATTTAATAACTTACGAAGAAGATCATTTCGTAAATGATCCAATCCTTTTCTTTCTGATCTTTCCCCAACATTCGCAAGAAATGAACAAGCATCGAATTGAGTTGAAATTTTTTGAAATACAGCATCGGCAATGGTTGTCTTCCCAATACCACCCATACCTATTGTCCGAGAGTGAACATCTTGTTTGTGCATGCATAACAATGATTCAATCTGTTCAATGTGAGGTTCAAGTCCAACGTGTCCTTTCAAGTGAATTGACGAGTAACGACTCAACTTCGTTGAGATATCATTGACAATTGCTTCAACTAATTCAGACTCAGGCCTATATGAAGAACATATATAACATATAGTTAGTAACTAACATATGTTTCAACGAATCATCTCGATCTGATTCCAGTAGTAACAAGTAGAAAAAATACAAAATGAAAGTTCTAAATTACTTGATATCTTGTGAAGCAAACCCCGATAGATTGGCTGAGGTTTTCACAGCTTCCCTCCACCTCCTCACCTTGTTGTCCTCAAAACGTCCACTAAGATTAGCAAATGCATCTGCATAGCTTCCCAGCTGTTTTCGTACATGTGAGGGATCTATGTCGTGAAAAACTGGTATAACAAACTGTCCATTTTTTTCCTTGCAATCAAGTATATGCCGCAGTTCATCTAAGCACCAGCGCGAAAAAGCATACCGTTTTGAGAAAATGATTACAGAAAGCTTCGACTGCTCGATTGCTTTCAGTAGAGAAGTTTCAATTTCATCTCCTCTCTCCAGTCTATTATCTATGAAGGTGTTGATTTTCTTCCTTTGTAAAGCAGCATAGAGATGGCTGGTAAATGCTTGGCGGGTGTCCTCACCTCTGAAACTAAGAAAGACATCGTACTTTTGTTGTGGGAGCAGATCAGCTGCAGCCATATATTCATGACCTGAATAAATGTATACGATATCTATCATTACATAATTGGAAGTACATACTACACGTACTGTAAGAGAGGACTTGATGAACTGATTGGTGAGATCATATCCTGCAACTCTGCAAGGGTAAAAATGGATTACCTCAAAGAAACAAGCTAGCTGTCCAGAGAGGTTAACAATTAAGTTGCCCTGGGATTCAAGATATCGAACTAGCAAGAAACAATTCAAGCTTCTAAGCACATATACCTGGCAGCGACTACTAAAAACTAGCTGATTGTAATGATTCTTCAATTCCAAGAAGTTGCATAGGTTGATTAATGTAACATGATTCTATTAAACGACAACGTACGTGGTAGGTTTTAGATGCATGAGTGTGAAGAGTACAAATGCGTATTATCAACCAATTAAGGCTTTGGCTACACCTTGTTGTTGTATGTGCATAATTTGAGATAATCAATCAATCATTCTGTATATATCAAGTATTTATAGTGTTAACATATAACAATGAAACACCTTTCGGTTTGCAACTTGGTCGATCTAAAATATTCTAAAGCGACAGAGTAACCATGAGGATTTTTTTAAGGAGAGAAAACAAAATTACAACCTAAAACAATATATATTATGCAACTCAAACTTAAGGCATTCCCCTAATTGGTGGGAGTTTCAGCTTATTCCCATTGACCTGCAAAGGCAGCTTAACCAAACAGAGGCCCAAGACCACTGCCTCCCTCCTCCCCATCACTTGCTGAACTATGTTAGACTGCCGGAGAGCAGCCCCGCCCTCACCAATCCGGTGATCTGCCATTGAGTTTATATAATGTTTATTTATTTATTATTACAATTTGAGAAAACCAGAATAGCATCGATGCAGATATTTTTGAAACCAACGTTCACGTTTCTCTCTAAATCATGCAGTTCCTTGAGCATGGACAACCAAAAATAAAATCTTCAAAGGCATGTTGCGCCGATGTAACATGTTGAATCTCAAGTCAAAATATCTTAAACCAAGGGAGGATCTAGAGCCCGAAAGTTAAGTGAGCGGAAAAATATTTCATAAAGCCTACAATGCTACCGAGAGCTTTGGGCAATAGACTATGCTTCAAGCAAATGGTATGTAGAAACATTCAGCTTCTCACCTCGTTCAATTAGCCACTTACAACAATTATATAACAAAACCACCAAAACCCATCACTAGGGTGAAGTTCTCATTCACTAATCTGTTCTTATTTGGAGCAAGAGAAATAAAAAAGAATTGACATTCAGAACAGAAGTTTCTTCATAACTACAAGCACAGTGCCGCCCAAATAACAATATGATAACTTTATAGAAATAACAGAATTGTTGAGACAGTGACTGTGGATGCTCTTCAAAGGACCTAGAGGAGCAATAACCAAGTTGACTTCCTTAGTCTGCACGAGACTGCCCTGCTCGGGATGAGAGGATAATCCCCACAATGAGACCGTACAAAGCAAGAGCTTCTGCAAAGATGAGGATAAGGATCATGCCAACAAAGAGCTTTGGCTGCTGAGCATTGGCCCTGAAAATAGTCCACAAAAGATATGAGAAACTGTCATGGCACTGATAGAACAGTGATTATAGTAGTATCCAAACTCCAATGGGATGTGGTAAGTCAAATGAGATAAGGGAAAAAGAAAATAAAAGAAATAAATTATGACCCAACTGCAAAAACAATACAAAACAGAACCAATTTCTTTGAAGCAAACAGTTCAAATAATGACCAACATTCCAGAAAACAAAAAAAGGCAGAAACTTCTCAACATTTGCAATTCCTGGTGGAGCTTCTGTAATTCAATTCAATAGTCAGCACAAACCTAAAACCAAACTGCAAAATCCAACACTTCATGTTTCCTTTAAAACTGAAGATGGATTCTTTGAATCGTGTCAAAGCTTATACCCAATACCAGATGGCATATGCATCCCCACATAAGTAACACATATCAGCATTCTAACACATTAGTCACAAAAATAAACATCAAGTCTAACACACTATATCATACATCCATATATAGAAGATCAATCCCCATTCTAAACAATTCATCTCCTTCCAATAAGTAAGCAAATCGACACCTACTCTACGAGCCTCTACTGAGCATTCTCACATGTTTATTTAAATATCCAACCTAATCCTACTCACAATGCTTTTAGTTATCTCTAAGCATCGTCTCTGATACACATCTACAACCTCACAAATTCCAATTTTAAGTAAATAAATTAGATCATCCAATCACGCAACCACACAAATCACAGTTCAGCGATTACCGAACACCGGCGTCACCGACGATCCCGATGGCCATTCCGGCGGAAAGGCCGGCGAGGCCACAGGCGAGGCCAGAGGACAAGTGAGCATATCCATCAAACAGATAATACGACTTGGCCTTAGGATTAATCCCGGTGCTGATAATCACAGCGATGATAAGGCCATAGATCCCAAGCACTCCGGCCATAACCACCGGAACGATCGACTTCATGACGAGCTCCGGCCGCATCACTCCCATCGAGGCCACACCGACGCCACTCTTGGCGGTTCCGTACGCCGCGCCCATGCCTGTGGCAGAATCGGAAATTAAATCGAAGCTGTAAGGAGAAAAGAGTCAAAATTGATCGGAGATCGGGACTTACAGGAGAAGACGAGAGCTGCGGCGGCGCCGAGGAAGCCGAAGAAGGGAGCGGTCTCGTCGCCGCTGAAAGTAGTGGAGGCCATATCTGATTGGTGTGTGTGAATCTGAAGAAGGAGAGAGAAAGCCTTTCTCTCTGGTTTTTGGTGAGAGAATGAGAAGTTGGATCGGAGGAGGAGAATGATTGGATGGATATTTTATTAGAGTGACTACACGGCTCACCCGGTAAAACTTCTTCTTTTTATATTGGGCTTCAACCTTCCACCAAATTGGGCTTTCTGTAATATAGTCCGCATTAAATCAACAGGCCCAGGCCCTTCGGTGAATTTCGATAGTTTACTTGTTGGTTCATTTCGAATGTACTTAAGGCTGATGAGGGGATTGCGATGTCCAAATCCCACAAATGTATATGGTCGAGATCGGAGATCTAGAACAATGATAATGCTTGTAAACCACGTCTACATGTTATTAGCAAGGTTCAAAACAAAAGGTTGGGAAACTAACCAAAAGCTAGTCATATAAACTTGATGCGCGTAACCATTCATGGATTCCTTATGACCATGCCGAGCTCCATCTTGCTACTTTGCCAAGTCAACATCCTCTGTTTCCTCCTCAACTCCACCTTTGGTCTCAGTCAAAAGCCGATCTTGGACAAATGGATACTTTACAATGTTGGTCATGAACCACTGCACACGTTGGAAGTAGTATATGCAATGGTTATGACCACACCGATATTTGTATTTAGTTTAGGAATGGTGGGTTTCTGCCAAAATTAGGGGAGGAGAAGAGTATCGGTGTGGTCATTAAAGGCCGCAGAGTTGTTGCTCTCTTGCTTACACTCTTGCCAAGGTTCAAATTTTCATCTGATTGAATTTTGTTTGGTTTGAAGAAGTATAACAAACCGATTCCGCCTAGCTCCAGCCTAGATCCCGCCTAGCTCACCTGCCTATCTCCCTTTCAGCACTCGTCTAGCTCTTTTAGTACCCACCTAGCACAAGCCTAACCACCAAGCTCTCTTTCTGCACCTGCCTAAAGCCCGCCTAGATTTGCCTAACTCCCTTTCAGCACTCGCCTAGCGCAAGCCTAACCACTTAGTTCTCGCCTAGCCACCTAGCTCTCTTTCAGCATCCGCATAGCCGCCTACTTCTTTTTCATCTCCTGCCTAGAGTTCGCCTAGCACCTGTCTAGCCGCCTAACTCCCTTTTAGCTCCCACCTAAAAGATGCATACAAGTAAATGCGGATAAGGTTTCTTTTTCAAACCAACATAATGCATATATGGCTCCCTTTCCTTTTATGCTAAGTTATGAGGGCAAAAGTTTTTGCTATAAGTCTATAACCTTTGAAGAGGAAAAGGAAGCGATTCATAGGATACACTATAGCAAAGGGTGATTATCGAGTCACTAATCAGTCTTTGTTCAAACATGGATCTTTTGTCTTGGTCGAATAGGGTTGGTTCATGAAAGTATCTTTGCTCTTTCTTTTCTCCTATTTTCTCGTGTCTTGCCTAGGACAACTTTTCTTCCGCAGCAAGTTTGTGGCATTGGGTGCGTGTGCTCATTATATAAAGCGCATGTTAACTTCATACTTCAAAAACTAAAGACTTTTGAGATAAACCCTAGTTCAAGAGGAATGCTATAGGGTATGAGCCAGGATAGATCAAGTGCCAACCCAAAAAGCTCAAACCTTTTGTGGAAATAACAAAGATAAATGAGAAAAAGTGGTAAATCGATCTCTATACACACAATTTTAAAATTTGAGGTTAAGTTAACATTCAAGGTTCATTAAAACAAAAAAAAAAAAAGATATATGATCCAAATTAATAAATTCGATATATTTTCGTAAACTCGTGATCCATATAATTTGTAATTGATATACATTCAAAGTTTAGTTTACCAAGTATCGATAGACTCTTTTGACTCGTGAAGGTCATTCAAGATGATAAAACCATAACTAGTTCATGTTTTGGGGAAGATTCTCATCCACCCCGGTTATTTTCATATTTTGTGAGTTTGATTATTCTTAGTAAATTAATAAAGGATTTTTTTCATTGTTAAAAAACAGTGAGATTAATACCAAAATTAGGTTGCTTCGTCTCACTTGGGTTTTATGGGCCTCTTTACTTATAAGCAAATGGAGCTTCTATTCATACCTCTAAAATTTGTATCTAGACCTCTTTCTTTTTTTGAGTGATAGTTGAATTTGTCAACTAATGTCAAATTACCGAAAAATACACAAATGTTGTAGGAGAAAAGAATAATAAGCAAAGCGTAATCTTATTGATTGATAAGGAGGCTTTTATATAAGCATTACATCAAGTATCCCGAATAATCAGAGATTTCATATCTACTGAATATACTAGAAATCTAGTCTAATTAGGACAAGACACATCACGAAAGTTACGGAATTTACATTCCTTAAACACTCCCCCTTGTGTCGCGTGCCTAAGGGTGCATAGACTGTTGTCTCGTTAAAACCTTGCCAGCAAAACAAAAACCTCTTGGGCAAAAATAAAAGCATGGTCTATAGGAAAAAGAGTACAACGCACCAACTATAAGTGCGTAAGACATGCATAAGTAGACTCCCCCTGATGTCTACATGAGAACTTCCCCTGATAAATAAATCAGTCTTTGAGTTCGGATAAGCGACACATTCCAATGCGTTTTACACGCTTCACAAATGTAGCTTTGGGTAGAGACTTGGTGAAGAGATCAACAACATTATGTTATGAGCTAACTTGCTTCACTTGGATATTCAAAGTCTCTTGGTGCTGCTGATTGTAAAAGAACTTAGGCGAAATGTGCTTAGTATTGTCACCCTTGATGTATCCCAACTTCATCTGCTCAATGCATACTGCATTATCTTCATATATGCAAGTTGGTCTCATCGTAGTAGACTCAAGTCCACTAAACTCTCGAATGTGAGATATAACTGAGCGAAGTCAAACACACTCTTTGACTGCTTCATGTAGTGCAATAATCTCAGCATGGTTCGAGGAGGTAACAACAAGGGTTTGCTTAGTTGATCTTAAAGATATCGCCGTATTCCCCATGGTAAACACATAACTTGTTTAGGAACGTCATTTGTGTGGATCAGACAAGTATCTAGCATCAGTGAATCCTACTATCACGTCATTCGGTGTATCCGGGTAGGGGGGTAGGGCCGAAGTCGTACCGAGACCACGATTTGGCATCCTCGGTGTTGGGTACGGTGGCAGCATCAACGGCGGCACGACGAGAGGTCGAGCTGTCGTGGCTTGCATCTTGGGATGCAAGAGATCGGCTAGGTGTCGAATCCTTATGAGTGTATCGATAGTACAAGCCCATGTCACTGGTTTCTTTTAGGTATCATAATATATTATTGATTCCAACCCAATGACATTGTGACGCCGAGCTAAATCTAGCTAACAAGTTCACCGAGAATGCAATATTTGGTCTAGTGCACTGAGTTAGGTATAACAAAGCTCTAATAGCACTGAGATACGGATATTCAGCTCCCAAGACCTCTTCATCATCTCCTTTCAGACGAAATGGATCTTTGTTGAAATCCAGACTTCTAACGACCAAGAGAGTGCTTATAGGATGCATAAATTTGTCCATGTTAAGTCGCTTGAGCATCTTTCGGACATATGCAGATTGGTGTACAAAGATTCCACCACTTCGGTGCTCTAGCTCTAGGCCTAAGCAAAACTGAGTCCTTCCCCACATCTTTCATCTCGAATTCAGATTTCAAGTAGCTCGCGATCTCATTGATCTCATCTGGAGTTCCAATGATGTTCATATCGTCAACGTAGATGGCGACTATGCCAAATCCTGAACTTGTTCTCTTTATGAACACACAAGGGCACAACTCATCATTCTTGTATCCTTTCCCTATCAAGTAGTCACTTAACCGTGTGTACCACATCCTACCAGACTGTCAGAGTCCATATAGAGATCGTCTCAACTTGATAGCATGAGCACTTCGTGGTTTATGCTCACTTCACTTGGGTAACGAAAGTCCATCGGGTACTTTCATGTACATTTCGGTATCTAGATCCCCATAAAGATACGCTGTAAAAACATCCATAAGCTGCATGTTTAGTCTTTCAGAGACTACCAAACTGATTAGATAACGTAAGGTAATTATATCCATGACTGGAGAATACGTCTCCTCATAATCAATTCCAGGGCGTTGAGAAAATCCTTGCGCCACGAGTCGAGCTTTATATCGCTGGAGTTCACCATTCTCATTGCGCTTTCTGACAAAGACCTGTTTATGTCCAACTGGCTTCACATTCGGCGGTGTAGGCACAACCGGTCAGAAAACTTGCATTTTCTTTAGAGAGTCTAGTTCAGCCTGGATTGCTTCTTCCCACTTCGGCTAATCAGCTCTTCGTTGACACTCATCAATAGTGCGGGGTTCCATCTCGTCGTCATCAATGATCTCTTGAGCAACGGCGTATGCGAATGCATCATCGATATACATGGAATTCATTTCCATAAGATTGTGCATGCTTAAGAAGTTTAGTGATATTTCCTTGTTCTCCAACAATAACGGTGAGTCTGAGGCATCCCCCAGGGTATTCAGAGTTGATTCTTGGACATAGGTATAGTCAGAGACAATCTCGTGTGACGGCGTCACTGTATCGATGATAAACGGATCACTTTGTGCCTGGACACATGCCCTCTTTCTCGGTACACTGTCATTGGAACCAACTGGTCTCTCCCTCTTCCTTGGAAGATCCGAAGTCGACGCTGGTTCTCCACTAAGGGCTGCTAAGCCTAAGGTGCCGACGGAACCTAGGGCTGCGTGCCTGAATTCATGCTCGTCCTTGACGAGGTATGTTGAGTCTTGCAGGTACATTCACAGTAGGTATAGTTGACCTTGTCATTTTCGTGATATCAGTAAAGGAGTCGGGCATCGAATCTGCAACCTTTTGTAACTCTAATATGCGTTGTACTTCCGTCTCACATTGATACGTGCGGGGATTGTAATGAGACATAGTGGGAGAGAACCACGACAATTCTTGGCGTTCAATCGGGATGGATGCGTTCTCATCTCTCCTTAACGACGGGAAGGATGTCTCATCGAAGTGACAATCTGCAAATCTCACAGTAAATAGATCACCTGTCGAAGGCTCGATGTAGCGGACAATTGTTGGTGCTTCATATCCAACATAAATAGCTAATCGTCGTTGTGGAACCATCTTGGTACGCAGTGGAGGCATGATCGGCACATATACGGCACAACCAAAAGTACGCAGATGCGAAATGTCAGGCTCGTAACCAGTTACCAACTGGTACGCACTAAATGGTTGGCTATTTGTGGGTCGTAGACGAATAAGCATAGTTGCATGTAATATTGCATATCCCCATGTCGAAACTGGCAAATTGGTGGCCATGACGAGGGACCGAGCGACAAGTTGTAGAGTCTTGATCGTGGCCTCTGCAAGACTGTTCTGAGAATGAACGTGGGGCACGAGATGTTCAACTTCAATCCCAACTGACATGCAATAATCGTCGAAATACTTTGACGTAAACTCTCCAGCTTTATCCATTATGATTGACTTAATCGGATGGTTGGGGTGGTGAGCCCGTAGCTTAATAATCTGAGCTAGGAGTTTGGCAAATGCAGCATTCCTCATGGAAAATAATGCGACATGTGACCAACGCGTCAACGCATCAACCAGAACCATGAAATATCTAAACGGTCCGCACTCTGGTGTTATAGGTCCACAGATATCACCTTGGATTCGTTGTAAGAATGAAATATTATGTTTCTTATCAATAGTAAAAGATGGTCTTGGTTGAAGTTTTGCTAGTGAACAAGATTTGTAAAATGAACGATGAGCATTAGAAATCGCAATAGAGGCATGAGAAGCGGGAGGTGGCCGAACCTCTCCTTGGAGCCGAGAGGAGGCCGACGGTGGCATAGAGGCCTAGTCAAGGCCGGGAGGCCTAGACACGGCGCCGACATTGGTTTCTTCAGAGTTCTGATTTCCCTTTCGTTTCTGTGATCTGAAAAACGGATGACCGTGGGAGCATGTTAGAATACAAGTCATCATATCACGACCCGGATGGCCGAGTCTGTCATGCCAAAGCTTGTAAGCATCGGAATCGCAGATAACTACTGCATAGATTCAATTGCTCTAATGGTTGTGAAATACATGCCGTTTCGAACACGCTTACACTTCTCCATAATGTGAGTACTCAGTTTCTGAGTGGAGGTGATCAATAGATATTCAGTTCCATCTTCAACATAAATATTGAGGTGATAATCGTTGTCAGCACATCTTTAAAAGAAAACAAGGTTCGGGGTGCTTTAGGCGCATACAAGGCGTCAGATACTCTAATTTCGGTGTCATTCGGTAATAAGAATTAGGCAACTCCGCGACATTTGACAATATGTCTCGTTCCTGTCATTGTAGATAATGACGATCCATATGGCATAAATTCTGTAAACAATTGCCTATTCAGAAGAATAGTGTGAGTCGTTGCACAATCCAACAAACACTCGATCTCGCCTTCAAACATCTAAAAAAACAATGTAAATTGAATCAAACGTCTATACGAGACATGGAGAACACTCTTGAATATATAAAAGGAAATAAAGTAAGGGATGGTAATCAAAACTCAATCCCTTAGAGAGTATATTGAGGCAATATATCATCACAAAATGAAGTGCATTGAGGCCGATTATGTAGCTGTGGCATCCATATAACTTGACATAAAGTGAAAAGTCGCGTTTAGACAGCGAATGCCAGCATTACAAGAGTGAAAATAAGTAACATAGCCGAAAGAGAAAGACGTAGGCCGTCGGTTGAGGTCGGGGCCGAACCAAGGCCGAGGCCAAGGCAAGGCTGGGACCTTGTTTAGTGCCGAGCCGAAGCAAGGCTAAGGAGGAGGGTCGGTCGGGCGTTAGGCAATACGATGCGACGATTGAGCTAAGTTCGAAGCATGTCGAGTCCGGAGACAAGTCTTTGCCAAGCTGATGTTGCAAATATTGCATTTTTCGATAGGCTATCTATGTTGGGTTCGAAGCCGGGTCTATTGTCGAAGATGTGTCGAGACCAAGGTCGGGACGTTACCGAGGTAAAAGAATTTGAAACCGGGATCGGTGTCGAGCCGGCAGGCTGCAGGGCTGCCGATAGACTGCCGAAGCAAATTGCCTGGCTGCCGAGGCTATCGAGGCTTACGGGTGGCATTCTGTCGAGGCGCGCAGCCTGGCTACCGAGAGGTTGCTAAGGTGCTGCCGAGCTGCCGAGCTGCCGAGCTGCCGATCAGGATGCCTAGGGAACAACAGGCTGTCGAGAGGCTGTCAAGTTGTAGGCAGACTGTCGAGGCCCTGTCGGTAAATTGCCAAAGCGTTGCCGAGGTCTAGGTCGAGCGTGCGATCGCGATTTGTCGCGATTCCCTCGTTTTGTTTTTGTGATTTTGTTTCGAATATAAGTTACCATAACCAAATTCGTAGTGAACTCAAGGTAATTATGCCATAGAAAATTTGACGCATTGAACCATTTATGTTTTCATAGGGATGTGGAATTGTCGTATCATTCATTGAATAAGAGAAATTTTATTGATGCCAACTCAAAAGTACATCAAGAATGTTCTAAATAAACGACTTATCGAACAAAGTCGTGAACCATGACTAAAATCAAGCCAAAAATAACAATGTAATCAAACTTGAATCATGAATCATATGACCGAACAAGCCAAAAACTTAGTCATAATTCGGAGTATCATACTCTTTTGTCCTACGCTTCTTAGTAGGTTGGAAGTCATCGACGGTGAGGTGAGTATCTTCATCATCGTCTTCTTCCTCGAAGTCTCCGACATAGTTCGCTTCTTGAGCCATGTATTGCTTGTGTTTCTTGTAGGCAGCTTGGACATCTCTACTAGTTTTGCAATCGCGCTGAATATGATTCATGAAGCCGCATTTGAAGCAAGGAGCCGAAGCTGAGTTTGAGACGTGGCCATTACGCTTAGGGCCTGGACCAGATCGGTTCCCTCCCCAAGGAGCGGCGGCGGCGCCACTCTCTCGTTGCCAAGAGAGGTTCCGGCTAGGGCCGACGCCTCCTCCTCCTCCTCGACCGCCACGTGTCGCCCTTGGCGCACGTGGTGGCAGTGCTTGACGTTCACGAGGTTGATTCTTCTGCTTCTTACCAAGGACTTGGTGAGATTCCAGAATAAATTGCGGACCTTTAGGTCTCTTGTTGGTAGTGAGAATCAACTCTTGGTATCTCTCTTTTCGTTGGAGCACATTCATCAAGTCACTAAAGGTCTTGATGGTGCCCTTTTCAAGGAGATCGCGGTACTGATGCGACAACATGGACGCGGATTCTGGAAACGTTGTGAACATCTTCTCCATCATATCTTTGTCGGTTTTCTCGACACCACAAAAGTTAAGATCAGACTGTAAATTGAGCATAGTCTGATGATAATCTTGGACATATTTGAAGTCAAATAAGCGGATTTGCTCCCAATCTGACAATAAGTCAGGAAGTTGTGCATCATGCACATTATCGAAGCGATCTTTGAGGATGTCCCATAGCTCTTTGGGATCTGTTTTCCTTAAGCACTACTTCTTGAGCGTTGGGTGGATATGGCGCCTGAGAAACATCAGGGCCTAAGCCTTTTGTTCAAGAGAAGCTTGTAGATTTTCATCATCTGGAAGGACAATGGTGGCCGTGAATCTCTTTCCAATGAAGGTATTCTCAACATCAGAGACCCACCTCTTGTATTACATGCCTTGGACATCCAAAATGTCAAATTCTGGACACTGAGTGTCAGACATCTACAAAACACAAATAGGGAGACGTTAGTATCGATTAATCACGAATACTAAACAAGTTTGATTATATCTTTATAACAGTGCCAAGATGTGTTATGGTCACATAAATCGATGCAAAAACGTGACTAGAAGTCACAATAGATATCTTCCCTATAGTTTTCTTTTGAAAAAGAGACGTTGTGGTTCACAGTGACATCACAGTCACAAGCATAATGGTAGTCGGTAGCGTCGCAGTTACCCCGAAAACAGTGGTACTGGGGGAGTCAATTCCCCGTGTACCGTCCCGAGAAGCGAAAGAATCGGGATGAGGTAGCAGGGACACGAAAAGGTCTCGGACGAAAGACAAAATCCCAAGAATTTAAAGTACGGAAAGTGGGAACTTTTAATAAATTCTACCTCGTTGAGAGAAGCTTGATCAAAAGAAACTTGATTCTTGGGGAAGCTTATTTTCTTCAACTCTTCTTGATTTTCTCGAAGCAAAGATGAAGGCCTTCGAGAACGCTTGAGCGGCTTACGAGCAATTTTGGACGTCGGGGGATGTGTGCGAGATATTGCACACAAACACACAAGCGAGCGAGAGTGGGCTGCCGAGCGCTAAGGGTTGCGCGGCAGGGACTTGGCAGCTGCCGAGAAAATGTCCCGAGAGGCAGGAGCTGCCGAGCGGGACGGGGGCGGGCAGGAGGCAGGGGCCGGGAAGCGCGGAGGCTGGCGGCAATGCAGGTACTGTCGGGAAAAAGCCGACGGTGCCGGAAGGGGAAACGGCGGTCGGCGGCGGGGGAATTAGGGTTTTTTGTATTTTTTTTTAGGGCTATTAGACAAAATGCTAAGAGCAACGCGCAGATAACGTGTTGTAAGAGAAAAGAATAATAAGCAAAGCGTAATCTTATTGATTGATAAGGAGGCCTTTATACATGCATTGTATCAAGTATCCCGAATAATCAGAGATTCCTTATTTACTGAATATACTAGAAATCTAATCTAATTAGGACAAGACACATCACGAAAGTTATAAAATTAACCTTCCTTAAACAACAAACTAATAATAGTAAAAATCTATATTCTTATCAATCTTATGTCTAAGAACAACATTCATAAACTCTAAAATATTCAATGAAGATTTACAGAACCTTGCTATGACTTGAACTAAGCAAGTCGTTTAGAATTGAATGTTGTTTGCCGATTCTTTTTTTTTTAGACCATGGAGATTGGAAATAGGGTTGATTAATAAGATTGATTAGGTGGGTTTAGGAGCTCACCTTGCTACTCTTCTCCGCTTAAAATCTGCTATGGATGTTGCTAACATCGATTCCATAGAGGGTTTCTATGAAGTGATGATCAAATGAGGACAAAATGGGTTATAAAATTGATTTATCGAGGATCGTACTCATATGAAGTATGATTGCAGTCATTAGGGCTGGGCATTTGGTCTCGTAATCCCTATTCCGTCCTTAAATGGGACGGGATTTAAGTTTGAAAAATGCATATCCCGTCCCGTCCCGATTCCGTTCTAAAACGACGGGACGGGACCGATATCAGCTAAATAAATCTCGTTCCGTCCCGCAGAAATAAATATAAAAATAATTATATTATATATATATATATATTAACTTGATCTCGGTCGTTGAATTAAAAACTAAAAAATATTTAACCGTTAGATTCGATTAAACCCTATCTCACTAATCTCAGTTCCTCACTTCCTCAGTCCGTCACCTGACTCAGTGCTCGACTGCTCGTCTCCTGACTCTCTTCGACCAGTCCATCACCTCGAACCCAGTCGTCCTCTCCTCCAGTCGACCTCCGTCGTCTCCTCTCCCGTCTCTCCCGTCAAGTCCTCCGACTCTCCGTCGTCTCCGATCCCAAATCCTCTTCCTCTCCCGGTCGGCGCTCGCCATTTTCCCTGAGGTTTCCAGTTGCTCCGCCGGGAATCCTCCGACTCTCCGCCGGTCGAATCCCCAAATCGGCCGAAACCCATTCCACTGAAATCAAATCTCTATTGATGGCACTCTACAATGAGGTACAACTCTTAGATCTCTATATATTGATTATATATGCTAAGATTAATAATCTGAATTGATTATATATGAATCTTCTTTCCTCCTCTTGAACGCACCACTCCAGTGATTTTTAATTGCATTGTCAGTCCTGACATTTTTCAACAGAAGAATGCTTTCTCTGCATTGCTTTCCTATTCGAACTGGTAAAAACTTTGCAATGACAGACCATCTTCTAGCACCATACTTTTCAACTAGCTTGACTATACAATCATCTTCCTGAAAAAACCAGAAGGACTGTGATCACATATCAAACAATACATAAGCACAACTTTACTGCTACTAAACATTGCAGAGAATATGTCATTATACCTCCTCTGTCCAGTACCCTTGATGATATCATGTATTATCGGAAGAAATGGATGCTACCGATTAGGAATACGTGTCCTGTTTGTCGATATGAGTTGCCTACCGATGATGCTGCTTATGAGCGCAGGAGGAGCCAGAGGACTGCTAATGGACTGAACTTTCGACAGATATGATTTTGCAATCTTTCTTGAAGGATTAGGTTTTTGAAAATGTAGATACTGATGTGGTGAAGAGTGTAGCTCTCTTTGGGTTAAGAGAGGAAGAGTTTATCTATATGATTCGTGATGCTTTGTTTGTTTTTGGTGGTAGCATAAGATTGTTCAATGACTGGGGAGTAGTTTTTCATGGTTATCATGTTGACTACTTTTGATCATGTAGACATTTGTATGCTTGTTTTTTGGTGGAAGATGATTCCTTGTGATATTCAAGCATATGATGTAATAATATGGCAGGCTACTCCAATTGCTATTATTCTTTGTTTCTCTTTGCGAGTTGATTTTGTTTTGATTAATGGCAAGTAGCTTGTACTATTTTTTTTTAAATCAAAAGCATTTTATCTATTCCCGGTGACAGAATATGCTGCTATCTGGATTCATAGGTTTAATCATGGTTTAATCATTAATAATATCATGTATTGATTATATATTATCATGTATTGCAGACCCTGTATTGATAATATATACCGGAACAAATGTAGTTTAGTTTCGATATGTGATTTGTTATGTTGTGGACATTTGCTTTTGAATTGCAAGAGTTTATGTTTATTTATGAACAAATTAACTTATTGCTTAAATTGATGAACATGAATCCCGTTTTGGTTCCGGTCCCGTACAGGATCTCGGGCCTGTGGGATCATTTTTTAAAAAGTCTAATCTCGTCTCGTCCCGTCCCATTTAAAATCTCACGGGACAGGACCGGGATCAGGTGAATCCCGGCCCGTCCCGGCCCATGCTCAGCCCTAGCAGTCATTGCACGAATTTACAATCTGAAGTCATTTTAAAATAATACACTTACTTTCTTACTAGATATGATGTTACCAGATTCAAAACATCATCAATCATATTATGAGAGCCAAGATTATTCACAATAATGTTAGATCTAATTAGTTTCTTTTATTGCAATTTGAAAGAAAAAAAAAAGAAAAAAAAAAAGGATTTGGTGGATTGAATTCATTGGGTTTATTGGATGAGGGGGCATTGTGGGGAATGAAGGGGGGTCTAGATATTAAATTGATTACTTGTAAAAGTAAATGGGAGGTCTATTAAGTGAGAAGATCTAAGTATTAGTTTTGGAGGTATGAATAGAAGCTCCTATAAGGAAAAGCAAACTAGCAAACCACTTGATACGAAAGCGTACTCTCTTCAGGATTGACCCCCAAACAGAATGGAAATTCTTGTATGCACGGTCATATCGCAATCTTAACTATTTAAAATACTTTATACACAAAGTCCACCATGTATCTATATGAAGTCATCTAATCTTACTATTTAAATTGTTTATGTGTAAGTACAAGATGCTCTGCAAACAGAACAATCAAAGGTGTCAACGACTCATCAACCTTTACACCAAGTCAGTGAGGAGTCTCTGAGACTCTCAGAACACAAAAGCCAGATATTTGCCATGGCGGAATCGAAAGTAGAGACCATCTCAAGACTAGCCCAATGGCGGATTGACAATTTCGGACCTTGCTCTTACATCAAGTCCGAGCCTTTCAAGCTGGGTATCTGGAATTGGTACCACCCACCATCCCTTTTTCTCTGAATCCTCCAAAGTTTATTTTTATTTTTTTTGGGTATTGGATTCGAGTCTTATTGTTTTTTGTTGGGTAATATAATCAGGCACTTTTCTATAGAGAAGAATCGGTATCTCTATATTCGTTTGTTTCCGGAACAATCGCGTTTGGCTAAAGAACAGCCTCCTCTTGCTAAGTTTGTGCTTCGGATTTCGAGCTCCGCCAATGGCCGCCAGCCTTACATCTCCCCAGGTATGCTTACTGTTCTGTTTCACTACACACTTTTTTGACGTTTACTTCAAGTCAAACTCTTTGCGGTTGTTTTTACCATGGATTGTTTCAATTTGGATTTGCTGTGGTTTCTGTTAGAGAGTTACTATGTCAACGATGGAAAAGGTTTAGGTTGGTAAGAGCTGATTGGATTTTGTTGTTTTGTTGGCATATGAAGGGTTTATTTTGTCGTGGGGTTAAATTTTTGTACTGGATTTTGTCCAGGTCTCCACACTAGTTTTGTATCGACGAATTGGTAACAAGATTAGATAAGGAGATTTCAAGTATTTATGGCTTGTTCATGAATCGATGAATACATTGTATTGCAAATACATGCATTCTTTATTTGACAAAGAAGTAGTGAACATCCAATATATATTTTAGATATATTCCATTGTTTTGGCCTTCTTTAATCTTGTAGTAGACTATGCATTCGACAGTAATACTTCTGTTCCGCTAATGATGCACTACTTCTGGTACAGTTCATGAAAGACTGCTTCGCACAATGGATGACTTTGCGTGGCCTGTTAATTCCAGTTTCAATGGTCCCTTCGTCATTGATGTAGAGTTTCTCGACTTGAAGATATCCCCTATAAATGTGAGTTCTATTACCTAGTTATCTTTGTTTCTTTCGCTCACTGCTGGATTGCAAAAGCTACTTTCAATGATGGAAAATTAATTAACTAACTTAGTGATTCTAGTTTCAGTTTGTTTTACTTTCAGCTCAGTAACATGTAGAAAAGCTAGTATTAAATGAAACATGTATATATGAAAACATGAATCCATACTGTTATATATGAGCGCACTCATGTCCACACACATCGTCTTACCAGTTCTCTGAGCTCCTTCAATGTTTTCTTGTTTTAGGGTGGGGAGGCTACTCCTGTATGGCCGCCTACTGGTGGATTGATGCAGTCTTTGTCAACTCAAAGCACTCTGAAATGCCTCTCTCGAATGCTTGAAGAGGGCATCCATGCTGATGTCACCATCAACACTGCAGAAGGCTCTTTAAAAGCTCACAAAGCAATTCTTTCGGCAAATTCTCCCGTGTTCCAAAGCATGTTCAGTCACGACCTTAAAGAAACAGTATCTTCCTCAATTGACATTGAAGACATGTCGCTGGAATCTTGCACAGCCCTTGTCAGTTATTTGTATGGAACCATTAAACAAGAGGATTTCTGGAAGCACCGGTTGGCACTTCTAGGCGCGGCAAATAAATATGACATGTCAGACCTAAAATATGCTTGCGAGGAGAGCCTTATGGAAGATATCAACTCCGGGAATGTCCTGGAGAGGCTTCAGGAGGCCGGGTTGTACCAATTGCCAAAGCTGAAGAAAGGGTGTTTGTTGTACTTATTTGGTTTTGGCAAGATACATGATGTTAGACATGAGATAGATGGCTTTTTCAAGTATGCAGACAGAGAGTTGATGACTGAAATGTTTCAGGAAGTCCTTACAAGTTGGAAGCCTGCATAAATTACAGTGGGAGTTAGTACCTTCATATGCAGGCAACTGATTGATACTTGTATATAGATTTGTGGGTCTTTTGGTTATATGCATACCTGAGAGCTTAAGAAAGGTTTTACTGGTTTGGAAGCTCATTCATCTTTAATAAAGTACTATTTGAAATTTGTTTTGGTTCAAGGATCCTACGACCTGAGATATGTGTTGTTCAATTTTGATGTTGCAGTTAACTTTTTGGAACTCAACTTCGCTTTGCTATCTTGGTGAGGTACTTTCCTGTGTTTAGAAAAAAGAGAAAATGTAATAAACATGAAACGCAGATTACTGCAGTTAAAATCAAATCATTGCAAGTATCAAACGGATTAAGATTAAGGATGAAGGGAATTAAGAAGTTGTCCTGATCTTCACTTACCGTATGTAATAACGTTTGCTTCATGAAAAACATGCTTAAAAAGTACATTCCCCATATGCAAATAGCATGATTACAAGAACCAAAATTCACCACTGTGATCGTTATGAATTACAGAGTACATAGTTACTGCAAGGATGAATCAACCCAACAAACCATGAACCATGTTGACCAAAATGGACATTCATATGGTATGAAACAGACACACATAGTCAAGAAGCCATAAATTTTGGTGCCAAGTTCATATCTTTTTTGGGCACTCAACTTATTTAACTTTATTTATTTATTTTTGTTTATTGGGCTAAATTTGGTGCCAACTTTGTTAATTAGGTAAGCTTACTTGGAAAGCTGGGTATCCTTAGCAAAATCAAAACCGACTGGGACTAAGCAAAATAAATTCACACAAATTTCACCTTTCTAATCCTCCCAAACACAAGCATCAAATTTCCCCAAACCAGCATACAACCTTTCACTTGGTCTGTTCCTTCACTCTTTGTTTTAATCCCACAACCTCCTCTCTCTCTCTCTCTCTCTTTGCTTCTTTGATCATGGAGACCCTTTACCAATACTCAATCTACCAACAAGAACAAAACCATGCTTTCCCCAACACCCAGTTGCTCTCATGCGACTGTTTCATCTTCAACCTTCACTTCACTCATCAGCTCCAACTGTACTACCCCCAAGATGTCTTCATACCCTTGAACTCAATCCAAGATTCCTTCTTTGTCCCCTGTAACGTGTTCTTCACACATACCCATGACACCATCAACACCATTCTCTCTGGGACAGGTGTGTCCCTGGACTTCATTGAGGCTTTGGTCCCTCAAGTTTACAGCTTCGCTTTGGAGATTGCCACTGAGTTTGAAAATGGGGACCCTGCTGATGTGGTTAAAGTGGTACCTTTTCATTTGGGTGTTGTGGCTGTGACCCCTTATGATGACCATGACCAGATTGAGAGGGCTATTTGGGAATCTGGGCAGGTTTTTAATCCGGTTCCGGCCACCAGGTCATCTATTGCGGCGTTGAAGAAGGTCAAGGTTGAGAATTTGAGTGTGATGAATGAATGTAGTATCTGTTTGGAGGAGTTTTCAACCGGGTTGGAGGTTATAGGCATGCCCTGCTCCCATGTTTATCATAAGGATTGCATTGTCGAGTGGCTGAAGAGGAGTCACTTGTGCCCATTGTGCCGGTTTTCGATGCCAACTTGACTGGGATTGGATGATCCCAGTTGGGATTGTGTCGGATTGCAAAAGGTACATGATTTTATTTGGCATTTGTGATTTGTTTGTTGATATAGTGTTTGATGTGGTCGGATTGACTTGTTGTGTCTATTGATGTTAATGCAGATGTCACATCTACTAGAGTATATGAGAGATATTAGCTGCATCAAAAAGTCTGATGAGCAGAGGATGTACAGGCTAAGTGTTGCTTTGTAACATTGATCCTACGCGGCTACCATGGCAATTGGGGTGCTTGATATAGCTCAAGATGAGTTCTTATGCAGGTATGATCACTTCTGAAAGCACTACAAGTGTTATTGTTTTGGCATGGTATGTTTGAATTGATCAGCTTAAGGTAGTCATAAATATATCATGTTGTTTTCTGTCTATATGAATGTGTTGCTTATCTGTACATTTACAATGAGTATGCATATGCGCATTTTATGTGTCTTTATATATGTGTATGTGGTCTTAATGCCTGCACACACACACATGTTTCATCTGAAAATGTCAGGCTAGGTGCAATGGATATCTGATGGAGAAAGAAGCACCATTCAGGTAAGACAATGAATTCATAGTTTCTGTAGAATTTCCACAGTTCTCCAGTTGGTCCAAATAATTTATGGGCTTCTGTTTCTCATTGCTGAACCATTTTAAAGTTAGGATTGCTACATTCTTAATATATCAACATTACTGCTCCTTGATTTGTTGCTGCATGTAAAATTGAAAATATGATCATGTAGACCCCAATTGCTGCTAAGTGAAACAAAAAAATAGAGAAATATCAAAACAAGTTCAATAAGCATACTTTCTTGCAATTTTTTTTGTGCTGTGAACGTATTTGGTGGTATACTATCAGAATTTGATTGTTTAACTGAGAGGATGTGGAGTGTCTTCTGGGAAAGAAACTGATCTCCTTATACATTAAATCTCAGATTTATATACTTGTTGATGTGTTTGCCATTTGACTTTCATTGTCATCCTTAAGCTGAAACAACTTTTACTTTCTCTTTTGTTACGAAGAAATGATTGCTTACTTGTAATCAATGTTGGTACAGAAATTATCATATCAGGTTTGGAAGGAGCACATCACAGATAGTCGTGAAGTGCAGAGGAAGCTGAAAAATACTTGTTCACTATCCTTTTAATTGCAAACAAATAGATGGGCAAAGTTGGCTCTTCAGATGGTTCTTTGTCCATTTAACCATGGAAGCAGAGAAGGTCCAACCTGTTCTATAATAAATCAGCAATGTTCAATCTGTAGCAGGAATGTATGCTTCAGTAGCAGACAATGTGGTGCAATGCATATAATTTCTTACCCAGCTCTACTGGAATCTGGAGCTTATATACCAAAGTTGCACTTTTTTTTATTTTTAATCTTTGGTATAGAAGAAGGTTTACTGGTTTTTTATTTAGCATATACTAAAGCTGCACATCCTTTGAATTACAAACAATCATTGAGTTCTTATGAGGATGTGAGCTGCAAAATGTTCTAGCAGATGTCTTTTGTAGATAAGCAGAGCCTTTAGTTTAGTATGGAAATTCATACCACAAGTACCAAGTGCTAGAATTAATATAGCTTTGAAGGTTAGGACTGAGTGGAACTTGATTCGTCCCACATGTACGATCACCGTTGACCGTTGACCGTTGCTAATTTGGTTCGGTGGAACTCGATTCCTCAAATTCATATGCATTGTGTAGAGGTACGAATATATGAACCAAATCATTAACGGTCAATATCAATAACTTTTGGGTTTTAACACTCATTCATAAAACTTCGTATCATCGAGATTTTATAATTAAGATTGAGCTCAATTTATATATTGAAAAATGCTTACAGACAACAGATATATATTTATAAAAAAAAAAAAAAAAAAAAAGAGGAAGAAAACTGTCGAAGAAAACGAAAAAAAGAACAGGAAAACTGTATTACAAAAGGGCAGAATAGGAAGTTTATTTAGAAAAGTAATGGGAGAAAATCTCAGTCCCCCATATAAGAGTGACACCTGTCACTGCACAAACCCAAACCCAAACCCTAATTAACAAAAGAAAAACAGACTCCTCTTCTAACATCGCTGATCGCTCATCTTCGTCAACACCCATTCTACAGTGCAGTGCACAACAAGCATACAAGGATCGATCTGCAAAGGTGTGTGTGTTTATATATATATATATATATATAGTATATGAATTTTGATCTGTTTCCTCAGTTATAATTTCTCCATTATTTCTGATCGGTTCACCTTCGAGATATATAAATCGATCAATTTTCATATATATGTATCTTCATATTCTTGTATTGACTAGCCTCTCTGATTTGTTCCATCTAATTGGTCTCTGAGTAACTCGTACAAATGTAGACTTATACTCATCGCTCGCACTCGTCTTTTGACTAGTACTGTAGTAACCACGGCGGCTCGGCCTTTGCTTCTGTTGTTTCTTTCTTTCAGAGTTTAGGCGTATACAAATATCTTTACCATAATCTGCATTAGGGTTCTTCTCTTTTAAACAAAGTCTGATAAGTGCTGCTCTGCGTTCTGATACTATGTACCACTCCTCCCCAAATCACAATGGGTGTGGTTACATATATGAACTAGGCTGGTCTACTATATTTTTGTTTGGGCTTGATTTAAACCATAAAAACACATAATATTGAGCCCAAAGTTGAAATGACTTCCAGAACTCAACCGAAACCTCCAGAGTGCTTTTTCTATCAATAATAAGTGAATAAGAGAAACCAAGAAACCGACAGCAAAAGAAACAAGATGTTCTTCTTCTTTGCAGGAGGGGTAGAGCAGCAAGTTCGACAGGTGCTGAAATCGGGTGCGGGCAGGTGCATAGTGTGCAGTTCTCCGGCTGATTTGGTGGACTACGACAAGGTTCTGAAGCTCTTCTTCGTCCCTGTTTGGCGGTGGCCGGGGAAAGAGCCTCAGATGCACTGTAACAACTGCAAGCTCTTCTTTCCTCAGAACTACGCTCTCCCGCCTCCCAAGGCTGATTCCACGGCGGAGGAGCTACTGCGGTGTCGGGTTTGTGATCGGAGAGTGGAGGCTGAGTTCAGCTTCTGCCCATATTGTGGTTCTGCTATGTGAGACTCAATGCGGTTACTTTCAGGGCCTTTTCAGGGTTTAGGAGAGGTTTATATACACTATATATGGTTGTCTGTACTTGTAATTTGTAAATTGAAATAAATGTGATGAATCTTGGTTCAGGGATTTGCGATTATTAATTGTTGTTGTAATAAGAATTGGATTTTCCTTTAAACCCTGTAATCGGTGGTAAACGATCTCTCTTGGTTTGTAATTTTGAATTTTTTTATATAATATATTTTCAAAAGAATTGGATTTCATCGAGAGATGCTATGATACAAGTGAAACACACATTAAATGTCCTGTAGGACTGGGGAACAATCATGTAGGCATGTATAGAAAAACAGTTATATGAACGCTGTACACATGAGAAGAATGGAAGGGGAAAAAAAGAAAAGAAATGGTGTACAGTTTGTTCTACTTTACAAGGGGTTCTATGGCAGATATACCAGTTTCTTCTGTCTCTTGATCAATTCACAGTTGCCGCCGAGTCGCTCTGGGACTAGTTTGTTCAAGGCTTCATCAAGCCCAGGAATGCCAAACACCACGCTACTGTTAATTATTGGTGGAACATTTTATTTGCAGTTTGTGCAAAATAGGCCACTCGAGCATGGGGGTTTGTTCCAGAGGATGATCAAAAAGGAAGGGAGTCCAGTCCTTGTTTGAATTTGAATCTAAACTGATTTGGTTGTATAGGGGAGTCGCTTATTTCCTTGTTCAACAGCCTCCCTCCATAGCCTGTACCGCACTCCTAGCTTGTCGTATGTTACAGGACAACTCCAGACATTCTCCCCGCAGTTCATGCGCTCTTGTTGGCCGAGGACCAGCCTTAGATCCTCATTCAAAACCTGTCACAATTGAACAAAATGATTTTGTGTCCTGGAGGAAGATGCTGTGGAAATTAATGATTCTGTCACAAACAATTCAATTTACCTGTTCTGCAAAATGCCTCCATAAAACGTGCATGAAAGGAATGTGCCTCAGTACGGGTGCAAAATCTAGTGACATTCTGTATAGTAACCTTGTTTTGTTTCTGGAAGAAGGTAAGCACACATGAAGTTGATGAAGATGTGTGTTGCACTGCTTTGTAGTCTGGCCTTCTAGTTTTCCAGGCTTTGAGATCCCGATGGTTGAGAGTACCATACAAGGTGGACGAAATTCCATATCAATAGGATAAGGATCCCAATACCCTTGCAGTCCGGATGCAGGTGTCAAAAATTTCACAAAGCTGAAAATCAGATTATTCACTACATTAAATTCTGATTTCCTGAGAGTCTGAAACATGAAAGTAGGTCTAGAGTAACAATGCTCCTTACATACTACTTTCCTACATGGATACATTTCCACAAAACAAATTCCATATATAGATAGATTGTGAGATAAAACAGAAACAAACCTCGGAACGCTCCATCCCTTGGCAAAGGTGGATGTATGAGTAAAAGGAGCATGTGCGAGATCTAAGAGATTATCAAGAAGTAATCCATGTTCCACTGGGAGTTCTATTACCAGCTGTCAAATAAAAACATATCAATTTAATTGTTACAACACACTTCCCGATAAGTAAGCAATCTCTACGCTTCTTCAAGAGTTAAAAGGGTAAGAATGAATAAATTAACATACCTCAGCATGGACTTGAAATCCTGCAGGAGGTTTTAAAGAAGGAATAGTGGCTGATGGAGGGTCATCACCAGGCCAAATCCATAACATCCCATCTTGCTCAAAACATGGCAATGACTTAATCTTCACGTTGCGTAATTTTGTGGATGGCATCTTCTCGCATTTTCCATCCGTTGAGTACTCCCATCCTGAGATTTATCCACCACAAAATTTTCTAACTTAGTGATTCTTATACTAACCCTAAAATCTGTTCACATATATTTGTCATTAGCAAATACTGGAAGATTAGTCATTAACATGCAGAGGGTTGTCTTTTAAGGTTGCACTAACCGTGATATGGACATGTAATACGGCCGTCTTTTACTGTACCGAGGTCAAGAGGGCAAGCTCTATGTGCACAGGTATTCTGAACACATCCAGGTTTCCCATCTTTTCCACGAAATAGAACCCATGGTTCCTCAAAACAATCAATTGGAACCTGTAGGAAAAATGACAATGCTCTTGTTAGAAGACCTCCACAAAGTAACAATCTAATAGTGGACAACAAGTGCTTGAAATGGAAACTCCTGACCATTATGGTATATTGTGAACATCAATAAAAAAGAGGACATTGATAATATTATTTTTCATCAGTTATGTTTTAGTACTTATGCCTAGCACACTAATGCTTATAGTCACTAGTACAGAGAGCAGCTTACCATGGTATCTTCCTTAAGGTTAGTGGTGAAGGCAACAGGGTACCAAAAATTCTTCAGTCGGGGATGGTACTTCTGGACTGGACCTGAAACATTCAAGCCTTTCCGAGACCTCCTCCTTTTTACAGCATCCAATGATTGCCTAGAAGTACTGGGAGAAGGGGATGCTTGCTCAGCATCAGAAGTGTTGCTGTCCTGTGGCTGTAACAGCTTATCATTCACCAATTCTTCCATGTAAGCCAATTTATCTAAAGCAGTAGCAACTCTTGCTTCAGATATATGAACCTGTTAGTATTCATGGATCAAATGTAGACAAAGCATCTGGTCAGTTGGATGGTCTAGAATTAATGTGTCTTGGTGATTAATTATGTAAGTTACAAGGTTGGCTATGCTCTGAGAGTTTATTTTACAGACCTCTTTGTGAGCCTGTCCTAGTTCTTCTTGCAACTCTGCAAGCTCCTTCTTGACAGTGCCGATAGACTTATATTCACGCGCTAGAGGATTTAGAACTTCCACAACCTGCACAACCATATTTAAGACTAAGACACCCAATTTTAAACTTAAGAGGAAGTGAACTTCCAACTAAATAATAATTTCATGTCAAACAACAGTAAAATTAAAATAATTTGCAATTAGGTCAATGTGTTATATAAACGGAAGAAGTTGAAGGAGTGTTACCTTTTCATGGAGGAGCATGATTGTTAGCACATCTTGTCGAGCACGCCAATCACAGTATTGTATATCAAATCTCGCAACTTCCAAGGCCTGAGCTGCCTTCAAGACCTTCCCTTCTAATTTCGGATTTTTGGGCCTTGGATCCTCCACATCAAAGAGTGAGCTCCAAGCATTCTTCTTATCTACTCCTGACTCCTCTCCCAACACAGCAAAAACCCGAAATCCTCTCACACCCTGAAATTCAACAATCCCAAAATCCTAAGCATCAACAAAGTAAAACTCAACTAGTTCATTTATATGTCACCCAAATTCACTGAAACAAAGCAAGTGAGCTCTAAGTTCATACCTTCTTGGTGCTAAGCTTTGTTGATCTGCAAAAAGAGATAGGCAAAGATAGAGCTGCAGCTGTGGCAACTATGCTCATGGCGTTTGAAGCTGACAAGCTCAACATTGAGAACAGAGAGAGAGAGAGAGAGAGAAACGTTGAGTCTTATTAGTGAGGGACATTTATCGTTCAAGTCTCTGTTGATAAGTGGCTATAGTCACCCGCGATCTCAGTCCTCCTCCCATGTCCTGCCACGTGGAGGAAGCTTCTGCATACGTGGCAAGCTAGGCTTCCACATAGTGGTTGCTTGTGTCTGTGACTATCTGGCACTTAGTGGGGCCCTTATCCTGCCAGCTCGGACGGCCAAGATATCTCTTTACCTATCCCCGTTTAGTGTTGTTTGTCTTTGAAAGTGGGATTTGTGAGGCGGGTGATGGTCCTCTTAGGGTTGGTAGTGATTTCATTTGTTGGGTTTTTTGTTGCAATCTTATCCGTTAATCCAATATGATAAAAGCATAATTACTTTGATCAAGATGGGTGATATAGTTGTGAGTGATTGCTTAGTGTGTGGTACCTAGAGTTATTTGTTTTGTTGTTTAACTTGTTGTACTTAAATTATAGGGTGGCTTTTGAGCAACAAGATTGCATATTTGGAAAGCATGAAGCATGATCTATCACACTTTTGGAGGAGCCTAATTTGGGAAGGCAAGTGCTAGAACATGGAAAACTCTCATATAGCACACTCGTGCATGTTGCATATCATACAACTACTAAATCATTGAACATGCAAATGTGTAGGAACAAATATTGAAGGGATGATAAACCCCCAAAACAAATCATATAGGTTTTAGTTGATTGATGGTGCGATGAGGCAACAAAAAAGTGATTGTGGCTTGAGAGCTTAGTTCTCGACAACAGCACGGTAGTAGGGCTCCTCTTTTGCCCAATTCAGGCATCAATTCATCAGTTTTTTTTGTTGCTACCCACCCTTTTCGAGTGGGGCGCCCCTCTAACCCGGTAGTTTATGGAGCGTTCTTGGGGTAACGGAATGCTCGCATTTGCAATAACAATTTGATGGCTGCTACCCACTTTTATCAAGTGGGATACCCTTCTAACCCGAGAATTTAAGGGCGTGCTTAGTGGGAGAACCAAACTTCATCGATCCAAACATCTTACACTCCAATCACTGTAATGCCCTGCTTAGTTACAAACCCCCGCTACAAGGCTGGGCCATCAAAACACAAACATCACGCCTTATAAACATCATTACAAAACACAAACTTTCGTTGTGGGATTCCAACTCCGAATTTACCAATATGGGCCGAGATCAATATGACTCTATATGAGTACTCTACCGACAGCCCAAGTTGATAAGAGATAGCGGGCAAACCAAGCAATCTCCTGAAAGACAGGCAATCAGTCGGTCAGTCAGTCAAAGACTCAAACTTGGAGTCCAATCGAATGATGACTCCCCATAACTTGAACATAACTAATTGAATCCCAAACTTCCCAGCTCATCGTTTTATAACAGTAATGAAAGCTCATCAAAATATCAACATCAGCCTTATGGCTATATGGTGTAGTAGCAGAGCAGAGATAAAGAAGCAGAGCCATTATTAGTGGGTGTGATTATCAATGAGGAGTCGAACTGTAACGCAGGAAAAGGCAGGGGCTTTCTTCTTGGCGACTCTGCTGTTGTGGTTTGTTTCTGTTTGGTTTGAGATTCTGTTCAACAGGAAAACGGAGCTGGTTTATATTATTGCTGGGTCTGGCTTTTACCAATTGGCTAACTGGGTCTGTCGCCGCTTCGTTTCCCGTGACCCTTTGTTTGTTAATACCACAGTCTCTCTTCTTCATTCATCCGTTACTTCCGGTTCAGGTTTGTTTGTGCTTTCTCTCACTCTGTTTTATTTATGGGATTTTGTAATGGGTTGCTTTGTTTGCTTCACAAGTGTTTTTATCATGGTGGGTTTGATTCATAGTGCATGTATTTTGGTTTTGGGTTTAAGATATGTGTGCTTAAGTTACCACTTTAGCTCTGTTTAGCTATAAATACCCAATTCAGTGATAAAATACAAGGTGTGTGCTTTTCTGATTCGTTCAGTCTGAAACGAAGTCTTTGAGCAATTTGGGAATAGATTATGAGCAAAAGATCAGAACTTGCTCTAGTAACTTGGGAAACTGTGAATGTAAAATCTTGGTCTTGGGTGTTCATGTTCATACCCAGTTAAATCTTAACTAGACAACTTGTTTTCTAAGAGAAAAAGAAGATTGTGATCCGCATGTCTTCCATAATGAGTTTCTATGTTTAGTTATGTGATGCAAGTTTGGATTTGTTTTTTTTTTGTTTATGCAGTTGTGTTCATATTGGTAAATGAGTGGTTGCAAAATGGTTCGAGTGGGATGTTTGAGCACTCACAATTGTTTGGAGGGACTTGGGCGTGGGCACACCAAGCTTTGTGCTTCTCATGCGGTTACTTTGCATACGATCAGTGGGATATGCTGCATTATGGATTATATAGTGGTCTTATCCCTTCCATCTTAGCACATCATCTGCTGCTGCTTATTTGCTTCACTCTTGCTTTGTATCGGAATGTGACCATAAATTACCTTATTCTCACTCTCATTTGTGAGGTACGTTACGGTTTCCTTTATCCTTCTCTTTCCCGTGGTGAATTATTTTGATATTCCTTGTTTGGTAATACATCAGTGTTTAGAAATATGGATCTGTCAGTTGGTTTATGGAAACTATAATTTTGGTCAAATCAGCCATAACTGTGACTGGTTGTGTGCCTTACACTTCCTAACCAGTTCAAAGTGATATGTTTCAAGGTAATATAGACTAATGGCTCCGACCAAGCTTTCATGCCATGTTTGTTAAATCCGATGCCTTCATCAATATTCTAAATGACAGCCATTTTTACTAGCCATTTCCAAATGTGATGAGGGAAATGCCAGTGATCAGTGTTGTTCTTCTTGTCCTTTGAATTTGAGCTGAAAAAGTGCAGAACTCATGAAAGTCGTCTTCTGACTTTGTTTAAATTATTGATGACAGCTTGAGTTTGTTCTTAGAAATTAATATGTTTTGCTTTAGTAATCAATCCATACGCATAAAAGATTCTGCAAATCAATCGCCTCATTATCCAAACAAATTCACTTCAGTGCTGAAATTCATATAATCATGTGGAGATTTTAGTAACTCATTGATAGTTATGTGAATTGTATATAAAACTGATTCCGACATTTCCAATGATGCAGCTGCACTCTATCTTTCTGCATGTGAGGAAAATTCGGCGAATGGCAGGTGTTCGTGACGCCAAGAGCAACATTGTCAAGGCTGAGTGGGTTTTGAATTGGGTGACTTTCACTTTCGCAAGGGTAGCATCTCACATTCTTATCACCGTCAAGCTCATTGTAGATGCTCATAAATTTGGAAGGGGAGTAGAACTGCCTCTTGCGCTGTTGGGAATGTTTGGAATGAACATGCTGAATACTTTTCTTGGCATTGATCTCTTCCATGCTTGCAAGAGAGAGATGAAACCTGAGCGTACTAGTACTCATCAGGAATGACAAAACAGGGGTCAAAAACAGAGTTTCTAATCTTCAAATTCGTGTTGTTCTTGATTAATTTTGCACATAAATCTTTGTTACAAAAGAACGGGAGTTTTGCATTGAGAGACTAACAATGTAAATTATGTGAGCATATGAAAAGCAGTTTGTTTCCCTTCTTGCTGAGTACCCAAGAATGACAAAATACGTTTGTTCACAACCTCAGGTGGTCAGTTAACACATAACTGCGTGTTAACGAACATGTCGGTTCTATGATGTAGTGGTTAGCACTCTGGACTTTGAATCCTGCGACCTGGGTTCGACTCCCGGTAGGACCTTCTGGCCATCTTCTTTTGTATATCTTATCTAGATTTAGATGAATTTATTTAAAGAAGTTGAATAGATACACAACAAGGGGCGGTGGCGCAGTTGGCTAGCGCGTAGGTCTCATAGCTTCTGAGTTATCCTGAGGTCGAGAGTTCGAGCCTCTCTCGCCCCAATTATTTTATGCTTTTGACCAAAGCCTAGTTCTTTTCTTGTAGTTCTTTTCTTGTAGTTCTTACTACGACTCATCACTGATTCGCCGCAAACTAGAAAAAGCAAACGAATTTTCTGTTTGATCGTATAAAGCTGATTCGGAAATTTCTCAGTAACTCACATTCTCACAATAGGGTTAGGGGAGGATCTAAATCAATGCAGCACAAAGCTTGCTTTTCATGTTTATTGGAGAGAATTTCATTTCATATATTGGTATTTTAATTTTACCGTGTGAGTTGGGGAAGAAAGAATCCCATATTGGAAAAACTTTGCTTTATGTTAATATTTATAAGTATTTACAACAATGTTATCATCGCCTGAGCATGGCATTCAAGTTATTAATATGATGATGATGATGATGTTGATGTTGGTTTGGTTTCTTCACTTTGGTGAAGAGGCCCCTAAGCCTTTCGGGTTTGAAGGGCACCCCCACCTGATACGGGTGGGTAGCTTCACAAAAGTTAATATGAAACCCCCTCTGGTCAAATAGAGCAACTCCCACTTGACAAAGGTAGGTAGCTTTTTGGTTTTTTTTTTTTTTGGTTATAAATCAAATTCCAAATTTAACCAGTTTGATCAATCACTCTTCTTTTGAAGAGCAAATGTGCCAGTTAATCAGCTTTTAATTAGCACTCTCCAAATGTGCTGCAGCACTCAATCCTATGTTATACAAACCCAGAAAATCAATGATACCTCTTGTTCTATTATACCAAAAAAAAAATCTAAGCTAAATTTCTAATCGAATCCCACTCTTTGTTCGAGAGAAAAACTTGGCAAACCCATTTCTATTCTTCTCAGAACTGACATGAGTTGACACTACAGTAGAGGATGAAGAAGATGAAGATGCTGGAGACTTAACCTCATTCCTATGTGTTGCAAGTCCAGAACTCTCAACAGCTTGTTTTGACACAGAATCTCTTTTAGGTGAAAATGTGACATTGGAATGCATCTTCCATGGTTCATCAGATCTAGGAATCCGTGAAGCAGCAGCAGGAAACTCCGGTATGTTTGTGGTGTCAATTAGGAAATCTTCTAGTGTTGCTAGTGATTTCAGTTGATTCCCAAGAGAAGCTATTGTTCTCTGGCACTCAGCAAGTTTTCCAGCAGCCACAGCTATGTCTTCCTGGAAAATTAGTCCCAAATGCATTAAATTAGTGGCATAATGATTTAGTTTTTTCAACTAGACTAGATGTTGGGATACTGATAGACTACACATGTAATGTAGATAGCTCAAGTCCCTGATCACCAACCTGCTTTATCTTTGATTCACTACTTGAGCAAGCGGTTTTCTGAAACTCGACTTCTTCATTCTTTCTTGATAACTCCTCTTCTAAATCTTGACATCTGACAGAAAATTTCTTCGACAAAGCCCTCTCCCTTTGAACCTCTGCTTCTAAGGAGTTAACCTTAGCAGACATTGTCCGAGCCTCTGCCTCTATGCTAATGAGCTGAGACTCAATACTCAGCTTTGACTCTTTTGCAATTTTTAGCTCCTTCTGTAACTCCTCCAACATCATTTCTGCTTCTCTAAGCTGAAATTCTGATGCCACGTAACACTCTCTTGTTTTGGCTAAAGCAGTTTCCAAGTCCACCTTTTCTACTTCCAACTTTTCCTTCTCCCTTACCAACTTTTCTAATTTCTCCTCCAATTCGGCTGCCTGATAACTCATGGATTCTAGTTGTGCCTTTTCTACTTCCAACTTTTCCTTCTCATCTTCCAACTTTTCTAACTTCTCCTCCAATTCAGCTGCCCTATAACTCATGTCTAATAGTTCTGCTTTTTCTACTTCCAACTTTTCTAACTTGTCCTCCAAATCAGCCATCTGACAACTTGTGGCCTCAAGTTCAGCTTTCTCTACTTCCAGCTTTTCTAATTTGTACTCCAATTCAGCTGTCCGATGACTCATGGCTGCTAATTCAGCTCTCTCTTCTTCCAATTTTTCTAACTTAAACTCCAATTCTTCTGTCCGACGACTCATAGCTTCAAGTTCATCTCTCAAGACAATTTCATTATTGTTGGAGACACTGACTATGGCTTCTGATTCCAGGCAACCAGTTTCACTTTCAGGCTGTGGCAATGCAGCAAGTCTTTCCATCTCAAGAAAATCATCCATGAGATCGATGTCAACAGAAGAGGCTGGCAAGTTCTTGTTGACTGCTTTTTCATTTTTAAATTGATCAAGTTCCGCAACCAGGGCCAACGCCCATGAGTCAGAGACACCAAGATCACGCTTATTTGGATCTGAGCCATTCATCTTTTGGGACTCAATATCCATCATGCTTAGCCGCTCTCCACTGTCCGATTGACTATCAATGCAAGAGTCCACATACATTGAGGAAGCAGCACTGGATTTATGTTCATTAACCATAGGAACTTTGCAAGCCACAGCTTTTAGCCTCCGGCACTCAGCTTCAAGCTTTGCAACCTTCTTTATACTCTCTAAATGTTGCTTACTGGCCGTTTCAGCTGCTTGAGTACTCAACTCCCTCTCAATTGTGCAGATTTCCAACTCCTCTGCCTGAGACAGTAGCTCACGCTTAAGGGCTGAGTTTTGCTTTTCTAAAGCTTCAAGCTTATGTGAAAGATGAGGATCAAACAAACCAGAAACTCCAGATCTATTAGCTTCTGCTTTTGTCTGGAGATCAGCAATCTGACTCTCAAGCTTCACTTTGGTGGCCTCCCAGTCACGGGTTTTCTTTACTACAGCTTCATGTAAATTTTTCTCTTGCTCCTCTCTTGATTGTCTAAGCTGCCTTACACATTCCTTAAGGGCTCCATCAAGATGTCTTACTCTATCTTCCAGAGCTGAGTTTTGCTTAACTGCAGCTTCAAGTTGTAGCTTTAAGCTGGCCACCTCATTTTCAGCCTTTTCCCAGCCTACAATAACAAATGTAATTGCTTAACTTGACTATACATAGATGTAAGAATATCATTGCAATCATTCCGAGTACAAATATATGCAAATTATGTATTTCAAAAGTCTTTAGGAAACATTCATTGTGCATAAAACAAGAGCACAGAAGTCCAAAAGTGCTAGAGTTGGCTTCTTGAATTTTAAAAATAGAGCCAATATGTTACATGACATGAGTCAAAAGATAGCTACGGACTATTACCTGCAACAGCTTCTTCAGCAACTTTGGAATGCTGCTTCACCAAGTCTTCTTTGGCACTAACATTCACAAGAGCAGCTGACAATCTCTCTGTCAGACTCTTCAGACTATCATTAACATCATCACTGCTGGATACAGCTTTTGATGTGACTTCAGGTGATTGAGAATCATGATTAGCAGAATCCTTAAGTGCCTCCTGCTTTAATATGACAACCAATGAAATGAAATTGAGAGATGCATGACATCATATTTCAGTTCTAATGAAGAAGAGAAACACCTAGTGAGAAGTGGCCAAATAACCAAATGATCTTTAGAGGGAGAAAATAAATAGTGTTTGTATATTGTTAACAATTGAAAACATTGAAGTCAAATCTTATGATCTTACAATTGGTTAACTAAAAGTTGAAGCTGTTAGTATGCATGTGGAAAAAAGGCCGGTTCAGTCCATATGCTCTAGAGGAATCTATTTAAGCATGAACTGCAGCTTCAACACACACTTAACCCCACCTGTTTGAGTTCAAGCTGACATTTAAATATAAGTATAGAACTATAATGCATAAATCCATCAACATTGTAAATATAAGTCGAATTACCAGAGTACCAAATTTTTTAGGTGACATTTCATCTTCATTATACAATCCATTTGACAACATGATGCCACTGAGATCAAGACAAGACATCCATACCATATTAAGGCAAGGAAGACACTTTTAAGTCAGATACATCAACTACATCCCTAAAAAGTGTACAGTCAAAGTCAGATCCTACTCAAATAGTTCAAACAAACGAGGGCAGTTAGGTTGTCACCATCCTAGTTCAAGATCATGTGGTTAAAGGTACATCTGTTATTGTTAGAGCTTCTGTTAGTCTGCTGTAAAGTCACTTTAGGTAGTATAGATTAAAGTTGAATAGTTCCCTGAGGAAATTGATAAATTAACAAAGAACGGATTTTTCACTCAGAAGAGTCTTGTCCAAAGAAACAGAAAGGAAGATAATATATAGATGACAATTCTTTCCAGAAGACAAAAGAGGGGTCTCTCAAAGAGGACATGCAACATTAATTATACAGGAGGACAAATTTTTACAAGCAGGCTATAGGGACTGTACACCACAACTTTGATTTCCAAATAGCCAAAACCCAATCTGAAACTAAGTTTAAATCATTCAACTCAATTAGGTAGCTATGTTTCTGTTTTAGGAGATCAAAATTTGTCATGAAACAACAAAGAAAATGAGATAAAAGATGCAGAACAGTGAATTTCAACAAAGAAAGGTACAGAAGATGGTTCGCTGATGAACAATTTTAACTTTTGAAAGACTTCAAAACTCATTAGCAAAGCAAGATAGTTAAGACTTAATATAGAAGGTTGAAGCCGAGATGGCTAATTCTTTGAAATAGCACATGAAGTATAGCATCTAACATGCAAAGGTCAAAGAGGAAAATCTACCAGGAAGGAAAGAATCCAATCAGAAAACAGTAGTGAGAAATGCAGTTTAGGTACTTTGAGTTAACCTATGTGGAGGAATTTACTTCAAGTTACTTGAGTTATATGCCAAAAGAAAACAATATGTTCAAGGTTTGCAGACCTGAAAATTTAACTCAATTTTATGGAAGTAAGGATTCAACCCTACCTGTTCATCGGAGCACCTCTCAGACTGAGAAGACACCGAACCAGAACTTTCAGTTTCGCAGCCTGAGCTCTTCTCAGAAGACTTCTTCTTCCACAACCACTTCCGGTCCATCTAATGTTTTATTCCAGGTCCCCAACTAGCATATTACAGACTATTCATCTGCACACATTCAGATTTTCACTCATAAATAACCAAAAACCCACAATAAATCCTCTTCAAAGTTGCAGGAAACAAAACCAAGAAAGCATAAACTAACTGAAAAAACTTTATTTGGTTGTTGCTGGAAAACGGAACTCCAACCAACACACTAAGCCTTTTAAAAACAGAAAGCCATGTGCTTTCCAGCCTCAAACATTTGAACAGCAAAGAAGACTTCGCTTATCAACTCTCTCAGCTTTGCTTCAAATCCACTTCAAAACCATCTCATCCCCAAATAATAAATCTAACACTATCAGAAATCAGAATGGGTCTCTCAAATTAGTGTAAGAGCACCCAATTCCCAAAGACATGCTCACTTATTCTCTCTGAAGATGGAGGCTTTGTAGCTGAACATCACATCCAACACTCAGAAATATTATCAAGTTTTTCAAATCACCAAAGACCCATCTTTTGAATCACAAAAACAAAACTACCAACCTCAAAAATTGATGACGTGTTGCAAAATTCATGAAACAGTGCTCGACCCAAAAACATGAAGTAAGGAAATTGAAAATCCCATATACCCAATACAAAATCCCCAATTTAGAAGCAAACCCATCAACTAAACCCTCCTCACTTACATAAACACTCTTAAAGATTCAAACTTTAACCAAAATAACCAAATAGGAACTAGACCCAGATCATCTACCTTTGACTGAAGACCACACCAACCCAGAGATTAGTTGGGAAGCCAGCAATAAATAAACCAAAACCGAAAGCACAAACCTTTAGAAGATTTAAGCTTACAGCCTGAAGACGAAGAAGAAAGAAGCTCAACAAACAAAGCCTGCATAAATCTGTAGAATGTCAGTGAGCTCCACTGAGCTTAACAACTCAGATAATGTGGGTTTCCATTTCTTGTATTCTACTTTACCTTTTTGGGTACCCAGAAATATTATAAAGGGGAGAAGCATGTGCTTGTTTTGTGGATAACAAGTCCTGAACACAATCAAAGACTTGCTCAACTTTTTGTTTCTCTATTCAAAAACTTGTGTACTCTCTCTCTCAATTAGTTCGGTTTCTGGGTACTGATTTTGAAATAGAGCTGCACTTATTCCCGCCTATTAATGAGGATTGGTTAATGATTATTGAAGCTCACAGCGGCTTTTAAGTTTGAATTTAAGTTTTTTGCAATATTCAATGTTGCAGAGAAACTGTTGTGCTGGGTCCTCTAGCTTCTTGTCGCCTCAGCTTTTCGACACTGTTGCTTCTTTATTGGTTTTGTCTTGGCACAAACGCCAGCCATGGTCACTAGTGGAGAAAGGTTACTGTGTGTACGCTCCTACGGTGGACTTTGACTTGTGGGTATCCGATGTATTCTTCTTCACATTCAAATTTAGGTTGTGTGATGTGGAGTGTAATGAGCTCTTTGGCCTTTGGTTTTCGATACACAAAGATTAGAAATGAAGCAATTACAAATTATAATACATTATTACTGCTCTGCGTGTTAGGAGTGGTAAAAAAAAAAATTTAATCGATGGTATGGGTTAGAGATTTTCCGTTGGGGAAATATTTGGATGGGTCTTGCAACGGATTGTAATTGGGACTTTCAGTTTTTCGATCGGGTTTGCTTGTACTTCTTTGTTCGGTTTGTTTCTTTCGTCCGGTTTTGGGTCTTTTGGATGTGATTTTGTTCTTACTAAAAAAAAAAAAAAAACCTTTGTGGAATTCCCCTTATCGTTGAAGCAATTCACACTATAAACACTATTTATGCTTAGTTTGGTATTGAGTTTTAGGCCAAATAATCACTTATAATTATCTTTATGACTTAATTATGTGTTTGGTAAATTTTTTAGAAGTTGTTTATCTATAAAATTTAGTTTAAATAACTACTTTGTTAAAAAGCAGGTAAGATACTGCTGTTCAAGGAGAAAAGATAATAGGGAGAACTCATCATTTATTGATTGATAGAGAGACCTTTATATAGGCATTACAATAAGTATCCCGATAAATCAGGGATTCCCTATCTAATACGGAATCAACTATACTAGTCTAATTAGGTCAAGACACATCTAGGAAGTTACGGAAATAACCTTCCTACAACACTCCCCCTTGTGTCGAGCGTCTAATGTCTTCATGGTGCTTACCATGTTGCCTCACTAAAACCTTGCCAGCAAAACAAAAAACTTCTTGGGTAAAAATAAAATGCATGGACGAAGGGAAAAGAACACAACACACCAACACTACACTTGTGAATAACATGTGATGTAGACTCCCCCTGATATCTAACAAACTTAGAGCTCTGATATATGGCGCATGCCTAGGCTCTTTACATGTTTCACATGCATAGATTTTCCCAAAGACTTGGTAAACAAATCTGCAACATTTGCGTCTGAGCTCACTTGATTAACTTGGATGTTCAGGAATTTCTATTGTTGTACATTGTAAAAGAACTTGGGCGATATATGCTTAGTGTTATCACCTTTGATAAAACCCAACTTCATCTGCTCAATGCAGCCAACATTATCTTCATAGATACACGTAGGTTTATCGGTGGTAGACACTAGTCCACACGAATCACGAATGTGGTGAATAACTGACCTTAGCCAGACACATTCTCTAACAGCCTCATGGAGGGCAATGATCTCTGCGTGATTCGATGAAGTAGCAACCAAAGTTTGCTTGGTTGATCTCCAGGATATCGATATATTTCCCATGATAAAAACATAACCAGTTTGGGAAAGAGCACGATGCGGGTCAGAGAGATACCCAGCGTCCGCAAAACCAACTAACACGTTGTTGGGAATCTTTGAGTGAGGGAGACGTCCAGAGAATGACACATTTGAATGGCCGGACGCGTCGCCATCATCATCCTCCACGCCGCCGGCGCCAGTAACAGTACCACGGCGTATAATGGCACTGCCGAGGCGGCCGAAAACGTTAGTGTGAGGAGGGTGATTGGCGGGATTTTCTCTCTTTGTGCTGAAGGGATAGAACAGTCCCAAGTCAATGGAACCTTTCAAGTAATGAAACAAATGCTTGATACCGTTCCAATGACGATGCGTAGGCGCTGAGCTAAATCTAGCTAGTAAGTTCACAGCGAAAACAATGTCTGGTCTAGTGCACTGTGCCAAATACAAAAGTGCCCCAATCGCACTTAAGTATGGGTACTCAGCACCAAGAATCTCTTCTTCATCCTCTTTGGGACGGAATGGATCCTTGTTTATGTCCAGACTACGAACAACCATGGGAGTAGACAATGGCGTACATGTATCCATGTTGAAACGCCTGAGCATCTTCTGCGTATAAGCAGACTGGTGAACCAGAATACCCTTGGTTCTATGCTCTAACTCAAGTCCTAAACAGAACTTAGTCTTCCCAAGATCCTTCATCTCGAACTCAGATTTCAAGAATGAAACTGTCTCTTCAATCTCACTTGAAGTACCGATGACATTCATGTCATCAACATAGACAGCTACAATAGCAAATCCAGAGTCGGTCTTTCTAATGAACACGCATGGGCATAACTCATCGTTCTTGTAACCCCTCCGAATCAAGTATTCACGTAGGCGATTGTACCACATCCTTCCGGATTGTTTAAGTCCATACAGTGAACGTTGCAGCTTAACTGCATAAGCACTCCGTGGTTTAGAGTCTTTTGATTCAGGCACATGAATTCCTTCTGGAACTCTCATGTAGATATCGGTATCTAGATCCCTATATAGATACGCTGTAACTACATCCATCAGTTGCATACTCAGTTTTTCGGACACTACTAAACTGATCAAGTAGCGGAAAGTAATGATGTCCATTACGGGAGAATACGTCTCCTCGTAGTCAATACCAGGACGCTGCGAGAAGCCTTGCGCCACGAGTCTTGCCTTATATCGCAAGATCTCATGCTTCTCATTGCGCTTACGAACAAAGACCCACTTATGTCCGACAGGTTTAACGCCTTTAGGGATCAACTCAACAGATCCAAAGACTTGCCTTTTATCTAATGAGTCAAGTTCTGCCTGTATTGCTTCTTTCCACTTCGGCCAATCTGCTCTTTGTTGACATTCAGTCACTGAGCGTGGTTCAACTTCGTCGCCATAGATGATCTCTTGTGCGACGGAATAAGCATATATATCATCGACGTGTGTGGAGGCTCTATCCATTAAGAGACACGCGTTATTCAAACTGAGCGAGATTTCTTTGTTCTCTGGAGTCAACATTGGTTCTGTGTCATCCCACAGAAAAGATTCAGTTGACTCATGGACATAACTATAGTCAGAGACAATCTCATGCGATGGATTAGGATCGTCGATGATGAGCAGATTTTGTGCCTTCGCTCGCTTCTTTCGAGGGTTTCTATCTCGAGAATTATTCGGTCTCCCCCTCTTCCTGGTGGGAGCCGAGGCTGAAGCTGCTACCCCTTCAAAGTCCATCAGGGCACCATTGCGATCCGATTCAACAACAGCGACGCCACGGCGTACGATGGCACCGCCGCCAGCGTCACCCTCTCCTGAGGGTATGCCGACGACACTAGGTCTTAGGGCAGCCGAACCGGTCCCGTAATTCGGAACCTCCAACCTTGCCGGTACGTTTGCAACACGTACGTGTGATCTTGTCACTTTCGCAATATCAGTGAAAGCGTTAGGCATCGATTCCGCGACTTTCTAAAGATCGATAATGCGTTGCACTTCAAGCTCACTTTGAGCAGTGCGAGGATCATGAAGAGACAAATCGTTGGGGGCACACCATGTTAATTCCTGACGTTCATTCGGAATGAGTGAATTCCTATCTCCCACTAACGGCGAGAAGTGTGTCTCTTCAAAGTGACAATCTGCGAATCGCGCAGTAAATAGATCACCGGTGATTGGTTCTAAGTAGCGGATTATCGTTGGCGAATCATAGCCAATATAGATGCCTAAAAGTCGTTGTGGACCCATTTTGATAAGCAAATGAGGCGTAATTGGCACATAAACTGCACAACCGAAAGTACGTAAGTGCGATAGATTGGGTTCAAAACCAGTTACCATCTGGTAGGCACTAAACGCATTGTTGGCAATGGGTCGAAAACGAATAAGCATCGCTGCATGCAGTATTGCATATCCCCAAGCAGAAACTGGTAAATTGGTTCCCATAACCAATGCCCTAGCCACTAGCTGGAGTCGCTGAATGGTGGCTTCTGCAAGGCTGTTTTGAGAATGAACATGAGGAACAAGGTGTTCTACTTCAATCCCAATGGACATACAATAATCATTGAATGCTTTGGAGGTAAACTCGCCAGCATTATCCATCCTAACAGATTTGATAGGATGGTCAGGGTGGTTAGCCCTTAGCTTGATGATTTGAGCTAAAAGCTTGGCGAATGCAGCATTTCTTGTGGACAACAACGCGACGTGTGACCAACGCGTCGACGCATCAACCAGCACCATAAAATATTTAAATGGGCCACATTCTGGTTTGATTGGTCCACAAATATCACCTTGGACTCGATGTAAGAATGGTATATTATCAGTTGAAGCTCTGGCGAATAAAGAACGAGCATGTAATTTAGCAAGCGAGCAAGCCTTACAGAATGAGCGATGGGCATTGGAAATTTCCGTTGTGGCATAAGAGGACACAGGTGGTGACGCCCCATGTCCCTGTGAAGGGTGGCACGGCACAACGTGCGGCGTAAAAGTCGCTTCCTCATCCGCCAGGTGCGCGGCCCCGAAACCCTGTGAAGGGGGGGGGGGGGGGGGGGACGGTGGCGAGTGTGGCTTTAAGGCCACAGTCTGGCGAGGAGCTTGGCTCCTGCGTACATCACGATGTTGAGTCGCGGTAAGAGGTTCTTCTAATCGCTTTTTCGACTTGAAAAATGGATGTCCATGGAAGTTCTTTAGAATCCGGATCATCATATCACGGCCAGGGTGGCCTAGTCGAGCATGCCAAAGCTTATAATCATTAGTGTCACAAAAATTTTCAGTGACAGCATATGATTCGAAGACATGAGCTGTAGTGAGATATAAGCCATTGTCTTCAATGCACGGCATCTTTTGTAAGATACGGCGACAGCCGTGTTCTTGAGAAGTAATGCATAAGTATTCTTCACCATTCTCAGCATAGGTATCCAAGTGATAACCGTTGGCACGGATATCCTTAAAACTCAGCAGGGTTCGATTTGTTCTCGGCGCATAGAGAGCATCAATGACATTAATAACAGTACCATTTGGTAACATAAATTCAGCGGTTCCTCGCCCTTTGACAATCGGCGAGGTACCTATCAATGTTGTCATTGATGAGCGATACGGCATTAAATCCGTAAACAACTGCCTATTCCTTAGAATAGTGTGGGTAGTTCCACTATCAGCTAGACACTCAACTTCTCCACGAGACATCTACAAAGAGAAGAAAACTTGGGTTAGTTTCTCGGGAGAACAGTCTAATCACTACGCCGTAGGATAGAGAAAGAAAGGGGAATAAATCTCATCGAGTGTATCACATGGCATTTGGACATTATAACGTCGACTAAAGTCGGAAAAATGCAAAGTTGAATGTTACATAACCAAGCAATCATCATCAGAAACCAAAACAAAACCAAGGCTTCGCACATTGTGGTGTAGAACACCTTTGGTGACTGGAATAAAATGAGGTCTAGCCTCCTAGGATTGGTGTTAAAACACCTCTCGGGCTGCACACTAGCCAAAGCTGTGGATGTCAAAGACACATGGTGTCGTGGCACCAGAGTGTGGCGGATGCCGAGCCTACTTCACCTTAATGGACCGATGGCGGCCCATTCGCCACCTTTTTTTTTATTGAGGGATTGAGCGTAGGTGGGATTATAAGTCCAAAAATATATAGAGCCTATGTGACCCAAATGTTGTTAATACCTGATTGCATAAAAACATAAAATTTCTCACCATATGGGAAAACAGAGAAATTTTATTAAGTGCCAACTTGAATACACCAACTTCTAATTCCAAAATAAACAGACTAACAAGAGTCATAAAAACATGGTGAATGCCATTTCAGTACTTGATAAACTAGAAAAGCCAAATACATAGGCTAATCAAAATCTGGGACATCAAGAGTTTGTGGTTGCGCATTTGGAGAATCCACATGATGAGCATAATTTGCATCAATCATCTCGTCCTCAGCATAATTGTTTTCTTCAAACAGAAACTTCTTGTACTTCTTGTAGGCATTTAACATCTCCTTACTAGCTCGACAATCACGATAGTAGTGTTTGGAGGAACCACACTTGTAGCACGAAGCAAATTGAGCATTCCGGTCATTGCTATAAGGTCTAGGAGGGTTTGGTACCGGGCCTAGACGTGGTCCGTGGCCGGTCCGGCCTCCCCCTGAAGGTGGTGCGGCGGCGCCACCTTCGCGCCTCCAAGTGTTGGAGCGTCATGTCACTTTGTTTCCAGCATTCTGATGTCTTCCGCATATCGGATTGTACGGGGCATTGCGGCTTTTATTTTTCTGCTTTGAAGCCTTCCCATAATGAGCCTGTGGTGTTGGAATTGGTTTTGTACCAACAGGTCTCTGGCTACTATTGAGCCTAATCTCAGAATGGCGCTCTTTTTTAGCCAATATTGTCATAAGATCAGCGAATGTCCTGATTCTTCCTTCATCTACTGAGATTTTATATTGATGTCCAAGGACATTGTAGGCCATGGGGAATGTATTAAATGTCTTCTCCAGAATATCTTTATCGGTTTTGATGACGCCAACCGTGCCAAGATCCGCCTGTAGACTAATCATATCCTGATTGTATTTGTCTACTTTGTCATAATCCGAGAAACAGATTTGTTCCCATTTAAGGGTAAGTTCTGGAAGAAGCATGTCATGGACATTGTTAAATCGCTGCTGGAGCATGTCCCATAAAATTTTGGGATCTTTTACCGACAAATATTATCGCTTCAGAGTCGGGTGGATATGGTGCCTCAAATACATGAGGGCCTGAGCCTTGGCATGGTCCCCAAAAGGGGTGGTGGCGGCTGTATCAGTCAGAAGGGCTGGAAAGCCTTTGCTTTGGAAAGCAATTTCAACATCGGAAACCCATCGATGGTAGTCTTTGCCTTGAAGATCCAAGATCTGAAAATCAGGGCGTGATGGTGACGACGACGACATCTACAAGAGAATAATACGTCGGATTAGTATCACTTTGAACAGATACTATCAAGTATATATTGGAATTAGAAGGGATATATTCGGTCACATAAGTGATTTTTTTTATTTTTTTTATTTTTTTTCGATGCAAAAGCATTATTATTATTATTTTTCTTTTGATGCATAAACCGGCGACATCATATCGCACCTTCAAACTGTGGCATACTCAGACATCCACATAAGCATCTCTTTTTCTTTTAATTCCCTTTCAACGTGATTCCCCCAGGACCATCACCTAAAACCTGCGACCGTAGAGGTGATGAATTCCCCATTCTAGGTCTCATCGGCGATTTAAGAATGGCCGGAATCGGAGTAGAAGAAAGGCTAATAGCGCCCGATATAATATATCTATAGTTCAAAAGCAGGAACTTTTATAATTTTTTTTTACCTTTTGATCAAAGGAACGAGAGCGTAAAGCTTGTTCTTCGACTCTTGTTTGGTTCTCGAGCCTCTTCCTACTCGAGTAATCTGGAGGAGCTATCTTGAAAAGTTGATGGCGAGCGAACGTGCAGGCGACCACGCGAATGGGCGAGTTGGCGGGCGAGCGAGCGGGCGGGCGAACGAAGCGAATGGGCGAGTTGGCGGGCGGGCGAGCGGGTGGGCGAACGAAGCGAATGGGCGAGTTGGCGGGCGGGCGAGCAGGCTGGCGAACGAAGCGAATGGGCGAGTTGGCGGGCGAGCGAGCAGGCTGGCGAGCCAAGCGAATAGGCAGGCGGCCAGGCGGGGGCTGCGGCCTAGGAGAGATCGAGAAGGGGGGGTGCACGGGTCCCGAGGAGGGAGGTGCGGCCGACGGAAGGGATGGAGGAGGAGGAGGAGGAAAAAGGTTATCAGGGTTTTTCTAGGGCTCAGAGAGGTCACGTGCTAATAACGTATTTAAGGAGAAAAGATAATAGGGAGAACTCATCTTTTATTGATTGATAGAGAGGCCTTTATATAGGCATTACAATAAGTATCCCGATAAATCAGGGATTCCCTATCTAATACGGAATCAACTATACTAGTCTAATTAGGTCAAGACACATCTAGGAAGTTACGGAAATAACCTTCCTACAACAACTACTTATTTAAAACTGAATTAGCTGGTTAATGTTTTTTGCTACCAGTAAATTGTTTGGGGTTTGTTCCCCTGCATCTCCAACAATTATTTGAGACTACTCCTATTCATTCACTTGCAAGCGGAGTTGGCTTTTTCCAAGGCGTGATATGGGAGATCATCTTGACATTCTCTTTAGCAGGCCGATGAAAACCCTATTCGCCTCTCCCTCGCGCTGCCGCTGAGTCGAGTTGTCGGACAAACCCTTACCAATTCTTCACTTCTCCCTAGCGTCGGCGTTATCTGGTGGAGCTGTTGGACAAACCATTCCCAAAACGTTCTAAATCGCCTTGAGATAACAAGATTTCGAGCGGGTGCACAGCGAACCAATTTGACGAGAGTCGATCTCGGGGCGGCGGGGTAGGCAGCGGTGATGGATCGTCGTGTTTATCGTGTTGGTCGTCGGCTAGGCCAACATCATCGCTTCCTGTGCTATGATATGCTGAGAATTCCTTATAAGGTTTTCTGGCGGCGCTGCTCTCCTTTCAAGGGCGATGACCGTGCGATTCTGGCGATGGCGAGATGGCACGCAACTTCGTCGGTGGTGGCTGGTCTAGGGTCGAGAGATAGATTTGATGGCAGCTTTGGCTGTGTTTTGGGGCTCGTGGGGTGGTGGGAACCACTTCAATGCAGCGGATCTTGCTGGATTCGGGGCAAGGTTTTAAGCCCTGATTTTTAGATTCTGATGCAATATGACGGCGGTGGTCGACATGAAGGTGGTGGTAGGCGATGTGCTGCCGGCGGTGATTCCGAACAATGTTTTTGGGCTAGGGTTTGGTGTCGGGTCTGGGCCCTGCTTTCTTACAATTTAGGTCTTCACTCTGGTGTGGATCTGGTTCTTGGAGACAACTGACAGCTCCAGGCTCAAAAAGAGGTTGTTAAAGAAGAAACCTCCTGTGAAGGAGTTAATGATGGTGGAACCATCTAGTGGGAGCGCAGGGAAGGAAGTCGCTCTGCTGGAGTCTGCGCAGGATGTCCTGGTGATGGTCAAACAAGTGAGGGAGGAGTATTTTCCTCTTATTGCTAGTTTGGACTAGTTTTGAATCTGGCCACGGTGTCTTGGGGTATTTGGTTGTTTCATTTTAGTCGTTGCTTCTAAATATCCTAAGTACTGGATTTGTGCTTCAGTTCCCTATAAAAAGGTGGGTGTATTCGTGGCTCTATTAGCCTAGTTTTAGGTTGGTGTGTCATAATGGATAGCTCTTATAGGTCGGCCCCGATGGGTGTGTTATCCTTATACTGCTTGCTGAATAAAACTTTGATGACTTTCGATTCAAAAAAAAAAATTAAACTGAATTTTTATACATTTGAGTTTTCTCACTTCAATGCCAAACTAAGGTTTAATCGGTTGATGAAACTCTGGCGCTAAGAAATAGTCTATTGAACGCTAGAAGAAAAAACCTTAACAATGTTGAAGTGGAATCCGATTTGAAACTCATTACTGATGCATGAGAGCAGTTAATGGAGTTTGCGAACCACTTTGGAGACTGGTCAAGATTATTAGATATATCATGAAAATTGTTTTGAGTTTCTCTCACATTTCTTTCAGGCATGTATTTAAAGAAACAAATTTTGTATTCCTATGGAAGCATCCGGAGCAATGGTCTTTGATGTTGTAACATTGGTAAGCCCTAGAGGCAGCTCGATCAATCTAAAAGTTTTTAGTTTCTTATCAATAAAAACTTCTGGCCTTAGAAAGCTTTTAGAGTAACAAAAAATGAAAGGTGAAATATCTAAGTGAAAGAAAGTGTTGAAAGGATCTTAAACCCAGAGAGTTGGCCTTCACCGCAAACCAAGCAAAGTGCTCAATTGAGTGATAGATATACAATAGCTTTAGTTCAGTCGACAAAGTGACATTGCAGTACAATTTCTGATCATACTCGAAATAAGTAGTAGTGAAACACATGTTGGAAAAGAGGTACGAGAATATATAGTAGCTATCACCCTGTAAATTAATTACATGGTAAACTCAAGTCATCGAACAAGTTAATTAATTCAGGTTCAGTTCTAAGCTGCGAAGCATGGTCTCTTATTAACCTCGACAGAAACTTTTCCCGATTTACAAAGAGTTCTGGTGGTTAATCGACGATCGGTCGGTGATAACCTTCTTGGTGAGCTCGATCTATGGCAAGCTGCTTGCTGTCATTAGTAGTAAACTCAATGAACTCAGAAGTTCACCACCTTTCGTAATGAATCCCCCCACCCATGCCAAAACATAGTAATAACCACCAACAACTGCAATCACAGAATAATTAGCTCCGCCCCTGGTGGGAGTTGTGCTCCAAACTTCAAAGCATGCTCTTTTCTTGCCTTCACTTGCTCGGCTCTTTTTACAGGATCCCGTTCTTTATAACAGTTTTCAGTAGTTTCAGTTTCAATGTCGAGAATAAGCTTTTCGAGCATAACAGCATTCTGAATCAAATACATGGCCAGCTCGGTATCGATAGCTGTGTCCAGCCCGATAAACCCAGTAAATCTGACCACCTTAAGGCATCTGTGAGGGCTTTCAGGAATGTGCAGCATGGATCTTCTTACCTTTGGCTCAAAATAATTCCATATTAACTGCAAAAGGCAGTAGTATCACAAGCACGTAATCAATCTTTCTGAATTCTGACGACTAGTTTCTTTGCTGAATAACACGTTAACGACGCTGAAACACAATTCATATGAAATGAACTTTGATTTCTAAAAACTTGGTTTTTACCTCAAATGTAAAACTCTGCAAGAATGGAGATTTCTCTATCAATAAGGAGATCAACTTCAGGAGGCTTTGCCCTTCTTTCTTGATCACTACGGTTAGTGATAAGTCTCTCAACTTAGTAAATGCTTGAAATTCTGGCAGATTAATCTGTTTATGAAAAATAAAGTAAGACAAAAATGAGTGAATTCCACAAATTCAACATTCATGCAAGTATAGCAAAAACATATACAACTTAAATAAATTATTAAAATCAATTTTACTGCATTGAGAATCTTGTTTACTTTAATTTTAAATAATATTCTAACAATTCATCATTGAGGTAAAATGTACATGAAACACTATGTATGCGAAATGTATCAAAATTATGTCCGATCAATTGAGAAACCCTAATAATTTTCTGTTATTCATAACCTCAAGAGAGTTTTAACAAGTATTTTCTGAGTAAAATAACTAGGAGAAAACTATATGAAGTACATACTAACCTCGTGCAGATTCAAGCGTAGGCTGAGAGTCACTAGCTGAAGAAAATAATCTCTAACCGCCATAAACGATTTTGTTATACAATCGTAATCTTCTCCGAGATGAACCTTCACAAGTGATGGTGCATGTAGGACTTTAATTCCATATCTTTATAGACCTACACCCTCATAGATAAACGGGACAAGGTTGGGAGCAGAAATCTTCACCATGACAAGTTTGATACACTGGCTGATCTGTAAAGATTTCAGCCGGAGTGTCGGTCCGATTACTCTCAAATAATGTAGATCATTGGATCCACAAACACATATGTGTTCCAGAAGTTCACACTGGGATAGAAGTTGGTGTATTATTGCAGAACTTGCATTTACATAGATCAAAGAGAGGTGAGTGAGGAACGTAAATGGCTTCTCCGGGAAGACATATTTGATGTCATGATAGTAAGCTATATGCCCTTTCAGGTCTAGCTCAAATTTCTTCACTCTCTTTTCTATTGCAAAATCGACCCAGTTGTCAACTCCATCGAAATCTTCCGTGGTGGACCTGGTCCGAATCTACTGTTGAGCCCTGGTGCAATTGCAAGATTCCATTTACCCGAGAAACAGTTTTGTGAGCTGCCTCACAATAAATGTGGATGCGTCTAAGATGCTTCTACAAATATTTCCACCTTCTGGAGAGGACACAAGTTCTTCCTGCGTCCATAAGGCTCAGGAAGGAGAGAATGAGGATCAAAATTTCATCGCTGAGTAGATTGATCCGATCTTGATCCTCTTCGAAATGGTTGTCTTCCTGAACCCTTGTTTCAGCCATTTAGCCTTTTGAATTTGAGCCTCTCTTGTATTCAGTTGGTAGAACTGTAGAAGCTAGGTTACTTGGATCAAAAGGCTGCATAATGCGATATATGAAGTTAAGCTAGTGAATGCAGAAACCAAACACGCACTAAACATGATTTTTTTGGTTAAATCTAACAATCTGAGCTCGATCGAGCATGTTAAATCAACGTCTTGAATGATGGAAACAACCCCAAATTTAATGGGGAAATCGTACATGCATATAAACACAAATCGATCAACAACGAGAGAGAGAGAGAGTGGAATGGAGAAACTTACGGGTTGGAGTCACAGCTGATCGAAAGGTTAATTAGAGTAGGAGATGTAGGGGAGAAGAGACCAGCTACCTCTTCTTAGTTGTTTACACTCCTTTTATGGTAGTTCAGATTTAATAAAGCTGGCAGACCAAAATTAACGAAACAGAAAAACTGCCAGTCGTAACATTTCAAGACCTTCCATTTGGCGTGAGGTTGTTTCCTTTCTTTTCCTTAATTGGGATTTGAATTTCATTTTAATAGACTTGTACGTATATGAATTACTTTAATTTCTAAAATACATTTGTAGGATTAAATTAAATGAAACAAAATTAATTTTTATTCTCTTTCAGTTTTATTTACTTTTCCACAAGTCATGAACTAAAAACTTAGACTTTAATTCGGGGAAAAGATTAGCGAAATTTTGCATGGGGTATGATACAAGTAGATGTAATAGTTGCAAAGGTAAAGAGAATAAACATAATTTGCATGGTATGATACAAGTTGATGTAATAATTGCAAACTTAAAGAGAATATAACATATAATTTTATATTAACGGTTTAACGACTTAACGTAGGTATCTTACCCGTTAACGACCTAAAAGATACGTTAGGGTTTATGATCGATCATTTATCATGCAGAAATGGTCACCACGTGTCAACTTAAACATAAAAGTTGATTACAGAAATGTTATGTGTACATCATAAAATTATGTAATGATGATCATCGATCATGTGCTAAGTAAGCTGAAATGTCAATCCTCATATATAGAGAACATCTTGAATAATAATAGGTGTCTCATCTAACGAAAGATCCTATAATCCATATCCACACTAGCTATAAAAAAAAAATTGAGGCAGCTGAAAATACTTGATATAGTTTACATTGTTTTAGTTGTGTTGTTAATTATTAGTATTGAAAACTTTAAAATGGAGGGTCATTTCATAGAATTAGCTAGTGGGGATAGACTTTACAACCTTTTCGTTCCATGCTGTGGTTACGTGAATTAATTCCAGTTTAATTAGAACTTCAGGAAAAACTTTGCATATAATCATCCATATAATGAGAAGAATTTATATATGTCAGGCATCATCCAAGCGTTATTAGTGTGACGCATATTTTGGCTAAACCTGAGTTACATATGAGTCATATGCTGGAGCATCTTTTCTGGAAAAGATGAATGAAAAACTACAGCACGCCCATCGAAATCAAGAGGAGTTACATTTCTGAATCAAGTTTTCAGGTAAAATGATATAACGTCTCCTTATCCCACACTGGAGTTGTATTTAATTGTATGGAAGTTTCTGGTTTATTTTGTGCGTTTGTTTTGTTCTTTGTTTAATTGGATTTGACCTCATGAGTTTCGGTTACAAACCGACTGATTCAGAACCCAACTAAATGTCATGGATGAATTCAGCAACTAGTATTTAAACGTTTCAACGTCATCATGCATAGATCCTTGATATCGATCTGTAAGATGTAGCTGATTTTCGGAAGGCCTTTGTTACGTGGTCTTACTTGTTTTTTCATCTAGAAACTTGGGTGTACAAAATGTCTGGTAATTCTGGGAATATGTTGGAAAATAGAGAACCGGGTCATAATTCTGGGAAGATGCTCTTCAAATATCTGGTACAAACTTTAAACTTTAAACTTGGGTGTACAGAACCGGGTCATAATTCTGGGAAGATGCTCTTCTGCCACAGAAATATTTTCACAAGTGTACAAAATGTTCCTGAAATGTTACGTGGCTTGCTCATTTGTGTACATTATAAAGATTGCAAAATTATACAGTGGTTTATATTGTGCCACAAAAAATGTTAGTGTATGTGTTCAAAACTTCAAATACAAACTCATTACTTGAACTGTCATTTTGTTACCTTTTGCATCAGCTTGTAATTTTGCAGGACTTGTTTTGAATCTGGGTGTGCTATGTGTGGTTCACATCCCCAACAATTGTGTGGACTTATTCATCCACTGAGGTCTGAATGAGACTCAAGATAAAGTTCCAAGTTGGGACATGTGTTTTTGTAAATATTCCAATTATGCATCTTGTTGAGCCCCAGATTCACTGCATGAATAGGGAGACATTCAAATTTTGATGAGCTCAGTTTAGTGCAGTTGAATCACTTTGTTTAAGTAAGAGTTTCTCTTTTGAAAATGCTTATGAGGCACAACAAATGTTCGATGATCTGACGCACAGCAGATGTTCGATGTAATGCCTTAAAGGACGAATAACTTGCGTATGAAGAGAGTAGGGATCTTTACTACCGGCGAATGGTAATATATTTTTCTACTGCCTGCTGTTGACAACCTGAGTTTTACATTGTTTGGCCATACGAAACAGAACATGCTTGATATAGTAAAATCACATTACTCCTAGTACACTATGCAACAATTACATTGATTGTTCTCTGTTGTGTTGTCTATGGTTCTCTAGGTTAGTCTTACTTGACCAGTTAAATCTCTACGTGTGTTAATTTGTTTGCAATCTCTTATGCAATTTGATGTTATAGGCTGAGGTAGGCTCCAACATTATCTTCAACATCACAAAGTGCACATACACAGACGTGGGCACTCTAATTGCCCACCAACTAGCTCACACACCACATCCACATTCTCCAAGTAAGATTGAAGCTACTGCTATCACACACACCTCTAGTTCCCTCCTTAAATTGGGTTTGTGAGCAAAGATAGTAGTCTGCTAGTCTTCTCACTCTTCTGCAAGAGCAAGAGCAAGAGCAAATTAAAGCCCCAGATAAACAATGGCTCAAACCATGTTGCTCATGTCTAGTAGCAGTGTGGCTAAAACCAATGTGGTTGATTTGAAGTCATCAGACCCTTCACTTCAGCTACAAGTTCAGAGACTTAGACCCAAGTCATTCTCTCAGCTTGTGTTCAGGCCACTCCCTTCTTCTTCGACCACTTCGTTGAGATCATCTGGCGTCGTTGCTCTCTTCAAATCAAAAACCAAAGCCCCTGTCAAGAAGGTGTTCATTTGCTTAGTATACACTATACAGTATATGCTTTCTCTGTTTCTGTTTGTAACCAAAACATAACGTTATCTGCATTTGTTTGATTTGGTTTCGTTTTTGTTGTTGTTACCAATTGATTAGGTAACAAAACCGAAGCCCAAGGTTGAATCTGGTATCTTTGGAACATCTGGAGGCATTGGTTTTACAAAGCAGAATGAGCTCTTCGTTGGTCGTGTTGCCATGATTGGTTTTGCTGTGAGACATTCTTCATACTTCTTACTCTTTCATTTACAAATAACGGAGATTAGTTGTTTATTATAGAACTCACTTGGTCCAGGTCCGTGTGCCTCTCTGATCAATACACCACTTGTTTTCCTTTCTTTGCTGATTTATGTTTATCAAAATGAGAAAGAAGTTGCAATAAACTACTTGTATAAGATTATCATTTTTTCTTCATCAATCCGTGTCACACAATGATTTAACTTGATCATATTTTAATGATGACTCGGTTAGAGTTAGTGAAATAGATGGAATCAATGACACTTTCACTAGAATTATTATGTCTCATAAAATAATTCAAAATAAGTATCTGAATACAATTGTATGATTCATATTCGTAAGAAGGCTTAGTAATAATGAGATACATTAATATCCTTTAAAAACAAAGAGTATATAATCTAATCTAGTAAAGACATTTGTGTAGCTTCTACATTCCAACACACTCTCAATGTCTCACCCCTCCAAGAAGAAGATTGAATAAAAAAAGATATTGTAATTAAAGGAACACATTCAAAGGAAGCGTCAGCTCAGTCTAAGAATTTTGATGCCTCCTTCCATATAGTCTCTTGAAAGTAGTTCTATTCCTTTTTATTTATTTATCATAACTATATAAATCTATTAATAGAGTTACTTGGTTTTCCCCGACATCTCAAAATATATCATAAATTATCTCAATAATATCGAAAAAATTAGTTCTAACACAAATTCCATGCTTTTTAACCTTCTTCAACCTAAACCACCATTTGTCTATGTTACTTGAGCTAAACTTCATGAGAAGCTCAATTTCACTAAGTTCTGTACAATCTAAATGTATAGTAATCATTCATATAATTACCGTGATACGATGTTTTTGTTTTCCGCTATCAGATAAGCCCATGTTCTTTGAGTGACACTAGCCAGAAGCACAAAACACACTCCAATGTTGAGTAGTCATGCAATTTACATTATTTTTCATATATGATTGCATATTGCAGGCATCCTTATTGGGAGAAGCAATTACAGGAAAAGGAATTCTTCAACAATTGAACTTGGAGACTGGAGTTCCAATCTATGAAGCTGAGCCTCTTCTTCTCTTCTTCATCCTTTTCACCCTGCTTGGAGCCATTGGAGCTCTTGGTGACCGTGGTAACTTTGTGGATGACCCTCCCACCGGAATTGAAGGGGCGGTTATCCCTCCAGGGAAAGGATTGAAATCTGCCTTGGGTCTCAAGGAAGGAGGTAACTACCTCGCACTGCATTATAGTTTAGTCAATTATATCTTCAGCCAACCTGATAGTTTAACAATGTAACATACTAAGGCGAACGACATGTCTAAACCCTTTTGGTGTCAAACACAGGTCCTCTGTTCGGATTCACCAAGGCGAATGAGCTATTCGTTGGAAGATTGGCTCAGTTGGGATTTGCATTCTCTCTAATAGGAGAGATCATCACAGGGAAGGGAGCTCTAGCCCAGTTAAACATTGAGACCGGAGTCCCCATCAACGAAATCGAACCTCTTGTGTTGCTCAATGTCGTCTTCTTCTTCATTGCTGCAGTGAACCCCGGAACCGGTAAATTCATCACAGATGAAGGTGAAGAAGAGTAGAAAACTTGTCGACCATAAAATGAGGAGGGAACTTTATTATGCTCACAAGAATCATTTAAAGTCATGTATGAGATAGATAATACTACTCTCGATCTCGTCCTTTAATTTTTATCTCATCAATCTTCCATCTCTTCCCCCTTAGTCATGTGGAAGTGTGGCTCATAGCAACCCACAGCAACATCGGAAAGTAGGTTCTTTTATAAAGTGTTATAGTTTTTGGACATATCTAGGTGAAAGGCAATGTGTGATGGCATGGGTTGTTCTCTTCAACAAGAGATTCCTGCCTTTTCAGATTCCTTGTTGCAAATAATCCCATGTTGAAAAATTAGAATCGAAGAATCTACTAATCGATAACGTCGTTACATTCTAATAGAAATTTATCTATCACATTCACTCTTTTATTCTTCAATGTCACACTTAATTTCCGAAATTCTCTCTTCACCATATTACTACAAGGAAAATGCATGAAGCTGGTAATCATAGACTAATCATAGTTATCAAAGCTTTACAAAAAGTCATGAACACAACACACCTGTTGACAGTAGCCACAGAGGGGCTACAGCAGGCCCACAGACCCGCAGCTAGTGCACCAGGGGCCGGTCTGAGGCCCAGGACCGGATCACCAGCACCCGACCTCGGGGTCCAGCAGTCTATCCTGCTACCAGGGGTCCGGAGTCCGGGGGCGCCTGCCTGCCAAAGAGGTCACCAGAGCTGCCCTTTGATGTGCAAATAGAAGGGAACCAGTCCCACCAGACCTCACTCCTGGCCACCTATATAAGGCCCCCAACTACCCTCATTAATAGGTAACTGATTCTTCCTACCGTTTATATACGTGCTTAAGTTATATCTATTCCAACTATACTAACTTAGTCATCGGAGAGGAGAAGACCGGCCCGCCCGGTATTCCCCTTAGTAAGCAAGTTTGCAGGAGATAGTACGAAGATTTACCTGTCTCTACCAGGCCCCAGGGTTTGTGCAGAAACAATTGGCGCCGTCTGTGGGAAACTTGGACAAGAAACCACGTAAGCACTATCGATGGCAGAGAGTTCGGAAGCAAGACATGAAAGAAATACCACCGAGGAGCAGCATGTTGCACCAGTGCAAACGCTTGTCTCCACCCCGGTCGTTATGCGGGAGCAGCGCAGCGACCAGGGCGATCAGGAAGGCGGGAGCTGTGGGAGGCCGACCGGCACGCCGGGGCCAAACCACGACAGCTCGCGCGGCAAAGGCCCGGCAACTGAAGACAGGCCTGTGCACCGGGGTTTTTCTCTGAAGTTCTCGGATGATCCGAGTGACCAAGAGGAGAGCCCGCGCTGCAACAATAACCGAGACACCACGTACAGCCCCGACCAGAGCAGTATGGCGGGAGAGATACGGGCAATGGCCGCAGAGGTCAGTCGCCTGCGTGAGGAGGGCGACCGGGATAGAGCCAAGTCCAACGCCCGGTATACAGAAATGGAGGCAGTGAAAGCTGCCCTGGTAGCCGCCCTGGAGAGAGGACAACAGCGCAGCGAAGCTATGACCAGGGCACAGGCGCCCCCACCAAGCCGGTCTCGACGGTTTGAGGCGGGGCAGTCATCAGGCAGGAGGCTCAGTGATCCCGAGTGAGCGGAGTCACCGGCCGGCACGGCACCGCCCAAGAGCTCGTCGACGCCCCTTCAGCCACGCGCTTCGTTCGAGGATGAGGCCATGACCCCGACTGCACGGGCATTACAGATGCTCGCCGACACTGTGTCGGATTTGAAGGCCCAAATGGAGGCCAACGAGAAAAGAGCGGCACGGCCGATGGAAGGCGCACGGTTCAACGAGCGCATGGGCCCTTTCTCGCACCGGGTTATGGAGTCGGGGAGGTCTGGTAACCAGAAGTCCCTCAAGCTCACCTATTCAGGGTCCGGCTGCCCGTACCAGCACCTGGATAATTTCCGGTCCCAGACATGCGCCAAAGGCTATTCTGATGCAGTATGCTGCAACATCTTCCAGGAAACTCTGTCTGGGGAGGCGCTCAGCTGGTTTTATGAGCTCCCGGCAAATTCAATCGAGGCCTTCGAGCAGTTGGCCGACCGATTTGTAGGCCGCTTCATCCTCAGGGTCGAGGGAGCCCGCACATCGACCATCCTCTTCAACTGCATGCAAGCGCCCGGCGAGGAATTGAGGACTTTCGTCAACCGTTGGCAGACGGCAACGGCCGGGGTTCGGAACCTTGACAAAGGTATCGCCGAGATGGCGTTCAAGCAAGGGCTCCGACCGGGAAAATTTTCCTACGCCGTGCGGGTGGAACTCCCGCAGGGGTATGACGAGTTGATGGCAATAGCCATCCGGCACGCCCAGGCCGATCACGAGACGTACGGGCAGCACCTGCTGAAGAGGAAGCGGGAAGAGCAGCAGCAAGAAGACCACCCCCGGGAAGAGCACCCCCCACCCCGCCAAGAAGACAAGACCAGCCAGCGGACCGAGAACCGATCCGCCCGACCGAGCCGGCCCAGCAGAAATTGGGGGCAACGGCAGCAAAGGCCCTATCATGATAAGCCCCAGAATGAGCACAAGTCGGCGCAGTACCGGCAAGAACGCCCCCTGGCAATCATGCCAGCACAACCGGCCGGTCAAGAGGTTTTCACCGCTCTCACCTCTTCATATGAGGACATTTTGCTTGAGAACGGCAACATCATTCCACCACCGCCCAGGAGAAAGTACCCAAAGGGGAAGCTTACTACTGGGCAAACGGGCAAGTACTGCTCCTATCATGATGAGGCTACTCATCGAACGAGCCAGTGCTGTGCTCTCAAAACAGCGGTGGAGGGTTTGATTAGTAACGGCCAGCTCCAACGGTATATAGGGGAAAGGAGAGCAGATCCCGACCAGGAGCAAGACCGGGGCTGGTAGACTCGCCGAGCCTCCAGGCGGTTAGTTTGGCATATCGCCGGTTCGACCGTTGTAACATCAAGATGTATATACAAACTACTTTCAAGAAAAATTCCACCGGTTCCACCAATTCAAGTACATTCATAGTCAAGGGATAATACAAGCAGAGGCCGTTCCGGCAAGTTTACAAAAAAAAAGAGCAAGGGCAAAATCCTAAGGAGCTACGCCTCCACCCTCAGCGGGCAATCCCCCAGCTTCTCCGGATGAAGCAGCCGCGCCTTCAGCAATCTGAGGTCTACCCTCCCCTTCCGGTTGCTCTTCCGCCGACTGCTCATGGATATCCAACTGCTCATGAATATCTTCATCAGCAGCCTTCGACATCCGGGAAGCATCCAGGTACCCCTTCTGCTCCCATTCCGTGTACGCATCCGCGATGCCCGATTCCCTGGCCTTCTCCAGGATCTGAAGGAACTGATCGCTCTCATGGTATCTGAGAACAACCCGCTCGTACAGTTCCGGGTCCTCTTCCCCGGCCGCAGCGGCAGCTCCCACCTGGAGCTCATCCACCTTGGCCTCCAATTCGGCCTTCTCCTCCTCAGCCAGCTCCTTCTCCCTCTCCAGACTCCGGACCTGCTCCTCCAGCTTGGCCACCTGCTTCTTGACCCTCTCCTCCAATCTGGCTTTCTCCCGCTCCAGCCGAGACCTCTCTGCTTCCAGCCGCTCTCGGGCTTCTGTCAGCTCGGCCACCTGCCTCTTCAGCTCCTCGCTCGGATCGGGCTGGTACAGATTGTACAGCAGCTGCATAACAACAGAGCCAATTAAGCAAGCAACAAAGGAAATGAGTTTTGAGCGGTACAATGCCACCGGGCAATTCTCACCTGCAGGACCGATTCCTTGAACTTTTGGCGCTTCCCGCCCGCCAAGGCTCCGGTGACCTCAGCCCTGTCCAGACCAAGGCCGGCCAAGTCTGCCGCCAGCTGCCGGGCGAGTGCACTCTCCGGGCTTCCCTTCCGAGCCTCCGCAGGCGCGGGGCTACTCTGCCGGGCAGCGGCAGCCTTTTCCCCAGCGGAACTCGATGCACCGCTGGTTACCTTGAGCCGTTTGGCCAGATTCTCACAGGACGACCCACCGGTCAGCGTCACCACCGCGGAAGGAGGAACGTCCATGATCCTCCGCCTCTTCTCACCCCGGCCGTCAGGCGAAGAAGATTGCGCGCTTGATCGGGTCACCCGGGTGACGAGCGGGACTGACCCCGGCCGGTATGGAATCCGGCTCACTCCATCGGGAATCTTCAGTGGCCCCCCGGTAGTCTTGCCCTTACCGGGTCCTGCCTTGGGCGCAGCAGGATGGCTCTTCATACGCGCCAGGACGTAGCCCTCGTCCTCCACATCCATGGCCCGTGGTTCGGGATGAACCGTTAGCCGACCAGACTCCTCGTCCACGGAGGTCCGTGAAACGGCCTCGCCTTTCTCCTTCAGCATAGCGAGAAGCTCTCCACCGTCCATGGATAGAGTGGTGTCTGGTTTGATGATCGCCCGGGAAGATGCACCTGCAGGACGAGCAAAGGTTAGTATTTAAAAGTCAGTAAAAGTGTCACCACGAGCACTCGCTACGCACCGGGATCTCGCCCAAGACAGCAATGCTCCAGCACTTCTCGCCGAATGAAGTTGTAAGAGCTCCGTTCGAGATCATCCCAACATCCGAGTATGGTCGTGATCCTCTCCTGCTCCAACTCGGACAGCTCGAACGATTGATCCCCAAGGGGCTGGAAGGCACCAGGAACCCGGTACATCTTACTCCTCTTCTGCCACTTCCCGCCCGCCATCACCACCTTCTTCCTCCAGTTGTTATCCACCCAAGAAGGCATATGGGTGACGATCGATTGAAAGCGCCGGGCATTGAAGGACAGGCAACCCCGGGACCCCCGCTTCTTCGAGTATGATAACCTGTATAGTGCCCGGAATTCGTTTACCGTTGGCATACTCATCCCGGACAACTCGTACAGGCAGCCGAGGCTCAGTAGTCGCCTCCACTGGAGTCCTGGAAGCTACGCGGGAGATACTTGCAGTGCACTGAGCATGTACTGCACAAAGTTTGGAAGAGGGAGCGAAAACCCGTGGCGAAACTGGTCTAGATGTACCGCAACCCAACCTGCCTCCGGGTTACAGGCTGACTCTCTGGGATTCAGTGGCCGTAGTGCCACCTCGTCCGGGATACTCCACGTCTCTCGGAACGCAGCAATCTCTCCGGGGTTCATGCTACCCTCCGACTCGTCACACACTACGGCACCCTTCCCTCTCCCGATGGTATAGCTCACGGGCGGAGCACCAGCAAGGCGCACCCCGTGCGGTATTCCCTCAGATCCTGAGGACCCGGAAGACGAAGCCCCGCTCCGGGAGCGGTCAGCGGCTTCAGACACCGGAGATTCCGAACCGAGCCAGTCCTCCAGTCTCTCCTCATCGTCCACAACGGGACGCCTGACAGCCGATTCGGAAGCCCCATCAGAACTTGCAGAAGACATTTTTTAACCTAAGGGGAAGAAAAAAATAAAACCCTAGCGCTGGTCAGCAACAGGCTAGAACAGCGCCCTCTGCGGCCCCTCCCCAAGTCTACCGCAGACGCTCCGCTTAAAACAACTCAGTCGGCGACAGAGATCCCTTCCCCCCGCAGCAAAAACACCGAAAAGAAAAACAAGAACAACACTAGGCAAAGAAAGCAAGAACTTACCGATTAGTATGCTCAACCGAGGAAAGTCCGCCCTGCGAAAACAGCAAGCAAGGGTAGGAGAAGAGTAAAAGAACACTCGAGGCAACGGATGAAGAGCACCTCCACAGAGCTTTCGCCGGATTTCTCTCTTTCTCTTAGTCTCTCTGAGCAAGAAGCAAAACAGAATGAAGAAGGCAGAGCAGACCCTTTTTATAGAGAGGTTCGGTGCTCTAGGCGCTTGTAATCCCCCCAAACACGCAATCAGAGCAACTCAAACGCTCGCGAATCCAGGCCTTCCATCTCAGACCGCCCCCTATCAGCACGTGTCCCAGTATCAGTAAACTGCCCACGCCATCATAACTGATGGGACTGATGGACTTCCTCCTTAAATGCATGTCAGCCACTTGTCCCGCCTGCTAGCGACAGGTAAGGGAGTTAGGAGCGGGAACCGAGGCGTCAGCCCCCCCCCCCCCCCCCCCCCCCCCCACTTCCCCAGGCTCCATGGCAGTTCACGGTTAGGTATCATTCAACCGGCTGCATGGCATCTCACCGGTTATGAGTTTTTCAACCGCTTCGAGATCTTTGTTCCGGGTACGAGCCATCCATCCGGTACCATGGCAGTTCACAGTTAGGTATCATTCAACCGGCTGCATGGCATCTCACCGGTTATGAGTTTTTCAACCGCTTCGAGATCTTTGTTCCGGGTACGAGCCATCCATCCGGTACCATGGCAGTTCACGGTTAGGTATCATTCAACCGGCTGCATGGCATCTCACCGGTTATAAGTTTTCCAACCGCTTCGAGATCTTTGTTCCGGGTACGAGCCATCCATTCGGTACCATGGCAGTTCACGGTTAGGTATCATTCAACCGGCTGCATGGCATCTCACCGGTTATAAGTTTTCCAACCACTTCGAGAGCTTTGTTCCGGGTACGAGCCATCCATTCGGTACCATGGCAGTTCACGGTTAGGTATCATTCAACCGGCTGCATGGAATCTCACTGGTTATGAGTTTTCCAACCGCTTCGAGATCTTTGTTCCAGGTACGAGCCATCCATCCGGTACCATGGCAGTTCACGGTTAGGTATCATTCAATCGGCTGCATGGCATCTCACCGGTTACGTAACATTCAACCGACGCGAGACCATCTCACCGGTTATGATCATCCAACCGGCTCGAGAGTTTTTTTTTCGGGAACGAGATCCACCCGGCCCCATGGCATCTCACTGGGGGACTCGTCTAGATATGGCAGGACGCCCGGTCGAGGTCCACCCGGCTCCATGGCACGACCCCGGTCATGAGAACATTCGATCGGCATGGGCTTTATACACCCGGGTGAGTTTACATCTAACACATATACTCTTGTCCAGCAGGATAAAAACCCTGCATCGCACTGAACTACGATCAATCTGGGGCTCTACGGCGAGACTTGTCACCTCAACGCCACCCCATTGCCTCAACGCTTATTCCAACACAAGCTGAGAAGAACTAGCAAGTGTTGACCGGCGCCACAACAGACCGCAACACCGGGGCCACCTCCTCGCAGCCTAGCAATATGGACTTGTCGCGATATGGCAGAATGCCCGGTCGAGGTCCCATATTCTCCGACTCGTACCGATTTGGCAGAACGCCCGGTCGAGGTCGCAACCTAGCAATATGGACTCGTTGCGATATGGCAGAACGCCCGGTCGAGGTCCCATGCTCTCCGACTCGTACCGATATGGCAGAACGCCCGGTCGAGGTCGCAGCCTAGCAATGTGGACTCGTCTCAATATGGCAGAACGCCCGGTCGAGATCCCATGCTCTCCGGCTCGTCTCGATATGGCAGAACGCCTGGTCGAGATCCCATGCTCTCCGGCTCGCTCTGATATGGCAGAACGCGGGGTCCAGGCTCCATGCACACATCTATTGCATGGCGGATTTCAACGCCCCATACTCATTCCATGCACACATCTACTGCATGGCGGATTTCAACGCCCCATACTCATTCCATGCACGCATCTATTGCATGGCGGATTTCAACGCCCCACTATCATCTCCATGCTCATAACACTACAAACACTTGAGCACAGTACTACTTATATGGCAAACATACTCACAAACTGTTGCATACCATCGGTAACAGGTACTCACCTCAGTCACGCCCAATCTTCAACGCGGACTTGGGGGACTGGGCACCGTGGGGTTGGTAACCCTGCGGGTCTGCGGGACAAGGGCAAGACAGTTTAAGTCCCCATTCAAGATTGCACTTGACCGGGAACTTGGGGGACTTGTTGACAGTAGCCACAGAGGGGCTACAGCAGGCCCACAGACCCGCAGCTAGTGCACCAGGGGCCGGTCTGAGGCCCAGGACCGGATCACCAGCACTCTGCCTCGGGGTCCAGCAGTCTATCCTGCCACCAGGGGCCCGGGGTCCGGGGGCGCCTGCCTGCCAAAGAGGTCACCAGAGCTGCCCTTTGATGTGCAAACAGAAGGGAACCAGTCCCACATCGAAGGGTAAGGCCAGACCTCACTCCTGGCCACCTATATAAGGGCCCCAACTACCTTCATTAATAGGTTACTGATCCTTCCTACCGCTTATATACGTGCTTAAGTTATATCTATTCCAACTATACTAACTTAGGCATCAAAGAGGAGAAGACCGGCCTGCCCGGTACTCCCCTTAGTAAGCAGGTTTGCAGGAGATAGTACGAAGATTTACCTGTCTCTACCAGGCCCCAGGGTTTGTGCAGAAACAACACCACATAAAAAACTTGAACATGGACACGAAACAAGGCAAACTATATAACGACGGTCCACAATCTTACAGTAAACTCATTGATATAAGGGAAAAAGACCATTTGAACAAAATGGGTTTAAAAATTGCCCATTTCAATGTTTATATCTCACTCCAATGAATCTTATTAAAAATACTTAAATACCCTATACTAAACCCTAATATCTTCTCTCTCTGTCTCTCTCTCTCTCTCTCTCTCTCTCTCTCTCTCTCTCTCTCTCTCTCTCTCTCTCTCTCTCTCTCTCTAGCCGACGATCTCCAGAGCATAAGCTTCACCTCCACAACCACAACCGCGGCCACCGTATCCAAATGCAGCACAAGCTCCAGTTCTGAAGCCACCACCCTCACCGCCTCTTGCTCCTCCTCTGCCAGCATCACCTCTCTCGTCTCCTCTAAGCCCTCACACGCCTCCTCCGACCCCTTGTGGTCCGCCATCCACAAAATCCTATATGAGTCCCTGACCCGCAATCTTCCTCTTGGATCTCTGTTGAAGCACTAAGAAATCGATTACTGGGGGCCAGTAATACTATTGACGGCGGGTCCTCCTCCTCCTCCTCCAACATTAGGGTTTTGATCGAATTGGGAATACTATTACTGGGGGTTAGTAATCGATTACTGGGGGTCAGTAATCGATTACTGGGGGTCAGTAACGGGGTCAGTAACATGGTTACTGAAAAATATGGAATCTGTAACCTGATTACCGGGGGTCAGTAATCGATTACTGGGGGTAAGTAATTAACTTAGTTACTATGGATCAGTAACTCCAGTAACCTGATTACTGGGGGTCAATAATCGATTATTGGGGGTCAGTAACATGATTACTGGAAAATATGAAATCTGTAACATGATTACTGGGGGTCAGTAATCGATTACTAGGGGTCAGTAATCGATTACTGGGGGTCAGTAATTGATTACTGGAAATCTGTAATCTGTAAATTATTTTCTGAGGGTCAGTAACCATCGTCCAATAACCTGATTATAAAAAAAAATAAAAATTAAAAATCTGGCGAAAAAAAAAATTTCCGGCGAAAAAAAAATTTGGTGACCGGAATCCGGCGACCAAGCTCCGGCGACCGGCCATGGGAGGCCGGAGGGAGTTGAGTGATATTTCGGCAAAGTTTGTTTTTTTATCTTCCACTTTCTTAGTAAATTATAATTCAAAAATATGTTAGATAAGACAAAAGGACAAAAAAAGAAAAAAAAAATTAAATTTGTACTAGAATTGAAAAAGATTTGTTCAAATGGGCAATAGAGTTATTACCTTATGTTGAATAAGGGAGAAAAATAAGATGGTTATTGAAATGGGTAATGAGGGGGCGTTTTTTATACTAAATGGGCATTTTCCCTTGATATAAAGCTTGATTAATAAAAAAAATGAGAAAAAATATTCCTAGAAAAAAAAAATTAAAAGGACTAATGATTCATTGTTGCCGTTATAGTCCATGTCAGCACCAACCAAGAAAAAGGGGAGCGCATTCGGCATTCACACCCTGTTAATCTTCAACAACGTTATTTCTGAAACTACGCCGTTTCAGAAGACCGAGCTCAACTGCGACTATCTTTTGCAGTTAAACTCCACACCCGTACTAGGCGGGACACGATCACAACCCAGGTCCACCATACTCTCAACTATTTAATCCTAGGAAATCTCCGCCACCGTCGCAGCCGTTGATTCCGAGCTGGTTGTGAAGTATGGATAATCCGACGGCGTTCAGAGGCGGCTATCTCAGCGGAGCTTTCCACCCTTCACTGTCTTCTTCTTCTCGCGCCGATGTCAATTACAGGTCCCATCTCAATCTATTCAATCATACACAAATTGGGTTTCTTTAGCTTTTAACTACCCTTAAATTTGTTTCTTTAATTATGTTAATGCGACAGTAAAAATCGATTCTTTGATATATTTGTGGTTGTAGCTGGTGGTAATTGATGCTTAGTTGTTGTGAAATTAAGGAATTTTTAGGATCTGTTTATGATTGCTAGTGTAACATTCGATGTTTAAGGTTTTTGGGCCCAGAAACATTAAACAAATGAGGAAGCTTTTTAAGATCTATGAAAAGGGTCCTCTTGATATTACTAAAACTATAGATTAAGTTAAAAATTAGGCTTCCCATATCAAAATTGAGAGGTATTCCAGTAAACGATGAAGATAACTAAGATTGCAATGCCACTGAGCTTTTGGGAGTTGAGAAACTGGAGAATACAAACATTTATAACTAAGAATCACTACATATACTCTAGTTCAGTGATCAATCCTATCGGATTAGTCAGCGCTCAGAAGTGGTAGGAGTTAAAAAAATTGTCACAGTTACATTATCTCTCCTGCTCTCCATACCCTGCGATTCTCGGTTTTGTTATTACGGATCATATTACATGAAAATGGTTTTTCTTCATGCAGCTGTGGCGCTTGTGGCTATGAGCTGAACCTGAGCTCTAACAACCGGAACACCACGTTGATTGGCTCTAATAAGTACGGGAAATCTATAAAGAGAGGGATCATATCGTTCTTTCACATTGATGAGAGCAGATTTAGTCAGGTGGATGAACTTCAATGTAAACCCCATTTCTCTAGGCGTTCTTGGAGTTTGTTTAGCCGGAGAACTAAACTTCTTTGTCGCAAGTGTGGTAACCATATAGGAAATGCATATGATGATTATACTTCTTCGGCTTCTTACCCACTCGTATCAGATGGATCAGATTGTTCATCCTCAGGCCGTCAAATTTCCAAATGCAGAAAATATGATGTTAGAATTCACTCTTTGCAGCCTTCGAATTCTGAAGAATGTGGCCCTTTGTTTTTGGATTGACATCCTTGAGCAACACTGTTTTGTATTTCCCTCGTGCTAAAGAAGTATCTGCAGCAACAGCCAAATATTTATTTTTGCAACAATATGTGTAAGGGTGTTTCTCTGTTTTGATTGTATCTGATTTCTGCTTGCCCCTGTTTATTTTAGAAACTTGTATATAACAATTTTTAGCATTGAACGAGTTAATGGTGTGGAATTTTGAAGTGATTTGAATGATTGAGGAAAGTTTGTTATAACATTAGCTTCATTGGCCCCTGTTTCTAGCTAATCTGTGTACTTTTATTTTACCATTTACCCTGTGAAATACTCTTACACTCTTCCTCTCACACAAGGTGAAGGTTTGTATTCCGACTCTTGAGCTAGCTAGCAGCTGAGTGCTAGTTTTCTTTTTCATATCTATGAGCTCTAGCAACAAGTAGCTAGTGAAACTGGGGATCAAAAGTTATAGATCTTAGTACAGATTCTGAAAAAAGTTACTGAATTTTCTTAAAAGTATTACCTGCAGGAAATATTGTTCTATCTACTTCTCTGCTTTTTTTCCCTTTCTTATTGCTGTTTTTTGTTTTGCTTCCTTTCTGATAAATGAGGTTGGAATATACTTGCTTCAGTTGATACTCGGTTGTATGATTCGAGCGCTTTTTGGGTGGTAAAATCACTTGTGGTAAGTATTTCACTCTTGAGTCTCAGCTTTCCCTCCCCCAGTAATTTCCGAAATTAATCTGTATGTCAAATCCAACCGACATCCTATTCTCCAAGTTCAAACTGACTAATTAGATGTTCACACGTTCTTGGTCATCTTGTGGCCCCTGTTTTCAACTTGGTTGAATATCTACTTCGACTAACGACTAAGCAATAAAGACCTTGACATGATAGATTACAATGGAAGTATTTGAACTTTCCATTACACTATATAAAACATACACAGCTTAGTTTTCATCTGCATATATCTTTTGGTATTTCTTCATCATGGAGTACTTTCTTAAAGTTAGTATTTCCCTGTTCTGCTCCTATATGCTCATATTCCACACTATCAGTAGTACTGTGATCCCTACCTTGGCTTTGAAAGATTGCAAGTTTCCAGCCATCTTCAACTTTGGAGACTCAAATTCAGATACTGGTGGACTGGCTGCATCCCTTCTACCACCAACCACACCTTATGGAGAAACCTATTTCCATATGCCAGTTGGAAGATTCTCTGATGGAAGACTCATTATCGACTTCCTGGGTATGTTTTCATACCTTCATTTAAATCACCATGTATAGGTTATATCGTATGCAGAGGTTTAGTGAGCGTTCTTCCTGGTTGACAATTCAAACATATATGATTATAGAAGGATACAGTGCTTTTTCTCAAGGTTGAATTATCAAACTTCGTATGGAAAGTAGTAGGGTCGAGATGGTTTCTAGACACTCATTTCTTGATGATTTTGCACTGCACTTCAATGTGTATACATAATGAGGAGAAAAAGTGTTAGGTGGGATATCACTGGATAAGTGGACATGGTGGAAGAGTTTATCCACAGTTCCTTGCACTAAAAGGCTCTTCCCATAATGTGGGGATTTTGAAATTGTTAGTTCTTACATAACAAATTGTTTACTATAGAATAGATTAAGGGTAGACTTTAGTCACTTTACAGACGTTTATTCTTGTCCCTGTGACTCGATTATTACATTTGCATTTCAGTTTTATCAGAGAGATTGTATTATGCGTTCTTTAGAATAACCAGATGTATTTTGTACTGTATTGATGAGACTATCTTGTGGTTCAGCAAAGAGTCTTGGTCTCCCTTATTTAAGCGCGTATCTGGATTCTCTTGGGACAAATTTCTCGCACGGGGCAAATTTCGCGACTGCAGCTTCCACTGTCAGACTCCCAGATCTCATTATACCAGCTGGTGGATTTAGTCCCTTTTACCTTGATATTCAATATGTGCAGTTCCTGCAACTAATATCCAGATCACAAATCATAAGGCAGCGAGGTAAAGTTCTGAAGAATGTCAATATCTAGGAATCACATTACTTGGCAATTGAAATGGATCCCACTTTTACTAGGAAGGTGACCCGCTCTTACTTTTGTAGGGGGAATATTTGCAAGTTTAATGCCGCAGAAGGAATACTTCTCCAAAGCTATATACACATTTGACATTGGCCAGAATGATCTAGGCGAGGGATTCTTCAGTAACATGACTATACAGGAAGTAAATGCGTCTGTTCCTGATATAATCTCTGGTTTCTCAACTAATATTAAGGTAGTCATTAGTATTGTCGACAACCACTCTAAGAAAAGCTTGTCAATTTACCTACCCCACAAAATTAATGTCTTTTGCTTAAGGTTTTTTAAAGGTCAAGCAGCAATATGATTACTTGTTGAAGTTAATTCGATTCATATGTTGTGATGATTGTTGTTAATTGTGTATTTGTGCTGATGTAGAAAATATATGATTTGGGAGCAAGGTCATTTTGGATCCACAATACGGGGCCGATTGGCTGTCTCCCTTACATTGTGGCAAACTTCCCATCAGCTCAGAAAGATGAGGTTGGTTGTGCAAAGGCTTACAATGAAGTGGCTCAACATTTTAACCACAAGCTGAAGCAGGCTGTAGTTCAATTCAGGAAGGATATTCCTTTGGCTGCATTCACTTATGTAGATGTGTATTCTGTCAAGTACTCTCTTTTCAAGGAACCCGAAAAGAATGGTAAGTTAATAATTTGATATTTAAGCATTACAAATCTTCGAATTCACGGATTCACATGCTTGTATTAATCAACTGCTGACAAATTTCGGCAGGATTTGAGCTGCCACTTGTTGCTTGTTGTGGCTATGGTGGTGGTAAGTACAACTATAACGGTAGTGCAGGATGTGGAGCAACAATAACAGTCAATGGAAGCCAAATCTTTGTTGGATCATGCAAAAACCCCTCGACTAGAGTGAACTGGGATGGGATTCACTACACCGAGGCAGCTGCTAAATTTATTTTTGATCAAATTTCCACTGGAGCATATTCAGATCCACCTCTACCCTTTAAAAAAGCATGTCACAGGAGTATGAATTAAAGAGTAACTCGGTGAAATGATGAACTTTCTCGTTTAGATTACGTTTGAATAAAAGAAAATCAATTATGTTTCACAATAAGTTGAAAGTTGTTTGCCCCAATATATTTTGTAATTTCATGTCTAAAATTATATTTTTGGCTAATATACACAAAAACAGACCTCAACAAATTCTGTGCTCTAGGTCCGAAGCACTCCTATACTGCAAGTTTTTTTTTTTTAGAATAAGGGGTTAGGCAATATTAGCTCTTCGGAGGCAGACGATGTAGGGAACATGTCACACCCTCAAACCCGAAGGCAAAGGGTCTGCCACACTTTGGGAAACCACCATCCGTCCCCCTATTCAATTTATTGATGCAGTAGAAGTGTGGAAGGGTTGATCAACGTCGAACCCTCAATAGATGGAGAGCACAATCAACGTTGTACTCTATAGAACAATGGAATCCACCAGAAAATAAGAGAAGAACTCTTAAGGTTTTGATAAATATGATAAACTGTCTGTCTGCAATCCCAAAGGGATGCTTAAATATGAAAAGAAACCCTAGGGCAACTAACATGGAAACCTAAAAGCCCAAGGATTAAAAACAAACCAAATTCAAAATAAACTAGAAAATATAAATTCTAAAAATATATAAAACTGTCATTTTGAGGCCCTAAACGAACTCGAAACCCCGAAAAAGCCACGTCGTTCCCTTTTCGGAAATGTATCACAATCGTCATTCGGACACCGGATACCAAATCTGCAACAAATCGGATTTAGACCTGCAAAGGTCAATCTGCTCTTCTATGTCTGCAGTCATCCTTCCTAGATCATTTATTAATAAGAAAACGAATAAAAATATAAAGTTCAAAAGAAATACAAGAAAACTAAGAAGATGAGAGGGAAAAAAAAAATATCCACTTGTATACGATTTCTAAAGAAAGAACAAAAAACGAGCCTGAAAGCTAAAAAACTAGCACTCAATGAGTGCCAAATCTAGTCACAACATAAGAGCTAACCAAACAAGAAAAATCAAGTAATCAACACATAAAATTAGATGCACTACTGGCTCTTCTCTTCTTCACAGTGAAAAGAGAGAGGCAATTGGACCTTGCCATTGGAGCACTTTAATCATCACCTTCATATGTTGTGATGATTGTTGTTAATTGTGTATTTGTGCTGATGTAGAAAATTTATGATTTGGGAGCAAGGTCATTATGGATCCACAATACGGGGCCGATTGGCTGTCTCCCTTACATTGTGACAAAATTCCCATCAGCTGAGAAAGATGAGGTTGGCTGTGCAAAGGCATTCAACGAATTAGCTCAACATTTTAACCACCAGCTGAAGCAGGCCATAGTTCAACTCAGGAAGGATCTTCCTTTGGCTGCATTTACTTATGTGGATGTGTATTCTGTCAAATACTCTCTTTTCATGGAACCTGAAAAGTATGGTAAGTCAATATTTAAGCGTCATAAATCTCCATAACAAATAAATTTCATCCCCTGATGAATCCTTGATGTCTTATTATTGTGTTTGTCGTCTAAATACTGGTAGTGGCGGTAGTGTTATAGAGTAACGTGAACCGCCTACTTTTGTGATCCATTGTCAATGAACTATATTTGCTAAAACATTATGAAATCCAAATCATTTATTTTCATTTGTATTAATAATCAATTGCTGGCAATTTTTGCAGGATTTGAGCTCCCATTTGTTGCTTGTTGTGGCTATGGTGATTGTTGGAATCCATGTTAGAATTCACAATACTTCAACTTTCGCTCTGGGGCGAATGAAGTATTTCACACTAATTTCCTTGGCGGATAGTGTTTGAAGAAGAGTAGATGAACTGAACTTATGCAGCCTTTTCTTTAATCTAAAATTCTTAAAGATTACAAAGTAAACACTTCCCTTTTATAGGGATACAAAGTAACCTACAAAAATATCTTAAGCTAGAAAGGCTAGAGATCAACTTGATAACTTATAGTAATATGATACTACAAATATCTAGCAGAAAATTTCAGTGGGATGAACAGTAGAAAGTTGCTGGAAAGCATATCAGCTTTTCAGTCTAACTCTTAGTTTACCCAGGAAAGCATTAACTTTAACACTCCCCCTTAATGCTTTGCCTTATCATTCCTAGCAGGCCTCTGAGGTATTCAAACATCTCTCTTGGTAGTGCCTTGGTGAAGATATCAGCAACTTGGTCATCTGTATTGCAGTACACCAAATCAATCTCATTCTCCTCTACTTCATCCCTGATGTAATGAAACTTCAAGGCGATGTGTTTGGCCCTACTGTGATAGACAGGGTTCTTGCTCATGGCGATTGCAGACTTGTTATCACTGAGAATGGTTGTTGCTGTTCTGTTTTTCTCATCAAAGTCTTCTATGACTCTTCTTAGCCAAATTGCTTGTGAAGTGGCGATTGAAGCTGCAACATATTCAGCTTCAGCTGTGGACAGTGTCACTGATTTCTGCTTCTTTGAAGCCCAGGAAAACACTCATGTTCCTAGTGTGAAGGTGTATCCAGATGTGCTCTTCAAGTCATCTACATTGCCTCCCCAGTCATTGTCACAGAACCCAAAGAGTCTTGGTTCTACGTTCCTCTCATACAGGATTCTAAAGTCTATTTTTCCTTGGATGTATCTCAAGATTCTCTTTGCAGCTCCATAGTGTATCTTGGTGGGGTTGTGCATAAATCTGGACATCAAGCTTGCTGCATACATAATATCTAGTCATGTTGCAGTCAAGTATAGCAAGCTTCCCACTAAGCTTCTGTATAAACTCTCATCAGCAGAACCACTTCCATCTTCTTTGGAGAATTTCTCACTGACCACTAGAGGAATTGCAACTGGATTGCAACCTAGCATTTTGAACTTCTCTAGTATAGTCTTTGCATATTTCTTCTAGGTAATGAAGATTCCCTCCACTGCTTGAATTATTTCAATTCCCAGAAAATAATGCATGATTCCCAAATCACTCATTTCATATTTCTTCATCATATCAGACTTGAAATTTGAAATCATCTTTTCACTGCTTCCAGTAAATACCAGATCATCAACATATAAGGAGACAATAAGTATACTTGATTTACTTTCAGTCTTTGTGTAGAGGGCAGGTTCGTTTTCACTTCTTTGAAAACCCCTCTCTGTGAAATAGGAATCGATCTCACCATACCAAGCTCTTGGGGCTTGTTTCAGGCCATAGAGAGCTTTCTTCAGCTTGTAAACTTTCTGCTCTTTGCCTTTGATGATGAAACCTTGTGGTTGTTCCACATATACTTCTTCTTTCAGCTCTCCATTTAGAAATGCAGACTTGACATCGAGTTGGTGTAGATACCAGCCCTTTTGTGCAGCAATTGAAATCAGACCTCTAATGGTCTCATGTCTTGCCACTGGTGCAAAGGTCTCATTGAAGTCCACTCCAGGTATCTGCGAGTATTCCTTCGCCACCAATCGTGTTTTGTTTCTTTGCACAGAACCATCTGAATTCAGCTTGGTCTTGTATATCCACTTCAAACCTATGACATCCTTGTTGTCTGGTTTGTCAACTAGCTTCCATGTGTTGTTCTTCACAATCACATCGATCTCCTCTTGCATTGCAGACCTCCATCCATTTTCCTTCACTGCTTCTTCAAATCTTTCTGGCTCGAACAAGCATGCATTGCAGCTTTCATACACTTCATTCAAGCTTCTCATCCTTATTGGTGGAGAGCTTGGTGTTGATTGAGCTTCTGAAAATCCTGGCGAGTGAGGTGCTGGCGAATGTGTCGCTGGCAAATTTGTCGCTGGCGAATGAGTCGCTGGCGAATGAGACGCTGGCGAATGAGACGCTGGCGGATTTGTCGCTGGCGAATGAGATTCTGGCGAGTGAGTTGCTGGCGAATCGAGTTCCAGCTCTACTGGATTCTCTTGTTCATTTTGAACATTTACTTCATTTCCTCCTCTCTTTTGGACTGAACCTTGGTTCCAATCTCAAGATGAATTCTCACTGAAGAGAACATCTTTGCAGACTATCATTTTCTTCTTCTGCAGATTGTAGAGCCTATAGCCTTTTGATTGAGAGCTGTATCCCATGAATACATACTTCTCACTGGTTTCATCCAGTTTATATCTTAACTCTTCAGGAATGTGAGCATAACTGATTGATCCAAACACCCTCAAGTGATTTACACTTGGCTTCCTGCCACTCCATGCTTCAAACGGAGTCTTTCCTTGGACATCAACAGTTGGATGTATGTTCATCAAATACACAGCAGTATTAACTGCTTCTCCCCAATATTCTTGAGGAACTGACTTGTCATAGAGCATGGACTTGGCCATCTCTATGATTGTCTTGTTCTTCCTCTCAGCTACACCATTCTGCTGAGGTGTGTAGCTTACAATGAGCTGCCTTTCCAGCCCAATATATTCACAGAACTTCTTGAATTCATTTTATGTGTATTCGCCACCTCTATATGTTCTTAACTTCTTCAGCTTGAGGCCAGATTGTCTCTCCACCATTGCTTGAAACTTTCTGAACACGGCGAACACATCAGACTTTTACCTTAGGAAATAAACCCAAGTCATTCTTGTGAAATCATCTATGAAGGTCATAAAGTATCTGTTTCCTCCATCAGTTGTGGTTCTCATTGGACCACAGACATCAGAATGTACTAGCTCTAGAGGTACTTTTGCTCTCTAGGCTCTTCCTTTTGGAAAGAGGAGTGTGTGTTGTTTTCCCAATGCACATCCTTCACACACTTCATTTACTTCATATATTTTTGGCAGTCCCTGCACCATTTCCTTTTGATGCAGCAACTTGAGACTCTGGAAATTTAAATGTCCAAGTCTCTTGTGCCAGAGCCAGGGATCATCCTTTAGCTCCATTCTTCTTGCACTCTCAGTTGCATAATTGAGAGTCAGAGGAAAAATTTTGTTCCTCTTCATCTGGATTTCTACCATCATGTTCTTGCTGCTCCCTCTTTGATATATCTTGTAAGTGTCATCACCAAAATGCAGGTGATATTTGTGCTCAATGAGCTGACCAACACTTAGCAGATTGGAATCCAGAGTTGGAACCAACATCACATCTCTGATGTACATCTTTCCAGACTTGGTTTCAACAGCAATGCTTCCTTTGCCTTTTGTATCCACCAACATTCCATTTCCCATTTTCACTCTTGTAATGCTGTTGTGATCAATATCATGTAGAAGGTTGGCATTCGCCGTCATATGATTACTGCAAGCACTATCAACAAGACACGCATTCTCCTCTACTGCAACACTTGCAGCATGAGTAACACAGAACATGTTTGTGTCACTTGCCTCTATGCTGTTCGCCTGTTGATTTTCCTTGTAGTTACAATCCTTCCTGACATGACCAAACTTTTCACAGTTTGAGCACTTTGGTTTCCCTTTGAACCAATACTCGCCTGCATGAAGCTTATTACAGACAGTGCATTTATTATACCCTGAGTTGCTACTCTCCTCATTGTTGCTCTTCATCCGCTGATTTGTTTTTCCCTCCCACTTCTTTCCTTTACCTTTCCAGTTCTTTTTCTGCTTAGAATTTGAACTAGATGGCTCACTCCTATTTGAGTTAAGGTTGAGTGTTTGGAAAGCTTTTTCAGTTTCTTCATCATGACTAGACAACTTATGATCGAAAGCTTTTAGAGTTCCCATCAGATCCTGAACACCTAGAGTTTTCAGATCCCTAGTCTCCTCTATAATACTAACAATAGCATCATATTTCCTATTCAAGCTCATTAGGATTTTCTGTACTACTCTCTCCTCAGGTATTGGTTCTTTGTAGGTTCTCATCTGATTAACAATATTCATCAATCTGGTGCTATAATCACCTAACAACTCAGTATCATTCATTTTTGTATACTCAAAATCTCTTCTAATAGATTGTACCTTGACAGCTCTGACCCTTACTGATCCTCTGTATTCAAGGCTGAGTGCATCCCATGCTATTTTGGTTGTCTTCTCATTTGAGATTCTGGGAAAAATCTCATCTGTGACCGAAGTCTGCAGAATATTAAGAGCTTTCGCATCTTTCTTAATATTCGACCTCAGTTCAGCCATATGCGCAATTGTTTGCTCTTCTCCTGCATCTAGTCTCTTGTATCCTTCTTCTACGAGGCTCCATAGATCTCGTGAGATGAACATGGTCTCCATCTTGATTATCCAGAAATCAAAGTTCTCTCCATTGAAGATTGGAACTCTGTTTTCTGAACTTCCTCCTGATGTAGCCATACCAGTAACAGAAAAAATAAAGACGTGTGTTTGTTTTTTTTGTTTCTGAATCAACAGATGGTACACCCCAGTTGATATTGATCAACAGAGCTCTGATACCATGTTGGAATCCATGTTAGAATTCACAATACTTCAACTTTCGCTCTGGCGAATGAAGTATTTCACACTAATTTCCTTGGCGGATAGTGTTTGAAGAAGAGTAGATGAACTGAACTTATGCAGCCTTTTCTTTAATCTAAAATTCTTAAAGATTACAAAGTAAACACTTCCCTTTTATAGGGATACAAAGTAACCTACAAAAATATCTTAAGCTAGAAAGGCTAGAGATCAACTTGATAACTTATAGTAATATGATACTACAAATATCTAGCAGAAAATCTCAGTGGGATGAACAGTAGAAAGTTGCTGGAAAGCATATCAGCTTTTCAGTCTAACTCCTAGTTCACCCAGGAAAACATTAACTTTAATAGTGATAAGTACAACTATAACAGTAGTGCAGTATGTGGAACAACAATCACAGTCAATGGAAGCCAAATCTTTGTTGGTTCATGCAAAAGCCCCTCAACTAGAGTGAACTGGGATGGTGGTCATTACACTGAGGCAGCTGCGAAATTTACTTTTGATAAAATTTCAACTGGAGCGTATTCAGATCCACCTCTACCTTTGAAACAAGCATGTCACAGGAGTTTGAACTAAAGAAGAACTTGGTGAAGTAATGAACTCTCCTTTTAGAATACTTGTCGCAGGAGTTTGGATTTTGTTTAATTATGTGTGATAGTGGGTTGTTGGAATCCCTTGCCATTGTGAATTGGCGACTAGGTTTTGGTGATATCAGAGCAGTTCAATTTGTATGGTTTGAATGTTTAATTATGTGACAGAGCGATAATTTATGTGACAATCTGCTTAATTCCTTGCAACAAATGAAAAGATAAGTTCAAGTTCATTCATATTTACAAAAAAATTGCCTCCCCACTACCCAAAAAAAAAAGTGACCAAATTTCCACTGAACAAGGTGCGGTCACTCAGCTGCAACAATACCATAATCCTTTAACATCTCGGATCATCCTTCTGTGGTTCTACAGTAATGCACAATGGAATTCTGCAGCTCTCATCTACTGAAAGACTTTCCAGAATGAAAAATCTAAGGTCATCATCGTCTATTATCTCTACCGGTTGAGTGGGATCTTTTGATTCGTATTTGGCCTGCATTATAATTTTATATTCTTTGCATCTACCCCGACAATGCGATACGCTCGGTCCTTAAGTTCTCCATATGTAATGTCCTCTGAAACGAGTATACCTTTTGTTTTGCCGCCAGTGTATCCGGCATTAGTCCACTTCCCGTTGTAGTTAACCAACTGTCTAAGTTTGGTCACTTGGCAGCTGAAAATGAACGCACATTAACATTAGCATAAAGCATTCAATTTATAAATCTAACACGATTTTAACACACCTAATAAATTCCTAGCTATCATTTCTCATAGATTATGAATGTTTATCTGAACGGAAAATGTCAAATCTTCACGGTGTTCTACCTGTCTCCTCTGTTACACATGGCTGCATCTGTAAAAGTAGGCATGGACTTCTCTACTTTTTCTCTTTTGTCCAAACAAACACCTTCATGTTGTCCAAACGACTCCAGAGTTCCATTCCGCACCGTAGATACTCTGTTTCGTTTTTGAAGAATTTGCGAGAGTTCATCCATGCACCATGTTGAAGAAGCAAAGTTGGGTGAAAGAATGACGAGGCAAATTTCCGCTTCGTTAATTGCTTTCACAAGTTCTGAGGAAATGGGTTCTCCTCTTCGGAGATGTATGTCGTCTCTATATGTGGAAATTCCGTAGTCAACTAAGGCCTTGTATAGATGGCTAAAAAAATTCGAGCGGACATCTTTCCCTCTGAAACTTATGAACACATTACACTTCTTTATTTCATGTGATTGTGTGGAGTGAATACTATTAACGGCCACTTGTGAAGTAGGAAAGGGCGATCCAGGATGCAACTTTTTCCATACGTCTTTGACAATATCTTTGATGAGTTCTGATTCACACCTATATAGAAGAAGACTAATAATTCATCTGTTGGTTTATAAAGGGAGAGGTAAAAACAGAACAAGAAGAGAGTAATGCATACCAGTCCTTTGAATTCCAGCCAGAGAGATTTGCCACTTCTGTGAGAGCATCTTTCCACCTTCTCACCTTCTCTGGAACGTCCTTAAACCTTTCTTCAAGTTTCTTAAATTTTGCTGCAAACCTCCCCGTTTGGTTTCGTACATCAGAGGGATCAACACCGTAGAAAATTGGCATCACTTGTTTTCTTCCATCCTTGGCTTCGAGAATTTTTACAAGTTCGTCTAAACACCATCTTGAGGATGCATATGTTTCTGAAAAGACAACTAGAGAAATCTTTGATTCCTCAATTGCTCTTAAAAGTTCCGCAGAAATTTCTGAACCACGGTCAAGTTCTGGGTCATTTTTGAAAACCTTAAAATTTTGGTTTAATGCATCATATAAATGTTCTGTAAATCCTCTACGTGTGTCTTCACCCCTAAAACTCAGAAACACATCATACTTCGAACCCTGAGTGGCTTCCTGTCTGTCCATTGCCGCTGAAGCTACCTACCTGCTCCTTTGTGGCAAATTTAGACGAGGTTTCTGAGGATTATCTAGGAACCAATCCCAAACGCTTTGATAATTGTTGGGTTTCCTGCACCATAATTACGGAAAATCTTTTCATTTTCACTCTCTTTGATCTTTTTCTACACATCCAAAAGCATGTGCGTGCAGTTCATTCATCATGTACTTAAATAGTGAAGTAAAAACACAACGAACATGCGAAGGGAAGAAGGCAAAGCATCAGAATGAAACAAACAGATGCAAATAAAAAAATTAGGAAGAAGCCTTAATTGTATGAGGTGAGAGGGACCCTAAGATCCCCCGCCCACAAGGAGGCTTACCTATATAGGCTTTGGTTGCCGCAACAAGGCGGCAGCCTTCTGTTTCTCTTTCGTTTATGCAATTCCTCTGGACCTGATAGGCAACTCTTTTAGTTCATGCAATCGAAGAATATTCTTCTTCTATTGAATCAATTCCAACACAGATCGAACAACGGTGGTACTGTTGAAAGCTGATATTCATATATACAATTTTTTTTGTTTTTGCTGGTGGTAGACAGCAGGTTACTAGTTTAGCTTATATAGGTAAACCAACGTCAAGCAAGGGAAGTTCTGGGAACCTTCCTAGAAGATTAGAAGGAAATTGCAAGTTGTTGTTTTGGTTGATGTCCTCCCAAGTGCGACGCACGCACTTTCCTGGACACTATTGGGGGTTGTTTTGGTTATTTCAGTTCATACTAGGGAGCTCACCCACGCGTTGCTACAGGACTATATTTTTTTTGGTTATATTGCAAAATAACGGATTCAATCTATTTGATAGTGCAATAGTGCAAAATCACAATGAACAGCTCAATTATTACAGGATGCTGATTGATTTGCCTGAGTCCGCAACATATGAAGACCAAATATTTCACATTTAGATACTATGCAATTGGACGATAATCAAATCCGATCTACATCTGTTCAAATCAACAATGTAAATGGCTTCATTATCATACATGGAAATTATCCCTACCCTTTTGGTCTTCCAAAACATTGATCGAATAGAGAAAGAGAGAGGAAGAGATGATGCACAAAGGAAAAAGAAAAAAGGGAAACAACGCAAAACCTTGTATATCTAGCTGAAGGACTGAAGCGTAATTAAGAAAGAAAACAGGGGCAAAAATGTCATGAACAACTTAGTAACAGTAACAACTCTAATATTATAAATTAGTTTATGTTCTAGGAGAAATAGATGATAATAAACTGTGTCTTTATTGATTGATAAGAAGGCTTTTATATAGGCATTACATCAAGTATCCCTGGTAATCAGGGATTCCCTATCTAATAAAGTATCTAGAGTACTAGCCTTATTAGGACAAGACACACCACGGAAGTTACGGAATTAACCTTCCTTGAACACTCCCCCTTGTGTCGCGTCCTCAATGGTGCATGAACTGTTGCCTCGTTAAAACCTTTGCCAGCAAACAAAAAACCTCTTGGGCAAAAATAAAAGCATGGTCTAAGGGAAAAGAGTACAACGCACCAACTACAAGTATGTGAGACATGCATAACTAGACTCCCACTGAAGTCTAGACGAGAACTCCCCCTAATAGTCAATCAGTCTTTGAGTTCGGATAAGCGACACATACCAATGCGTTTTACATGCTTCACAAATGTAGATTTGGGTAGAGACTTGGTGAACAGATCAGTTGCATTATCTTCTGAGCTGACTTGCTTCACTTGGATATTTAAAGTCTCTTACTGCTGCTTATTGTAGAAGAACTTAGGCGAAATGTGTTTAGTATTGTCACCCTTGATGTATCCCAACTTCATCTGCTCAATGCATGCTGCATTATCTTCAAATATGCAAGTTGGTCCCATCGTAGTAGACTCAAGTCCACTAGACTCTCGAATGTGAGATAACTGAGCGAAGCCAAACACATTCTTTGACTGCTTCATGTAGTGCAATAATCTCAGCATGGTTCGAGGAGGTAGCAACAAGGGTTTGTTTGGTTGATCTCTAAGATATCGCCGTATTCCCAATGGTAAAAACATAACCGGTTTGGGAACGTCCTTTGTGTGGATCTGACAAATATCCAGCATCAGCAAATCCTACCATCACATCATTTGGTGTATCTGAGTAGGAGGGGGTATCGCCAAAGCCGTATCGGGACCACGACTTAGCATCCTCGGGTCCGGATATGTTGGCGGATATGGCTGCAGGATGGCGGATGGCTGAGCCGCGGCTTGTTGTGGCGAGGCAGGGTGCTGCTGAGCCAAAGCCAGTCTTGGCGGCTGACCGGTGGCGATCTGAGCCACAGTTTGTGCTGTTGGATGCAAGAGATCGACTAGGTGTCGAATCCTGATGAGTGTATCGATAGTACAAGCCCATGTCAAGGGTTCCTTTAAGGTATCGAAAGATGTTCTTGATTCCAACACAATGACGTTGTGTTGGCGCAGAGCTAAATCTAGCTAACAAGTTCACTGAGAAAGCAATGTCTGGTCTAGTACACTGAGCTAGGTATAACAAAGCTCCAATTGCACTAAGATATGGATATTCAGCTCCCAAGACCTCTTCGTCATCTTCTTTTGGACGAAAAGGATCTTTGTTGATATCCAGACTTCTAACGACCATGGGAGTGCCTGTAGGATGCATAACTTTGTCCATGTTAAATCGCCTGAGCATCTTTCGGACATATGCAGATTGGTGTATAAAGATTCCACCACTTCGGTGCTCTAGTTCTAAGCCTAGGCAAAACCGAGTCCTTCCCAGATCTTTCATCTCGAATTCGGATTTCAAGTAGCTTGTGGTCTCATTGATCTCATTTAGAGTTCCAATGATGTTCATATCGTCAACATAGACGGCTATAATGGCAAATCCTGAACTTGTTCTCTTTATGAACACACAAGGGCATAACTCATCATTCTTGTATCCTTTCCTAATCAAGTAATCACTTAATTGTGTGTACCACATCCTACCAGATTGTCGGAGTCCATATAGAGATCGTCTCAACCTGATAGCAAATGAACTTCGTGGTTTTTGCTCACTTGACTTGGGTAACGAAAGTCCTTCTGGCACTTTCATGTACATCTTCGTATCTAGATCCCCATAAAGATACGCTGTTACAACATCCATAAGCTGCATATTGAGTCTCTCTGAGACTACCAAACTGATTAAGTATCGGAAGGTAATAGTATCCATGACAGGAGAATACGTCTCCTCATAATCAATTCCAGGGCGTTGAGAAAAACCTTGCGCCACGAGTCGAGCTTTATATCGCTGGACTTCACCATTCTCATTGCGCTTTCTGACAAATACCCATTTATGTCCAACAGGCTTCACGTTCGGCGGTGTAGGCACAACCGGTCCAAATACTTGCCTTTTCTTTAGAGAGTCTAGTTCAGCCTGGATTGCTTCTTCCCACTTCAGCCAATCCGCCCTACGTTGACACTCATCAACAGTGCGGGGTTACATATCGTAGTCGTCAATGACTTCTTGAGCAACGGCGTAGGCGAATGCATCATCGATATACATGGAATTCCTTTCCATAAGATTGTGCATGCATAAGTAATTTAGTGAGATTTCCTTGTTCTCCAACATCAACGGTGAGTCTGAGGCGTCCCCCAGATGATTCAGAGTTGATTCTTGGACATAGGTATAGTCGGAGACAATCTCGTGTGACGGCGTCACAGTATCGATGATGAACGGATCGCTTTGTGCCTGGACACATGCCATCTTTCTAGGTACATTGTCCTTGGAACCGATTGGTCTCCCCCTCTTTCTAGGAGGATCCAAAGTCGACGCCGGCCCTCCACTTGGAGGTGCCGAGCCTAGGCTGCCGATGGCACCTAAGGCTGCGGGTTCGAGACCGGCGGCGCGTGCTCGCGCGTGGCGAGGAATGTTGAGCCTTGCAGGTACATTCGCAGCAGATATGGTTGATCTTGTCACTTTCGCAATATCAGTAAAGGAGTCGGGCATCGAATCCGCCACCTTTTGTAGTTCTAATATGCGTTGTATTTCGGTCTCACACTGAGACGTACGGGGATCATAATGAGACATAGTGGGAGAGAACCACGTCAATTCCTGACGTTCACTAGGGACGGATGCGGCCCCATCTCCCCCTAACGTCGGGAAGGATGTCTCATTAAAGTGACAATCTGCAAATCTTGCAGTAAACAGATCACCTGTCATAGGCTCTATGTAGCCGACAATTGTTGGTGCTTCATATCCAACATAAATAGCTAATCGTCGTTGTGGACCCATCTTGGTACGCAGTGGAGGCGTGATAGGCACATATACGGCACAACCAAAAGTACGCAGATGCGAAATATCAGGCTCGTAACCAGTTACCAACTGGTACGCACTAAATGGTTGGCTATTTGTGGGTCGTAGACGAATAAGCATAGCTGCATGTAATATTGCATATCCCCATGCCGAAACCGGCAAGTTAGTAGCCATGACAAGAGACCTAGCAACAAGCTGTAGTCTCTTAATAGCGGCTTCTGCAAGACCGTTCTGAGAATGAACGTGGGGCACGGGATGTTCAACTTCAATCCCAACTGACATGCAATAGTCATCAAAACACTTTGAGGTAAACTCTCCAGCATTATCCAGTCTGATTGACTTAATCGGATTGTCCGGGTGGTGAGCCCGAAGCTTAATGATCTGAGCTAGGAGTTTAGCAAATGCAGCATTCCTCGTGGACAACAACGCTACGTGTGACCAACGCGTTGACGCATCAACCAGAACCATGAAATATCTAAATGGTCCGCATTCTGGTGTTATAGGTCCACAAATATCACCTTGTATTCGTTGTAGGAACGGAATATTCTGTTTATTATCAATAGCAAAAGATGGTCTTGCTTGAAGTTTTGTTAGTGAACAAGCTTTGCAAAACGAACGATGAGCTTTAGACATCACTACAGAAGCATGAGAAGCAGGAGGAGGCCAAACCTCTCCTTGGAGCCGAGAGGCGGCTATCGACGGCATGGTGGCCGAACCGAGGCCGAGGCTCCCTCTGTGCTTTTGTGATCTGAAAAACGGATGACCGTGGGAGCATTTCAGAATACGAATCATCAGGTCACGACCCGGATGACCGAGTCTCTCATGCCAAAGCTTGTAAGCATCTGAATCGCATAAGACAACAACATGAGATTCATTGGCTCTAATGGTTGTGAAATACATGTCATTTCGAACACGCTTACACTTCTCCACAATGCGAGTACGCAAATTCTCAGTGGAGGTAATCAACAAATATTCAGTTCCATTTTCAACATAAGTGCTGAGGTGATAGTCGTTGTCACGCACATCCTTGAAAGCTAGCAAGTTTCTTGGCGCCTTAGGCGCATATAGGGCGTCCTCTACCCAAATTTCAGTGCCATTTGACAATAAGAATTGAGCAGTGCCACGACCCTTAATGACGGGTCCGGTTCCTGTCATCGTAGATAATGACGATTCTCTTGGCGAAAAATCCGAAAACAATTGCCGATTCCTCAGAATCGTGTGAGTTTTTGCACAGTCCAACAAACACTCAATCTCGCCTTGATACATCTACAAAAACAATGTAAATTGAATCAATAGTCTACTTTAGACTTTGGCGAACACTTTAAAGTAAGTGTACTGAAGCAATATATCATCACAAAATGAAGTGCATTAAGGCCAATAACATAGCTATGTCATCGACATAACTTGAGAGAAAGAGATAAGCCTTATTTTAATCACCGAATACCAACATTGAGAGTTAACATAGCCTAGGTCAGAGATTGAGACCGGACACCGTTGTAGGTGGCGTGGCCGAGCCAAGGCCGAGGCCAAGGCAAAGGCCGGGGCCAAGCCAAAGCTGAAGCTGTGGTAAGGCCGAAGCTACCCTGAGGCCGAGCCGAAGCAAGACGAGTGGTGAGGGCCGGTCGGGCATTGAGGCAATACGATGCGACGGTTGAGCTAAATCCGAAGCATGGCGAGTCCGAAGACACGTCGTTGCCGAGCCATTGATGCAAAAGTTACATTTTTTTGATAGGCTATCGATGTTGGTTTCAAAAAACCGGATTCGGTGTTGAGCCAAGCTTGGCGAGCGAGGCCTGGCGAGTCGCGGCCAAGCGGCTGAGTGGCCTGGGCGAGCGAGGCTTGGCGAGTCGCGGCCAAGCGGCTGAGTGGCCTTGGCGAGCGAGGCCTGGCGAATCGCAGCCAAGCGGCTGAGTGGCCTTGGCGAGTCGAGGCCAAGCGGTTGAGTGGCCTTGGCGAGCGAGGCCTGGTGAATCGCAACCAAGCGGCTGAGTGGCCTTGGCGAGCGATGCTTGGCGAGTCGCGGCCAAGCTCCTGCCGATAGGCTGGCCTAATGTGCAACGCGATTTCTCACGAGTCTCTCATTTGTCTTTGTGATTTTATTTCGGATTTGAGCTAACATCACCAGAGTTGTGGTGAATTCAAAATAATTATGCCATTGTAAATTGGACGCATTGAACCATTTATGCTTTCATAGGGATGTAAAAGTCTCAAATCATTCATTGAATAAGAGAATTTTTATTGATGACAACTCAAAAGTACATCAAGGATGTTCTAAACGACTTATCGAACAAAGTCGTGAATTATGACTAAAGAAAGCCAAAAATAACAATCAAAATCAAAATCAAATTTGAACATGTATCTCATGACCTAAGTCAAATACTTATTCATAATCCGGAGTGTCATACTCCTGAGTCCTACGCTTCTTGGTAGGTTGGAAGTCATCAACGGTGAAGTTGGTATCTTCTTCATCGTACTCTTCTTCCTCAAAGTCTCCTACATAGTTTGTTTCTTGTTCTATGTATTGCTTGTGTTTCTTGTAGGCAGCTTGGACATCTCTACTTGCTTTGCAATTGCTTTGAAAGTGATTCTTAGAGCCGCATTTGAAGCAAGGAGCCGAAGCATTATTTGAGGCGTAGCCACCACGCTTGGGGCCGGGAGCGGCGACACCGCCGCCGTCCCGTTTCCATGTGAGGTTCCGGCTAGGGCCGGCACCTCCTCTTCCTCCTCTTCCCCCACGTGTTGCTCTTGGCGCACGTGGTGGTGGTCGTGTTTGACGTTCGCGAAGATGACTCCTTGGCTTAGGAGCCCTACCATGGGCTTGGTGAGATTCGGCTAAGAATTTCGGACCTCTAGGCCTTTTGTTGGTAGTAAGAATCAACTCATGGTACCTCTCCTTTCTTTGAAGCACATTCATCAAATCACTGAAGGTTTTGATGGTGCCTTTCTCACAGAGATCACGGTACTGATGCGACAACATGGACGCAGATTCTGGGAACGTCGTGAATGTCTTCTCCATCATATCATCATCGGTCTTGTCGACCCCACAAAAGCTCAGATCAGACTGTAAATTAAGCATAGTCTGATGGTATTCCTGGACGGAATCAAAATCCAATAAGCGAATTTGCTCCCAATCTGACAGAAGGTCAGGGAGTTGTGCGTCATGCACATTGTCGAAGCGGTCCTTGAGGATGTCCCATAGCTCTTTGGGATCGGTTTTCCTCAAGTATTGCTTTTTAAGCGTTGGATGGATATGGCGCCCGATAAACATCAGGGCTTGAGCTTTTTGTTCAGGAGAAGCATGCAAGTTTTCATCCTCAGGAGGGACAATGGTGGCTGTAAATCTTTTGCCAATGAAGGTGTTCTCTACATCTGAGACCCACCTCTTGTATTCCTTGCCTTGGACATCCAAGATGTCGAATTCTGGACGCTGAGTGTCAGGCCTCTACAGAACACAATAGGGAGACGTTAGTATTTTGAATACTAATCAAGTTTGATTGTTTTTTCTTTTTCTTTTAGAACAGTGCCAAGATATATTATGGTCACATAAATCGATGCATAATGTGACATCAAGTCACAGTCGATATCTTCCCTTTATTTTCTTTTGAAAAAGAGACGTTATGGTTCACAGTGACATCACAGTCACAAGCATAACGGTGGCCGGTAACATCACAGTTACCCCAATAAACGTTGGCACCGGGGTGACTAAATCCCCGTATGCCGTCCCGAGAAGCGATAGAATCGGGATGAGGTAGCAGGGACACGAAAAGGTCCCAGAGGAAAACACAACCCAGCTATTGAAATTTCATAAGCGGGAACGATTATAAAATATTTACCTCTTCAATTGAAACTTGATCGAAAGAAACTTGACTTTTGGGGAAGCTTGTTTTCTTCGATTTTTCTTGATGTCTTCTCAGCAACGAAGAAGGCTTCGAGGGCCGCTTGCTTGGCTTGCGAGCAATTTTTGGTCTTCGAGGGATGCGTGCCGAGAATAGCACGCAAGGGAGGGCTGCTGGCGAGCGGGTTGGGTTGCAGACGAGCAGGTCTGCCGAGAGGCAGAGGAGGAGCAGCTCGTAAAGGTACGGCGCGGCAGGGAGGCAGGGAGGCAGCGCAGGTACTGCAGAGAATGGACCGACGGTGTCGGAGGTAAGGACGGCGGTCGGCGGTTGGGATGAGGGTTTCGGAAAAAAATTTTCAGAATCAGGGTTTTAGGGTTTTAGGGCTATTAGACGGGAGGCTAGAGCAACGTGCTGATAACGTGTTCTAGGAGAAATAGATGATAATAAACTGTGTCTTTATTTATTGATAAGGAGGCCTTTATATAGGCATTACATCAAGTATCCCTGGTAATCAGAGATTCCCTATCTAATAAAGTATCTAGACTACTAGCCTTATTAGGACAAGACACACCATGGAAGTTACGGAATTAACCTTCCTTGAACAGTTTAAGATTAAAAAAAATTATTTAGAAGATTCTCTATGTAATGTGTTAAATTTGTATGAGGTACTTGTTTTGCAAGTAAAGAAAAGAAGCAAAAACACAAAACTCTACATATACATGTTCACAGGTTCTTTAGCTTGTTTGTAGTTTTCGACACGGTTGGACCCTTACCTCGATTGATAGAAAAATAGAACTAGTACTGTATTGCACCTTACATTATAAAACAAAGACAACTTGGTGGTCACATCTGCATCCCCACCATGGACTACTCTCCTACACTTATTATTTCTCTGCTGTGCTCCTATATACTTCTATTGCGAATTACCAGTAGTACTGTAAGGCCTGCCTTGGCTTTGGAAGACTGCGAGTTTCCAGCCATCTTCAACTTTGGAGACTCTAATTCAGATACTGGTGGTTTGGCTGCATCCATTTATCCCCCACCTACACCTTTTGGAGAGACCTATTTTCATATGCCAGTAGGAAGATTCTCAGATGGAAGACTCATTGTTGATTTTCTCGGTATGTTTCTTCTTCTTTTAGCTTCATTGCAAGTTCTTAATAGCAGTTTAGCATATTAGAATGGATATATAGATCATTAGCTTATGGCATATGAAAAGGTTCAGTGAGACTTCTTCCATGGTTGAAAATTCAAACATATATATGTACACACACACACACTTATATATATATAACTGAAGAAAGATAATGTTGTTTTTCTCATCCAAATTTGTCTTCTTTGGTGAATTATCAAACTGGTATACAGTGTGGTAGACCCAAGATGGTTTATAGACACTCATTTCTTGATGATTTTGCACTGCACTTTAAGTGTAAACATAATGAGGAGAGGAAGTGTACGTTGCTTTACGGTTGAAGAGTATATGTGCAGCTGGTAGAATTATCACCTGGATATGGCTGTAGTGTCTCTCCATAGCTCCTTGGACTTAAATACTCTTCCCTTAATATGAGGCATGTTCAAATAAATAGTTTCTACCTTAGGGTAAATTATTTACCATAAGCTAGATTAAGAGAATGAACTCTGCAGACTTTTATTGTGTTCTCTTTGAAATTCAATGGTTGTCTTTCACCATTTCAGTTCCAAAAGACTTATCGATAATCAGAAGGTTTCTGCAACATGTCTGATTGATATAACCTTTTTTTGGTTCAGCAAAGAGTCTTGGTCACCCTTATCTAAGTGCATATCTGGATTCACTTGGGACCAATTTCTCGCATGGTGCAAATTTTGCTACTTCAGCTTCCACTATCAGACTCCCAGATGTCATTTTACCAGCCGGAGGATTTAGTCCCTTCTACCTTGATATTCAATACATACAGTTCTGGCAACTGAAGTCCAGATCACAACTCATAAGGCAACGAGGTAAAGTGCTGAAGATTTTGACATCTACAAATCACATTATATTACAAGTCTCTTCACTAAGATGATTCCCACTTTTACAAGGAATGTAACTCATATTTGCGTTTAGGAGGAATATTTGCAAGTTTAATGCCCAAGAAGGAGTACTTCTCCAAAGCTTTATACACATTCGACATTGGCCAAAATGATCTTGGCCAGGGAATCTTCAGTAACAAGACTATACAGGAAGTCAAGGCATCTGTCCCTGATATAATCCCTGGTTTCTCAGCTAATATTAAGGTAACCATTAGCATTTACCAAACACCCCTCCAAGAATAGTTAGCATACGTGCCAATTTCTAAAAGGACAAGCAGCAATATAATCACAAGTGGGGTTTAAGTTGATTCGATTCTTCTTTTTTGGGTTGTGAATTTGTGATGATGTAGAAAATATATGATTTGGGGGCAAGATCATTTTGGATTCACAATACAGGGCCAATTGGCTGTGTCCCTTACGTTTTGGTGAAATTCCCATCAGCTGAGAAAGATGAGGTTGGCTGTGCAAAGGCTTACAATGAAGTAGCTCAACATTTTAACCATGAGCTGAAGCAGGCCATAGTACAACTCAGGAAGGATCTTCCTTTGGCTGCATTCACTTATGTAGATGTGTATTCTGTCAAGTACTCTCTTTTCAAGGAACCCGAAAAATATGGTAAGTCTGATACTGATAATATCCTCAGAAAATTTTCAATTTCCCATATTCGATCAAATCATTTGATGCTTTTTATGTATTGATATTGTGTTCATGTTCTAAAATTAACCTTCTTTTTGAGCGACCGTATAATGTTATCACATAATGTGAACCGCCTACGTTTGAGTTTTGACATAAAGATAAGTCAAAATCAATTGGTCATTTGGTTACCATCCGAAATCATTTATTTTCACTTGTATTAATAAACTGCTGGCTAAGTTTTGCAGGATTTGAGCTGCCACTTGTTGCTTGTTGTGGCTATGGTGGTAAGTACAACTATAACAATAGTGCAGGATGTGGAACAACAATCACAGTCAATGGAAGCCAAATCTTTGTTGGCTCATGTAAGAACCCAGCAACAAGAGTGAACTGGGATGGAATTCATTATACTGAGGCAGCTGCGAAATTTGTTTTTGATAAATTCTCAACTGGAGAATATTCAGATCCACCTCTGCCCTTGAAACAAGCATGCCACAGCAGTCGTACCAAGAACTCGGAGTAAAATTAAAACTACTCCAAGAATTGTGTCCATTTTTTGTCCTCTCCTTCATAAATACATGCCAGAGGTTTTGTTGAGATCAAAGAACTCTCCCTGGTTGCAATTATAATAGAATTTTAAAAATCATAAATTTCTCAAAAAAATTGTTCTGAATCAATGTTCTAAAAAACGCTAGGCGCTAGTCTGAAACATTACTGCTGACATGGATCCTTGCTTGAACTGAACTAATGGCTGTGTTGCCCCATTTCGCCATCACTGCAAGTCATATACCAAAACCTCTGCCATTATAATCAACAATCATGGAAACTGTGCTGGGTGAAGTTACAGAACAAACAATGCAATAGGGTCATGAGAAACTTCGTTGTAATAAACTGTTCACATTTGTAACGTTCCAGAACAAACCATATTTAATTCTCTGGGACCATGCTAACTTCCATGCCTAATGTTTCAAATCCTGTCTCTTTCACCAGTTCAGAAATGAGGATCAGAAACGTTTTCCACTTATCCTTCACACAAATTCATTGGCTCTAGAAGTTGCAATTCCTCCCTATTCATGGCAGTTTCTCCACCTCACAACCTTTCTGCCAATCCCTTATCTAATTTTTCTTGCATTTCTAATCTCTGCATGTAACCTCATCTTGCACCATTTCAGTTAATCTCAAAGTACACTACTATCCCTTCAACAATGGCAGCAGCAGAGATTTCATCAGGTGGAGGCAGGAGGAATTCCAACACTCAGCTCCTGGAAGAGCTTGAAGCGCTCAGCGAGTCACTCTACCAATCCCACACGTCCACCACTGCCACTCGAAGAACTGCCTCCCTTGTTCTTCCAAGAAGCTCAGTTCCTGCAATCCCATCCAAAGATGAAATTTCTGGTGCAGCTAAAGTTGAGGATATCAAAGCCAATAGCATTAAACCTCTGCGAAGGCGCATGTCTTTGTCGCCTTGGCGCTCACGTTCGAATGAAAATGAGCACAAAGATCGAGGCAAGGGGACGAGTAGTACTAATCAGTTGGAGCTGAAGAGCAATGTAGAGGAGGGGAAATCAAGTAGTACTGAGAAAAAGGGTATCTGGAACTGGAAGCCAATTCGTGCTATATCCCACATTGGAATGCACAAGATCAGTTGCTTGTTTTCAGTAGAGGTTGTCACTGCACAAGGCCTACCTGCTTCAATGAACGGCCTGCGTCTTTCAATTTGTGTGAGGAAGAAGGAGAACAAAGATGGAGCAGTTCAGACAATGCCATCAAGGGTCACACAAGGAGCTGCAGATTTTGAAGAGACCCTTTTCTTTAGGTGCCATGTGTATTGTAGTTCTGGCCATGGGAAGCCGATGAAGTTTGAGCCACGGCCCTTTTGGATATATGTGTTTGCAGTTGATGCTGATGAGCTTGATTTCGGGAGAAATTCTGTGGATTTGAGTCAGCTGATACAAGAGTCCATTGAGAAGAGCCATGAAGGTACACGAATTCGCCAATGGGATAAGAGTTTTAAATTGTCAGGCAAGGCAAATGGTGGAGAGCTTGTTCTGAAGTTGGGGTTTCAGATTATGGAGAAAGATGGGGGAGTTGGAATCTATAGTCAAGCTGATGATTTGAAGAGTGCTAAATCAAAAACATTCTCATCTTCTTTTGCAAGGAAGCAGTCGAAGACTTCTTTTAGTGTGCCTAGTCCAAAACTATCAAGCAGAGAAGCATGGACTCCTTCACAATTAGGACAACCTGGTCGGGATCTTCATGGAATCGATGAGCTGGATCTCGATGAGCCAAACCCAGTTCCAGTATCTTCTTCTTCAGCACAGAAGCCAAAAGAACCAGAAGTACCAAAGGTAGAGGATCTTGATCTTCCAGACTTCGAAGTAGTTGATAAGGGAGTGGAGTTCCAAGACAAGGAAGGGGAATATGAGGATGCACAATCAGAAATATCCCTCGACGAAAAATCAGCAACATCAAGTGAGGTTGTGAAGGAAATTGTGCAAGACCAGGTGCATACAACAAGATTGACAGAGCTGGATTCAATTGCTCAGCAGATTAAAGCTCTTGAATCTATGATGGGGGAAGAAAAGATTGTCACCAAAGACGAAGAAAACGGATCACAAAAACTGGAGGCAGATGAAGAAACAGTTACCAAGGAGTTCTTTCAAATGCTCGAGGATGAGGATATCATAAACGAGTATAAGCTCACCCAAAGTGACATTCCACCACTACCGCTTGAGGGAGCTGAGGATCCTGCTGAGGCTGAAACTGAAGTTTTCCTTCCTGATCTAGGAAAGAGCTTAGGCTGTGTGGTTCAAACAAGAGATGGAGGCTACTTGGCAGCCATGAATCCTCTGGATACTGTGGTAGCAAGGAAAGATACACCGAAACTTGCCATGCAAATATCTAAACCATTTGTTTTGCCATGGGACCAGTCCATGAGTGGTTTCGAATTGTTCCAAAGGATTGCAGCCATTGGACTCGATGAACTGAATTCCCAAATTTCGACTTTGATGAGCATGGATGATCTGATGAATAAAACTGCAGAACAGATAGCTTTTGAAGGCATTGCTTCCGCAATCATCCAAGGGAGGAACAAAGAAGGTGCAAGCTCAAGTGCTGCACGAACCATTGCTGCTGTGAAAACCATGGCAACTGCAATGAGTACAGGTAGGAAAGAAAGGATTTCCACAGGGATTTGGAATGTGAATGAAAACCCTTTAACAGCAGAGGAGATTCTTGCATTCTCAATGCAGAAAATTGAGGCCATGGCTCTTGAAGCTTTGAAGATTCAGGCCGAAATGGCAGAGGAAGAAGCTCCATTTGATGTTTCGCCACTAATTGGTACCACAGCAACCGGAGGAAAAGTTCAAAATCAACCACTTGCTTCTTCTAAATCACTCGAGGACTGGATCAAAGACCACAGCTTGGTCAGTGCAGATGACATGGTACAACCAGGTGGTGGTCATACCGAGACAATCACATTGGCAGTGGTTGTTCAGCTGAGAGATCCGTTGAGGCGGTATGAGGCTGTAGGAGGGCCAATGATTGCAGTTATCTACGCAACAAGAGCTGATAACAGTGTTGCAGTGGACAAGTATGAGGAGGAGGAGGAGAAGAGATTCAAAGTGGCGAGTTTGCATGTTGGAGGGTTGAAGGTGAGGTCAAGAGGAGCTAAGAGAAATGCATGGGATCGTGAGAAGCAGAGACTAACTGCAATGCAGTGGCTGGTAGCTTATGGATTGGCAAAGGCAGTGAAGAAAGGCAAACATAGTGTGAAAAGTCAAGATCTGTTATGGAGCATTTCATCAAGAGTAATGGCTGATATGTGGCTCAAATACATGAGGAACCCAGATGTAAAGTTTACCAATTGATGGACTGAGACACTGTAATATTGAGCTAGCTATACCATTTATTTTTGTTTTGTATTTAGCTGCAGTGAGATGTACAAGGGATGAGATTGAAGAGTGCAGGTACTGAGATTCAATAGTTAGCAGAGTGAGAGTGACAGAATGTAAAAAAATCATAGCAGCTCCAATTAATAAAATTTGATGCATATTTTTTTTTTTTTTTTTTGGCTATCAAGTGCTTTTTTTATTTTTTAAAAGAAAAACAAGAGAGGGGGACCAAACCTAAACCTCTCAAGAAAACCAACAGCATACACATCAAAACTAGGAAAACCGAAATTGGGGAAGACCCATAACGTCATTTGCACAATATGATAAAATAAAAGGAGGAGCCTCATCCCACCAAACTAGCTGAGTTAATGTCGTACCATGATTCGCTAAAGCGTCAGCAACTTTATTCCCTTCACGAAAAATATGAGAAGATCGAAAAGTCATATTGGATATGTAGCTTAAGCAGTTAAGCCAACGAACACGAAGTTGCCAAGGTACAAGCATAGAAGAGCGAATGTAGTCGAGCACAAGTGACGAGTCAACTTCTAACCAAATGTGCTTCCAATCCCGAACCCAAGCAAGCTCAATAGCTGTAATAAAGGCCATCACCTCCGCTGCTACGGAACTCGGAATTTCAATGTTAGAAGAAAAAGCACCAAGAATATGACCTTTGAAGTCACGGAAAACAGCACCAAACCCTCCAACCCTCTCTGTATGCTTCCAAGCACCATCAGAGTTGATCTTCACCCACCCAATGACTGGAGGATGCCAAAAAACCACAGAAATTCGTGGGGCTCTTCGCAATCGACACTCGGCACCCAAATTCTTTAGAATTTGCTGGTCGTGAGCGGAGTTATTCATTGGTCATGTTGCAAGCCGACAAGCCGCTCTAATGTGACCTAAAATGAGGTGACAAGCTGAAGCCACTGAAAAAGATTTGCCTTCAAATCTGGTCTTGTTCCTCACATGCCATACAAACCATAATATTGACGTGAAACTGATCAACCAAACCTCTTTAAGTTGTGAGCTACGTCCCATGCTTAGACCTTTGTGAAATACATCCCAAAGAGTAAGAGGGAGAGCTCCCAAATTCGAGAGAGCATAAAAATAAGACCATATGGCAGCTGTAAAAGGACAATGCATGTTCTGAGTCCATAAAATTTGATGCATATATGAATATGTCTGATCTCTACTTCCTTCATAGTATAAACTAGAAACTACAGCCTCTCATATCTATTTGCCAGTCTTGGCAAGATGTATAATACATATCAAGTAAACTGAGCCTCTTTTATGGCTGACAAAAAAGATTGAAGACTAGAAGAGTCTCACATTGAATGCTACCACATATGATAACTGACCAAAACGATAAACAGAAGAAACTTAATATGAACACCAATATTTGATATACTGGAAATACAAAAAGTGAGGAACATGAGTGGTATTATTCCTAAAACCAACTAAATTGTGCTAAGCCCCAAACAGTTCTATGGACAAAGGTTCCTCCGCAAAACAAACAAGCAAAATGTAGTATCCAGATCCAAAACTTCAAGGATCAGTGAATTTAGGTAGCAAGACTTAGGGTTCACGAGCAATAATGTTATGTCTTGGGACTGTGCCATTTTTTTTCCAAGAGATAGAGTTCAATTTCTATAGGATAATTAGGCCTTTGATGAATCTTATAAGCTAAGGTTATCCTAGGTGTGACTTTGTGAGGTATTTTCATTCACATAAATTGTCAAACTCATTGATAATCAATGTTTTCGTAGTTTATGCCCATGTTGAGCACAATTGGTTTAGACATATCATATCGTGCCTAGTATGACAAAAGAGTAGATTGTGTCTTATTGTATCAGATCCATTGTAAACCTTATTATGTCAGTCTGACTCATTTTATACCTCTACTTATTGATGAAGTTGGGTGAAAATGCAAGTCTTGTCAATTTCATCCACCAACTGAGAAACTTTCCAAAAGGCTACTACCCGTGGTCCTAACTCTAAGAAAGATCAATGGTCCTTGGATGGTTTTTGAGCAAGCCAGAACTTGGGACAAATTGCACCAATGAGGGAGACAAGTAAACAAATTTGACCTAATCACAATTGCCAGGTACCATCACATGGATGATGACTTGCACATGGGGTGAAAGAATAACATATAAATGAGACTCATTAACAAGGTTCTTAATCCATCATGAAGCACATGTTAAGACATTAATAATATATAATGGTGACTTACAATTCCATATTGAGCTTCTTAATGTGGGAGGATGGGGGGAACAAGATAATAGACAAGTTCCTGAACCACAAGAATGGGGCCTTTGCTCCATTGTTTCCCACTTTGTGAACCTAACATGGGTCTAGCTTTAGCTGCTTTACAATGTTTGGTATGGGAGAGGAAAACAAACACTTACAAAGTAATCTTTATCTTTCATAAAAATGTGAAACCAAAGCATATTGCAACAACCCTTTTACAGCCTGTACTGTTTAAAGAAATAGAGGAACACCATGGAGGAAACAAAAGGAAAAGAAGAAGCTCAAAGAGTTGAAAGCAAACAAAGCACATTTTTAGGGAATGATAAAGTAAATAATTTGACTCTACCTCCCTCAATTATATATGACTTTAGTGAGCTTCTACCCACATATGAGTATGGTGGAGGAAAGACTTGTGTCACTTTCTGTAGTAGTTCCTTTATTCCATGGACCCTCTCCTCTTTGTCAGGCTTCTTATCCAGCCCTTCCTTACCTTGACTCCTTCTACCTTGTTGCTCACATGGCACACACTGCTCTTGTTGGATCTCTTCCATCTATTGAGCTGGAAGAGATGTCCGAGCCGCTTTCGCCACCTAAGTGGAGTATGATATTTCCCATGCTCTATCACACTCTTGGTCTCCTTGGCCTCCTTGGAGTCTTTGCTAAAGGTGTGATTCCAGGGCATGTTGCAATGGTCTAAAGACACTTTGGAAACCTTGTTCTTCTCCCACGAGGCAACTCCATTCTCTTCAAACTTGATTGATATGAATGAATCTGCAAAACACATTTGCATTGTGAGTTTGCGATTAATTGAGGAAATCCAGGGACATGCACATTCTTTACTGCTGATACTTGATATATACAGTTATTTACAAATGCTCAGAACATGGTAAATTGGTGAGTTAGGACATCAAAATGAACTCCAGAAAAGACCCAATAGGCCCCTCATAGATTTTCATTTGCCTGACTTTGCATGATCAAATAAAAACAAGTGCATACAATCCAATGAAGAAACAGTGACTTCTAGGTTTTGGTTAATACTTTTAGTTTGCTTTAATATGGGTTAATGATAGCTTAATTTCTCTAACTACTTGAGGTATGTGAATGCTAACAGAATACATTAGTCAACTGAACTTTCATAATTACTCATAGATAGTTGGTATGGAAAGAGCAAGGGTAGAGTCTAAGCAAAGAGAGAAAAGAGAAAAGCATTGGAAGTTGCATAAAGAAATAAGGTAATTGGTTCATTACAGATGGTCATACTATCTGTTGCTCTTTCATATATTAATTAATCAAACTAAGCTGCTTAAAATAATTGAAGAATGTCTGTTAAAGAAAAATAATTGAAGAATGTTGAAACTTTGAGATTTGTCTACAGAGGGCATTTTTTTTTAATAATAATAAAGAACTGAAGGAGTTTAGTCCCCTTTTGCTTATTTTGATGTGAAACAATTGTAACTGCACAAAATCAAATAAAGTCTCAGGAATTCACTTTTGAAAACAACAAAGTCACAAAGCTTGGCACAAAAGGATGCAGCTTTTTGTGGAATTCGTCAAACTAGACTGCTCATGGTTTTTACTTTTTTTGTGATTTCATTAAGAACTTACAAACTATTTTAACAATCCTATAGTAAATCATGAATGATTAGACTATTTCATGAACCCAGAAAAACCTGCTTCCAATTCAAGTATGCATGTCCCTAAAATCCCAACTACTACAGCTGGTTTTACTCTTGCTTCTTCTATTTGGTGTTGAATTACCACAGTAATTAAGAAAAATCAAAGCTTTTGTCCTCAATTTGGCATTATAAAATTGTATATTAGCTTATACTTTGACCATAATTTTGTCATTATTACCCAATAAAGCAATCTAATCATACAAACAACACACACTCACACAATCACAGATAAAAATCCAGAATTCACATCACAGAACCACTAAGCTCTACAAATTAAGCATAAAGATCAAAACTTTAGCACTACCCAGATTAAAAAAAGTTACCTTCATGGCTGGTGGAAGCTTCCTGATCCAAGTAATCTGGCTTGCGATTGAGGAAAAAGCTGAAAGCAAAGATCTTTGGGAGAGTAATGGGTCTGTGAGAGAAGCTCTGGGTGCTTCTATGGTGGCCTTTTTTGGAAGCTAAGATGAGAAGCCTCTCAGTCAAGCAGAGTGCACAGACTCCCACAACTACCTCTTTGGGGTGGAAATAGCAAAACGAGTGGTCTGGTTCTCTGTACCCATTGTTCATGTTCATGGTTGAGAGCTGGAGAAGAGTGAAGAAGAAGAAGGAGGAGAAGAACCCAAGTGAAAAATTTGAGTTCAAGTCAGCAAAAGTGAGAATATGGGGAGAGTTGGGTTTGTGAGAAAACACATGGTATGTAATATGGTGTAGAAAATTTATAGTTTGGAGTAGTTTTGGATCAACCGAGTGATCATGAGGTGGGCCAGCACAAATCAATTTTGCAAAATCAGTAAATTGTATGCTTGATTTTGTTTAATTGAATGAATCATTGAGTAAATAAAAATAAGGTAGTTCTCTTTTGATATTAAACTTTTAGATTTGGGTTTAATGAGGGTTGAAAACAACTTAGTTAAGAATCTACTAAGTAGGTGAAGATGATTCATATCTTAAAACATATAATTGTTGAACTCTAACTTCCTAATATGTTTGGTGAGAAATAAGTTAGAGTGCATGAAGGTAATAAGAAGGAATTGAATTAATCTAGGGAAAAGATTTGTATATAAGTAACGATTGATTGATTTTCTTGGGCAGTTGTTGAAATATTAACAAATTGTGGGTAGTATCACATAGGATAGTAGTTGGTTTTACTAACTTGGCCAAGTCCCAGGTGGAAGAGTCAAACCGTTAACCGAGTAAAGTAGAGAGAGTAGCTGTGTTTTCTCCAACACATGGGAGAAGCTTCATTGACCAAAGAAAGTAAGAAGGTTCTAAATCAAATTTAAGTTTACCTCCTGAACAAATAATTAAATCAAAATGGATTATGAAAGCAATTGCTATCGAATAATTGATTTCATCCCTTTGTGTCAAATCCACTCATTAAATACATTGCTCTCTTAATGCAAATTCTCGAGGTATACATATATTGCAATACAATCAACTAGAGTTTATTGACATTTCTACGTAGATCGGTCAAGTAGTTACGCAGGGTAAAGAATAGCGAACAAGTTTGAACTCTGTTTTAATAGATTGGCTGAAAGTGAAGATTTGACTGCTTCTATTTTCATATTTTCTGATGATCTTAGTTATTCTAGACTTTTCAGGCTTCTAGCACTCTAGCAGCTTAGACAACTCTGCCGCTCCCTAGAGGAAGGAAAAAGAAAATAATGAAAACAGTCCCACGCTGCTGTCCATTCTGAGTATGACTAATCGTAAACATAGTGTACTTCCCTCAATCGTAGATAGTGAAGACTCATTATTTAGGTTATAAATTTAACAAACCAAACCAATCCAATCCCAATCGTATCGAAACCATATCGGAGATGGAGTTGTCGAAACTCAAAAGGGCATGCATGTGGGATTCAAGTCAAGAAAAGCGACTTCCACTTGTTTTTGCAACTTTACAAAGGGGCACTAGAAACTAAAGCATAGAGAGAATGCAAAGTGCTGTTTATATGACTTTAGAAGAGTGCATGAACTCACACAAAGGCCACACATGAGGCAAGTTTTATTGAGTGCTCTATATGTATGTGTCTAAGTGTCTTGTAATTTGAGGTTCTTAGCTTTGTCCAAGAAGATAAGTTTAAATACAACAACTGTGTCACATATCTAGCTAAGGCCTAGATGTTGCAAAATCCTTGAGAAATTAGGAAAAAGCAAGTATTCATCTAATTTGTGAAAGCAAACAATGTTCTTTTTCGTCCTTTTCAAAAGTTTGGTGACATTTCTTTGGATTGTACCCCAAATCTTTAAAGGTTATAGTTTGGATTTCTAGCAAATTATGAGATTGGTCCCTCATTAATCATAGCGAAATATCTCACACTAATACACAAAGAATACGGTCATAAATAGTGTCTAAAATGGAGAAAAGAAAACAAAGAAATCGTAAATCAATTAAAATCCAACTAGATTGCGGCAATGCAATAATTTAAGAAACACAAATTAGTGGGAAATGAGAGGAAAAGGGAAGTGACACTGAGATCCAATAGAAGATGATAAAGAGAAAGCTAATAAAAGGTGATGGAAACAAACAAACCACAGGGGACATGGGGAGCCTAGCTTAGTTAAGGGGAGTGGGGATGGCTATGCTCCCGGTCTAGTTAGGTTGCCTGAAGTTTCAAATCAGGTTCATATCATATTATCATGGAGGGTGGACCAGAATTTGATTCACAACTCTCCCTCCCTTCTTTTGCCACCATTGCTGTGTAGTCTATTCCAACCTCAACATCACTATTCAACAATCATGGAGATTTTGCTGGTGTAAATTCCGGTCGATTTCATCCATTCTCATAATTGGTACCTTGGAGGCTGTGGACTGCACTATATAAATCAAAGAATTCAAAATACCAATTCAAAACGCTAACAAGTTTGCTTGAGTAGGTAATGTAATTGGAACAACTACTATTTTTATTGGTCGGACTTTGGACTTTGGAGTAAGGTACTGTATTAAACTCTAGGCAGGCTTGATTTTTCTTCTCTCTCACTTTTTCCTAATACTAATCCTTGGCTTGCATTACATCTAGAAAGGCAAAAATTGAAGGACAAATAGGTTCCATCTAGCAGGGTCATGAAGATTTTGCACGCCAAAGAAGAAGCCCATTCTTTTTGTGAAGAATCATCAAGCGTATAGCTTGGAGAGGTCTTCAGAGAAAGCCTTACGGATGACATCTCTCTTGAGCTTGAGAGCTGAGGTGACCAGGCCACTTTCAGGAGTCCATGGCTCAGAAAGCAATTTGATTTTTGCAGGGATCTCAAACTTCTGCAACCGTGCCTTCTGTGCTTCCTGGTGATGGAATGTAAATAGTTAAAACAGATCAAAACAATGTATATAACAGCACCAAGCCCGCACAAGGAGAGGAGGCTGAATGAACAAGTAACTAGTTGTAAATCAAGAAGGAAGTTTGGTTATTTGTATTTGAAGAATAAAGATTTTAAATGATTACAGAAGATTGACTAACATGAACAACACATTTTGTTATATGCAACAAATTAATAATGTGCAAGGAAAACTCAGGTAATCAATCTGCCAGAAGACACAAGGAACGGATGAAAAACTGAATCTGTATTAAGCTCAGACCCTTGGAACTAGAGATTCTAAACCAACATTATAAAACATGTAATTGATCATATTTGAGCAAGCCAGGGCCAAATGCGACTAAGTTTGAAGATCTATCTTGGGCTGCTGGAAAGAAGTTGTACACTGATGAATGATAATTGGGGAAAGGACGAAAGGTCATGAGATCATAACGCATACAAGAGTCCCTTCCTCCGAATTCAGAGCTTTTTACAGAGGCGGAGGGGGAGCGTGAATAATTGAGAAAACAAAGTAAAGGAAACTTGTCAAGAATATAGACATACCTTTAACAGTGATGCTTGCACTTCTTTTCTGGTTTCTTCTTTCTCACACAAGTCTGAAAACTCACTAAAAGTAATCCCTTGCTTTGTAGCCCAATCTTCCACTGTGGTTCGAGAAGCGACCACAAGAGCCACACAATAACTATGAAAAGGATCAGCATGCACCATGATGTTGTCAATATAGCGGCACACTGAAAGAGCAGCCTCGACCTGTAAAAAGGAAATATTAGTCACTGAAGAAGGAATGCAATAAAGAGTTGCATCTTCGTAAACAGGTACCTTTCCCAAGGAGACATACTCCCCATGTTGAAGCTTAACTATATCTTTCCTACGGTCAATTATCTCAAGGCAACCATCAGCATGGATTTGACCAATGTCACCTGTATAGAACCACCTCATTCCTCTCTCGTCAACCTATACACACAGAATAAAAGAATCAGAATAAAAATAAATCAGCAAAGTTACGACGACAGTGAACACTTGTCGTCTGGGTAGTCCGAACCAAACTGTGCAGGTAAGCTATATCGAAATGTCTACCTTGTATGACTCATTCGTTTTTTCTTCATTTTTGAAATAACCGACTGTAACATTTGGACCACCAATGACTATCTCTCCACGAGGCATTGGGGAATCACTAATCAGATATCCTCCTTCAGGCCAATCAACTAACTGGATACAGAAGATCAGATTTTGAAATGAATGTAGTCCATCACCTCAAGACCTCAGAAACAGAGGAAAGCTCAATTTGTATTGATAGACATGACTTGAAATATAATTTCATTCAATTGATAAAACGAACACAACCAAACAAGTGCTGAGTAGGTATCAAACAACTATAAAGGACAAACTGGTCTGGAAAGTTATCTGTTAAGGACATGTAAGTGGACCCATGAAATTATGAGCCTGACCTTTATAAATGAGCAGGGAAGTGGAGCTCCAACGCGACCAACAGAGGTGTCACCAAACTCTGAGAATGTTCCACCAGCGCAAGTTTCTGTGAGACCATACCCTTGACCAATTGAAGTACTGTCAACAGATGATAGCCATCCAATCGTATAAGTTTTAGTTGACAAGAAGGAAAAACTAGCCATCATGCACAATAGTGAATCTAACATGACTGAATGAACAGGATGCCTACAAAGAATAATAAGTGTGCACCACATCGATACATAGTAGGCCATCAAATATTTTGCATTGCTGAAAGCTCCTTTTCAGCCCTTGTTCACCCTATTTCCTAAAGTTTACTTACATAAGCTGAAAGAAGGACTCAAGATCTAGCATAATCTACAAATGTGCAGACTTTCTGCTGTGCCAACCTTTCTAAACAATTAAAAGTTTTTTTTTTCTAGTGTAACTTCGAGCCATTAGTCACAAGATGACTATAACTAGAGTTTTCGTTCTTTTATTCCTATCAGAATTGCACATAGAGAGACTGGCCTAATCGTTTTAGAAAGAAATGGATTTCTAATGTTAAAATTGTAACCATAGTCCTAGTTGAGACTTGGCCAACACAATTTACTCATCTCCATTAAAAGTTGGTCCTATTTATATTTCGTGTTTTAGTGGTTTCGATCAAGAAAAGTAACAATGATATAGGTTGGCAAAAGTCACACGTTATACATCTCGTAGTTAAAGTGCTAAGCATATACTAACCCAATGCAAATGTTGATGAATCTTTGAGTATCACCAGAAAGAGGAGCACCGCCAGATAGCATGTAACGAATGCGACCTCCTAGAATTGCACGGACCTTTCTAAACACAAGAATGTCCCACATAATCCTTTCCAGGCCCCAAGCCCCAAACCAGCTGCCATTCACAGCAGACAACCTACGAGCATACGCCAACTCAAACAATTTCTTGGATAGCCCACCTTTTGCATTTACCTGAAGCATTATGAAGATGCAGAGTTAACCTACTATGCATAATTTCAAAAACAGGACACACTCACTCACACACACACACACAGATACACACGCACATGATCCAAGTAGATGTGCATATATCAACATGCATGACAAGGTCTAATTACCTTATTGAGCACCCCATCTCGAACACGATCAAGAATTGCAGGAACAGCTGTCAATAACGTTGGCAAAAGCATAGTTGCATCCCCCTTTGTTCCCTTTTTTATTTTACTTGACGTATCTGTAAGTGTCAAAGGAGATCCATACCCTATAGCACTTCCCGCAGCAACCATTACATTCTTCAAGATAAATAATAAAATTTGTTAAACCAAGCAGCAGGAAAATATGAACTCAAAGATTTATGTACGAACTAGACATCATCATCAAATAAACAAAAATAATGCTCATGGAATTACAGTGGACATGTAATCCAGCAAGCTTACATATTATCCATACCTCCGCTGCTAATTCCAGGATATGAGCGAGGGGGAGATATGCCATATAGATATCCTTAGTTCCAATGCCAGGGACAATGGTCATGACAGCAGAAGTAACAGCTAGGACATTAGCATGTGTCATCATTACACCCTGTACAAAGTGCAAAGCGAATGTGGGTGGATTAATGGGCTATGTTGATTACCTCTGTTATCATTTGGAAAAATAAATGTGTAAACTGCAATAATTGAAATGCCAAGGGGGCTATAAAAAAAAAGTACGCATACAAGAAAAGGGTACAGGTAAAATACAAATCATAAGCATCATTGTTGCTAATTTAACAGTGAACAAAAGCACCTTTCTCTTATTTTAAGCAAAAACTCATAATTAAATTAACATATATGACCGACCTGAGAATGATACTACGAAGTACAGACCATAAAGAGGAAAGTAAATAGTGTTGACAAAAATGTTGCACAGACCTTCAAGGTTTTCATAACATCCCAGTTGATAATGAACAATAACAATCACCAATTCACTATCAAGTGTGAAAGTAAAAATAACAAATGAGTGTAAACTAAAGTAATAAGGTATGTTAGAAGCTACAAACCTTGGGCAATCCTGTACTTCCACTTGTATACATAATGACCGCAATATCTGCAGGCAGGGGTAGATCAGGATCAACAGGATTTTCTCGTCCAATTTTCTCAACATCAGCAAACGTATTGATTCTCCACCTGCTCTCAACAGAGGAAGCACTAGATGGGATCTCATCATCCATGCATATGATGTTCTTCACTGTGTCAAGTTGTCCACTTATGGCTACAAGTTTCTCCAGTTCTTTGTGCCCACAAATCACAGTTGTAACTTCTGTCTGGAGAAGAATAAAATATAGTGACTAGTGAGAACAAAATCTGTCAAAGCGAATGAAAACACTAATATCAAAAGTTATAAGATATCAACGCTGCCAGTTCATTTCCAATCATAAAAAAAAAATCCCACCAACTAGGCTTCAACTTTTGGATGTTTTAAAGTAAAATCACAGCATTTGAAAATTGGAAATATATTGCTGAGAGAGAGAGAGAACCTCATTTAATGAGTGACAAAGAGCCTCCTCCCCAAGAGATGCATATATGGTAACAACAGTGACATTGCGCCTGAAACAACCCTGAAAACATAATCAGAATTCAGGACTCAGCCATTTGTTTCTTCATTGCACTTGATTGGGAGTAAGGCCATGCAGGCATGAAGAAAATCTCAATACTGCCATTTAAAATCTCTAATTATAGCTTAGGTAAATTAAAACTAAATTCACATCATATGTGCAACAAAATGAGCTCTCCAGAAGATAGCTTGGGTCAAGGAAATATCAAAAACTGTCAAAAGGACGATTAATCTTCAACAACGAAATCAGATATGATAAGCACCTGCAATGCAAGGAACCACTCTTCTCTAGTGTCAGCAAAGATTGCTACACGTTCTTCCTTTCTATGTCCAATTTGACTCAAACCAGAAGCAAAGTTGCACACAACTTCAAACGCTTTCCCAAAAGTTAACCACTCATAGTCTCCCAAATGAAGCTTCTCAAAGGACTTCCCATCTTTTGTAACTTCAAGCTCCCTCGCCACCAATGCCCTGGTTCCAAGAAAGCATTTATTTTGGAATTTCCCGCATGACTGCTCAAAAAGTTCAGCAAGAGTTGAAATCCCTTCCCAAGCTGACTCCACCGGGGAATCGGAATGATGGTTCCGGATTGCATAGCCAGGCCCCCCACCAACATCAACAATCAAACCCCGTTTCTTCTCTTTTTTCGATTTCTGAAGCAGAAGAGTTAGCACAAGCGGCACAAGGGCTCCAACAACATAAGTAGGAACCATCTTTCAACAGCTCGATACTCCCAAACAACAATGTCCTATAAATCCAACCCTGAAAATTCAATTACATCATCAACCATGTCAATCACTCATCCAAAGTAATAATAAAATAATTGTCATTCATTCATTCTGATGAAATCTTCGATACTCTTCTCCATGTAAGAGGCCAATTCAAACATTGCATGTTTTGGGTTTCTATATTGTTAGTCAAAACCCAAGAATACATTACTGCATGTTATTTACTACCTAATCAACATTGAAACAAATTAAAGTTGAGTTTTTTATTTTGTTTTCGTTGAAATTTTCATTCTTTCGGTGCAAGCAAGCTTTAAGCTGAGACGCACCATGAACTCATATCCCAGATGACCGAAATTTCAAAAGTAAACACAGAAAAGAAAAAGAGAAGCATTGCAGAAAAAAAGATGGAAGCTTTATGGTAATGGGGATTACCTTTTGATGAAGCCAAAGCAGATTCAGCTCAGCAGCATTGGGAGGATGTTGATGATGAATTGGAGAATGAAAGGATGGGTGTAAAATTTGAAGGGGATCAAAACGATGCGTTTTAATGGGGGTAGAGGGGAGAGTCTAGAAGAGTGTTTGAGGGAGGCGGAGAGATCGAGGAAGAGAAGAGTTGGAGACTCAGAGACTGACTGAGAAACTGAGCAAGTGGTTGGCTTCCCTTCTGTTTCTTTTTGGCTTTTATTGTTTTTGTTTTTCTCAAATAGCTATCAAATTTTAAGGCGCGGATTTGGCCTAATATGGGACGTAGGGTATGGATAGCGCACATATTAGATGTGGAGGAAATTGCTGTCTTTGTTTTTGTCTTCAACCAGATCCAGAAACTTTTATAACATAAATGGTAAATGAACCTACAAAGAAAGCAAGTTTTAAGGGAAAGATGAGATATTAGGCCACCAAAGTCGGACACAGATAGGCAGGTAGGAATGAATTTGTTAAGACTTGAGAACTAGTGTAAAATTTCTCTAAGGAAGCAATGAAGTTTAAGCTAATGATATGACAAAAGACAGTTTGATATGAACATCATGTTTAAGGCTTTAAGCCAACTTGAAGGGTCTTCAAGTTGGAGAGAAATGCCTCATCAGCTAGACAAGATGCTAGTTAGCCAAGGCGGATCAATGATCAATCTATTATAACATAACAGAAATTGTGGCAAAATATCCGACCAACTTACTTTTCATAGATAGATAACCGAGTCTAATATATAAAGTTAGCTGTTCACTCTGTTCACTCTCATTTCCTGATGTATTTTTTGGTACGTCTCATTTCCTGATGTTGATGATGCCTGTCTATACAACTGATAAAAACTTCTCACAGAAGAAACAAAACCACCGACTATGATACACAATGGTGGTGAGAAAGTTTTGGAGTTCCTGACAAGTTTGATGTTTCATTAGCTTAGTTTGGTCTTGGTCCTTCGTTTGGAGTGTCCCGTGCATTTCCATCGGATGCTGCCCCAGAAAACATTTGCATCACAGATCTTAAAGCTCCTGATAGCTCTGCAGGCATTTCTCCCAAATTAACATTCATGCCATCAACCCGTATTTCCGGTTCATCAACTCCATTAACATTGCGGCTATGGTCACCTCCTGGGCTATCTTGAGAATGCTGTCCTTGGTATGCATTTGCAGCCATGTTCATAAACATATTTGCAAAATCAGCAGAACCAGAACCTGTACTGAATGGCATAGAACCAAACGGAGGTGGTGCACCCTGGCTTCTTGACCCACCTGTAGGCTGGTTGTGGTGTTCTGAAGCTGAACCATTGCTACTACTGAAGGAAAATGATCTTGTGTTCTGTGTAATAGGTGGGTAGGACGATAAAAGGTTACAGTAAGAACGAAAATCTTTGCAAAGCATAAGAACAGCAGCATAACAGTGTAACATACAACCTCCCAATACATGTGCTAAATTATTGCACCTAATTCAAATGTTAACAGTCATATACTTAATGTCAGTGGTGGAGTAGTGGACTGTAACTGTTAGCCTAGTTCAAAAAACACAGCAAAGTACAGCAATTGCACTGAATTATCACATAAATGAAAAATCTTGCATGTACAAGATGGACTATTTTGTCTGAATAAGAAATCAGACATAAAAATCCCAGATAAAAAATGATATCCTTCTCTCACAACCTAACAAAGTTTTACAGACCTATCTATTAATAACCGGACACTTCTTTTTAAGATCAATGTATTACCTGATGAGACCCTGACCGTTGTTGCTGCTCTATCAGTTTCAGCTCAGCCACCTATTGGTTTCAGAATAACAAAAGCAGTCAAAGAAGGAGTTGCAAAAACAACAGAAAAGAGGGGAAAGTACACAAGAACCAACCCGAATATTTTCTTTGGCAGCTTCATTATTTGGATCCAATTGCAAGGCTGCAGGAGTAAAATTCCTAGTTACATAAATGAATATATTACTACCACCTTCTTTTGATAGATATTCTTCCCACTAATACACTATATATGCTTTGCATTGGGATGGTTCTCAATAGAGATTTCCTTACTTACCTTTCTTAAACCCCTTATCAATAGCATCACGGTAGTTCCCTACTGCAAAATATGCTAATCCCAGACGACTATATGCCTTGCAATAGTTTGGGTCGATCTCTATAGATTTACGGCAGTCTCTGATAGCTTCAGCATATTTGTGTATCTGAGTGTAAGCAGCTGCCCTGAAGTATGTACACCAGAGATTTGATTAACTTGCAGATTTTTTATTTTTTTAGAATGGATTCACTTGCAGATTCAAGAAAGCAAAACAGAGAAAAACAAGTATATAACAATCTACTAGAGTGCTAACTAAAGTGATACCGATTTCCGGTCACAAAATGCAATAATTCTACCAAACTGTCCTCATATGGGAATCTCCAGAAATATTTGAAAAATTGGCACTTCCCTTTACAACCTCAAGGATCTAACTGTTCAGTAGCATGCTAAGGTACCATTGGTTAGAATTGAAAATAATATGAATATAATGAGGATCCTATGTCGCAACATGTCATTTTATCAGATTAACTCAGTCACAAAAACCAAGAAAAGGGAAACTATTAATAAATAATTAGTACTACCAAAAGATTCAGGATAAGATGGTACTGCACCTGTTACAGCGGTAAACAGCATTATTTTCACAAAGTGCAATAGCACAGTCATACAACTCAATTGCCTTGGTATACAGCTTTGATTGCATGGCCTTGTTACCTAACAAATAAAATCACAGGATTAGCCTCTTCAGATATTTATCAGAATGTAAACGGTCAATATTTGATGACCCAGTGAGATTGAAGCTAGTGAACAACACCTTTCGCATCACTAACACCTGGAATGCATTATTATTTTCTATAAGGATGTAAGATGAAAAATAGTATTATAGGAGGGAGAGAGAGAGAGAGAGATGACTCATTTCTAGGTCAGTCAACTCTGACATGCATATATGAGCTTTAAGTACCTTGTGATTTCAACGTCTCAGCCAAGCATTTAGGACTGAATTCCTCACATCCAGATCTTTCCATCTCCTGAAACGAGGGCACACTAACATTTATTAAAAGAAAGGTTTACTGGTAAAACAGTAGCATGAACATATACAAACATTACTTCTAAGCACACAACACTTATTTAGTACAATATAAAGTAGTGACGATATTCAAGCAACAAAACTACGTGTTTGTGCCTCTGTGTGTGTGTGTGTGTGTGAGAGAGAGAGAGAGAGCATACATTTAAAGAGTCATGGAACAATTGAGATGCTTTCTCTATTTTCACTGGATCATCACTACCATCAGAAAAGGGCAAAAAGTAACGAGTTTTCTCGAGTGCAGAAAAGAATTGCCCGAACAGAGCATCTTTGGACTCCCCTGCCAATATATCAAGAGCATATTCAACTTGCACTTATTCTAAAGTACAAAATACAGAGCTTATTTTATCCTACATTGTTAGTTCACTTCAATATAAAATACGACATCATGTGCATATTAAATCAATAATCCTGAACATTTTTCTTTTCTTTGAGCAAGATCCTTCTGACATAACTTAACACTAATCGGTTTGACAGTATCTTTACGAGGATATTTTCATCGATAAAGCAACTCATTTGAAAAAAAAAAATTGTTATACGTAATTCATTAGATTATGACAAGGGTCGTTACCGTGTAAACAAATTGTCTCACAAAATCATAGAATAAAAGTTAATATATGATATTATCTCTGAAAATCCAGGGTGTCCCATCTTCTTTTCGAGAAAATGAAAATATTAGTACTGATCACCAGATAGTACCAACATATTGAATTGTTTCAGCTTTTTCCTTTTTTTCCTTTTTTCTTTTGGGGGAAAAAAAAAACCATTTTCTAATTTCATTGTCTCAGGAGGGATGGAAAACTACCATCTATTAATATAAAGAAAATGGTCCATCAAAACGCAACATATATCTTTGGATTAAATGAAATGGCATATCGTCCTTATAAGGCATTTCTATTTATGCTTTAGAAGAGAACCATTCAATTGATATCAGTCAAACACAAACCAAATACAAACTCTCTTTTGTGATGAAATCCAACATTTCCATAGCAATCCAATCCGTCCGAAATTAGGGTCTTTTCCATCGCAAAACACATTCAGATATAGTATATTTAAAACCCTCAACAGCAATTAGGATAGAAGTAAGGCCTCTACAGATGATATAAGTGATTGCAGATACAACATATAATGCTCGTATTAAGGGATGAGCCCAATGATGAGACTAATTGACAAAAGTGTGGAGGAGAAGCAAAACGACGAAGAAGAATAATACCTAATTCATGGTTCTTACCCGTCGAATCCTGACCCTGATTCAATTACAAACATTATGTAAATTCAAATTTAATACTAAAAATTAAATCATATAGTAACTGAATTACTACAGAAAAATAACTTCAGGCCTGCAACTGTAGAAGCATCATTCGAGTATTAATCTCAAATAAATAAAGCAGATGCATCGAGAAGGACAAAAAAAGGAACATATCCTGAATCAGGAAACAATAGAGACTTTCCGTTATCTAACCTTTTATTGGATAGTAGGCCCTATGAAGGCTGGATTATAAAGAATATACGATAAACATCAACCTTTAGCTATATCTCAAATTCTATATTCTTAGTCAATATCAGTCCCCATAATTCGAGCTAATAAAAAAAATTATTTTCTTGAGCTTTTTGTAAGCCGTCAACTCGCATTGATCAAAAGAGATAGAAAAAAAAAACCCCAGCTTGGTCATTCTTTTTTCCTGCTCATGTATTACCCTCTATATAACCCCTTTCCATCCTCAGTTGGTTACATTCAAACACAATAAAAGTCCTACTAACTTACACATTTCCCTTTTGGTCCTGTTTTCCCTAAATTCCATACATTTTGTAAGCAAGTTCACATTTCAGTGACACTATCAACTTATATACGAATAAAAGACGACTACATTCAATGCAATTGCACCATATTATATCAAATTGTAAACCAGTAAACAAGAAAGCAGGGCAAGCACCGGAGATTTCAATGCCTTTGAAACACTGGCACCCGCGGCACCCTGACCAGCCGATGAGCTAGTAGCAGGCACTGAATCCTGACCGGGATAGGACACATTCTCCGGAACCTTGTGCTTTCCAAGTGAACTAAACATTTCGACTAACGACTCGGGTTTAATCCCATGATCATCACCACCACCAGGAGGAGAGGCATTAAGCTTGAAAGCCTCCTCCAGGCATTCCCTCGCAATCTGAATACCCTCAACATTAACACCATCACCCGGTTCAACTGCCTCAGTAAAAATCCAAACTTTACAGTCAGTAACTCGTTCCAAAAACCACAGCAATTAGCCTAAGCAAAAATGTATAGGGACTAAAAATCAAAACTTTCGAAATGAAATCGCAATTCTTATGAAGCAGGAGTAAACCCTACGTATGATTTTGGTGTATGAAAATTGAGAGAGAAAGAGGGGGTTACCGGAGCTGAGGAAATCCAAGAAGGAACGGACGATGCGGCGAGAGAGGGGAGAATCGGTAGTCAAAGGCGGAGCCATGGAGTGAAAGGAGCATGTGCTAAGCGGCCAACGGCGTCGTTTTTGGAGTCTGTGAAGTTGTCTGAGACTGGGTTTGGACCGTCGCGACTGAGGTTGGTGTTTTGTTATGAAATCTGGGTATGACATCATTATGTATTTAGGTTTTTCCACTTTGTGTAATTTTTGGGGGTTTTTTTATTCCACCAACCACAGTTTGCCACATATATTTTCTTATACCCAATAAATCCCTTGCTATGTCAGGTGAATATCTAAACTTCCTCATTATCTTGTGTTTGGCTACGGTCTGGTGAGTCGACCGTGTCATTATCTATACTATTATCTACATTATTATTAAAAAAATTTGTTAGTCAAAATAAAAAAAAAGTTATTTTTATACTTTTAAAATATTAAATAATTTTATTAATATATCTAATTGTTAGGGATAAGAACGTAAAAGTCAGGAATAATTTTTCTCTTATTTTTCAGAAATTAACTCTCCACTTATAGGCTGTTAACTACCCACTTCTCCACACCCATAGAGTGTGACCAGTTTCTAGTTATTATTTAAAAGAATTAGTTTTGTTAGCACGTATGTGAAAATATATTAATATCTCTAGATTATATATTAAATTTAAAAAATTAATATAGAAAGAATATAATAATAATTAATAATAAAATAAATATAAAAAAAATTATAATGGATGGAAGTTAACTGCAAATACAACTACCATATCCCCACTATCACATGAAAAAAAAATATTATAAAAAATATAAAAAAAATTCCTACACACATGATGTGTAGGGCAATGCTAGTGTGTTATGTATGAAAAGCAAATTTTGGTAAACATAGTATGGATTTTTACTCAAAACTACAATTTTGTGTTAAATATTTTCTAGTAGCTAGATTGCTTTTTAAAATTACCACTAGCAGGTTTCCATCCAAAACTAACAGAATCTGTGAACTCATAACTTACAAAATTACCCTAAAAAATACCATCTTCAGAAACTATGTACCTCTAATGCTACTGAGTCTCAAAAATCAATACCACTGAGTTTTGGAAACCAACCTCCGCCGCGCTTCCAATACCACTTAGCCTCATAAATCAACCTCCGCCGTCCTCCGACGCGTTTCCAATACCACTGAGCTTCAGAAATCAAGATTTGTCGTCCTCCGCCGCACTTTTAATGACACTGAGTGAAAGGACCCGTCCCGAAAATTCCCTCAGAAAATTCGAAACAGGTCTGAAATTAATCAAAACCAAATAAAATTTTTCTTTGTTCCCAATCCGCCAACACCCACCCACTGAGAAACAAAGTTCGATAATTTCTTTAATCGCAATTTTGTTAATAATTTCTACTCTCTAAATACCCAACTTTCCATATCAAGCATTAGAAATATAACAATAATTATACTAACATTCACACTCTTAATTAATAATAATAATAAAAGGAGGTTTACTCACCTTAATTTACCAGAAATGGTAAATACTCACAAGAAATCGAACCGGACCGCTGAAGGATCGCATCGGACCAAATACCGCAGTTTCGGAATCGGGTCATCGGTCAAATGCCGGTCAACGCCGGTCAAATGCCGGTCAACGCCGGTCAACGCCGGTCAAATGCCGGTCAATGCCGGTCAAATGGTCAACGTCAGTCTTCGGTCAACGCCGGTTGACTGGTCAACGTTGACTGGTCAACGGGCCACGCGGGCCGGGTCAGCCAAGTGGGCCGAATCGGGTCGAGCCGAGTCGGATCCGGGTCGAGTACAGAAACCGGGTCGCAGCAGATCGGATCGGCTCGATTTCGATCCGATCGATTCCGTTCGATTCGGCCGAAACCACCAGCACAGCAAGCATCGCCAGGAAAAACCCATCCGATCGATGGGTGGCGCTCCCCCGGGCATCGCCTGTAGCGCCGCCGCTCACGGCGGCAGATCTTTCCAGCCTCGTCGCGTCGCGTACCGAGCTCCGCCTGAGCAGCGCCTTAGCTCGAAAGGAAGGGGAGGAAGAGACGAACACGTCGTGGGGTGGCGCTCGGGCAGTGGCGGCCGGACGGAGGAGATCGGCCACCGAAATTTCGGATCGGGGAAGAGAAATGAACAGTAGCTAAAGAGCTACAGTAAAAATGAACAGTAATTGATCGAATACCCGAAATGGAAAGTTACCCCTTTCCCGAAAAAGATTCCCTTTTATAGTAAATTTTTCATGAACAGTAACTAATTTCCTCTGGTCATAACTTTCTCATACGATGTCCGTTTCACGCGTGCCGCGTGTCCATGAACTCGTATCGTCGCGCTCTACAACTTTCGTGAAGAAAACTTTTCAAAAATTACGAAGGATCACAAAGTCGACTCTTCACCCCATTAAACTTAAAACATTTCCAAATTAATTCTCCGAAATTACTTCTGACATCGCTTGACAATTAAAATAAAGCGTACGAAATCTCAAATACTCATAATTCAGTTAAATTGGGTTCGGGATGTGTCAATTCTTCCCCTCTTATAAAATTTCGTCCTCGAAATTTACATAACCAAAAATCGCAGAAAATCGGACAGAGTTTCCTCTATAATTAGGAAACCCAAAACCTGCAAATATTCAAAATATACTTCTATAACCACAATAGAATTTCCAACCTATACCGCGAGCCACCACTGCTCGTCCGGATTTCTTTACCAACGCATATCAATGAAATACTCAAATAAACAAATTCATGAACTCATATTCCGAAAATAAATCTTTACGTAACTATCCGTAAATAATAATACTCTACCCTGAATCAATAATAAACAAATGCTATATCTCGAAGAAAACTCGAGACTAACTGATAGCGATAGAATTGCTAAATCAATAATAATATAATATCACTGGGTTACCGCGTGACAAAAATATAATATTATAATAATCACTCGTACACGTTTTATGAGTTCAAATTAAATTGCATTCTCGTACCCATCGATTGAGTTCAAATTAAATAATCCTACTCGTCGCACGAGTAAAATATCCTAAAAGATTTTAGAACTGCACTTTTAATTTCAGAAAATGTCGGTAAATAAATAATCTTACCAAATGCATGGAAATTTCCTGATCAATTCCATATACGACACCATTCGCAAGCATTACATTGTGCCAAAATTCAAAGCAATTAATTCATACCAAAACAAAATTTCAGTGAAAGATAATTCATGAAAATCAGTATACATATCCTGATTAAAACCGTGATTCCTTCCCCAAAACTATTGTAAAAACATTGAGAAACAATTCCACCAAAAATTTAACAAAAAGGAGTTCGATTCTCGATCAAACAAAGCAATCTAATAACGAAGTGGGGATACCAATATAAAAGAAAATATAATTCATAAACAACCCAAGATAAATTCATATGCTCCCATACCACTGCCTCCCACCCACTGGGAACAATTACTAACAAAATTCTCGATTTGCCCAAATAATATATTCATAACCAAATATCAAGCTTTGCTAATATATATAATGGAACAAGTAATATTTTGTTTTCTTTTAAAACAATATACTTTTAAAATCACATAATAATGTTTCACGACCAATCCCATTGGTCATTCAAAACCAAACCTCACTGTTTCGGGAATTTATAAAATAATAGAAAGTCTCATAAGAGAGAAAAAAAATCATTCCCGAAACTGAAATAATATAAAATCATGACCAATCCCATTGGTCATATAATAAAATAGGGGAAAACGTCATTACCACCATTTAATATTAAGCCTCTCAGGCTAAGGGTCAGAGTCTCACTTCTCCAAGACTCTAGAGCGTCCCACGCTGCCTGTACACGTCGACCACCGAGCGTGAATCTGACCTATGTGGTCAAGTAGTCACCTCGCATGGGATCAGGCGACAATGCTAGCTAGCCTCAATATATCAATATCCAGTCTTAGAGTCAAGGCTCTAAGACTCTGTAGCGTCCCACGCTGCCTGTACACGTCGACCATCGAGCATGAATCTGACCTATATGGTCAAGTCGTCACCTCGCATGGGATCAGGCGACTATGCTAGCTAGCATCAATATATCAATATCCAGACCCTCGTATGGTGGAAACAAATCCATAAAACAAAGCAACACACCATTCCACGCCGGCCAACCATACAGCAACCTAGCCATACAGGCGGTAGGTCAGACCTTCCCCGGTCTGCCATAACCTAGCTAGCACACAGCGGTCCTGATGTGTTGAAAATCCGAAAATGAAACTGAAAGCACGTTTCCCCTTTATATGAAATAAATCAGTACGGTCCCCGACCGTACATCCGAGGCTTATAAATATCGCAAATATAATAATAGCCTCCATATATATACCTATATACCGACATGTCCCACATGTCTAAAAAATAATAGTGAAAATAATATATAACATCGACATGTCCCACATGTCGGCAAATCATAAATAATGAAATAACAAAATCGTCGAAAATCTCAGTTTCTGTTAAAATACGTACTACTCAATAGTAGTAATATATATAATCTCAAAACCATATTTCTCTCTAAATATTAAATGACCAAAGATCATAATCATAATTCGATAATCAAAAGAATCATAAAATATCTGAAAATCCATATTGATACCAGGATTTAATAAACCTTATTTTCCGTATCAAAAATCACATTTCCAAAGCGTAGAAAATTTCAATACCCAATCAAAAGACCAACAAGAATTCATCATTTTAAAAAAAAAATAGATTCTCGACTTTCGATACGCCATATTACTTTCAAAAATAAAATATGGAATATAAACTCCCTAAAGTACTTAACATATTCAAGCATGCCTCAATTTAAAATAAAAGTCCACTCACAGTATATCCAAGTTCATGCTTCCCTCAATATTTCCAATAGACATAAATTCCATTCACAACTCAATCACATATTTACAGTATATAAAATCTCCCCCAAGGACATACACAGTAAAACACACAGGTCAAAGGATCATGCTCTGATACCATTTGAAAGGACCCGTCCCGAAAATTCCCTCAGAAAATTCGAAACAGGTCTGAAATTAATCAAAACCAAATAAAATTTTTCTTTGTTCCCAATCCGCCAACACCCACCCACTGAGAAACAAAGTTCGATAATTTCTTTAATCGCAATTTTGTTAATAATTTCTACTCTCTAAATACCCAACTTTCCATATCAAGCATTAGAAATATAACAATAATTATACTAACATTCACACTCTTAATTAATAATAATAATAAAAGGAGGTTTACTCACCTTAATTTACCAGAAATGGTAAATACTCACAAGAAATCGAACCGGACCGCTGAAGGATCGCATCGGACCAAATACCGCAGTTTCGGAATCGGGTCATCGGTCAAATGCCGGTCAACGCCGGTCAAATGCCGGTCAAATGCCGGTCAACGCCGGTCAAATGCCGGTCAATGCCGGTCAAATGGTCAACGTCAGTCTTCGGTCAACGCCGGTTGACTGGTCAACGTTGACTGGTCAACGGGCCACGCGGGCCGGGTCAGCCAAGTGGGCCGAATCGGGTCGAGCCGAGTCGGATCCGGGTCGAGTACAGAAACCGGGTCGCAGCAGATCGGATCGGCTCGATTTCGATCCGATCGATTCCGTTCGATTCGGCCGAAACCACCAGCACAGCAAGCATCGCCAGGAAAAACCCATCCGATCGATGGGTGGCGCTCCCCCGGGCATCGCTTGTAGCGCCGCCGCTCACGGCGGCAGATCTTTCCAGCCTCGTCGCGTCGCGTACCGAGCTCCGCCTGAGCAGCGCCTTAGCTCGAAAGGAAGGGGAGGAAGAGACGAACACGTCGTGGGGTGGCGCTCGGGCAGTGGCGGCCGGACGGAGGAGATCGGCCACCGAAATTTCGGATCGGGGAAGAGAAATGAACAGTAGCTAAAGAGCTACAGTAAAAATGAACAGTAATTGATCGAATACCCGAAATGGAAAGTTACCCCTTTCCCGAAAAAGATTCCCTTTTATAGTAAATTTTTCATGAACAGTAACTAATTTCCTCTGGTCATAACTTTCTCATACGATGTCCGTTTCACGCGTGCCGCGTGTCCATGAACTCGTATCGTCGCGCTCTACAACTTTCGTGAAGAAAACTTTTCAAAAATTACGAAGGATCACAAAGTCGACTCTTCACCCCATTAAACTTAAAACATTTCCAAATTAATTCTCCGAAATTACTTCTGACATCGCTTGACAATTAAAATAAAGCGTACGAAATCTCAAATACTCATAATTCAGTTAAATTGGGTTCGGGATGTGTCACTGAGCCTCATAAATCAAGATATGCCGTCCTCTGCCGCGCTTCCAATACAAATGAGCCTAAAAAAATCAACCTCCGCCGTCCTCCGCCCACGCTTCTAATGCCACTAAGCCTCAGAAAATCAAGATCCGTCGTATATTGACCCTCAGTGGCATAATGACACAAAACCAGATTGAGTTTCTCCTTACAAAACCCTAATCCCTAGCCTCACCCTCAGCCGAGGAACTGACCGAGGGCCTGGAGAGGTTTGACGATGGGGCCGAAGACGAGGCAGAAGAGGGAGGAGAAGGAGGCGGTGGCGCAGGACTTGTGAGGAGGTCAGATTTGGGTAACGAGATTGGAGGAGGAGATCGGAGTCGGAGTCGGGCTCGGGGGAGGAGGAGATCTGGTCGATGCAGAGTCAGAGTCGGGCTAGGAGGAGATGAGAGAAATGAAGGGGGGATGCTGGAGGTTGAGGAATGCAGGGGTTGAGTGGGAGTGGGAAGAAGAGGAGGGAAGGGTATGATGTGTATGTTATGGGTAATTATTAACAGCTGTTACTGTTAGTTTGGTGCTGATGGTATAAAAGTGTTAGGTTTTGCTATTAGTAATTACTGCTGCTATATTGTAGTTAGACATAATAGCCAAAATGCACCCTGAACTTGGCTTAAATTGTCAATTTGCACCCCGAACTTGTAATTACGAAATTTTTCCTCCTCAACTTGTCAAAAACTGCCGATTTGCACCCCATCCGTCAAATTTAACGGTTTTCATCAAATTAAGAGTCACATGCCTTGCACATGAGGGTTATTTTCGTTATTTTATATTTATTTCATTTTATTAATAAACATACACAAGAAATTTATTTTTGTACAATATTTTCTACAATTATATCATTGTATTTGTGACCTAAAGACTACTTTTATTGAGATATTTGAGTTATTTAGTCTTAGACAAATTATATCATGTTTCTTATTAATTAAAATAGTGGTTCGACAATTCAAATTTAGTTATCCACATAATTTTTCTTATTGACAAATTATATCACGTAAGGTATGCGTTATTTTGAAAGAAAAAAAGTGAAAAAAAAAAAGAAGAAGAAAAAAATATTATGAGTAAGTAGACATAATTGTACAAAAAATAAATTCCTTTTGTAATTTATTTAAAAAATGAAATAAATATAAAATAACGAAAATACCCCTAATGTGCTAGGCATGTGACTCTTAATTGGATGGAAACCGTTAGATTTAACGGAGGGGGTGCAAATCGGCAGTTTTCTACAAGTTAAGGAGGTAAAATTCCGCAATTACAAGTTCAGGGTGCATTTTGGCTATTATGCCATTGTAGTTATGGGTAATTATTTATTAGTAATATTAATATTTAAGTGTTTAAGTTTTAATGTATGATATTGAAATTATGAATCAACATAACAAATGAGAATAAAAGTTAGTTAAATCGAGGAATAAACTGTTGTCCCGAAAAGAACATCATATTTACACTGCTCACATACGTTGTGGTCTAGTACTCCTGAAACGTCTGTTGCTAACTTGCTACGATGAGAAGGAATAAGAACTAAGAAGGACGTTCGGATGAGTGATAAAGTACTCTAAAGACAAGCATCTGATTCCTAGTTCAAGTTGTGTATGAACTTATAAAGTAGAAGACCCTTCTAAAAACACCAACGTACCCAGACAACTTCATCCATTGCTCGCCAGTGACCACCGATTCTCCCATCTCTAGCCGCATTTGAAAAAGGAATATGAATTTGTGTTATGTGTAAGAACTTAGAAGAGAGCCATGATAAGAAAAAGGCCATGCATGCGGCAAGCGATGGGAGAATCAGTGGTCACCGACGGAGCCATGGATGAAGTTGTCTAGTGTACGTTGGTGTTTTTTCTCTGAATCACTCTTGGGATCAAAATAATTACGTTTTTCCACTTTAACTAGTTCTATATCCCCAACCGCAGTTTGGTACCTTGTGACAAAGTTTGAGGTCAGTTGTTATGGGATGGTACTGAAAGCGTGAAGAGGCTGAAGTGTTTTTTTTTTTTTTAATCATGGAAATATAAACTAAATTTTGGTTAGTATCGACTGTACTGTCATCATGGCGAATTCACAAGTCGATAGGAAACCGACTCATATTATGGCGGAAAAGTGGTTCAATTTAAATAATGATAACATAAAGATTGTTGCTTAGCATTTGAGCCATTTTTCACGAAGAACTATGATATCATGACCAAATAGAGAACAGATGTTGATGGAAAACTACAACAATTTCAAGTGCACCCAACAAAATCTGCTCCCAAAATTTTCTTTACTGGTTAAAGAAAATACATATGTTTTACGGATATGCGGAGGCATCAAGGCGTAAATTCGTATAGGCCGTTTCAGAAGCTTCTCAATTAGTGATAGTCGAATACATAACAACTTGTAGGTGATACAAATTTCATTAGCAAAAACGGTGGTGATATAAACATATGCACAACACCTGATCTGCACTCGGCAATCTGCAAATGAGTGTAAAGGCTATATACAATTTACATCTACCAGACTACTTACAGGCAAAGACCTCTGGGAAGTGGGAACTCACTACCAGACCAAAACCACCAAAGCATCTTTGGAATCTGTCTACCTGAACTGAATGCAGTTATAAGACTCGAAAGAAAATGGTATCATACATAATTTAATTTCTTTTGCCGTCGAGTTCTTCTGGCAACCTGAAATAAGCAAACAAAATTGTAAATATATGAAATGTCATATCAGTAATACCCTGAAACACCCATATATATAACTGGTGCAGTGATGATCGGAAAATATTCAGCTAATTAAGCAAGAATATATAAAAGTGTGGAAATCTTGAACTCTGGTTTAAGTCTCAGCGTGGGACGTTAAAGAATAATACAGAGCTTAAACATTATTTGTTGTCCTTTCAAGGTGTTTTACTACTCATACTGCTGGTTCTGTTAGTTTACAGTTCTTTTGGTTGAACACAAACCTCATTATTTCAAAAGAAAAATCATCACTAGTAACACGAATAAAAATGTCCAAAATTCGAACACATAAAAATGAGCTCCATATATATAACTCAATTAGGGCCAAGCTGCTCTGTTTCCAACTTCAAATTACTTGCAGCAAGTGATCATGTATTTGGAATTCAAAAGACAGTATGCATGAATGTGAGATAAAATAGCATGAACTGATTGTTAGGAAATTTATACCAAGGAAGATAGTAAGCCTTACAGCATTGTCATTCATATCAAGAACTTCTGTCACAGAGGTATCTACAGAAGCTTTCTTCCTCTTGTTCTGTTTAGGTTGCATCCAAACCTATAGTTAGACACATGATCATTGGTAATAAAGACTTTAAGAATCAGATAAAGAAAACTGCACAATATCTTTATGCGATCGTCTAATGACGATCTTAAATTGCATCTGTACTCTTGAGTTGTTTAATGCACTGCAATTTTTTATCAAACTTTCGTAGTTTTTTTTTTCCTTGATAAGCCTAACACTTGCAAAAAGCATCAGTAATCAAGATTTACATTTACACCTTAATAAATGAATAGAAATTTTTATATAAAGAAAATCATAAATGCAACTTGTCAATGAGCTATGGCTTGGTTGGTTAAGTAGTTTAACTGACAACGTTGAGGTCATAGGTTCAAATCTCATTGACATATGTAAGAGTGTGTGAGTTATTTAATAAAAAAGTTTTTTTTTTTTTTTAAAAAAAAAAAATCATAAATGCAACTCAAGGATACACTAAACTAATCAACAAAGCATCAAATCATTCAACGATAATTGTAAAAAATGATCCATCTATTAATAGTCTTGAAAACACAGACAGCTCATATAATAGATGATATTTCCTTATCCCGAAGGGGGTAGTCAAATTTGGATTATCCTCCCTTCAAATAAAACCAAAGCTAGTTGGTAGATTGCACTAGACTCAAGATGTAGGAGATCTAACCTAGCAAAAGTTAGGTTTAAGAAAATCTCAGGAGCTACTGAGCTAGTTAAACCGAAGGAAAAAAAGAGCATTCATCGAATTTTTTAAACTTGAGTTGGCATTTACAAGCCAATCAAGGCATTCATAGTATTTCTTACCCTTTCCTTCAGCAAGCCATCATTTAAAGTTTCCCCGCTATCAGTTTCCAAGCATACTAACTGAACATCCCCACTACTATCACATGTGAACTGTCAATTGGAGGGGAAATGAGCAGAAGCACTGAGGTCACAATATTTGAAGTCGAGTAGAAGAGAGAGAAAAGGATAATCCATGTATGAAATATACATGAAGAATGTGCTTAACAACTGACTAAAAATAAGATAATGCATGTACAAAAGCTGAATACTTAAGGATGTAGCAACAAATAAAGATGTACTTTGTGGTCAAACACATACACATAGTTGCTTAACAAACAAGAATGGGTATTTGAAAAGATAAAAATTGTGATTAATTGCTCAAATCTATTACCTTATATTTATTGGGATGATCGGAATGTTCCTTATCAATGCTCCTATTCACATTAACTTTTTCCATCACAGCAGTGGTATTTCTTTTCACATTCTGATCATCCAGAGATGATTCTGTAGCTACAGAATCACAAGATGAAACAACTTCTTTACCCAGACTAAACTCAGACTTTTTAGATGTTCCATTTCCATCTGATCCAATAGCACCTTGAGAGAGAGCCTGTTTTCGCCTATATCCCGTAACGGTCCCTATGTCACCTTTGGTTACATTAGATTTTGTGCTATTCTCTTGACTCTTCCGCCCACCTTTAGGAAGAGTACTTAAAGGCTGATGTGTGACCAAAGATTCACCAACAAGAGTATAAGAAAAAAAAATTACATAATCCTGGGGTAAATAATTGAAGCAGTAAAGGAAGCTTAGAGATACATACCAAAGAAATGTTAGATTTAAATATATGAACTACTCTTTGGACAAAGTGCTCATCGAAACATGATTGAGCAAGGTTTCTAGAATTAGACTGCAAAAACAAGTAACCACAAGTCAGAAGTTAGCATTTAATGAATTAGTACATCATTAACCGAATTCCACTTTTTATTGGAGCCTTAAATGTTACTCAGCTAAAAGGTAAAGAAAGAAATTGCAAAATTTTCACATTGCTCATTACTTAGTAGAAATGCTTACTTTATATAAGGATGAAGGTAGCAAAATTTTCCCAGGACCATCTGATGAAGAGAGGCCATTACGATTTGTTGAGATCACGAAAGCGTGTCCAATGTCTGCTAGAAGGTGCAGCCTCTGTATTGTAAAACAACCCAATTTCCATAAATGTGCAAATTACTATAACATTAAAGAAACGGAAAAATTTCCTTAGAAAAATTTCTCACAGAAGTTTTTTGAACATCAATGGCATCCTCAGCTTTCTTAATTGCCCGAAAAATGCATATCAAATTCAAAACAGAATCCTTGAGAATACCCAAGGCACCATCACCATTACTAGCATTGACTAATTCCCGCAATAAAACAAACAGGGGACTGCAAAAAGAAACAAAATCCCGAGACTGTCACCATAACTGCATTTTTAATCAGTACAGCGCCATCAACAATGCAATTAAGTTACACATACTAGCAAAACTGAGCATATATTTCTCCATCCTGGCAATCCTCATGGGGGAAATCTTGATCATGAGCGAGAAGGTGGATCAAGAATACCACAATGTAAGCTGGAAAACTAGTCATTAATCCTTCTTGCGCTCCAGATATTTGATGTGCTTGAGCTTCTCTACTGTAATCCTTGATAAATTCTGTCATATATTTGAATGACTAAAATGAAATATATCAGCAAACAATATCTGATAAAACTCTAGAGCAGTGACATGATTGATAAATCAGTAGTAGCATACATCATCTTGGAGATCTTTGAGACAATCTGAGGTGGCCATTGCAAAAGCACATGCATATCTGCTAGGTATAGCATGCCCCTTCAGCAGTTTGTGTGTTTTATCCAGAAATAATCTTCTAACCAAAGGAGAATCATCCTGGAATGCATCATGAGAAAACAATTTACCACAAGTAAAACTAAAAAGATAGTTCAAGAGATTATTTGGAAGCATTTGGGACTCTATAGAGGAATATATAGTTGGGCAGCTCATCTGGTCTGATAGAAAATTAGAAACCTTAGTTGATGAATAAGGCAAACAAAAAGAACTGCCTTTCTCAGAATTGTGTGTTATTCCCATACCCAAGCACAAACATTGATAAGGCAAACAAAGAATGACCATGGAAATTGTTGGTCCAGAAACCGTACGAATACAAAGCATAAAAATAAATTACCTACCTTTGCCATTGAAATCGTAAGGCGAAATGTCTCTGGAGAAATATGGAAATCCCATTTCCGGGAAAGCCGGAGAACAGACTTTGCAGCAGCTAATCTTATACAAGGCTGACAAGCCCTATCACTTTCACTGCATACACAACAAGTAAAACCAACTCAGGAAATGTCCAAAGATACTACTTTTTCTTGGGTACCCATTTTCAACAAAGCCAGATAACAGACACTGCGGCAGCTAATTTTATACAAGGCTGACAAGACCTATCACTTTCACTGCATCCACAACAATTTAAACTAACTCAGGAAATGTCCATAGATACAATTTTTTTTCTTGGGTACCCAGATATATCACCCGGACCTGAGTGCTTGAAGCTGGAGTCTCTTTCTTAACCCTAATCTTTAAGAGACAGGAAAATCTAACAACTTCCTAGCTAGAGTACTGTGAGGAAGTTTAAACCCTAGACCACATGGGATCAAACCAAGGGCCTGTCGAGCCCTACCTAACCATAGAATGTAGTTAAAAAGTTTCATTATTAATTCAAAAGCATCCCTCTTCCGTATGATTAGCAAATTTTTTTAAAGTAAAAAATTGCAACATACCTTGTGCTTCCAAAAACAAAAAGATAACCTTTTCAATTGTTTCATTTAAGGACTAGAAGGCAATAAAAGTTCAAAACAAGGATAGAGGTATTAATATTAAAGTGTAGTCAAGGATTTAGTTGTTTTTGTTCCGGAATCACTTGGCTGACACGTGTCAAACTAACACCATATGAAAGCTCAAGTATGAACTCATTTACTGTTGATTATCCATTTAATGAAGGAATCTGAAATCATACCACGAGCAAATACTGTCAACTGTTTCACCCTTTAGCAACATTGTTGACAAGATGTCCCAGAGTTCATTAGCTTGCCGTTTAATGTGAGTTCCACCATGCGGCAAGAGGCTCTTGACAAGTGTTTTCAGCCCATATATCTGTAAAGTTAACCATTAAACCAGAGCAAACAACAGAGACATCAGCAAATAAGGAGATCTAGATCCTTCATCGATCCTTCTATATTCAAGCATGTTCTTTCTCATCAACCTCAAACAACAATTCCAATTTGTTCATTAACAAGATCTAGTGATTGACGCTACCTATAGGCAATCCTACAAACTATACCAGTGCTGAAGAATTCAAAACAATATATAAAACCAAAATCCTTGTGTTAACCAAATCACTTTGTTATTAGAAGGTTGAAATGCCACATTCAAGGTATAGTAATCTTTTTCTAACTGTATAAGCTTAAGGTTATATAAAAACATATATTTCATATATGTTTCATGCAAAGTATCAAATCGTTAAATCCCACCTCAACAGTGGTTGGTGCTTGTACGAAAAGCTATGAATATGAAAGACTAGCCACGAATATGTGTAACTAGCTTATAAATTAATTTAGTTGGTTATCCATACAAGACTCCAAAATAACTTCAGTTATTTTTTTCAATTTTCTTTTTCTAGTACGATGGAACATCATCAAAATCAGAGGTTGGCAGAATCAAAGGAAAAAAATCCCCGGTCAAAAGAAAATTCGATCATTCATGGGAAAAAAAAATTAACTGCACATTCACATTCACAGCCAAACTAAAACCCAATACAATAATTGAAACTATGAACAACCCACCTTCAGTTTGCAAGAATTGCTACAACCAGACGCCTCATCAAATGAATTCATATAATCCGATGAGTCCATCTACACAAGAGAAGTTCACATATATAAGACAAGCATGTTGAAGAAACTAAAAGTACAGCAAAAGAACTTAAAGCTACTTCGAGAAACAAACACTCAAAATCTACTACATTTTGCTACTAAAAAACATTAGAAAGTGCAAGTAGATATACACATCTCATAGGTGATGTCAATTACTTGGAAAATATTCTGATATATATAACGAGTGATCTCTCCAGCTTGACTTTCGAATGTTGAAACAGAATGCTGTGCTAGACACCCCAAGGACTGCAGCACTGTTGGTATGTTCTGCTCACTAAGTAGAGATTCCACAAGTTTCTGCAATTGTATGTTGACACTTCATGTTAAAAGTAGACGCTATTCAGAAGAAAAAGGTCAACAATTATTTAGCATCCATGTGACTATAAAGTTCACACTTGGTTGATCCAAGTGAATATTAGACAAAACTAACATGAGTTTGGTATCAGTTCAGAACTTCTATTTGTTTGTAGCTACTTGAGTAAGAACAAGTAATTGTGTGATATAAGAAACTGCAAATGACCTCACAGGACCTAGGCTAGATTCAGTTTAACATTAATCCTTATTCTTGTAGCTAGCAGCAATTTCTAAGCATACCTTGCATAGACTGGATAACTGCTTAGAAGTATCGAATAATGCAGCAATTGCTGAAACAGCATACTTTGCCTGCAAACGAGTCCCCTCCAGACAGACCCTTGCCAAGAAGGGATAGATTTCACTAAAAAAAAAAAAAGGAAGAAAAAGTTAAGCTACAGTGAAACCATATTCACAGACAAAGACTTTCAAATACAAGTGCTTTGTGTAAAAAACAAAAAAAAAGAGAAGGGTAAGGTTCAATGATGAAGTCCCAGAAGATTCACAAGACGCACTAAAATGATTGGGAAAGAAATGAGCTAAAAATACCGTTAACCTAATATCAGTTAATTCGAGGATACAAGACTAATTCTTTTTGTTTTTAGGAAGTGTTACTGTGTAATCCGGAGAACAATTTTAGAAGCCCAAAAGTCATAGCACACATAAGCCTAATTTGTAATACTACATTTTGTCATATTTCAAGGAATGGACAGGCACAATCCCACATGCGTGACATAACGTATTAATTAATGTACATGGTAGAGAAGAAAAACTATTCATTTAAGCATGGGGATGCACCTAGGCCTTCTATTCTCCAAGAAATATGTGCACCCATGCATAAACCCTTTCTGATACAGAAACAACAACAGTTCCAACAAAGAGGGAACATCAAGGGTGATTAAAATTGGCATAACAAAATACATAATTGTGGAAATGTACTAAATAATATCTCATCGGAGCAGTAAGCTAAATCCTGCTGAAAACTCTATTATAATTACAAGAATATGAAAAGACCAAAGAAACTACCTGAGGTTGAGTGATATATGCTTGCCAGCTTGGGCTAGCACTGCAAGCAACTTATCATTGATTGGGTTACTCCCCTGTAATAACATCTGCAATTGTGCTTCAGAACCTCTCAAGAGAGTGGGGAAAACGCTGGTAACTCCCTGACCAGAGATATAAAGGAGGAAACGTTCAATCAAAAACCTCCAGTAACCCAATATGCTTCTTCAGTACAATGCAAGTGGCAGTAACATAAAACTTGGCTATAAAAAAATAAAATAAATATAAATATCCAAATTTATCATCCTCCTTCTACAATCTTTTTCTATGTTATAGACCATAAAGATGGTTAAATTTTACTGAAAGCTATTATAAAGTTTCTGACCAGCTTTAAACAATATAATGCGCTTCGATAAATTAGCCCATTCTCTTAAGCTGTTCTAACTGGCAATTCGACTTGGCAGTTCACGTTGATACGGTGACAGAGAAAAAACCCAAAAACCTTAACTCAGCTTACGGCCTGGCATAGTCCTCTGATATTCATCATATATTGATGCTTGGTAACCAAAACAACAACGACAATCCATGGTCATTCTTCAAGTTATTAACTACGGTTATGTCCCAATATTAGGTGCCAACACAAGTACACAAACCTCTAATGGCCACCTCTTTGCATGTTCATCTTAGTCTTTTAGAGTATACAGCACCAAATCTAACTTAAATGTCACTATTTATTAGGTTCCCTATTGTTATGAAAAGCACTAGTCAGATCCAGATAGCAAAAGAAATTGTTTTACCAGAAGGAGCCGGGCACACGAACCCTCAAGGTGCTTGTTTCCTAAAGTGTGACCGGAAAGAAAATCTAGAATACAGCGAACATGTTCTGAGCTGAATATGTTATAAGAGCATTTTGAGGAGAGTGTTTGTAAAAACTCAAAATCTTCATGTTTCTCTCCGATGAGCTGCAGAAATTTGTCCTGAAAGTATGTGAAACCATAAATCACAAGACAACAACATTTAAAATAGGAACAGAAAGAAAGGCACCATATTATATTGTTGTTTTAAATTGAAACGTGAAAGACCACACCAAAATCCAAGTGATCATCACAAATAGAAGTCCTATCAAGATTGAAAGAACTCATATTACAAGAAACTAATTCATTCTCAAGTGAAAATTTGATCTCCTACAATTAATATGCTTGACTATGAAAAGTAAAAGACCAACAAAAAAAATTGTGTGCTCAGGTTAAAGTATTAGATGGTATTTGACGCTTAAATTTATTCAACCCAAGAACTCTCACAGGCCTAAACCTTTTAACATCCGCCCAAATACTTCCAGCTGCTTTTGTATAAGTAGAATTTGTTTGTTACATTTACAAGTTTATTAGGCTATTGCTCCTAACAGTTTTAAGGCATGGAACAGCTGAAAGTTGCTATTAATATTGATAGTAATAAGATTAATAACATTTAGCTACAACCAAAGATCGCCTTAAACTAGCAAGGAAGAATAATGCCCAACTGGTTAAAAGATTAACATAGGAACCCAGGGGGCAGAGTGGCAGACTAATCAAAAGTATACGCAAAACAAACTCACTCTGGTTGTCCGGGAATCTCTACTTTCATCCAATAATAAAGCCAGCGAATCAAAAATGTTATTAACTTTCATTTGGTTCAATTTATGAAAGCATTTTTCTGCATGGGAAGGGTCTGCAAAAGAGACCGCCATTTTCAAGAACAAAGTCTTATATCTCCTCTGCATGTCTTCTGGATCATTTCCCTGCAACATAAAGCCAGTGTTCCACTAAGTATAGAGAAGAACATAAATCTGACATCCAACGACATAGTTCAAACTTTAGCAACTTTTGACAATCCAAAGATTAGGAACCTTTAGGACATTTTAAGCAGTTTCTAGGAAGCTCGAAATTGAGGATAAAACAACAAATACTTTACTGTAGCTAAAGAAAAAGATAGAATGCAACATTCACAATAACAATTGCCAAAACCTATGGAAAATAGGTCCAGTGATGGGCTTAGGAGGAATTAACAACTAACTAGTGATTCTTAATGGAAAGAAAAAAAATCCAAATGTAGCAGTCACATTTTTGGCCTTTAGAAATCATAATAACTTTGTTGAAACTGAAACGGTGATAATGGTATTATACTGAACTGAACACTTCAGCATACATATAGATCTAGAAATGTTAAAATTAATTCAAACAGAAAATGGTGAGTCACTAAAGTAAAGTTATGCTCATTAAAGGGAGAACACCTAGGTCTCTAAATATGATGTATAAGCAACAATGGGGCTTTTCAAAAATATGTTGTGTTACCAAAACTTTTCACTTTTTAATTTTAATAATCAAGCCTCAACCAACCTTACTTTTCATGAGGGACTGACACCTACTATAAACTTAATTTTTATTACACAAATCTGCTCATAAACAGGGGTAACAACCTTAGCTACTCACAGAATGAAAACAACAGTAAAAACAATGAGATAGTGTGAAGGCATAGCTATGGAGCAATGTACCTTCTCTTTCTTTCTTATCTCTAAGTAAGTTCGCATTTCACTTTGCAACCTATAAAACGTCTGCACATTGTAAGAATCAGGATTTTCACGTCGATTCTAGCAATAGCCAGTTAGTAACAGTACCTTTGTTTCTGAGAAAGAATAGCATTCAACGCCTTCAGATGAAGAGGGGTGAAAACCGAAAACAAATGAATCCAGTGCCTTGTTCTTTCTTCCATCGAAAGATTGGCCGGAAATAAATCTTCAGCGAGAATAAGTTCCATATTTTGGGACCTGAAGTAGAAGAAACACAACAGATGTTGTAGTCGATAGAACATCGTAAAGTATTGCATTAATTTAGGTTATAACACGAGAGCAAGCAGACCTGAACTCCTTACAATCTTTATCGTAACAGAGCATCAAAATTTTACATGGAATCTCTTCAAAGTGGCCCTGTATTGCAATGTAACCTTCCGAACATTTGTTACAGTAATGCCGGTACACTTCCATCAACTTTTGCAGGGCCATCTTTCTAATAGGTATCTGTAAATAAAACAAGAAATATTGCCAATGCGAGAATAACTAAATATAGCTAGACAGTTGAAATTTAGCAATCTCAAACTTTTTTTTTTTTTTTTTTTTTTGCAAAATACCTTCTTGTCACGAAGTCTTTCAGTAGTTTGAGATACTAGTTTGGGAGGAAAGTATCTCAAATTAGACATGGCAAGATCGCAGGAAACAATTACTGCTTGTGTTCTCACTTTATCATCAAAATCTCGTAATCGACCTTCAAGGGAAGCTACACAAATGGAGTATAAATCACATTCCAGAATCAGTGATACTGATACAGAAGATTAGGGGAAAAATGTGTTCAACTTACACAAAAGTTTTTGTGACTCTTCCCCAGAAGGATTGGTTACATAGCAAACTTTAGCACATTGAAGAGCATTAACTCTTACTTCCACAGACTTATCCGAGAATCTTTTCAGAAACTCTTTGAAGAGGTCATCATATTTTCGTGAAATATGGTGTTCGGGAACGGAAAAGAGTTTTCCAATTAGTTTAACAGCTTTTATTCGGACATCGACCTGATCAGTCTACAAAATAACCAGAGTCAAGTGATATATAAGGATCCCTTTACAAGCACAGAACCAAGAAGCTTAAGACAATTTTGCAGATATCCCAAATAATAACCAATTATATTAGGGTGACAGGACAAAAGCAAAACTAAATGAACCGTGATGGGCTGGACATATAAAAGAATGGAGACAAGAGGACAAACCAGTAACTCTTGAGTTAAATTAGGGATGACAGCAAGAAGCATCTGAGGAGCACACTCAAAAATTTTGAAGATGATTTCATGGTAGAATTCCTTGAGCTCACTCCCCACAGCATCTCTCTCTAGAATACAAGATGTCAAAAAGCCACAAACCAAGGGTTCCAACTTTTCTGTGCAGGTTTGGATGACAGAAGCTGCAAGCTGAGAAGACGCAGAGGCTGTATCCTGCGAAAGACATACAACAGTATCATGTTTTTACTTTTTTCCTGTACGTGCATCTTTATCCGCAATTCCATGATTTTGAGCGTCACTTTTCAGATGTTACCACAAAACATAAGCCATCATATATTTGACCACAGAATACCATATCAGACATTATTTGACCACAGAATACCATATCGGACATTGTCCGATCCCTAACGATGAGAATTTGATAACATAAGCTATCAAACAACCATAACAATTTTGAACTGGCAAATTGCTTATCATGGAAACAAGAGCCTCTAAAACTCACCATTCCCTCCTTCACAATATTACGAAGCAGCACATCCAAAAGAGTGTGAGAAGCTTCCTCATTTAGTATCTCAGCCATTATAGACACAATATCGTTGATCAAAGTCTGTTGATGATTCTCTCTACATATAAAAGAAAGCGCAAAACGTAATTCTTGATGCCATTACGTATAACTTGGTAAACATAACAACAAAGCATGTTTTAACCATTTTACAACAACCATTCCAGTAAAAATAACAATTACGCACCTCACGACGGAGAAGAAAGTATTGAACATGTCGAGAACAACATCATTACACTCGATGTCCAACATGATCACACAACATTTCAACTTCGCAACAATCTCCACTATCTTAGCCCTCATCGAAAACAACGAATTCGCAGTGTCCCCTAGCTCGGCAAACACACTCACAAGAAGCTTAAACACATCCTGAAAACAAATTCCCCTAGAGTATAAAACAACTTGCAAACAATAATCATAACAGCAAAAAACGGCACACAAAAACACATCACAGAGCATACTCTGAGATCTTTATCCTCGAAAGGCGGCTCCGGCGCCATGAGTCTCATAATCTCAGTGGCACAGATGGCCACTAAGAGCCTCACATCCTTGTCCCGATGCTTAAGCAAGCCTTTAACAATGGTCTCCTTCAGAGGCTCAATCGCCGCCTCTAGTTTCCTGGTGGCTTCCGTCTTTTTGGGACCTGAAGGCTGCTCTATCTCGGCGAAAGCGGCTGTAGCTTCCTGTCAAAACCAAAGCCATACACAGAAACAAAACCTCGATCGTTTAGATTTTCCGATTCCGGCGATAACTAAGCGATCTAAAGACCTAGAGGGAAAAGGAAGAAGAGGTGGAGTCGACTTACTCGGAGCGATTTGACGACGGTGTCCTTGTTAGGGCGGGTTAGACGGCGGAGCTGGTTGCCAATTTTGGCGACGAGCTGCCCGGCGGACTCGGCCATCGGTTGCGGCGGTGATCGGAGAGAAACCCTAATTTGGTGGAGGATTGGGGTTTTGCAAGGGAATTTGCTTGGAGCGAGTTTAGCAGTGTGTGAGGAGTGTAGTTGAAAACTGTAGTGGGCTTTGATTAAGCGGTGAGGCTCCCGCCCTTGGTGCACGTGGAGGTACGCGCCTCTCTAATGAATTGGGCTTAATCGGGTCGCCCGATCAACTTTAAAATTGGAACAAAAGAAAATGGTAAATTTTGATAAAAAAAACTTTCTCAATCAATCTTAGAGGAATTCGACCGGCTAATATATCTTAGGAAAATAACATTTGTGTGTATTCGTTAAAGTAATGACGATAGTAAATTAAGTATGATCATAAATATAATTATGTAATTGTTATTACTGTTGTAATCATCTCCTATATAAAAGGGTTATCAAATGAAATAAGTAGACAGATTACGGCTTAGTTTGGGACAGCTGTGCTGTGAGTAAAATGACTTTTGAATCAACTGTGAGCAAAATGGCTTTTGAATTTGCTGTGAGAGGAAGCAGTTTAGGTGTTTGGTAAACTGTTTTCAAAAGTGCTGTGAGAACGAAAAGTAATTTTTTGTGTTTGGTAAGTTCTAAGTAAAAAGTACTTTGAGTGGGTGTATTTATCAAAATAATCTTAAATATTTAAAGATTTATTAAAATTGATATTACTTCTCTAAATTATAGACTATGGTTTTGTGCAATTATTTTGGTATAATTTTTTGCAATGTATGACCAGTTGTTTGGACCAAATAAAAGATTTACGAAGAATTCCTAAATATTAAACCAAATTCATCTAAAATAATATTAGACAAAGTATTTTCCACCATAATTAAATGGAACCATTACACAAAATATATTAGAGTCTATTAATATTGCAACTACATTGCATTCACTAAACTTTGTGTAATCATATTTCTTAGCACCACCATTTCTTCAAAAGCTGCTTTCCAAAGCTCTATTTCCTAGCTTTTTGATTTCAGCTTTTGGGGAAATCTATTTTGGCCAAAAGCAGCTTTTAGGGACTTTACCAAACACCATACATTAATTCCAAAAGCTAAAGCAGTCTCAAAAACAGCCTCAAAAGCTGTCTCAAACTAAGCCTACATTTCTCTATAAATGTTATCAGCACTTTGTCTAACCGAGAGTTTTTTAGCCAAAGAAAGAAAAAAAAACACACACAGAAACAAAAAACAAAAAAAAAACCCTAGTTAAAAAGAAAGACCATTACTTTTTCTAAAAGGGTTTTAGAGAACGCGCCTCACGCGCCCCCCTCATCCTTTTCCTTTTTCTGAGCCCGATCGTATTTTGGTCAATTTCTGATCAATTTTCCTGTCCTTTCTTTGCTTCCTGCACCGTTCTGGTGGCTTCCTCTCCTTTTATTTTCTCCGCCCTTCCTTTGGGAAGTGGTGGAGCCTCAGATTCTATGTCAATCCAACGAAAACGTACTAAAAATGGGGGTGATATTTCCTCTGATTTGCAAGCTCTGAGAATGGAAGAACTTGATTCTTCTATCCAACCCTCTCCAAATCTGAATTCGAAGTTGAACTATGCTGATATGCTGAAGAATCCTTCTAATCGTTTTACCCAGACGATGTCTGAAGACTTTGATTTCACTGATGCTGACTGCACTTATTCCTCTGGCAAACATGGCCAAAACGTCATTTCATATGAGAAAGTGCATAATAAGTTGGATTTTGAATGGAGGTGTGCGGTTATTGTCAAATTGATGGGAAAACCTAACTCTTCTAACTCCTTTGATTTCATGCTTAAGGGTCTTAGAAGAAAATGGCAGGTCAAGGGTGGCTGGCAGCTTATCGATCTCCCCAATGATTTCTTCATTGTTAAGTTCAATCTTGAAGAAGATATGAATTATGCACTCTGTGGAGGACCATGGATTATTGCAGGTCAGACTCTTGTTGTGAGAAAATGGTGTCATGATTTTGATCCTGTGAAAGAGACTATTGGTAGCATGGCTCTTTGGGTAAGAATTATTGACCTCCCTGTTAAATATTTTAAGGATTTCATTATGGATAAGATTGGAAGGATTATTGGGGATGTAGTCAGAATGGACCCTTTAACTATTAGGCAGTCTAGGGGTAAATTTACTCGTATGTGTGTTGAAGTTGATTTAAGCAAACCTCTGCGTCCTTTTGTTGAAGTTGAAGGTGTAGCTTACCATGTTGTCTATGAGGGGATGACAGGACCCGAACCAGATTTCACCCTGAAACCCGGATAAGGCCCTACGGGGACCACCTTAAGACTAACTCTATCAATAAATCGATAAGTCAATCTTAAGATGGACAACCCTAAAACCTGCAACAATCAAAACACTTCTAAATTTCAGTTCCAACCTCAACACCTGGAGCCATCTGCTCCCCAAATCACAACAACCGCCACAAATAAACACAAAATCTAATTCAACTGGCTCACAGGTAATCAGAGCAATCTAACAAAATGAACTGGAATTACAAATGGAAAAATAACAAGAAATAGAATAATAAGGGATCACAGATCCCACCTAGCGGAAGCAACAGTGATAATGACTATGCCTCGACTCCGAGTACTCTTGACCTCTGATCACTACTCTGCCCACTGGGCGATTTTAAAACGAATGGCCCAGGGGAAAGTAAATTATAAACGTTAGAGTGAGTGGATAAAAATAAAACAATTTAATATAATACTTTAATTGAAAGTATCATATTACTTTCCCAGTATTTTAGTAATAAAAACCACAATGCATGCATTTTAATAAAACATCCCACGTTTTAAGAAAATCGTATTTAAAAATCAGCCCCACTGATATATCAAATAAACAAATAATAATTTTGTTTATATATGTATTTCAAAACGAAATATTTTTGAAAATCAAATAATAATATTTCACGACCAATCCCATTGGTCATATAAAAACCCGGCCCCACTGGTTCGGGAATTTATTAAAATCAAAAATCTCATAGAGAAAATATTCCCGAAAACCTCATAATATAAAAATCATGACCAATCTCATTGGTCATATAATAGAATAGGGAAACATTATTACCACCATTTAACAGTAGCCTCCCAGGGCTAAGGGTCGAGCCTCCAAGACTCTCTCTATAGCGTCTCACGCTATGCCCGTACACGTCGACCACCAAGAGTGAACCTGACCTATGTGGTCAAGTCGTCACCTCGCGTGGGCTCAGGCGATACTCTGCCTGTACACGTCGACCATCGAGCGTGAACCTGACCTATGTGGTCAAGTCGTCATCTCGCGTGGGCTCAGGCGACTATGCTAGCTAGCATCAATAAACATATATCCTGACCCTGATATGGTGAAAATCCGAGAACAAAACCGAAATCACGCTTCCCCTTATATATCATAAATCCGTACGGTCCCCGACCGCACATCTGAGGCTTATACTATTCATACATACATAACAGCCTCACAATATATTCATATATATCCGACATATCCAATATGCCGTAAATAATATCGAAAACGATATATATAACATCGACATGTCTCACATGTCGTAAAATCACAAATACAAAAAGATAAAATCCCCGGAGATCTCATTTCTGGTCTTTACATTTTAAATACACATAAACTTATTCAACATAATCAAGTTATGATCAATTAAAACATACTATTTCCGGAAACCTCGTTTCCGGATAAAATCACGTACTACTAAAATAGTAGTAAAAACATAACCCCAAAACAATATATTTCTTTAAATATCATTTCATTTTAATTATATAAATTCTCATGCTTCTCCATTTATTTATTTAAAACAAATTGTATCTCATTAAAATATTTATGCATGCATTTATTTATTACTTAAAATAAGAATCCACTCACAGTACGGCCGAGCGCGCCGCTAATCCGATCTCTCGTCCCGTCGAATAATCTCTCGACCTGTAATAGGGACGTAATTATAAATATTTTAAACTTCGAAATTAAATTATAAAAGTTAAATCTACGGACGTCCTCACTCGTCCGAATAACCCCATTTAAATTATCGTTATCGGTATTGAAGTTACGTATCAAATACCGAAACCATTTACGTCTCAAAATTACTCAGGACACCCATCCCGAGTCCGATCAATCCCTTTTTTGATTATTTCGTCGTAAAACCAATTTAATTAGCTTTTACTCTTTTCACGGTAAGTCAACAGTAATAATCCAAGGTCAAACAGTAATTCTGAAAGTCAAACAATAAATGGTTAAAATCCAATTACTATTTACCATTTACTGTTACTGTTACTGTGTACTATTTACTGTTTTACTGTTTACTATTCACCTTTTACCATTTTACTTTTCACCCATTTACCCGTTACTGTTCATCTTCTTCTTCACGCCGCCGGCAACAGTAGCGCCGCTGCCAGCGCCGCTGCCACCGCCGCCGAAACAGCAGTGCCGCCGCCGGCAGCGCCGCCACAGGAGGCAAAACCACCTCCAATCGATCCCAAATTCATCCAACACCATCGCCACCACCTCGGGGACTCGTCCCCGCCGCCAAAAACAGCCCTAGCCGCCGCAAACGGCGGCAGATACGGCGGCCCAGAAATCCCAATTTCCAATTCCTCCAAAAACCAACGAAATCAACACCAAATTATACTAATTCCACTCATTTCAACCTCCTAAACATGAATTTAACCTCAAAATTCATCAAAAACATCAAAATCACAACCTCCACCGATTTGACCAAAAACCCTAAAAATTTCAATTTCTCAATTCTCCTTACCTGGATCGATTTGGATCGATTCCTTTGGTGGGATTACTACACAAGTCAAGGTCTCCATTTCCCCCCTAAAATCGGGCCAAGAAGTGGCCGGAAGAGGGAGAACCAGCCCGACTGGGCTTGAAATTCTTGGGCTGGAATCAGCTGAACGGCGGCGATTCGTGCCACACCGCTGCCACAGACAGGAAGAGGAGAAGGAGACGGTCCGAACGGGACCGGTGCGCCGGCCCAGTTCGGCCGGACGGCGAAACTCGGCCGGAGGTCGGGCCGAGTCGGGGGAGAGGAGAGAGAAAGAGAAGAAGAGAAGAAAAAGAAAGAAAAGAAAAAGAAAAGGAAAAAGGAAAGTTTCCCATTCGGGAAATTTTTCATTTCCCGCTATTTATAGTCGTCCAAAAATCAGACAATTTCCGATTTTACATCATAACTTTTTCGTACGAACTCCAAATTGAGCATGCTACGTGTCCACGAACTCGTCTCAACGTCTACTACCTCGTCAAGAAATAAAATCCTCGGTCGAGTCAACTTATTTAAAAGTCAACCTTTTGAACTTTCGAATCGTAAAAACAAGTACCGGAACGTAAAAGTAAAACATAAAACAGTCAAAAAAATAACTCAAGATTCGGGCCGTATCAATTCTCCCCTCCTTATAAAAATTTCGTCCTCGAAATTTACGTACCTACCAAAACAGAAGAATGAGCACTGACATCTCACTGCTTCTCTATTTTCTCGGTAGTTCCCTTTATCTCATAAATCACCTCAAACAATTTAGTCCTCCCGATCAAGACTTTCAACTAATCGCTCCTTGACATTCAGATCTTTCTTCGGGTGATAGGTAGAATTTCCGAGATATGCGAAGGATCGGCAGTTACTCATGGAGTACAGATACGTGGAAAAACGTCATGTATCTTGGATAATTTCGAAGGTAGCTCTAGCCGATAAGCTACTGGACCACTCAACTCTGTAATCTCATGAAGGCCGATATATCCTGACACTCAGGATCTCATCTCTAATATCAGCGTAACTCTCTCTAGGAGAGTTGCTCATCTCAGTTACTTTTGAACTGCATCTCACAAGACTCAATCTATTCTTTAGGATTTGAATAGACATCTCCGTCTATTCACTCATCTAAATGTGTAAGGCAATGCGAAAATATCATCGAACCAATAAAGCTGCCTGCAATTCCTTTTAAGTCCATAAAATAAATCACGATTCTCAATCAGATTTCATGGACTTAGGCATCACAGGGTCTAACAATTTCTCTCACTCACATCTCATCATGTCGACTCTGGTGTGAGATACGTCAAATATACAAATCAGAAATGATAATATTTAATCCTACTCTGACACCGGTAAACGCCGCTAAGAATCCCAAAGTTCTGTCTCTCAACTTTTGCCTGTTGTCACATCAATCAATAACGTCCCATCACTCGAACTAAAGAAATACACATGTGAGCTATTCCATGTTTTATCACTCATATGGTCTCAGGACGAGTCCTCAATTTGTGCTCCCCGCACTAAAATAATCAGGACCGGTTTCAATTGAAACTGACTTATCAAAGTCCAAGCTCGTCCATGGATAAAGCAACTCTCATAACTCACAACTCACAACTCACAAAAGAGTGGGACCTGAATCAGCGTCAAATGTGACACCCACAGAGGCTTCCAACTAGATACATCAGCTATCACCAATACCCAGATCCGATATGACATCCAGGAATCCTTCGGATGTCAAAACCAATTTTTATAATCGACGATTAACACCAAAACTGTTAAATCGACCATTAACAAAAACAACATTCCACGTAAATCGAATTTCAGAATATGATCTTAAACTCGAGAGAAAACATCTCAAATACCCAAAAGACTCGCTGAATTCACAAAATAAACCTTCCAACCTGAGTTACTCGAGCCAACAAATATCCAATATCCTCTACTAACTCGCATCAAAGAAAAGATATTCTCGAGAAATAACATTCTCAAAACCTCAATTAAACTATAGAGGTTCCAGTCAATATCTCGTCCCACGAGAGCCGACATGAGAATAACTCATATCAATGATCCATCCAACGAAACACCAACACGCATTACAAAAATAATGACTTCTCAAGTTATCTCTGGATCAGTAAGTGGTTCCACCACATTACGACCCCAAAATAAATTCTCCCAATAACAAAATGTCGGCCAACTAATTGGAAATGTACTACTCACGTCACAACATTTCCTTACACAAATCTTGACTTGAAACGCTACCAGAGTCAACAAAGAAAACTCTTTCTCCGTAAGGCTAGACTATAAGTGACCAATAAAACACCTCGAACAAGTCATCTGACATTGCCATGTAACCAGTACAAAATAAGTACTCGTGACTCACCTTACCGTTCTCAAGATTCACTTTGCTTAATGAAGTCACTTGAGTCATTAGTGTCCCCCGATTGAAACGCACCATTCAATCCTTATCCCATGCAGCTCCCAATGACTTCAATATCGTTAACCTCTTGGCGTCGAAATCTCTATATCCACAATCGTCAGAGTCCATGTTACAATTTTCCACATGACTCACACACTTGTCGAAATAATAACAAAGTCAACATCTTTGCTTGACAAGTGTTCCATGACTAATTAAATAGTCAATGTCAACATTCGCCGTCAGCCAGACAAATGTTCGAAAAAATCAAAAATATCGCTACGACGGTAGCAGATAGAATTCCGACTTAACTTTGAAAAATGGTTAAAATAGTTATGGAGTTCGAAAATTGCTTCCTGGAAGTCACCGTTGGATTTCACTCCAACCACCACAGATAAGTATGTGACTTCAATCCGAACTAGTAGCCATTCACGGATCTTGAATCGGGATTACGGATCAAAAGTTATGATCCGTTGAAGTTTCGAAGCAATTCCTCGAACAAGAAACACAAAAGAACGAAAGAAGTGGCTGATCAAATACAAATACAATTATTTATATAATGACCAGTCGATAAAAGCCATTTGTCGAATGCTGGTACAACTACCAGAATCTTCTCATCCGAATTACCGAGCTAACCATGCAATAATCAAATGGATCCCCGATCTCGGTATTTCAGATATCATCTCCACCTGCTCACGCGGTAAAGCCATGCCACTGAGCTCAAGCCATACATCATCGTAACACGGTGATTCCGAAGCCATAATGACTATATCTCAAAATTTACGCCGCAAGGAATCATCAAGAATCGCTAACTTCCAATCATCACTGACCTCCCAAAATTACCATGACCACATCTTCAAATTTCTTTCCCCACAAATATCACGTATTTCGAGGTACCATCTCCAATATGGGTCGGTATTTCAATTTCTAATTCTTCCTTTGTCCAATCTCCCGACCAAGGTCGCTAAGAATTAGAATTACTTATAGTTCCCACAATCTCTATATGGCTCTCCATTTATTCCTCCATAACCGATATGCCAAAAATCAACACAATACGGTTATGTGTACTACACATGTACACTGCCACTTAAATGTCCACTGACTCATTTTCTCTACATCCACCAAATCCATTGGTCAATCCACAAAATATAGCTGGAGAGTGGCTCTAACACATACTCGTAACAATCTAAAATCACAGTCTGATTGTTACATAATCAATTTTCCACTCATTACAGCAAAGTCGCAACAATGACAATCATCTCTAGTTGCTTTCATGGGAATTTTAGCGGCATAATGCTTAGATGCATGTTGCCTTAATATGATATCCAGCACTCTCAGAGCCTCTTGGGAGTTTTCAGACTCCTGGCCTTATCAACATTTCCAAAACCGAGTACTTAAATAAGCTGCTCAAGAACTAGGGCCAAACTCCTGCACACAATGGGAATAAGAGACCAAAGTCTCAATATATAGCCCTCTCAGGAATAACATCTTCCTATCTCAAAAGAAATAAGGCCGAAACATCCGAGTTCCCAACTCGTAACTTGACGCTAAAACTACTGATAAGCGTCAAAGCACAACCGAATAGGTATAACCCACATACCTATTACGTACGCAGGGATAACGTCCTAAGAGGTCGATGTACTCGAGACATAGCCTAAAAGATACAACTCGATACCTGGAATGTACTTTACATACTTAATAATGACATTAGCACCAAAGTGCATACGATGGCTACCCGCTGCAGTCGGACCATCAGTCGATGGTACTAAGCATTACTAAGCATATAAAATAACTGAATAGAATAGTACTCTAACGAGTACATAACAAGACACCAAAGAATCAAAATCACTCACTTAATGAACACACTAGCTTCGAAGTATATGATGGAAATCCGCCACGTCGGACCCTCACTCAAAGAATGCTAGGCGTCATCAAGTAGAAAAGGCAACATGACACAAGAAAACGATAGGACCTAATGCTCTTATACCAAACTGACAGGACCCGAACCAGATTTCATCCTGAAACCTGGATAAGGCCCTGCGGGGACCACCTTAAGACTAACTCTATCAATAAATCGATAAGTCAATCTTAAGATGGACAACCCTAAAACCTGCAACAACCAAAACACTTCTAAATTTCAGTTCCAACCTCAACACCTGGAGCCATCTACTCCCCAAATCACAACAACCGCCACAAATAAACACAAAATCTAATTCAACTGGCTCACAGGTAATCAGAGCAATCTAACAAAATGAACTGGAATTACAAATGGAAAAATAACAAGAAATAGAATAATAAGGGATCACAGATCCCACCTAGCGGAAGCAACAGTGATAATGACTATGCCTCGACTCCGAGTACTCTTGACCTCTGATCACTACTCTGCACACTGGGCGATTTTAAAACGAAGGGCCCAGGGGAAAGTAAATTAAAAACGTTAGATTGAGTGGATAAAAATAAAACAATTTAATATAATACTTTAATTGAAAGTATCATATTACTTTCCCAATATTTTAGTAATAAAAACCACAATGCATGCATTTTAATAAAACATCCCACGTTTTAAGAAAATCGTATTTAAAAATCAGCCCCACTGATATATCAAATAAACAAATAATAATTTTGTTTATATATGTATTTCAAAACGAAATATTTTTGAAAATCAAATAATAATATTTCACGACCAATCCCATTGGTCATATAAAATCTCAGCCCCACTGGTTCAGAAATTTATTAAAATCAAAAATCTCATAGAGAAAATATTCACGAAAACCTCATAATATAAAAATCATGACCAATCCCATTGGTCATATAATAGAATAGGGGAACGTTATTACCACCATTTAACAGTAGCCTCTCAGGGCTAAGAGTCGAGCCTCCAAGACTCTCTCTATAGCGTCTCACGCTATGCCCATACTCGTCGACCACCGAGCGTGAACCTGACCTATGTGGTCAAGTCGTCACCTCGCGTGGGCTCAGGCGACTATGCTAGCTAGCATCAATAAACATATATCCTGACCCTGATATGGTGAAAATCCGAGAACAAAACCGAAATCACGCTTCCCCTTATATATCATAAATCCGTACGGTCCCCGACCGCACATCTGAGGCTTATATTATTCATACATACATAACAGCCTCACAATATATTCATATATATCCGACATATCCAATATGCCGTAAAATAATATCGAAAACGATATATATAACATCGACATGTCTCACATGTCGTAAAATCACAAATACAAAAAGATAAAATCCCCGGAGATCTCATTTCCGGCCTTTACATTTTAAATACACATAAACTTATTCAACATAATCAAGTTATGATCAATTAAAACATACTATTTCCGGAAACCTCGTTTCCGGATAAAATCACGTACTACTAAAATAGTAGTAAAAACATAACCCCAAAACAATATATTTCTTTAAATATCATTTCATTTTAATTATATAAATTCTCATGCTTCTCCATTTATTTATTAAAAACAAATTGCATCTCATTAAAATATTTATGCATGCATTTATTTATTACTTAAAATAAGAATCCACTCACAGTACGGCCGAGCGCGCCGCTAATCCGATCTCTCGTCCCGTCGAATAATCTCTCGACCTGTAATAGGGACGTAATTATAAATATTTCAAACTTCGGAATTAAATTATAAAAAGTTAAATCTACGGACGTCCTCACTCATCCGAATAACCCCATTTAAATTATCGTTATCGGTATTGAAGTTACGTATCAAATACCGAAACCATTTACATCTCAAAATTACTCAGGACACCCATCCCGAGTCCGATCAATCCCTTTTTTGATTATTTCGTCGTAAAACCAATTTAATTAGCTTTTACTCTTTTTACGGTAAGTCAACAGTAATAATCCAAGGTCAAACAGTAATTCTGAAAGTCAAACAGTAAATGGTTAAAATTCAATTACTATTTACCAGTTACTTTTACTGTTTATATTTTACTGTACTGTTTACTATTTACTGTTTTACCGTTTACTATTCACCTTTTACCATTTTACTTTTCACCCATTTACCCGTTACTGTTCATCTTCTTCTTCACGCCGTCGGCAACAGTAGCGCCGCTGCCACCGCCGCCGGAACAGCAGTGCCGCCGCCGGCAACGCCGCCACAGGTGGCAAAACCACCTCCAATCGATCCCAAATTCATCCAACACCATCGCCACCACCTCGGGGACTCGTCCCCGCCGCCAAAAACAGCCCCAGCAGCCGCAAACGGCGACCGATACGGCGGCCCAGAAATCCCAATTTCCAATTCCTCCAAAAACCAACGAAATCAACACCAAATTATACTAATTCCACTCCTTTCAACCTCCTAAACACGAATTTAACCTCAAAATTCATCAAAAACATCAAAATCACAACCTCCACTTATTTGACCAAAAACCCTAAAAATTTCAATTTCTCAATTCTCCTTACCTGGATCTATTTGGATCGATTCCTTTGGTGGGATTACTACACGAGTCAAGGTCTCCATTTCCCCCCTAAAATCGGGCCAAGTAGTGGCCGGAGGAGGGAGAACCAGCCCGACTGGGCTTGAAGTTCTTGTGCTGGAATCGGCTGAATGGCGGCGATTCATGCCACACCGCTGCCACAGACAGGAAGAGGAGAAGGAGACGGTCCGAACGGGACCGGTGCGCCGGCCCAGTTCGGCCGGACAGCGAAACTCGGCCGGAGGTCGGGCCGAGTCGGGGGAGAGGAGAGAGAAAGAGAAGAAGAGAAGAAAAAGAAAGAAAGGAAAAAGAAAAGGAAAAAGGAAAGTTTCCCGTTCGGGAAATTTTTCATTTCCCGCTTAAATAGTCGTCCAAAAATCGGACTATTTCCGATTTTACATCGTAACTTTTTCGTACGAACTCCAAATTGAGCATGCTACGTGTCCACGAACTCGTCTCAACGTCTACTACCTCGTCAAGAAATAAAATCTTCGGTCGAGTCAACTTATTTAAAAGTCAACTTTTTGAACTTTCGATTCGTAAAAACAAGTACCGGAACGTAAAAGTAAAACATAAAACAGTCAAAAAAATAACTCAAGATTCGGGCCGTATCAAGGCATTTCTATGATATGTTTTGAGTGTGGTTGCTTTGGCCATTCTAAGGAAAAATGTACTTCTGTTAAGCCAGCTAAGAGCGATGAAGCTCAGAATGATGTTAGCTCAAATGTTGATGATGTTTCTGTGCCTAATACTGGTGTTACTCATAATTCTAAGTCTCATGAGATGGACTCTTCTGATCATAATGACATTCTAAATGAAGATATGAGCCCATGGATGCTGATGAGTTACAAAAATAGGAAGAAAAAAAATGGGAGTCTAATTGATAATAAGAAGAGTGGGACAACTGGTTCTAGATTTGCTATTTTGCAGGATGAAAATGTGATTGACAACTCTGCTTCTGAGCAAGTTATGAATGGCAGCCCTGTCAAGAGTGCTCCCTCAATTGTCAAATTATGGCAAAGCTTTCAGAATAAGAAATCAATGGCTCAAGGATCAGGCATCTCAAAGAACAATTATGGTTTCAATGCTCCTTTGAAGACTACTTCTATTCCTATGCAGAATGCTTCTACATATGGTATCTCTCCCACTAAAGCTTCTAATCCTTTTAGAAAACAATCTGGTGCAATGAAGTTTGATGCTAGTTCTCAAATTCCAATGAAAGACTTATCTAATTTGGAAAGTATTTCAAATTCTCAATCGCAAAGGAAAGTTAAGGATGTGAGCAATTCTACACCAATGCATACTTCTCAGGTTTCCAAAAAGTTTTCTTTTGAAAATGTGAGAAATGTTGTTTCAAGTGATGGAACGAAACTTGTGACTGGTAGTAAAATACCGATTTCCCTGTTGAGATCGAATTCGATCCTCATAGATTTCTCGAGATATTTTCTTACGAAGTTTTGTTATAGCATCTATAACTGCCTCCGGTTTAGGTGGACAGCCCGGCAAATAGACATCCACAGGAATTAGCTTATCAACTCCCCGAACAGTACTATAAGAATCGGTACTGAACATCCCTCCTGTAATTGTACATGCTCCCATAGCAATAACATATTTTGGTTCAGGCATTTGCTCATACAATCAAAATAAATACAATTATCCCCAAAAACAAAATGTTTGTTATGCTTAATATTTTAAGTTTGATCTGTATCTACCTTAATTCTGCTCTTTATTCCAGTAGTTTTTTCGTCGCCAAATTGCCCGAAGCTATGGATTAACTTCTGCAATGCTAAGAAAGTTGATGATTCTGCAAATATTGTAGAGGCTATTTTCATTGAGAATAGCATGATTACTGGTGATAATGATCTGCCTTCCACTAGTGGTGAAGGCATGATTGATGCTTAATTTGGGTTTCTCCCTCTCCTTCCCTGGTTTTTTCCAATGTTTAAAGTCCTTTTCTGGAATGTAAGAGGTGCAGGAAGTGGGAACTTTAGGTCTGCTATTGGAGAACTAGTTAAAATGAATTCTATTGATATGTTAGCCATTTGTGAGCCTCAAGTTCAGTTTCATAAAGCTAGTGCTACTTTGCACAGACTTGGATTGTCTGTTGTTAAAATTGTTGAAGCTAATGGTTTTTCTGGTGGTCTATGGCTTCTCTGGAATAAAGCTAAAGCTCAGGTGGACTTTATTGATTATAGTTCCCAATCTATTTCAGTCAAAATCTCTATTCCTGGTAAACCTTCTTGGATGCTCTCTATTGTTTATGTCAGCCCAACTCACTCCACTCGAGCTGGGTTGTGGTCCTATTTTGATGATCTCATTGCTAGGGTGAATTTACCTTGGAGTCTTATTGGAGATTTCAATGAATTGGTTTCTCATGCTGACAAAAACTGTGGTCCTTTTACTGGAAGATTTGGTGGTCTGAGGGATTGGATTAACAAAAATGCAATGGTGGATATGGGTTTTATTGGCTCTTGCTTTACTTGGAGCAATAACAAAATCAAAGAGAGATTGGATAGAGGTTTTTGCACTGTTTCTTGGAGGGAAATTTTTACTGATGCTTTCATTCAACATTTACCTAGAACCAGATCTGATCACTGTCCTATTTTGATGCAGTTATATTCTAATAATTTTATTAATAGGTCTGCTACTCCTTTCAGATTTCATTGATACTACTTGGGAATCTTTACGTGGTAATTTCAATTCCAAAGTGCAGCAGCTAGCTAGGGCTCTTGCTCATTGGAACAAAAATGTTTTTGGCCATTTATTTCATAAGAAGAGAAGACCTCTGGCTAGGATTGGTGGCATCCAGAAAGCTAGGGTTAGAGCTGATAATCATTTTCTGATCAATTTGGAAGCTGAGCTGATCCAAGATTATGAAAATATTTGGGATCAAGAGAATATGTTTTGGAGGCAAAAATCAAGAGATAATTGGATTCAAAATGGGGATAGAAACACCAAATTCTTTCATCTAACCACTCTTGTGAGAAGAAGAAGAAATAAGATTGAAGGTCTCTTTGACTCTAATGATATCTGGTGCACTGAAACATCCTCAATGAAGAAAATTGCTGTAAGTTTCTTCACTGATCTTTTCTCTCAACTTGAGTTTGAAGATATTAGAATTACTATTCCTTGGTTTTTCCCTAGCATTGATCAGAATGTTTTGAGCAATATTTGCAAACCTGTCTCTCTCCTTGAGGTAAAAGATTCTCTTTTTGCTATTGGTGGGCTAAAGGCCCCTGGTCATGATGGGTTTTCTGCTTTATTTTTCCAGCATCATTGGAATTCTTATTCTTATGAAATTTTTAGCACTGTTCATAATGCTTTTGTTTCCAGCTCTATTCCTGAGGGTCTAAATCATACCATTATTGCTCTTATTCCTGAGATAGATGGTCCTCAGCATATGGTTAATTTTAGACCTATTAGCTTGTGCACTACCATTTATAAAGTGATTTCTAAGATCATTGTGGCAAGAATTAGGCCTCTTATGCAGGAGCTCAGTAGTCCTAATCAGGTTAGTTATGTTCCTGGCAGAACCATTTATGATAATGTTATGATTGCTCAAGAGATGCTTTTCAAGTTTAAAAAATCCAGTGGCAAGTTGGGATTTTTTGCTTGGAAAATCGATCTCTCTAAAGCTTATGATAGATTGAGCTGGATTTTCATTGAGAGTGTTCTATATGAAGCTCATTTCCCTCAACCTTTAGTTAAACTGATAATGCATTGCATCAGTTCCACAAGTTTTCAGATCAGTTTTAATGGTGAGCTAACTGATTCTTTCAAAGCTAAAAGGGGCATCAGACAAGGGGACCCTCTCTCCCCCTATATTTTTGTGCTCTGCATGGAAAAGTTTTCCCATCTCATTCAGTATGTTGTCGACTATGGTCATTGGAAACTTGTTAAAGCTTCTCAATCTGGTCCAAAAATTTCTCATTTGTTCTTTGCTGATGATCTCATTTTATTTGCTGAAGCTTCTCCTCAACAGGCTTTTATCTTTAAAAAGTGTCTTGACACTTTCTGTTCTTTATTTGGTCAGACTGTTAGCTATGAGAAATCTCTGATATTCTGGTCTCCTAATACTTGCAAAAGTATGGCTTCCAGAATCAGCAATACTTGTGGTTCTCCCCTTACTAATGACCTTGGGAAGTATCTAGGCATGCCTCTTATTCATTGCAGGGTTAATAAGCACACCTATGATGCTATCTTTGATAAAGTTCATACCAGGTTATCAAGTTGGAAGAGTAAAATCCTTAATATGGCAGGTAGATTAACTCTTGTTCAATATGTTACTTCTTCTATTCCCATTTATGCAATGCAGACTGCTAAATTCCTTGTGAGTCTCTGTGATAAGTTGGATAAATTAAATAGAGATTTTATTTGGGGTGAGGTTAATGATAAGAAGAAAGTCCACCTGGTCAATTGGGATACTGTTTGTTAGCCTAAACAGCTTAGTGGTTTAGGAATCAAGAAAACAAGAGATATGAACCGGGCTTTACTTGCAAAAGTTGGTTGGAGACTTTTTCAAAATGACCAAGGGCTTTGGGCTAATATGTTCATTGCTAAATATATGAAGAATGGTAGCATCTTTGATCTTCAATACAAGCCTCCTTCTGATTGTTCTCATATTTGGAGAGGCATCATGTTTGGTGCTGAGCTGATTAATGAAAATTTGAAATGGAGAATTGGTAATGGCATCTCTGTGAAGTTCTGGTTTGATAAATGGTGTAGTCCTCAAGCTTTGCTTAACTTTGCTTTGCCCTCTGCTTCTATTGATAGAAATGTCTGTGTCAGTGATTTTTGGAATGAAGATGGTTGGAATGTTGATATTTTGAATTCTGTTCTCCCTACTAATATTGTGAACCTGATCATCAATGTGCCAACTGGTTTCAACAACTGTGGGCCTGACACTAGGATTTGGGGTGCTACTTCTAATGGTTGCTTCTCTGTCAAGTCAGCTTATAATTCTCGTTTTGACCTTTCTGGTCCTAATATTGCTTGGAAAGTTGTGTGGAAGCATGATGTTCCTCCCAAGCTGAAGACTTTTCTTTGGACTTTACTCCATAGAAAATTGCTCACTAATGTGCAGAGGGTGGCTATAGGCTTTTCTATTGATGCTTCTTGTCCTATTTGTCATGCTGGAGATGAAACTCTTCTGCATCTCTTCAGAGACTGTCCTAGAGCTATGATCATTTGGAGAGTTTTCAATTTGCCTAGTATCATCTCTAACTCTTTTACCCTTGATTGGAATGGTTGGATTAATGCTCAGTTACACTGTCATTATGTGATTGGTGATGATATTAAATGGTGCAGTTTGTTTATATTCACTTGTTGGTTTATCTGGAAGTGGAGAAACAATGAGGTTTTTGATACCAGTTTCACTTTGCCTGCTTGCTTTAATAAGCTAATCTGGGACTATGTGGTTGAATGGAAAAAAGCAAGGATTGAAGAAAACTATGGCCAAAGTGAGGCTTAATTTCTTATTGAATGAATGCTGTGTAAACAGCTATATATACACACATATACAATGTTCTACGTACACTAGGGTACAAAGTATATTTACAAAGCTAGCCTTTAGTCTTCTATATCACAACAACTTCTAGCAGTATAAGGAAACTGCTATCTACTCTCAATCTCAGTAATTCTAGGATGATTCTTTCCTTCAACACTCCCCCTCAAGCTAGTGTGTATATTAATCACACCTAGCTTGTCAAGGAGAATCTCAAACTGGACTGAGCTTAAAGGCTTTGTAAACAGATCGGCAGGTTGTTCCTTAGTACTGACATGAGCAGGTTTGATCATCCCACGCAGCATCTTCTCTCTTACAACATGACAATCTATTTCAATGTGCTTTGTCCTCTCATGAAATACTGGATTATTTGCTATATGGATAGCAGCTTGATTGTCACAAAACAGCTTTGTGGGTCGTACCTGTTCGACATTTAGCTCCTTCAACATATTTCGGAGCCATGTAACTTCACAGCATGTGGATGCCATGGATCTGTACTCGGCTTCTGCGCTAGAACGTGAAACTGTGCTTTGCTTCTTCGTTCTCCACGATATTGGTGCTTGTCCAAACATAACAAAGTAACCTGTTATGGACCTTCTTGTATCCTTGCAGCGTGCCCAGTCGGCATCACAAAAAGCTGTCAACTCGAGTTTCCCTGTAGATGGTAGAAGAATGCCTTGGCCTGGTGTGTTCTTCACATACTTCAACACATGATAAGCTGCATCAAGGTGAGGTTGTCGTGGCTTGTCCATAAACTGGGTCAAGATATGCACAGCATAGGTCAAGTCTGGTCTAGTAATTGTTAGATATATCATTCTTCCAACAAGTCTCCTGTAAAGTGATGGATCGGACAACAACTCTCCCCCTGCTTGCGTGAGTGCCAAGTTCTGGTCAACTGGGAATCTAGACGGTTTAACACCAAGGAATCCAACATCTTCAAGTATCTCTAATGCATATTTCCTTTGTGAGAGAGTTATACCTTGTCTTGATCGTGCTACTTCAATTCCCAAGAAATATTTCAAGTTGCCAAGGTCCTTGAGTTTGAACTGTCGAGAGAGTGAAGCCTTAATAGAAGTGATCTCTTCAAGGCTGTTGCCAGTTAATATAACATCATCCACATAGATCAAAAGGACTGTAATCTTGCCTTTTTGGTTTCGGACGAACAATGAATAGTCTGACCAGCATTGCTTGAATCCTGCTGCCTTAAGTGCCAGAGACAGCTTGATAAACCACTGTCTTGATGCTTGTTTGAGGCCATATAAACTTTTATGTAACCGACAAACTCTATTCTCCCCCTTTCGACCGAAACCAGGAGGAAGTTTCATGTAGACTTCTTCATCAAGGTCTCCATACAAGAAGGCATTATTGACATCAAGTTGATGAATATGCCAATGTCGGATAGCAGCAAGACTAAGAAGGAGACGTACTGCGGTGAGTTTGGCAACAGGGGCAAATGTCTCTCGATAATCAATGCCTTCAACCTGCCTATATCCCTTGGCGACAAGTCTCGCTTTGTAGCGTTCAACGGAACCATCAGGATTGAGTTTGATTTTGTAAACCCACTTACAACCGATAGGCCGTTTGTGTGGAGGAAGGGAAACAAGACTCCAAGTACGGTTCTGTTGAAGAGCATCAACCTCCTTTCTCATGGCATCCCGCCACACCTGATGTTTCACAGCCTGTTCATAAGTAGAAGGCTCCTTGTGGAGGGTGAGATTAATGGTGAAGGCTTTGTGAGAGGGAGATAATCGATTATAAGAAAGGACTTGGGAAATAGAGTGAGAGGTACCTGAACTCGTAGAAGATGCCGGTAGGTCACGAGAAGGAAGAGCTGCCTCAACATGGTAGTCATGCAGAAAGTCCGGAGTTTTTGTTGGACGAGAAGACCTGCGGGGTAGAGGATTAGACTGAGGTACAGAAGGAGGGACATGCAGAGGTGATGAGGGTGGAGGAGCGGAAGCTGTTTGTGTAGGTAAGGGTTGAGAAGGTGGAGGTGTTTCCCTAACTTCTGTGCAAGATGGAATTGATGTATTCTCTTCTAAACCCCTTGCCGATATCAGGGCACCCGGAGGCTCGGCAGATGGTGTTTGATCACTGTCAGTATCACTATCACTACCCAACATATCAGGGCTAGGAGGTTGACTAAGGGCCGGACTCGAGAGAGATGAGGCAACTGGTCTGTATGGCAGAGAGGAAGTATGATCGGCATAAGGAAATTGATTTTCAGAAAAAGTAACGTCCCGGGAGACAATAATACGTTCTTGATCGAGATCAAGAAGTTTATAACCCTTTTGACCACTTGGATAACCTAGAAAAATGCAACGAGTAGCCCTAGCATCAAATTTGGTAGGTTTAAGAGGATGAGTGGACGCAAAACAAAGGCAACCAAAAACTTTTAAGTTATCATATTTTGGTTTTGTGTTGAAAAGTTTTTCAAAAGGGGTAGAACCTTTGAGTAAGGGTGTGGGAGTACGGTTGATCAAATAACACGATGTGAGAATTGCATCTCCCCAAAAAGGTTTAGGAAGATGCGCTTGAAATAACAGAGCCCTAGCCATATTTAGTAAATGTCGATGCTTACGTTCAGCAACACCATTTTGTTGGGATGTGTTGACGCAGCTAGTTTGATGTACAATGCCCTTGGAAGAATAAAAATCTTTGAGAATGAATTCAGGGCCATTGTCACTACGCACAATTTTGACTGTTGTATCAAACTGGTTTTCGACAAGATGGATAAAATTGATCAAGAACTGACGGGCTTCTGATTTATAAAGCATCAAATAAACCCATGTGCATCGAGTAAAATCATCAACAATAGTTAAAAAATACTTTGCTCCAGAAATTGAAGGTTCATGATAACCTCCCCAAATGTCTACATGAATCAAATCAAAAGCTTTGTGACTAGAAATTGAACTCAAAGGAAAAACTTTTCTGGTTTGTTTAGCTAAAGGACAAATGGAACAACTACTTGCATCGCAAGTTTTATTTGCTAGGAAGGGAAATAAAGGAAAGACTCGGGTAGAAGGATGACCAAGGCGTTGGTGCCATATTGAAGACTGCCTACTGACTGAAAGTGCATTGCATTTGGTCTGATGAGCTTCGTCGAGGCAGTATAATCCTTCCTTCTCAATTCCCGTCCCAATCATCTCCCCCGAGCGAAGGTCCTGTATAAAACAAAGCTCTCTGAGAAATATAGTCACACAAAATGAATCATGTGCAAGCTTGATGATGGAGATTAAGTTAAGATAGAATATGGGAACACAAAGGACATTGTGTATTATGAATTTAGAAGAAAAGGCAACTGTTCCAATATGAGAGACTGGAGCTTTAGTCCCATTAGGTAGCTTAACAAATCGATTATGTGTGGGATATTTATTTGTAAGGAGGTTTGAATCACAAACGATATGATCAGTGGCTCCGCTGTCTAATATCCAAACACTATTGTTGGTCGAAAGTTGGAAAGCTTTACCTGACAGATTATCAAGGGAAGAGTTGTTACCGACGTTGTTCACTGCTGAGTCTGTGTGTTGGCTCAAGGCTCTAACAATTTTCCCGCACACTTCTTTGGATAGAGGAAAGCTGATGTCGGATGCAGTTAAGTCGCTGCAATCAACATGGTTGCTTCGACTTTTCTTATCCTCGTCCCTCTTCCTCTTGTGGCAATCCTCAATGACATGACCTCTCCATTTGCAATATGTGCACTTGAGATGTTGACGACAATGTTCGGTTTGGTGTCTCTTGCCACAAGTTTCACATCTCACTTCACGCTTACTGGAACGAGTATCACGTGCAGAGTATTCCTTTTCATCTCGGTAGTTTTGTTTAATTGAGAAAGCTGCTCCCTCCACCTGAGAAGTCTGCTTACTATTGTTCGAAGCAGCTGCTTGTTTCTCATGTCGTAAAGCCATAGAATAGGCTTTGTTGACAGTCGGCAATGGGTCGATCGCGACTATATTGCTACGAAGGATATCATAGCTGTCATTCAATCCCATGAGAAACTTCATGGTTTTCTGATTTTGCATGTACTGTGTTAGTTCACATGCGCAAGGTGAAAGGTTGCAAAGAGCATCTCTGTCGTCCCATAAAGCTTTCAACCTTGTGTAGAACCCTGTTACAGATTCTGTACCTTGAAGACAATCATGAATGGCATGTTCTATGTTGAACAGTTGGACGGTGTTTGTCTGTAAGAACCTCTCAGATAACTCAACCCATACTGCTCTTGAGGTCTTGCAGTGTCGGACACTACTGGCAATAGGTTTGGACATCGCTGCAATAAGCCATGTTTTCACAAGGGTGTCACAGCGTTCCCACTGCTGCAGTTCCTCTTCATTGATCTCAGGTTTGATTTGAGTCCCAAGAACAAAACCTAACTTGTTTTTGACCTTTAGAGCATCTTTCATGGATTCTGACCAGTCGGTGAAGTTGTCCTCCATTAGGGCCTGTGTAACAAGGACAGCCCCTGGTTGATCCGAGTGGTGCAGATGAAGAGGGTGATTGGAGTTGTCCCATGGATTCCGTGCGGTCGAGTCAGAACTGCCATTAGGCTTGACGTCTGCGCCGGTCATGTTGGGATTGAAGGTTTAGATCTTGTGGGGAATGGTGGTGTTTAGGATCGGTGGTGCTCTGATACCATGAAGAAAACTATGGCCAAAGTGAGGCTTAATTTCTTATTGAATGAATGCTGTGTAAACAGCTATATATACACACATATACAATGTTCTACGTACACTAGGGTACAAAGTATATTTACAAAGCTAGCCTTTAGTCTTCTATATCACAACAACTTCTAGCAGTATAAGGAAACTGCTATCTACTCTCAATCTCAGTAATTCTAGGATGATTCTTTCCTTCAACAAGGATTAAACCCAATTGTCTTAACAGTTTTACTGATCTCATGCTTTCATGGAAAAAACCTCCTGTGAACTTTTAAAAGTTGAACATTGATGGTTCTAGAGGCTCTCTTTCTGAGAATATTGGTGTTGGGGGAATTATCAGAGATCACAATGGAGCCTGGATCAAAGGATTTCAGATTAACTTGGGTATTGGTGAGATCCTGGATGCTGAGGCCTGGGGTCTTTTCTATGGTCTGAAACTTGCTTCAAGTCTGGATATTGTGAATCTTGAGATTGAGTCTGATTCTTCTGTGCTTGTGCAGCTCATGCAAAGTTCTACTCTTTCCCTTCACCCTCTTGGCTCTCTTTTAGATGGCTGCAAGAATCTTATGGCTAGAATGACAGATGTGAAGCTCTCCCATATCTTCAGAGAATGCAACATGTCAGCTAATTCCTTGGCTAAATCCAGTATTATGCATGAGCTTGGTTTGATAAACTTTGACAATCGGCCTGTGCATGCTGCTACTGCTTTCCTAGATGATCTATGTGCTGTAACAAGAGCTAGGAGAATGAGTTCCTGCTCTAACTCTTAGTTTTCTCTTTTGTTTTTCTTGTTTGGGCTTTTTAAACCCCGTTTGTAACCAAGAAAAAAAAAATTAAAAACCCTAATTGCCCCCCCGGCCGCCGCCGCAGCCTCGCTAGGCCTGCCCCAAGGCGTCAGACGCCGCCAGCCCAACTTCGGCAGATTTCTCGGACCAGCGCCAACGACGCCTGCACCAGCGCCAACGATGCCTGCACCAGCGCTTCCCATACCACCGCCGTCGACGGAAGCTAGGCCTGCCCAGACATCGCCGCACCGCTAGCCTCGCCATCGACACTTCTCCGATCGGCGTCTCCTCCTCCGATCGCCACGACGCTAGCCTTTCCTCGTCTGCCCCGATCCTCCTCCGATCTCTACGCCGCCGTTCATAACTTCCTCGACCCGACCCGGTTCCTACTAGATCCGACCCGCGAAACAGGAAACGGATATTTACCATTTCTGTTAAATTAAGGGTAGTTTTCAAAACTTACCGTAGTGAAACAAAATTACCATTTTCACTATTAAAAAAAAATTATATATATATATATGATTTTTTTTTTACTATTTAATGAAATTAATTATAAATGTCAAATATGATTGTCTATTTGATATTTTTACTGCCTACGTAAATGCATATATATATATATATATATATATATATTTGTGGTAAATTAAGCATTAAATTTTATATAGGCAATATTTGTCATTTAGATGTTATTTTGTAGTTAATGTGACATAATTCTTATATACGAATATTATATGCTACATTTTTTTAATTAATTATCAAGCATGCTATATGTATTTTGTTAAATATTGAATTATTTCGCATATTATATGTCAAGTATAATGCTATGATAAAGAAACTTCACAAAGCATGTGATAAAGTATTTTCACAAAACATGTGATAAAGTATTTTCACAAAGCATCAAAAATGTGTGACCACTAGGAATTATGGTCTCAAAATCCAATTCACATTCTTGGAAATTAATTATTGTGGATGTTTTATGACTACATAATTAATATATCATTCACTCTTGTATATGTAGATGGCTGATCCAACTCGACCTGAATTTGAAATACTGGACTCAGAAGGAATTGAGTACCACCGTTGGGTTTCGGATGTGGGAAACTGCCTTTATTGGAAATGACTATACTTCCACCACCCTCCACTGACCCTAAGGACGAAGAACCGTTTGCGAAAGTCAAAGCAAACGCCCTAAGGTTTTTGAGGTGACATATTGACGATGTCTTACGCTGGGAGTAACTTCAGTTAAAAACACCCAAAGAACTGTGGGATGCCCTAAAGGGATGGGAATATTCATGACACTTTACTCCCAGAACTGAATGCTCAGTGGAATGAAATCTGTTTGCTTGACTACAAAAGGGTTAATGAATTCAACAAAGAAATGTTGCGCCTTAAAGCACGCCTTAATTTATGTGGCAAGGAACTCACAAAAGATGATATGATCCAAAAGACTCTTTCCATTTTTCCTACTTCAGCACTTATACTAACGAACCAATATAAGCTGGAGTATGACAAGAAAAATATCACAATATTCAACAAATTGATCAACATACTGCAAGTGGCTGAGCGGCATGATCAAGTTCTTTTGAACAGTAATATTAGGCCTGTTGGGACAAAGAAAATTCTTGAGGTTAACAATGGCAAAATAAAAGGTGGAAAGTACCCCAAAGAAAAGGGGGTTGGACGTGCTGAGCCCTACCCACGTGGTATGGCACATATGGGCCATGGGATAGGCCTTGGAGGCCCTCCTAATGTATGGCACAGAGAAAGTGGTGCTAAGACCAAGATGTAAAAAACACCCAAGTACCCTCCAGTTAAAAGGGAGAGAGTTGGAAATGAACCTTGTTATAGGTGTGGAGCTACTGAGCATTGGTATAAGAACTGTCAAGCAAGTAATAAAGTAGCAGCCAATTACAAGAGGTATAGGGAGTCTAAAGAACAAGAGGCTCACTATATGGAAGATGGAGGCGATGACACTGATATCAACCTCACAATTGTATACTTCAATGGCAAAATGAACCCTGCCCAGTCTATGGATGTTCCGGACTTTGATGATTGATATGCTTTATTTTTTCAAGAATGCTATAAAGGCGGCATGCCGTATTTTAATTAGACTAATGCTTCAGTCTTAAAGTTTATTTGAATAATGGTTTGTTGAATTGGATTTTGATGCCCAGGACTTTGATTTCATTACCGTTGGCTTATTAATAAATTTCGGATTTTATTCTAAAGCATTGAATATTATTCGATTTTATTCCCTATATACACATGGTTCGAAAATAGCACTACTACGATGTAAATTAATACATCTAGCAATTACAATGTGAAGTAATACTCTACAGAATATGAGATATATTTTCGATTTAATTCCTTATAACACGTTCTGTGACCATGTTAGAGGGATCATCACAAGTAATAAAGGGGCGAGGAAATGCCTCCTTTTTTATGCCTAACGGGACAATGATAAAAGTCACAAACACTCTATATGCACCTAGAGGCAATCGAACCTTGTCAAGTTTTAAAGATATCCGTGCCAACGGTTATCATTTGCAAACTTACTGTGAGAATGTAATTAAATATTTGTATATCACTTCTTATGAATGTGGAAGGAATCGCATTCTAGAAAAACTAATGCATCAAGATAATGGATTATATCTTACTACCATCCGGATTATTGAACGTTATGCTGTCACCAACAAAAATTTGGGACACTGACGCATACATGCTTTGGCATGACAGACTAGGACATTCTGGTCGCGACATGATGGTTCGTGTTTTAAAGAACTCACACGAACATCCATTCTTCCGAGGAAGAAATAAAATGGGAAAAAATCCGACACAATGCAAAGTGCGAGTCGTAGGTTATTTCAACACAACCATTACATTTTGAAGCACCAAGTGTACTATGCTCATCTGCCTCATTGACTATTTCAAAGGCACATCAGTCGTTTTGCAAAGCCTGCTCTTTAGCAAAAATAGGATCAAGACCTTCCTATGCTAAAGATATGAAACAAAATAATTCATTCTTACAAAGGATACAAGGTGATATATGTGGACTTATCCATCCAGAATGCGGGTCATTCAAGTACTTTATGGTTCTTGTGGATGCTTCGACACACTGGTCACATGTCGCATTATTGTCCACAAGAAATCATGCATTTGCAAAACTCCTAGCACAGATTATACGTTTAAGGGCTCACCACCCTGATCACCTTATCAAGTCTATAAGGCTTGATAACGCTGGAGAGTTCACATCAAAAGTATTTAATGATTATTGCATGTCAATTGGGATCGATGTAGAGCATCCTGTACCACATGTACCTACACAAAATGGTCTCGCAAAGGCTACCATCAAAAGGCTACAGATGGTGGCTAGGGCACTGGTTATGCGTACCAACATGCCCATATCTGCTTGGGGTTATGCAATATTGCGCTTTACTTATTCGTTTCAGGCCCACTGTTAGCCAACCATTTTATGCGTACCAGTTGTTCACTGGATATGAGCATGATATTTCAAACTTATACATATTTGGTTGCGTAGTATATGTGCCTATTGCGCCCCCCACGGCGCACTAAAATGGGTCCTCAGAGACGATTGAGTATTTATGTTGGATACAAATCTCCAACCATTATCTGCTATTTGGAACCTTTGACAGGCGATCTTTTTACCGCTAGATTTGCGGATTGTCACTTTGATGAGACAGTCTTCCCGTCATTAGGGGGAGATAAGAAAAAAGATTTTCTAAGAAAACGACATGAATTGTCGTGGTCTGTCTCCACTCAGTCTCATTTTGATCCCCGCACTTCACAATGTGAAAGTGAAGTGAAAAGAATAATCAATCTTCAGAACGTAGCAGATTCGATGCCTAATGTGTTTTCTGATATTTCTAAAGTGACGAGATCACATATACCAGCTGCAAATGTGTCTGCAAGGTTAGAAGTCCCCAAAAAGGGGCGCAATGCCGCAGATAGAGGCATTGCTACCATACTTAGTGGAGGTGTGGTTGAGGCCGTGGCTCCCCAAAGGAAGAGGGGAAGGCTACTTGGTTCGACTGACACTCACCCAAGAAAAAAGAGGGCGAGTAAGGCACAATCTGATCCATTAATCATCAATGTAGAGAATCTCTTCCATGAGATTGTCTCTGACTATAGTTATGTCCATGAATCAATACTGGAGGATGCTCCGATGTTTAAAATGATTCCAGAGAACAAAGAAATCTCAATGGATTATGAGGATGCATACGAGTTGATGGAAAAATCTTCCATATACATTGATGATGTATTTGCATACACTGTTGCTAAAGAAATCATAGAGCATGATGACATCAAACCACGCTCTGTTGCATAATGTCTACAAAGAGCAGATTGGCCTCAATGGAAAGAAGCAATCTAGGCAGAACTAGATTCTCTGGCAAAGAGAAAGGTATTTGGTCCGGTAATGCTAACCCCACCAAGTGTAAAGCCTGTAGGACATAAATGGGTCTTTGTCAGAAAGCGTAATGAGAAAAATGAAGTCCTAAAGTACAAGGCTCGCCTTGTGGCACAAGGTTTCTCACAACGCCCTGGAGTTGACTATGAGGAGACATACTCTCCCGTAATGGACGTTATAACGTTCCGCTACTTAGTTAGCTTGGTAGTTTCCGAATGACAGGAAATGCAGCTCATGAATGTGGTTACAGCATATCTCTGTGGGAATCTTGATTTAGAGATATATATATATGAAAGTGCCTGATGGGCTTCCTTTGCCCAAGTCAAGTAACTCTAAACCACGGAGTGCGTTTGCAATCAGATTGAAACGCTCACTTTACGGATTGAAACAATCCGGGAGGATGTGGTATACCCGTCTAAGTAACTACTTGATTGGGAAGGGATATAAGAATGATGAACTATGCCCTTGCGTATTCATAAAGAAAACAAGTTCTGAATTTGCAAATGTAGTTGTATATGTCGATGATATGAACATAATAGGTACTCTTAATGAAATAAGAGAAACCGCGAGCTACTTGAAATCCGAGTTTGAGATGAAAGATCTTGGGAAAACTTAGTTTTTTCTAGGCCTTAAACTAGAACATCGAGCTTGTGGAATACTTATCCACCAGTATGCGTATGTCCAAAAGATGCTCATGCGATTTAACATGGACCAAGCGCATTATGTTAGCACTCTCATGATTGGTCGAAGTTTGGATATAAAGAAAGATCCATTTCGCCCAAAGGAAGCTGACGAAGAGCTATTAAGAGCTGAAATTCCCTACTTAAGTACAATAGGCGCATTATTGTATCTAGCTCAATGTACTCGACCAGATATTGCATTCTCAGTGATCTTGTTAACTAGATATAGCTCAGCGCCAATGCAACGTCATTGGAATGGTATTAAGAACATATTTTGATACCTAAAAGGAACCATTGACTTGGGTCTATTCTTTCCCTATACAAAGACAAGAGGGACCACAAATGGAAATGTGACCCCTAAAGGAAATGTCGATAGAGAAGGTACCACCCCTACACTGAAACTCCAAATAATGTATTAATTAGGTTTGCTGATGCTGGGTACCTCTTTGACCCACATAAATGTCGTTCTCAAACTAGTTATGTATTTACCATTGGGAACACGGCGATATCTTGGAGATTAACCAAGCAAAGTCTTGTGGCTACCTCCTCGAACCACTATGAGATTATTGCTCTATGTGAGGTGGTTCGTGAGTGCATATGGTTAAGGACTGTCATTACACATATCCGAGGGACTAGTGGTTTAAATACTACCACTGAAGAGCCTACTTGCATTTATGAAGACAATGCAGCTTGCATCGAACATATGAAGCTAGGTTATATCAAGGGTGATAACACAAAACACATATCGCCACAGTTTTTCTATAATCAGCAACAACAAGTTCTTCTCAAGATTCAAGTGAATCAAGGTATGAGGAGAATGTGGCAGATTTGTTTACCAAATCATTACCGAAAGCAATATTTGAGGAACATGTGAAAAACATAGGAATGCGAAAACTTTCAAAGCTTCCTTAATCGATGTAAGGATCAGGGGGAGATGTAGACTTCATGGGGAGTCTAATACACACATGTCATCCTTAAAGGGTAAAGGTGTGTTGTGCTCTTTTTCCCTTCAACCAAGTTTTATTTTGTCCCACTAAGTTTTGTTACTTGGCAATGTTTTTAATAAGGCAACAATTTATGCACCATTTCGTATTTGACTCGGCACAAGGGGGAGTGTTAAAGGAAAATAACATTTGTGTGCCTTCATCAAAGTAATGACGATAGTAAATTAGGTATGATCATAAATGTAATTATGTAATTGTTATTACCGTTGTAATCATCACCCTATATAAATGGGTTATCTAATGAAATGAGTAAACATATTACATTTCTCTATTACATTTCATTGATTTTATCTTTAATCTCTCGTATGATCTTTCTGATCAAATTCCAACAATTTTCTACTGATATATATATATATATATATATATATGTATATATATATTAGGTCGGATCTAGAGAGGACATCCTCAAAATGTCTAATAGTGCGGATTTTCATTTTTGACCCACTTTTCGATCGAATGTTCTCATCTCCACCATCTAGTATGTAAATAATATTGTGTAGATCATCTCTGCAAATTTCAGCTAATTTGGTAATCGTTAAGACCCTCAAACTCGAAAAACAAATGGACGAACTGAATTCTGTCAAACTTGAACCATTCATGTTTATAATAGAAAAACGTCATTTTGAGGGTCTTAACGATTGCCAAATTGGCTGAAATTTTGCAGAGATGATCTACACAATATTATCTAGATACTAGACTGTGGAGATAAGAAAATTTGATCGATAAATGGGTAAAAAATGAAAATCCGCACTATAAGGACATTTTGAGGACATCCTCTCTAGATCCTGCCTGATATATATATAATTGAAAAAGTAAGAAGCATATTGCAGGTATCTATATAAAGATTTTTAGAAATTAAATTACTATGGTTGTGTGAATAGTAAAAACGGGACATGGATATAAGTACTCAGACCACCAATAGTGAACCATAGTAACTTGCTCAAAAAATAAAATCTTAAAGAAAATAAAAGGAGTTTCTAAATTAAAATAGTAAATTACACAGTAGCACCCAACCAAATTTACAAACATAAATAACTCACCTCTAATAATTTTTAAACAAAAAAAGACATAAGTCTGGCCTAAAATCGAGTGAACCAAAAACTGATTGAATAATTGAGATTAAAATGCCTAAAATGCCACTGATTTCGCCAAAATTACCATGCTGCCACTTAACTAACTGACAAGTTTCTCTCTCCTCATTTTTTAGTTATTTCCGGTAATTTCAAGTTTTTCGGCTAAACCGTCGACAATTTGGAGAAAATTCAAACTATAAAATTGTTCATCTCATGGGCTTTCATTTGAGTATAGTGTTGAATATATATTGAGAAACTTTGAAATTTCGAATTTCAACCACCACGAACCACAGTAGCAGTAGCAGGTTTTGATCGGTGAAGAAGTTCCATGGAGCAATAGCAGTAGCAGTAGCAAGGTTTTGATCGGTGAAGAAGTTCCATGGAGCAGTAACAAAAAAAAATGAGATTGAAGAAGTTCCATGGAGTGCGATTAGGTAAAGCCGTGAACCTTCGTGTGAGCGATTGACACAGTAGCATCAAATATCTTTCTTCTTCGTCTTCAATCGGTGAGTAGCACAGTAGTACAAATTTTAATTTGATTTGATTTGATTTTTTTTTTTTTTGAAAAACTGCACAGTTGCACAGTAGCAAAAACTGGACTTGTATGAATCGATTTCGATAATAAATTCACTAAATTAACAGGTTTTGTGGCACGTTGGAGGTTGTACTAGCTTTCTTTCATGTGAAGCAGCAGTAGCAGTAGCAGCCAACGAAGGAGCTGCTACTGAGAGAGGTGATGTAGCTGAAGGAGTTGCTACTGAGAATGAAGAAGCTGAAGGAGCTGCTGAGATTGGTGATGCAGTTGAATGAGCTGCTACTGAGAGAGGTGATGCAGCTAAAGGAGCTGCTACTGAGAATGAAGAAGTTGAAGGAGCTGCTACTGATATTGGTGATGCAGCTGAATGAGCTACTGAGAATGAAGAAGATGAAGGAGATGCGATTGAGATTGGTGATGCAGCTGAAAGAGCTGCTATTGAGATTGGTGATGCAGTTGAATGAGCTGCTACTGAGAGAGGTGATGCAGCTAAAGGAGTTGTTACTGAGAATGAAGAAGCTGAAGGAGCTGCTACTGATATTGGTGATGCAGTTGAATGAGCTGCTACTAAGAATGAAGAAGCTGAAAGAGATGCGATTGAGATTGGTGATGCAGCTGAAAGAGCTGCTACTGAGATTGGTGATGCAGCTGAAAGAGCTGCTACAGAGAAGTATGTGAAGAATTGGATTGCAATTGCTTTACGGAAGAGGATTTCAAATTTCCTTCTTCTTATGGTATAAAAGAGGGGTAAAAATGTCAAATTGCTAGTGACATGTGGCAGCTTAATAGCATCTTGTACTAATTTATAAATTTTAGTCCTAAATTGATCAATTTGTTCAAGGAGGGTTAATTTTGTAACTTTCGTAGTGTGTATTGTCCTAATAAGGCTAGTTATCTAGATTATTTATTAGATAGGGAATCCCTGATTACCAGGGATACTTGATGTAATGCCTATATAAAGGTCTCCTTATCAATCAATAAAGACAAAGTTTTCCTATCATTTTATCCTAGAACACGTTATCAGCACGTTGCTCTAGCCTCCCGTCTAATAGCCCTAAAACCCTGATTCTGAAAAAAAAATGAAAAAAAAAAGGTTTTTTTTTTCCAAAATCCTAAACCATACCGCCGTCGGCCACCATCCTTACCTCCGGCACCGTCGGTCCTCCACTCGGCAGTACCTGCACTGCCGACCAGCCTCCTGTCGCGTCACCTCTTAACGCGCCGCTCCTACCCTGCCAGCTCCTCGGCAGCTTCCTGCTCCTGCCTCGCTTCCCGCTCGGCAGCCTGCAGGCCCCTACCGACAGCCCTTCCCCCCCCCTTGCTTATTGGTCAAAACAGCTTGCAAGCCAAGCAAGCGGCCTTGGAAGCCTTCTTCGTTGCTTAGAAGAAATCAAGAAAAGTCGAAGAAAACAAGCTTCCCCCAAAGTCAAGTTTCTTTCGATCAAGCTTCAATTGAAGAGGTAAATATTTTATAAACGTTCCCTCTTCTGAATTTTCAATAGTTGGGTTTTGTTTTCTTCCGGGACCTTTTTGTGTCCCTGCTACCTCATCCCGATTCTATCGCTTATCGGGACGGCATACGGGGATTTCGTCACCCCGGTGCCAACGTTTTTGGGGTAACTGTGATGTTACCGGCCACCGTTATGCTTGTGACTGTGATGTCACTGTGAACCATAACGTCTTTTTTTCAAAAGAAAATAAAAGGGAAGATATCGATTGTGACCTATAATCACTCTTTGTATCGATTTATGTGACCATAATATATCTTGGCACTGTTCTAAAAGAAAAAAAATCAAACTTGATTAGTATTCAAAATACTAACGTCTCCCTAATTGTGTTTTGTAGATGGCTGACACTCAGCGGCCAGAATTCGACATCTTGGATGTCCAAGGCAAGGAATACAAGAGGTGGGTCTCAAATGTAGAGAACACCTTCATTGGCAAAAGATTTAAGGCCACCATTGTCCCTCCTGATGAAAACTTGCAAGCTTCTCCTAAACAGAAAGCTCAAGCCCTGATGTTTCTCAGGCGCCATATCCATCCAACGCTCAAGAAGCAATATATGAGGAAAACTGATCCCAAAGAGCTATGGGACATCCTCAAGGATCGTTTCGACAATGTGCATGACGCACAACTCCCTGACCTCATGTCCGATTGAGAGCAAATCTACTTCTTGGATTTTGATTCGGTCCAGAAATATCATCAGACTATGCTTAACCTGCAGTCTGATCTGAGATTTTGTGGGGTCGACAAGACCGATGATGATATGATGGAGAAGACTTTCACGATGTTCCCAGAATCTGCGTCCATGTTGTCACATCAATACAGCGATCTCCGTGAGAAAGGCACCATCAAAACCTTCAGTGACTTGATGAATGTGCTTCAAAGAAATGAGAGGTATCATGAGTTGATCCTTACTACCAACAAGAGGCCTAGAGGTCCGAAATTCATTGTAAAATCTCACCAAGCCCGTAGTAGAGCTCCTAAGCAAAAGAGTCAACCTCGTAAACGTCAAGCACCACCACCACGTGCGCCAAAAGCAACAGGTGGAGGAAGATGAGGTGCCGGCCCTAGCCGGAACCTCTCTTGGAAACGGGACGGCTGCGGCGCCGCTGCTCCTAGAGGGGGGAACCGATTCGGTTCCGGCCCTAAGCGTGGTGGCCACGCCTCGAGCTCAGCTTCGGCTCCTTGCTTCAAATGCGGCTCCAAGAACCATCTTCAACGCGATTGCAAAACGAGTAAAGATATCCAAGCTGCTTACAAGAAACACAAACAATACATGGAACAAGAAACGAACTATATAGGAGACTTTGAGGAAGAAGAGTACGATGAAAAAGATACCAACTTCACCGTCGATGACTTCCAACCTACTAAGAAGCATAGGACTAAGGAGTATGATACTCCAGATTATGAATAAATATTTGACTTAGGTTATGAGATACATGTTCAAGTTTGAGTTTGATTGTTATTTTTGGCTTTCTTTAGTCATAATTCACGACTTTGTTCGATAAGTCGTTTGATTAAGAACATCTTTGATGTACTTTTGAGTTGTCATCAATAAAACTTCTCTTATTCAATAAATGATTTGAGATCTCACATCCCTATGAAAGCAAAATTGGTTCAATGCGTCCAATTCTCAATGGCATACTTATTTTGAGTTGACCATGATTTTGGTGATGTTAACTCAAATCCGAAATAAAAATCACAAATACAAAACGAGAGAATCGAGAAGAATCGCGTGTGCACACTTCGGCAGCCTCGACAGCCTTGTACCCTCTCGGCATCCTCGGCAGCAAGCCTCGCTAGCCCTCGGCAGCGTGCTTCGGCAGCCAGGCAATGCGCCCGATAGTCTGCCTCGGCAGCTCGGCAGCCTTTGGGCAGCCCTACGTCATGCCGGCTCAACACCGAACCCGGATTTTAATTTTTTGCCTCAGACACGTCTCGACCTTTGTCCCGACACGTCTTCGCCCATAAGCCCGACTTTGAAACCAACAACGATAGCCTATCAAAACATGCAATACCTGCAAAATCGACTCGGCAACAACTTATCTCCGGACTTGATATGCTTCGGATTTATCTCAACCGTCGCATCGCATTGCCTAAATGCCTGACCGGCCCTCACCTCTAGCCTTGCTTCGACTCGGCCCTAGGGTGGCTCCGGCCTTGCCATGGCATAGGCCTTAGTTTGGCCCCGGCCTTTGCCTTGGCGTCAGCCTTGGCTTGGCCACGCCACCAATGATGGCCCCTGGTCTCTATCTCTCTATTCTAGGCTATATACTCTCTCCATGTTGGTATTCGGTGATTAAATACGGCTTGCCCAATTATCTAAAGTTATATGGATGTCATGGCTATATGATCGGCCTTAATGCACTTCGTTTTGTGATGATATAAATTGCTTAAATACACTTCTATTAGAGTGTTCGCCAAAGTCTCAATATAGAAAATTGATTCAATTTACATTGTTTTTGTAGATGTTTCAAGGCGAGATCGAGTGTCTATTGGATTGTGTAACGACTCACACGATTCTGAGGAATCGGCAATTATTTTAAGAGTTTACGCCATGTGGATCGTCATTATCTACGATGACAGGATCGGGACCAATTGTTAAAGGTCGCGGCGTTGCTCAATTCTTATTGCCAAATGGCACTGAAATAAGAGTAGCTGATGCATTGTATGCGCCTAAAGCGCCCAGAACCCTCATAGCTTTCAAGGATGTGTGTGACAACGACTATCACCTCAGCACTTATGTTGAAGATGGAAAGGAATATCTGTTGATCACCTCCACTCAGTCTCTGCGTACTTGCATTGTGGAGAAGTGTAAGCGCGTTCGAAACGGCATGTATTTCACAATCATTTGAGCCAATGAATCTCATGTTGTTATCTTATGTGATTCTGATACTTACAAGCTTTGGCATGACAAAATCGGTCATCCGGGTCGTGATCTGATGATTCGTATTTTGAAATGCTCCCACGGTCATCTGTTTTTCAGATCACAGAAGCAAAAAGGAAACCAGAAAACTGGACAAAACCAAGCCGACGCCGTGCCTAGGCGTTTCGGCCTTGGTTCGGCCTCAATGCCGTCGCCGGCAGCCTCTCGGCTCCAAGGAGAGGTTCGGCCTCCTCTTACTGCTCATGCCTCTGTAGCGATGTCCAATGCTCATCGTTCGTTTTGCAAAGCTTGTTCACTAGCAAAACTTCAACCAAGACCATCTTTTGCTATTGATATGAAACAGAATATTTCGTTCCTACAACAAATTCAAGGTGATATATATGGACCTATAACACCAGAATGCGGACCATTTAGATATTTTATGGTTCTGGTTGATGCGCCGACGCGTTGGTCACACGTCGCGTTGTTGTCCACGAGGAATGCTGCATTTGCTAAACTCCTAACTCAGATCATTGAGCTTCGGGCTCACCACCCCGACAATCCGATTAAGTCAATCAGACTGGATAACGTTGGAGAGTTTACGTCAAAGTGTTTTGATGACTATTGCATGTCAGTTGGGATTGAAGTTGAACATCCCGTGCCCCACGTTCATTCTCAGAACGGTCTTCCTGAAGCAACCATTAAGAGACTACAGCTTGTTGCTCGGTCCCTTGTCATGGCCACTAACTTACCTATATTGGCATGGGGATATGCAATATTACATGCAGCTATGCTTATTCGTCTATGACCCACAGATAGCCAACCATTTAGTGCTTCTCAGTTGGTAACTGGTTACGAGCTTGGCATTTCGCATCTGCGTACTTTTGGTTGTGCCGTATATGTGCCTATCACACCTCCACTACGTACCAAGATGGGTCCACAACGACGATTAGCTATTTATGTTGGATATGAAGCACCAACAATTGTCCGCTACATAGATCCTACGACATGTGATCTTTTTATTGCAAGATTTGCAGAATGTCACTTTGATGAGACATCATTCCCGCAGTTAGGGGGAGATGGGGCCGCATCCATCCCTAGTGAACGTCAGGAATTGACGTGGTTCTCTCCCACTATGTCTCATTATGATCCATGCACGTCTCGGTGTGAGACCGAAATACAACGCATATTGGAACTACAAAAGGTTGCAGATTCAATGCCCGACTCCTTTACTGTTATTGCGAAAGTGACAAGATTAACCATACATGCTGTGAATGTACCTGCAAGGCTCAACATACCTCATCAAGCACGAGCACGCACCGCCGGTCTTTGACCTGCAGCCCTAGGTGTCGTCGGCAACCTAGGCTCGGCACTTCCAAGTGGAGAGCCGGCGTCGACTTTGGATCCTCCTAGAAAGAGGGGGAGACCAATTGGTTCTAAGGACAGTGTACCTAGAAAGAGGGCATGTGTCCAGGCACAACGCGATCCGTTCATCATCGATACTATGACGCCGTCACACGAGATTGTCTCCGACTATACCTATGTCCAAGAATCAACTCTGAATCATCTGGGGGACGCCTCAGACTCACCGTTGATGTTAGAGAACAAGGAAATCTCACTAAACTTCTTATGCATGCACAATCTTATGGAAATGAATGCCATGTACATCAATGATGCATTGGCCTACGTCGTTGCTCAAGAAATCATTGACGATGACGAAATGGAACCCCGCACTGTTGTTGAATGTCAACGAATGGCGGATTGGCCGAAGTGGGAAGAAGCAATCCAGGCTGAAGTAGACTCTCTAAAGAAAAGGCAAGTATTCGGAACGGTTGTGCCTACACCGCCGAACGTGAAGCCTGTTGGACATAAATGGGTTTTTGTCAGAAAGCGCAATGAGAATGGTGAAGTCCAGTGATATAAAGCTCGACTCGTGGCGCAAGGTTTTTCTCAACGCCCTGGAATTGATTATGAGTAGACGTATTCTCCGGTCATGTATATTATTACCTTCCGATACTTAATCAGTTTGGTAATCTCAGAGAGACTCAATATGCAACTTATGGATGTTGTAACATCGTATCTTTATGGGGATCTAGATACGGAGATGTACATGAAAGTGCCAGAAGGACTTTCGTTACCCAAGTCAAGTGAGCAAAAACCACGAAGTTCATTTGCTATCAGGTTGAGACGATCTCTATATGGACTCCGACAATCTGGTAGGATGTGGTACACACGGTTGAGTGATTACTTGATTGGGAAAAGATACAAGAATGATGAGTTGTGCCCTTGCGTGTTCATAAAGAGAACAAGTTCAGGATTTGCCATTGTAGCCGTCTATGTTGACGATATGAACATCATTGGAACTCTGAATGAGATCAATGAGACCGCAAGCTACTTGAAATCTGAATTCGAGATGAAAGATCTGGGAATGACTCGGTTTTGCCTAGGCTTAGAACTAGAGCACCGAAGTGGTGGAATCTTTGTACACTAATTTGCATATGTCCGAAAGATGCTTAGGCGATTTAACATGGACAAATTTATGCATCCTATAGGCACTCCCATGGTCGTTAGAAGTCTGGATATCAACAAAAACCCCTTTCGTCCGAAAGAAGATGACGAAGAGGTCTTGGGAGCTGATTATCCATATCTCAGTGCAATTGGAGCTTTGTTATACCTCGCTCAGTGTACTAGACCAGACATTACTTTCTCGGTGAACTTGTTAGCTAGATTCAACTTGGCGCCAACACAACGTCATTGGGTTGGAATCAAGAACAACTTCTGATACCTGAAAGGAACCAGTGACATGGGCTTGTACTATCGATACACTCATCAGGATTCGGCACTAAGCCGATCCCTTGCATCTCGTGAAGCCGACAACGGTTCTGATCACCGTCGCACAGCTGTCACACCCAGCTCAGGTCCGACAGCCCGCCGCACCCCCGTCGTTCCTAGCCTCGGCCCGGCTGCAAGCCTTGACGTCGTCGCTTCCGCCACCATACCTGAACCCGAGGATGCCAAGGCGTGGTCTCGGTACGGTTTCGGTAATACCCCCTCCTACTCAAATACACCAAATGATGTGATGGTAGGATTCGCTGATGCTGGATACTTGTCAGATCCACACAAAGGACGTTCCCAAACAGGTTATGTTTTTACCATTGGGAATACGGCGATATCTTGGAGATCAACCAAGCAAACCCTTGTTGCTATCTCCTCGAACCATGCTGAGATTATTGCATTACATGAAGCAGTCAAAGAGCGTGTTTAGCTTTGCTCAGTTATATCTCACATTCGAGAGTCTAGTGGACTTGAGTCTACTACGATGGGACCAACTTGCATATTTGATGATAATACAACATGCATTGAGCATATGAAGTTGGGATACATGAAGGGTGATAACACTAAACATATTTCGCCTAAGTTCTTCTACAATCAGCAGCAGTAAGAGACTTTGAATATCCAAGTGAAGCAAGTCAGCTCAGAAGATAATGCAGCTGATCTGTTCACCAAGTCTCTACCCAAAGCTACATTCGTGAAGCATGTAAAGCGTATTGGTATGTGTCCCTTATCCGAACTCAAAGACTGATTGACCATCAGGGGGAGTTCTCATCTAGACTTTATGGGGAGTCTAGTTATACATGTCTCACTTACTTGTAGTTGGTCTGTTGTACTCTTTTTCCTTAAACCATGCTTTTATTTTTGTCCAAAAGGTTTTTGTTTGCTGGCAAAGGTTTTAACGAGGCAACAACATATGCACCATTACGGACGCGACACAAGGGGAGTGTTCTAAGAAGGTTAATTCCGTAACTTCCGTAGTGTGTCTTGTTCTAATAAGGCTAGTTATCTAGATTCTTTATTAGATAGGGAATCCCTGATTACCAGGGATACTTGATGTAATGCCTATATAAAAGCATTCTTATCAATCAATAAAGACACAGTTTTCCTATCATTCTTTTATTTTAGAACACAATTGAATATGTAAGTGTTTTATTTGTAAAACAAATTATTGTTATGTACTTATAGTTTGTTAAAACTATAATCCCGTTTTTGCCGTCATTAAAGTCTCCATCAGCGTCATCTTAGTCGTAGGCCTTTGCTTGTGTGTGGGTTTCGAAAATGGAGGCGGCGAACAAGCTGGTGAGCTATGGAATGCGCGCGGCGAACAACAAGACGGTGATAAGCGTGTGCCTGATGGGATCCTTCATCGCCCTGAGCGCCAGGGCGGTCAAGCAGCAGAACAAAATCGAAGCTCTCGAGGCGGAGAAGGTCTCCCTGATCAAAACCAACAAGAACACCAAGCAGACCATGTGGGACTGGAAGCAGCAGCTCTACTCCGAAGCCGACTCCGACTCCGCTCTCGTCCCTCTATCCAGGCTCAGAGCCATCTACGGCGAATCCCCTACTCCCCCAAAAATTGGTACTCTCTCACTACTTGAGCTCTATATGGGTTTTGGGTTTTAGAGATTTTGAGAATTGGGGTCTGATTTATATTTGTTGTTTGATTTGTTGGAATTCTTTTTGCAGCTGCGGTGGAGGAGGGTCCGGAAGCTGCCAACGTCAGATTCACAGTCTGAGTGGTGCTGCATATGCGATATTTGTTGTTCGTTTTAATTTGCACACCAAGTGTTTGTGAAAATGCCTGAGAGAAGTTGCGACTTTAGCTTTTTATGAAACTATGTGTGTAGGTTGATCAATGTCTCAGTGTTATTTGGCATTTGCAACAAGCCCATATTGTTGTTTAGATCAATGACAATTTGGATTTGGAATGAGATAAGTTGAGCTTGAGTTGAAGTGGATTGTATTGCAAGCAAACTTTGTTGAACAATATATTCCATCTTTAGTGGTACCATTTTCATGATGCTGGAAGACTAACAGTGCAAGGTTGGGGAGAACCTAGTCTCGTAGGGTTTATGACAAAGTACAATTTGTTGACATTAGTAGATGGACAAGGACTATCCAACCTCTTCTTGAGCTTTCAAACTTGGGTCCTCTTCGCTTCTTAATAATAAGAAGTATAGCTGTCTCACCAGTTACATTGACAAACAGGAAAAGTTGAAAGGGAAGGGAATGAACAAGTTGTTTTCATGTGTGGATGATTTGGGAATCGAATTCCGCAATAAGCATATCCCATGTTTGGTTACTTTCCATCCCTTTGTTCATTATATAGGGGAAAGTTTCAAGCTCTTCAATGGCCTCTGATGCTGAAAGGCTACTAACCAGCAATGTTCATATTGAATGTGACATGCATTCTGGCCTAAACCCATCTTAGTTTCCTCGCAATAATGCAACCTGGCATATACAATACATATTCTAATGTTCGTAATAAGAGTATGAGACTAGCCATTATAACGCGAGGTTTAGTCTTGTACTTCTCGAGTTCATACCTAAATTACTTTGAAAGAGAAAGGGAACAAAAAGAAAAAGAAAAAAAGGAAAAAAAGACCAACGAAATACAAACAAAATGGTCCTCATAAACTAAAGCAGAGAACCAAGAAAAAGGAGTCATGATCTTCATCGCTTCAGAGGGACAGAAAAGTTCCCTGGAAATTGTGCTGGGAGTTTTAGACCTTTCAAGGAGTAGGTTCAAAGCGCATGCGTTGTCGGTTGTGGAAGGTTGAGTCCATCGTGGAAGGTTGAGTATATCTACCCCTTTTGTGAAGTAAGGCAAATTGACTTGTGGACACATGTATCAGATAAGCTATGGACTAGTTGCTTTCGATGGCTGCCACCTTCAACTTCAAGTCTTCAAGGGATTTGGAATCCTATGGATCTTGGATTCTCGGTGTGTTTGGTCGTGCTGCTCTTCTCTTCTATGATTATAACATCCCGGACGAATTGTGTTATGTGATTATTGTTATGATTCACATTTTTTAGGACGAAATGATGTTGTTTGATCTTACGCTTACTTTGAGTGTAAAAAATTCATCAAGCGGAGTTGTAAATTCAAATGTAAGGATTATATGTCGTGGCGTTGGTCGTTCGAAGACTTGTTATTTATGCCAACCGCATGACGGAGCACACGGGAGGGCATCCTCCGCCAAACGTTCGTTCTTTGATGTAAGACATGAATGTTCAAGTCTCCAAGACGCTAGCGTACCCATTCAATGTAGTCTTGACCACTCTTTCCAATTAACCATGCATGCATGAGCTTGACCTTAATGCTCAGTTGAGCTGGCTCTTATTGCGTACATAAACAAAAAGTACGTGCTTCGAAGAATTGGGTTGCACCCTAAGAACTGTCTCCAAATTACAATGCTCAACTTGTATAATCTTCTTTGCTGTAAGTGCGTGGTGATCCACATATGGGGCCGGAACGAGTTCTCTCTAGCTCACAATACTCAATAGACATCTCCGCTCTTACCTTCCAACGCAAGAAATGGCAGGTTCAGAGTCGAGTCGACTACTACACAACATATTATGTCAGACCAGTTTTAAATTAATAATGTCCATGCGTTTTAAGTTCTATTATCAATCTCTCGATCTCTTTTTTAGTTGGTGAATCTAACAACATTACATATTAAACTATCAAACGCTATAATACATATATGCATCACAAAGAGTTTAATTCCCATTAGAATTGAAGATCGATATTCTTCTTATGGAATAGATCTAGTTCAAATAAAAACAAGGAACATATGGTCGATCTCATGAGAACGAGAGGGGGGAGTTGTTGATTATGTTCAATCATATGCATGATCGAGTTGAGGGAGGTGGAAGTTGTCGCTTAGCTAGAGGCTAAGCAACGAAGTGGATCTGCTGCAACTATTGAAGAGTATATATTTCTGGCATATTATTTTGTGCTTCTAATTTAACTTTGGGTTACCTTACTGCAAATGCAAGCATACCTGAAAGTGACGAGGCGCTCTGAGTTTTAGGAATGAGGTTGCTAACTTCAGCTGTGTGAATTAATATTTGGTGTCAAAAAATTTATTTGCAGACCAAATGTTAGGCACTGAATATAGCTGGTGGGTACCAAAACCTTGGTATCCAGTTATAAGCATCGTACTGAGTTTAAAGATCCAACTGAGCTTTGCAAGTTTGAGAGGAACTTGTGGTAAAGAATTCAAGTATTCAATCATAACATGATTTCCACAAGTTCAATCATAACGAGATTTCTACTGAGAGAGTTTATCTCGTCTGTATCAACGCCTCTGTGTCTTCAAGAATTACATGATTCTATAAATATTAATAGATGATTCTATAATTATTAAGAGCATAGTGAGAGATTTGAACCCTAACCACACAAATCTGGATCAACTGTTTGAATAAGGAACATTCTCATGAGTCACCCCCACATGCAGGACAGTAGAAAACTGGGATTAATTTATACTGACAATGCCAGCCACATGAACAGTGACCCAAATAAGATTGGTTAAGTCACACACATATTAATATTGACATGTTGTAGAATAATCAGAATTGGTCTACTCATTTCATTAGAGAATCCCTTTATATAGGGTGACGATTACAATGGTAATAACAATTACATTGATGATCATAATCACTGATTGAAACGTTACAACTTATTGATAACTGATTTCCTAATTTACTATCGTCATTACTTTGACGAAGGCACACAAAAGGTATTTTCCTTTAACACTCCCCCTTGTGCCGAGTCAAAGACGGAATGGTGCATAGATCGTTGCCTCATTAAAAACCTTGCCAAGTAACAAAACCCAGTGGGACAAAATAAAACTTGGACGAAGGGAAAAAGAGCACAACACACCTTTAACCTTTGAGGATTACATGTGTGTATTATACTCCCCCTGAAGTCTACATCTCCCCCTGATCCTTACATTAATCAAGGAAGCTTTGAAAGCTTTCGCATTCCTATGTTTTTCCTTCAACACAGATAAAATGGTGCATGTGGTGTTGCCTCATTAAAAACCTTGCCAAGTAACAAAAACCCAATGGGAGAAAATAAAACTTTGGTCGAAGGACAAAAAGAGCGCAACGCACCTATTACATTTGAAAACAACATGTATGTGCTAGACTCCCCCTGATGTCTGCAACTCCCCCTGATTTTTACATTAATCATGGGATTCTCCCTGATTCTTTCATTTGATCAAGGGAGCTTTAGTAACATCAGCACAGTTATGTGTTTTCACATGTTTTTCCAAATATGACTTTGAGCAATGATTTAGTAACTAAATCTTGCCATATCTTCCTCAGATCCAACTTGATTTACTTTGATCTTGAGGATAAGGTTGTTCATGAACCGAACACATTGGTTCATATTGAACATCAGGTTCACTCGTGGTATGACATTCATATAATAAAATAGCCATAACTTCGTCTAGAGTATGAGTGAACCATCAAGAGATTTGAAATTGATCTGTAATAACAGATTTTCTTATCTCATCTTTAATGCGTTTTTCTTTACGCATAGTTGGCTATGACGTGGATAATTTCTTTATCATGTCACATTCTATGTAGAGATTGAATGAGCCCAAATCTTTCATATCTTTAATGAAAGAATGATTTGCGTTGCGTAGGCGCAGAGCTAAACATAGCTTTACAAATTTACATCGAATGAGAGGTCGAGTCTTACATATTATGTTTAAGTACAATCATGCATTATTGCACTTGTATAGGAATTTCATTTCCCAATACTTCTTCATCATCTTCCTTTAGATGAAAAACGGATCTATTGTTAGAGTAAAGACTTCGACTGATCATGAGAGTATATGGAGGCCTCACTTTATTCTTTAGAGTGCCTAAGCCGATTGATGTATGGTTACCATCAATACAGTCCTTGAGTTTCATTTCAAGACTGTGTATTCTCAAGATCTTTTCATTCTTAACTTAGGATTTACAATACATAGAGTATCTCATAATTCATTGAGAGTCTGTGTATATCCATAATGAGCACGCAATGACATAATTCACCAATCTCTTCCCAATCAAGTAGTCACTTTAGTGAACGTTTCAATTTCTTTTGCAAACGTACTCATGTGATCTAGAGTCACTTGATTTGGGTGGATGAAGTCCGTTTAGGATCCTCATGTATATCTCTTAATTTAGATCCCCATAGAGATATATGTTTTGATCACTTTTCGTAAGCTGCATGTTCAGTTTTTCGGAAACTACCAAACTGACAAGGTAGTGGAGTGCAATGACATCCATTACAAGAGATTGTCTCATCGTAGTTCATTACGAGAGAATATCTCCTCGTAGTCGATTCCAGTGCGTTTTTGAGATACCTTGCGCCATAAGGTGAGTCTGAATACTCTTATTCTCATTACGCATTCTAACAAAGATATATTTGATAGGGTTTATATTTGCGGTGTCGGCGTCACCTGCCCAAAAGACCTATCTCTTTGTTTATACTGGATCGCTTATTTTCATTAGGCCAGTTTACTAAGTTGACATTTTTCAACGAAGTATAGTTCGATAGTAGACTCATTATTCCACGTCCTCATGTACACTAGTGTAATGTGTTTGTAGAAATCTCTATACTTTAAGGATTGGTTCTAACATTTGAGGCGTCCCCCAATGATAACCACAATCCATAAATATTCTCATGAGACGGATTTGAGTATCACTGATCAATAGATCAGGTTGTGCCAAACTTGTTTTCTTCCTTTACACAAGTATGTATCGAACCTAAGGTGGCATCCCCCTCTTCCTTGGAGAGCCACAGCCTGTGACACCATTTATGCCACTTATGGCGTCACCATGCCACCATCCATGGTGACAGTGCAATACCCAATTCCTCTTGGGTGATACCATGTCCTTTTGATAAAACACAATCCTTGCAGGTATATTTGCAGCAGGTTTATATGATCTCGTCACTTTAATGTATAAGACATCTGCACACTTTACTTTGTGTGATTTTGGGGATCGAGATGAGACATAGTGGGGACAAACCACGACAATTCCTGTCGTTCCACTTGAACATGCTTGTTCTTATCTCCCCCTAACGACGGGAAGACTGTCTCATCAAAGTGACACACCGCAAATCTAGCGGTGAGGAGATCGCCTGTCAAGGTTTCGACATAGCGGACTATAGCTGGAAGTTCATATCCAGCATAGATATTTATTCATCTCAAGTAACCCATCATTGTGCGCTGTGGCGGCGCAATTTTGGCACATAAAACATTTAATGGAGCTCAAGGATTGTAGATCCGTGTCAATCCAAAAGAGCTCAAGGATTACAAGTTCGTTTGAAATCCTGTAAAATTCTCACACATAGTCACTAGCTATGGTATAAATTTGTTCAATGATGATGGTCAAAGATGAATAAATAACGCTGCATGCAAAATTGCATAACCCAAAACGGAAGTATTGGTGTGCTTTACCAATATTAAGACTATTACTGTAATCATTTTCCGTGAGACCAATTGAGTTTTTATATAGGAATATGATGTCCATTACAAATCCCGTATAATAAGCCATAAAATTATCACACCAGCGGAAATTAACCCGGCCTAGGTGCTTTGACTTTCTAGCATAAGCAGCAGAAATTTTTAATTGTGGATGGTGTCATGACACGTGACCAGCGTGTCGACACAACAACCAACACCATAAAATATCTATGGTGTCCGCAAGTTGGTTGAATCGATCCACTGAATCCTCTTTTGATTCAATATAACAACATAATGAGAAACTCATGTGTCCTTTGCATATGATGATCTCAATCATAATTTCACTAATAGGCTTTGAGTGATGTGCTTCGATTCATAGAATCACAATAGATAAGAAGCATAATATGATATAAGTGCATGTACTTGTGCATCAAATATATCATAATGTCACCGTAGGGGAGCGGTGGAATATAGGGATTGAACACACGTCTTCATCCCTACATGGATTGTATCGAAATAATATTTGAGGATAAAATGTTCTTTGTTCGTCCTCAGTTTCGTGTGTGAACCATATTCTTCTGGTGTTTGCTTCTATTTATCCAAAAATATGGGTGTCCATAGTAGTTTCTTTAATGTATGGATCACCAGATCAAAGCCAATCTATGTCAGAATTCCAAAATATCATTTTCTTATGACGTTGGATTTAATTAGCGGTTACTTAGAACCTACTAAGTTGACATATAATCTTCTCTAATACTCGTTTACATTCGCATTCATTTAGAGGTAATGCAAAGGAGCTCAAATGAATTCTCACTTGTGTCTTTTTCACATGAAAATCGTGGCGTAAATTTCTTTATAATGTGGAAAACAAAATTCAATTTTCTTTTATGGCATAAATTGTCAATTTGACATATGCTCAATATATACATCGAAACGTAACTCAAGTTCTTTAGAGTAAATCGATGGGGATTGTAATAAAAGAGATTCTAATCCCAATTAGGCAGGTGTATTATGAATCCCAAAGGAAAAGATATACTGATCCTTATTACTTTCTTTGATATACTAATCATTATCATATACTATTGATATAGTACTACTGTTCTTCAGTACTATTATTTTAGGGATTACATTGTGCGTTTCTTTGCACACGGTTCTTTGTTTCATGCCTATATTATGATATGTTGCTTTACTTTATGCAATACTTTGCAAAGTTAGATATAGAAAATTGAATTATGTATATTATGAATAAAATTTGAATAATCTCAATTCCTTTAGAGAAAATTCAAAAAATGCCAACGATTACATTTAGTCTTGTCCAATTAAAAGATAGAAACTTTAAGACAAAAAGTCTAATTTAGGACAAAAAGTCGTATTTAGGCGTAATGGCCTTTATAAGGATATCTTGTAAGTTTAAAAGTAGACTAATCAAAGTCTATCTTGGATTGAGCCAGATCCTTTTTGCTCTTTTAATAGCTGCAATGATGAGTCGTTTCATTGACATCTTCTTCCCATTTTGTATGCTTTTAGTTGTAAATTCATTTTCAATGTTTTTTGTTGGATATTGAAGATACTTTTCCATAATCCGCGTACTCATATGATTCTTCATATATATTGAAAGTCGTAGCTAATTCTTTACTAGCTTATAATGTACGTATCAATAGTTCATTGAATTACAACAATGGCAGAGTGCTTCACTGCACATGACATGTCTCCTATGTCATCTTTTAAATGTTGCATTGTTTCCACTTACTTTTGGATGATTATATGAATTTTTACGTCCATGGTAATTACCCTTTGTTTTAGGGTCGTTGCATTATTTTGCCCAATTTGTTCAAGAATATATATATATATTTTTCTAAGACCTTACATTGTCATTCAAGATATTGAAATTATTTATTTAGCTATTTACATCAAGCAATTTTGCATAAAAATACCATGTTCAAGCCTTTGTCGGCTTAATAGGGAATTTGGTACTCAAATTCTTCAGAGTCCAATATGTCAAAACTAAACTGTGATGGTTAAACCATCTGTAAAATATAGGAAGAATAAAATATATTAACCTCGTGGTCTAAATGACATGTACGACGACTAATATAAACCAAGATACTTTATGGTAAATCTGATGCTTCGTGAAATTTCGTTATCACAATAAAATTTTGATTTTTTCATATTCATTGCATGTAAAGCTAATGAAATTTCATTATCATTGCTATTTATATAATCAAGAAGATATCCATGATGAAAATTTTTCAAGAAATTAAAATTGGATCTCAAGACCAAAATTTGTAATGGTCATATTTGTCTTACTTCGTGAAAATACTTTTCCACATTATAGGTTTGTCACTTTTTCTTTATACTATAATGCTCATGAAATTGCATTATCATGGCAATGGTTAAACTATTAAATAAAGTAATTATCTAACAGTAATAAAATGAACATATAATGCTCTATATTTATCATTTAAATAAATATTAATGCGATTTAATAAAAGCATTATATGATGAAATTTTAAATGAGATTTAACGAATGCGGCAAAATTCATACTGTAAGTTTGCCAAATAAACTGCATATGATGCGATTGCTCGATCTCCGACTCCCAATAAACGTCACATATTGATCGCCGCATCGTAATTGATATGTCACAAAAAAAAATAGTCATATGATTAGTCACTTTAATCATACATTTACCATATCGATTATATAATTTAATATTTACCGTTAAATTCATAAAACAGTAAATAGTTATATAGTAAATAATCATACGGTAAATATAATTTACAGTACGGTAATTTTGAAATTTACCTTAAAAAAATTCCTGTTTTTTCTTTTTTTTCGGGTTGGGTCAGGCCCAAGGTGTTGGGCCGGGTCGGGTCGAGCCCAAAGGACCCGGGTAGAAATTTTTTTTCTTCAGATCGCAGAAGGAGCAAGGCGGCGCCTGGTTCGTCGGCCGATCGGAGAGACGAGGCGCCGATTGGAGGCGAGCCGGTGGATCAGATCAGGGCATCGACGTTGATGGGCTGGCGTCGTTGGCGCTGGTCCGGCGTAGGAGGAGGCCGGATCGGGGGGGGGGGGGGGGGGGGGGGTCGATGCAGGTGGATCGGTGGGGGGGGGGGGGGGGGGGGGGACGATCCGGGTGGCGTCGGTGTCTGGGGCAGAGGAGCGGCGGCGAGGCGATCTGGAGAGGTGCAGGAAGGTACGATCGGAGGAGGTGGTGTTGTCCGGCGGGGGATGGGTGCCCAGATCAGTTTTCTGGGTGCCCTGAAGCATATGGACAATCTGCCGACAAAGATGTCGTCGGCAGAATGGGTTTCTGGATTTTTTTTTCAGAAACAAAAGGCCTAGGGTTTTTTTCTCTCTCTTTTTTTTTCTCTCTGGCTAAAGCAAAGTGCTGATAACGTGTTGTAGAATAATCAGAATTGGTCTACTCATTTCATTAGAGAATCCCTTTATATAGGGTGACGATTACAATGGTAATAACAATTACATTGATGATCATAATCACTGATTGAAACGTTACAACTTATTGATAACTGATTTCCTAATTTACTATCGTCATTACTTTGACGAAGGCACACAAAAGGTATTTTCCTTTGACAAGATTAATAATCTAAATTTGTAACCTCGACAAACCAATTCACAAGTTGTAACAGAAACGGAAAATTCCTATGCACATTGCCCCAACACTGCAGTACTAAGAAAAAACAAATTCTTTAAAAGTTAGAATTCAACTTCATAAGTACTCGACTTGATTATATTAACATCAAAATGTTGACCGGATGAACGAGACATTTAAAAGTTTAGTGAGTTTTAAAAAAAAAAAACAATATATAATATATCAATTATGCACTATTAATCTTTAAAGAGCTATAGTGAATGCCAACCTGCCCCGCTTAAGCAAAAGTATCAACTCTGTCTTCCCCACAAATGGTGTCAACCTCGTTAATCAAAATTAAACATATCGTGCTGTCCTTTATTCAAACACATCCTTATATAAATTGAAAAATGGTGGTCAATGCCAAAATCCAAGAAAAAGCAAGATCAAATCAAACGGCTGGAATTTCCTGATCCCCTTGAGACTGAAACCTTGGACGTCCTTTTGGGCCGGTTGAGGCCTGTACAAAAAAGCTGATGAGTCTTCTCTCTCTCTTCGTTACAACAAGACATTTTCATGGCGTGAAGAGAGAGAGAGAGAGAGAGAGAGAGAGAGAGAGTTAAAAACGTATTAAGAACCCCAACACAAGTTTATGGGAGCAACTGAGGGACAAATCACATGGGACTAGAACTCCTCCTTTCAACCCAAACTGACTGAGAGATTAGGGTTCTTTATCTCTCTCTGTTTCGGTTAGAGTTTTTGTGGTGGGTCGGGTGTGATCTGGGTTCTGTTAGATAAAGTGAGAGTGATCTGGGTCTGTCTTGCGAGATGGAGGAGACTCGGCTGTGTCAGTGGAGCGTGATTAGATCTCTTCTTGCTGTTCTTCAATGGTGGGGTTTCAATGTCACCGTTGTTGTTATGAACAAGTGGATCTTTCAGGTCTCTCTTTCTCTCTTCTTGTTCAGATTCCTCATTTTTCGCTGTGTTTATATATTTTGTAAAAAGGTTGTGTTTGAGCTCAATTTTGGGTTTTCTGATGATTCTGTGGCCGGCAATGTTTAATTCTCCGGTGTAGCTGCCTTGATTCTGTTTATGTTTTTAATTGGAGTGATTAAATTATGGGAGTGAAATTACATACACTAAATAATCATTAGACCTACCAATGCTGCTGCCTTGGCTTTTGGTAGGAAGTAGTTTACAGCTCCAGTGTCTTTGGAAGGAAATTTAAAAGATGAATTACTGATCATACAGTGCACCTCTTCGAATTCTGCTTCATGTATTATTGGCAGAAATTTCAATATCAATATCAGGTATAGAATTTCAATGAATTTATGGGGAAAATAGGTCTTCCTTGGTGCCTGTTGATGATTACGGAGAGGTTAGACTTGGGGTGTCTTGTGATGGTAAGTAAATCTTCATGTGAGGGAAATTTCTTTTCCCCTGGTGGGTTGTCTTGCGTACTGGGTGAATTATTGGTTTTGGCTAGGCCTTGGGCGACAAGGATCATAATGATTGTGATGAGATTATGTTTTTGGGGTTTAATTGTTCTATTATACTGAAATGTCTTTTGCATTTGTCTTGTAAGTTTGCTCCATCCATGGCCAGTACTGTGTTTCTAATTCTGAAGCAACTTTTCTTTTTCAGAAACTGGATTTTAAGTTTCCCTTAACTGTATCATGTGTGCATTTCATATGCTCGGCAATTGGGGCATACACGGTAATCAAGGTGTTGAAACTTAAACCACTAATAGCAGTTGAGCCTGAAGATCGCTGGAAGAGGATATTTCCTATGTCATTTGTGTTCTGTATTAACATAGTGTTGGGGAATGTGAGCTTACGTTACATTCCAGTTTCTTTTATGCAGACGATAAAGTCATTCACTCCTGCAACCACAGGTCAGATCCGGAAATGGCTAATATTATTCGTTTATGTATCAGTTGTCCTTATGAAATTGTATACTGTATTGTAGCTTTATCTGATCAAAGAATTTGAACAGTTTTTTTGCAGTGGCTGGTTTGGCGAAAGAGCTTTGACTGGCGTATTTGGGCTTCCTTGATACCCATCGTTGGAGGAATTCTTCTTACTTCAATAACAGAACTTAGTTTCAATATGCTTGGATTTTGTGCTGCCTTATTTGGTTGTCTGGCTACTTCCACGAAAACGATCCTTGCAGAGTCTCTGTTGCACGGATACAAGTTTGACAGGTAGTCTCTCTGTTCTTAAGGCCTACATTATCATATCCTATTCATTACTAATCCCTTTCCTTATTCCCTTATTTGAAAGAAAGGCGTAATTCATCATCATTTTTGTAGTTACTCAAAACCATTTCGTTTAGCTACCACAGGTTTTATTATATGTATAAGTATCCAGATTCAGTGCTTTTTTATTTTGATTTACTATTTTTACATGCTAATCTCCTGGTGATATGGACAATACAAATATGCAATCAGGTTTTATTTTATGTGCTTAGTATCCATATGGAGTGTCTTTGTGTAAGAAAGAGAGGGTTTTACCTCACATAGAAGATATAAAACAATGAAATCCTTTCAATACCTGTATACTAATCATGATGTATAAAGTTGTTACAGAAAGCTAATTTTGAAAGCAGGTTATTTAAAAATTTATTGGAGAGAGAAACAGTTTGTAGGGGGTTGTGGCCATCTTGACTGAAATTGTTGATGAGTTGTGGAGTTTTCAGTAGGTTTGCCTTCATCTAAGCATATCCGTGTGAGAAAGAAAATAAGGTCTGATATTGTCTCAGGTACTGCAGACAATCTGGAACTTGTTGTCTGCTCTTTCCAGAATTTGAGCATCAATGTGGGCCTTTTTCTTCTCTTTTGTTTTGCATAATGGAATTTCTTTTCACATCCTGGCATGTATTTCTTTCTCATTTCTCTGTTTTGAAATTTTGCAATTTGGCTTCTAGCCTCAGTGTTCTTTGTTTTTGTAGTTCTTACCTAGTTTTCCTCTCAAAACTTAGAAAGCTATACAACTTTTTAACTGTTTCAGTTTTATGTGTGAATGAAGTGTTCGTAACTCTGTGATTCGTGCTGATACTTATTTTGGTTATAAAATTTAGTATAAACACTGTGTACTACATGGCACCTTTTGCAACCATGATCTTGGGAATACCTGCTGTGCTACTCGAAGGTAATGGAGTTCTTGAATGGCTTCACACCCATGAGACTCTTGTTCCATCCCTCACCATAATTTTCAGCTCTGGGGTATTGGCGTTTTGTCTCAACTTCTCCATCTTCTATGTGATTCATTCCACAACTGCTGTAACATTCAATGTTGCTGGAAACCTCAAGGTAAATATTACACATGGTGACTTACATTGCAATATTGATTCAATAATAGATATCCATCAACTTTGTGGCAAGTAGTTATGTTTGGGATCATATGTGTCCTTGTCATGTATGCAGAAGTTTCATCCGTGGTTAATTTTTTTTTAAAAGCATGCATCATATTTTCAGCTTTAAAAGGTTCTACTGCCTTAGGGGCGCCCCTTTGGGCGTTATATCTTTGAATTTAATTCATTGTTGCAAGTTGCAACTACTCATTTTGTTGTTGGGCCAGATTTTTCCAAAATGCTTGAATAACAGTGGATCCAGCTATAATAACCCCTAGTTGCTGGGTTGGGTTTTTCCTATTAGCTTGAATCCATTTTTGGGTCATACCAAATATGTTTGTCATCTCTCATGAGTATGTATTGAACTCTGCATACAGGTTGCTGTTGCTGTCCTTGTTTCATGGATGATATTCAAAAACCCAATTTCTGGTATGAATGCCGTTGGATGTGGAGTAACACTCGTGGGATGTACTTTCTATGGGTATATTAGGCATCTCCTCTCCCAACAGCTGCCTGGAACTCCTCGAGCTACCAGGACTCCACCAAGGACTCCACGAGGTCGAATGGAACTGCACCCTCTTGTAAATGATAAGTTAGATGACAAGGTCTGATGGTTCAAGTCATGACGAGGCTCTTGGCAGTCGGGAAATTATTTATAGGAAAACGAGCACACAAAACTTACTATTCACTTTGCTGTGTAATCTTGGTTCGGAGTTCAGACTACAAATTTTTTATATAAGTTATTTTTCCCCTTGTCACATTAAGCCTTCAGCTTCTTCTTGTGTAGCAGGTCCCTAAAGCACCTTGCAGTTTCACCATCACGGGTCATTTCCCCAAGTACTCCGCACTCTGCAGCCTCTTAAACTAAACCACCAGACCCTCTTTAAGTTTCTGATGGTGAAGTTGACCTTTGGAAATAGAAGCTTTGATAACAGTCAGTCATGCATTAATAGGATTCTTAGATCTGGTTGAGGGTTGGAACATATAGGCCGGAGGTTCCAATAATGCAACTGAGGCAATATTATTAAAAGATAGAGACTCTGATCATTTCTTTAATACAAAGGAAAGATTCCCTAGTGATTCTAGTTCTAGTTAGTAGTCAGACTAAAGATTACAAGCTAATCACTGTATACTTAATTACTTATTAGATACGACTCATATGAGGGGATCTAGATCCTTGTTGGGGAACCAAACTAAGCCAACAGCCAGAAATCCTTCTGCCATCTAGTGTTGATGAGATAGCCTCCCACACCTTTGCTTTGCTTCCTCACTCCAATAGTCAAGCAATCTGCATTGTTGATGCAATGTTCCACAAACTCCTCAGTTCTGCTTGTTCCATATACGCTGGCATAAAGTGACAAGAAACCCAGATTAACTAACAGAAATCTCAGATCAAAAAGGGTTTTGAGATTTCATGAGAAGGGTATTGCAGGAAATGACTGACTAGGTTATATTACCAGCTAATGAGGGAAGAGGCTTTCTTCTGACCCAGAACTAGGACTGAAACCTCTAGCTTCTTCACTTGGCTTATCACTGTGGCTAGTCTAGGTCCTTGGATCACAAGTGCTTCCACTTCAACCTGAATATTCCCCAAAGATAATAAATTTAATACTGTTAGCACATGACTGGATATTAGATAAATAATGTAACAAACACAGAGAACCCACGTCCCCTCTTCTTTTCTGGGAAAAAAGGATGAGAAGTCAGTTCACTGGAAAAAGAAAAAGAAAAGTTTAAGTAGCCTAGCTATTGTCTCTGATCCAAATCATTACCCTTCTCCATCTAAAGAAGAGAAAGACAACAAAAGAATATTGGCAAGAGAAATTTCCTAAAGGTAAAAAATCCAAAGAATAGAGGGGAAAAAGAGATTCAAGAGGGCAAAACAGGTTGGACCAAGAAAGAACACATTGAAAGAATGAAAGGTAAAAAGGCAAACAAAGATCAGTTGGGATCTATCAAACAAGATGAACTAGCACACTCCCCATCTTTAACAACTTATAGGATTCATCATAGAGAAAAACATAGAATCCAAGGAGACTCATTTGCATCTGGAAAAAGATCTTTCTTGGTGAATAATATACATAAACTGAAGAAATCACAAAGTAGAAAAATGAAAAACCTTGCAAAAACTCTTTCCTGGAATTTACATAATTTCTAGGCAGAAAAAGAAAATGAAGAAACTTAACAAACCTCAGGCTTGCAAGCCTTGCACAGAGAGCCAAGAGAGTTTGCAAGGTATGGAGAACCAGCAGACGAGTCTCTGTGAGAATTAGAAGGCAAGATGTGAAGAAGAGTGAGCAAATCACCCTTGTTGGCAACATGAGTGAGAGCCCACATCATTGCATGTTTGGAATGAGAGGAATCATCCACCACCACCATCACTCTCTTCCTCACTGTTACACTCTCACCATAACCATAACCACCACTACCATACATGCTGCTATACCCTTCCATTTGCTTCTTGAAGCTTCCCTCAGAGTGTGGAGTTGCACCACCACTGTTGCCACCACAAGAATTGCTGTTCCCTCCTCCCCACCTCCTTGAAGTTGATTTCCAAGCCTCCTTAACACTCATCTGCCTCAGAAATGAACTTGAAGTTGGCATTTTATGCTACCCTTTTGCTCTTACAAGATCAAACAGTGAGCCCACTAGCTAGTACTAGTTCTACCAGAGAGAGAGAGAGAGAGAGATGTACTGTGAGGTTTATTGATGGGTTCTTGGTTATTATAATGGGGAGAGAGAGAGAGAGGGAGGAGAGGGAGAGATGGGGTTAAAATACTGATGATGCAAAGCCAAGATTTTATCTTTGTGCAGGTAAAAGTAGTGTCACGGGGATCACTTTTGGCAGTGACTTTTCTCTGAATAGATGCGGTGAAATAATCACTATGGCTGGCTTTGTTTGATGTGTGATGATGAAAGAAAGGATTCTCTGGGTACTATAATATAGGGTCTATCTCTTACATAATATCTATTCCAGATTCTTTTTCAGGTCATTTTCCAATCTCTTCTCTGGATTTTGTGTGAGGAGATCCTTGTGTGACAGTGAGATATGAATCGTGACATTTTATCTGATCACAATATAAGCTATAGGGATCACATTTCTTGGAATAATATTGGCATTTCATGTCACAAGGGTGTGTGTATTATTATCCAGAGCCTTCTTCTTTCCTGGGGTGAACCCTTTTGGATGATCATCATCACCAAACCAATGCATTGCCCAGTTTTTCCTCAAGCCTTTCAGGAACCTGTTCCAAATGAGGAAATGGAAGTAGTACAAGGTGAGTAAAATTCACTGTTTTTAATGAAGAGTCCATTCCAGAACCTAAAATATGAATCAAAGTGGCAGAATGAGAGGGAAAAAAAAACTCTGATTGTGTGACAGTCATGGTGACTGGTGAGCATTAAGGTCTGGTAAGTAAACAATGGGATTTAGACAAAAAAAATAAGAATGGGATTATAATTTTTATTAAAGGAGATTATTTAAGGTGGTGAACTCCCCTGGTTATTAGTTTGTGAGTGTATCTCACATGGGAGCAGTTACTGCTGTGGGCAATTAGAAAATTTTCTGATAGAAAAAACTGGAAAATTTTTGTTTTGTTTTGTTTTGGGAGACTTAATTCTGATTTGGTTTGACTAAACTAGAGTTAAATTTTGTTGGTGTAGAGGTCCTAGAGGATTTCATATTGATTTCTGGATATAAAAGTAAAGCTGGGAAACAGGATACCAAAATACTATAACTATTTGTAGATTCTTGAACCCTGGCTACCATATTACAAATTCTCAGTACCAATGCATAGCCAAATTTTTAGTATTTGACCAGGGTTCTTCAATTGTTAACAACTCTTGAATGAGTGAGAGAACCAGGCTTCAAATAACTCTTGTATGCCACTAGTTCTACTTGAACACTTAAACTCAACTCTGCATTTCCTTGGTAGTCTATGGCTTACCAATCTCCAAATATATATTTTGATTTATGATACCATATATCTTAGTTTTTGGTCAAAACTTAGATATATGGTGACTTAGATCAATCATTGGGTGTCCCTCATCTTAATTTCAGTTCTGTTTTCCAAACCTACCCATTCACAAAAATGGGAAAAAGAATCAATTTTCACAAGAGCACTTATTTCAACTTTCAACTTCATACTGAAATGGCTGGACTGCTGGGATTAATTTTCTTGGTCCTTGTCTGAGCTCCCCCCATCAATGTGCTCAACTGAAATGCATTTAACTTCAACTTTCATCCTCACATCTTTCATTTTCTAGTTCCTTGAAACGCATAAACTATTTCAGTTGGAAAGTGGTACATAGGGCTGCATTAGTTTTGTCATTGTGTAACCATACAATTAATGTCTGCAGCTGAAGGGTTAATATCATATTAATTGTATTGTGAGACTCAGCAACAAAAATTGACCTATCTATTCAAATTTGGTTATGCATCATTGCATCTAGCTACGAAGCAAGGATTTGAATGTTATATTGATTATTGAATCTTCATTACCCTATCCCACTGTAATAGGTAAGAAACTGAAAATAAGTGTACCTATTTCAAGTATTAGTGGACATCAAGTATACCTATTTCAGTGGCATGGAAGCATATAGTAATAACTAGAGTTGTTGGTAGAGAAGCTTATAGACTAAGACGGAAAATAATTACATCTCAACCGGTATGTACTTATTTGTATAATTTCTTTATAAAGTTTGTAAAAATTACACTTTACCAACGTTTATAAACAACAACTCAATGGTGTATAACTTTGAGAATACATATATTGATACAATATAAGCTACCAAATAATAAGCGAAGCAAACAGATGTGAGCTATTCTTCATCTTTCATGACTAACAAGTTTCATCCCTGGAGAAGTCCTAGTCGAAAAATCTTAATTGGGGTTGTTTTCAAATCCCCTTGAACACTGCATTTTTCTCTCTTCTTGAGAGAACTGTGAAGGTTGGCAAATATAGTGCAACTCTGCAAGTCTTTATGTCTGTGCAGACCATTCGATCAATAATACAATTGTTCTTACTTGTTCATCAACCCTTTGCCTGTGAGAGTTTGTGACCGACCGACAAAAATGTAACGAGACTGAAACAGTGAACTGAAATAAAGGATTGATGGCTAAACCAAACCAGAGGCAAATAGAGGAAGGCCATTATCACTGTGTCCTAAGCTCCCCACCAAAAAGTAAATAGGGACCTTCTGTTCTGGTTCTGGGTTTCTGGTTCTGGTTCTGGTTCTGGTTCGAAGGGTCCCCTCGTTATGCATGGTTGATCTGACTCACAGTACCGTGCTAGTGGTGATCATCATCCAGCAAAAGAAAAGAAAAAACTGCACGTCATGCACTAATGCATGGTTGATCTGACTGCAGACAGCCTATAAAAGCATCAATTTTTATTATGAAAATTAGAGTGATTTTGTATTTTGTTTGTATATAATGAATAATGAATAAGCGAGATTAAGCAATGTCAGAAATGGGGACCTGGGTTGCAGAACCAAAAGTGAGGAGGGAAAGAAAGATGGAGCCCCTCGTAAATTGGGTTTATTTTTTTATCCGGACAGTCAGAAGGTGAGGAGGTAATTTCAAATAATTGTGCTCCCGGGTAACTCGCCGATCCCCTTCACTGTTTCACTGTTCTTTCTTCTCAGTCTAATTAAGCTCCCACCATCCTCACCTGTGCTTCAATCTTATTGAACAAAAATAGTGTTGTCCATACTATTCTAGTATTCTTTGCTTCATGCACTTATTCATCTCGTGACATGAGTGATTATAAGTTCATAACATTACAGACAAACATTGTTATCCAAATAAAGATTACTAATCATTCCAACATGCTTGTTCATGGATATAGATCATTTTTGGATTGATCATCTCTAAACTTATCTCTTTGCTTCGTTTGATCTTTGATGCAGCGAAGTTGATGTAAATTGTCCATAAGATGCTCCAAATCAAAGAATGGAGTGCAAATTGCCACCTTATCCAACATGTTCTTGCTAGAAAGTGATATAAAACTGACCATTTTGTGTAACATGACACTTGTATCTTTCAAGCACAGAACAACTAATTTGTGACTAGTACTAGCATCAAAGTATTCACCAGGCACATTCAGGTCATGGGAACTTGAGCCAGCTTCATGCATATATATATAAGATGAAAGAAGGGTTAAGGCAAGTAAAACTGTAAACGAGTCAACATGAACACCCAGAATGAAAAACAGTGAATCTTGTTCCACTCTCTTGTGTCTCTAAAGTCTTAACAAAACTCCATGCATAAAGACGAATTAGCATTCGGCAACAACACCCTCCTTGCGACTCGTGAAATCGTATAAACAATACCAAAACACATAACGTAAATCTTCTGCGGAGCCGGTGGCCATGTTCTTAATCTTGTTTTCTATGCTTACTTTTGGGGTTAATCCAAGAATCTAACATTCGTTTGTTGTCAAATTTTTTCTATAGGTTTTTGGTGCTGTTCCAAATTTCAAGAGCTGGTTTTGAGGACCCAGTTTTCTCAAGAAGAGTAATCTACCATTTTCTCTGTCCTTGTTGAGTAATTAGAACAACTTCTCTCTCTGGTGTGTGGCCTCATTCCCACACATATGGGATAGGTTGTGTAATTTGTAACCACATTTCCAATGGAGGGTTTCTTTTCCTGGATATATTAAGCATCTCTGTGTGCATATTTATGTCTGGATTTCTTTCTTTCTTATAAAACTGAGTTGCATTTGCAAAGCTCAACCATGAATTGGTATTAGTGATCATTTCAAATCATAAAATTGGTACTAGTAACTAGTGAATGTACATAAAATTGCTATAAGGAAATTGGAGTCAACTAACTTACCTCTCAATGTTCCAAAGGAACCCACTAAAACGCCACCACTGCTACGCTTGAAAAATTACCTTTTGAAAAAGAACAGGAAACTTGCAATTGCAATTTCAACCCTGCTGTTATAGACAAACCAATTGGTTTGCCGAAAGCCAATTAAATGTCCAATCCCATGTAAAGCTCAAAGCTCAAAGCTAAACTGTAGTTGTACTGAAGTGCAGCGCCTGGTTAAACGTTTATCTATTTTCTACTTAAATATATACGCTTTACATCCTATTGATCCTAACAGAAAGACTAACTAGGAGCTCCAGAAATTAATGAAATATGATAACTCTAAGCTTTACAATGACAGAAATGGGAAGGAACAATAACACTCACCTTTCGGGATCTTTCTAGAGCTGCCTTATTGAACCTCATTATCTTATTGAGATTCAGAACTTACTATAACATTAGGTTAGTTTTCTATCTGATGAGTTAACCAGAAGAGGTGGTGGTCTTCCCACATAAGTTATACTGATCTAGCAATGATAACTGTTCAGGAGACAACATTCTTGCGCCACTGCTCAGGTAGTGTGGAGCGACCCTTTTCCTGCATTAGAAGAACATGCTATATCACTGGTGCAAGGGAATTGAAAAGCTGCAACGAATTTGGCAGCAGTGGTTGATTACCTTCTTCTTCTTGTGGTGTTCTGGACACCTTTTGACAATCGAGAAGCTTCTGATCTTGAAATGTGACGAAGTGCGGAAAGATATTCAATGTATGCACTGCCTCTCAATGTCAGGTTGAATTTGGCAGGTACAATAGACTGGATTGCATCAAACACACGCAACTTGATTTCACTGCATTGTAGACACAGGGAGTAAATTGGTTATTTGAAATGCCAAATAAAATGTATCCAAAAATTGAGGAGGAGAATAATTAGCAAAATGCTTCGCTATGTCAAAAAAATGGTATAAACAGCAGACTTCATTTCAAAGAAAATGGTGACAAAAGAAGCCCCCTTAAACTTGGGCAATATCGATGTTAAAGTAAACAAATACTTTGAGACTCTAATAAAAATTTATTCCAGATTATGAATAGGCAACTGTAGAACCCCCTTGACTAAAATTTAAGATAAGTACACAAAAACAGAGGAAGCATTTTACGATTGGAAAATTGGTTCTCTTATGTTACTCTCCAAGCAAGGAAACAATACCTTGTTAAGGCATTTTGCTGACGAATCTCTGAGTTTCTTCCAGCATACGATGTCTTACTTGTTTTCATACCTTGTCCAACTAACTTACCTAAGGCCATCATATTATTTGTGTTAGCCAACATCTCAGGGGCTATATCCACATCCACCCTCGCACAACCTACATTAGATCCTACTAGAGAAATGCCCTTTGCGTAGAAGCAAAATCCATGCTGGGCAATTGTGGATGCCAATAGCAACTGCTCATCACACCAGCTGAATAAATCTGACTCCTCTGAGGAGATCATTGATCGTTCCACAGAATCCTGCGAAAGTTTATAATTGGAATCATTATAAAAGAAACAGAATGCAAAAGGACATGTGACATCCAACACAAGAATAAAAACACTTACGCTCATGAGTGGTTGGCATTTAGAAAACAACATGTCAGTTTCTGATATCAAATTGCTCATTCTATTAGCAAGCATAACAATCTGAGAGGCCTCTTGTTCTGATGTAACATACTGCATTAGATCATTACGCCGTCCACGAAGTTTGTTCCATGAATCTTGTACAAGATCACTGACTGCCGAGGTTTTTTGCTCCTGTATACACTTGGAGCGATTATTAAAATCCATGCGGCTGCACTCATCCATCAATTGATAAGCTTTTGCAACAGTCTCCCCATGTTCACTTTTAGAATCTTCCAACTCGAGCTGCGAATATTCCAGAATCGCATCACAATTATTTCCCACCTTGTCAAAATTTATCTGTGATTGTGATATATATTGAGCAGGATTTTTGTCTTCAACAGGTAGTTCTTCGTCGAAACGTACTTCATTCATGGTGTTAGCAAAATGGCCAGAAGACACTGTTTGCGATAACAAACCTATTGCATAACTGTCTTCAACAGGTAATTCGTTGCCCATATGTACTTCGTTTATAGAGCTACCAAAGTGACCAGAAGACATTGTTTGAGACATGAAATCTGTTTCACTATCCATTTGGGTTTCGGGAACAAAAGATGATTCTGGCACACATGATATATCTGCGAAGTTGCACATTTCACTTAAGTTAAATTCATCTGCTACTAAACAGTCATTAAGTCCTCTATCTATATTTGTCGCTCCAGGCAAAAGTAGCATCTCTGATAATGAATCAACTCCAAGGACCTCATGGTTAGAATCTTTATCTGTCACTGTAGGATATCCCTTCTTCATAAAGTCCTCTTCAGAATCAGAAGATAATACAACACCATGCATCCTCCGAACATGTCGCCGGTGAAAAGGAAATCGAGTACCTGAATCAGTATAAAAGTCAGGAGCAGTATCAGTTGAGGTATACTCACTGCACTCATGAGTATACCCGTTCCTGCTCAGCATTGCTACCTTCTTGGCCTCTATATCTTCCATTTCACTATAAACCATGTTCAAACTACAATGCACTTCTGTACTGGCATCTATCTCCATTGGGCTTGAACCTTCTTCCATCATGGTTAATGACTTGGTTATCTCTTTCTCTATTAAGTCAGATAACTGAGAAGGTAAATCCCAGGGTAATAATTTTGGTAGCATATGATGACCAGCCTCAACATCAAATAGCAATGAACCATATGTCTCTTGCATCATTTTTGTATCTGCGTTGTGAGAAATATAAATAATTTTGTTATAACAAAACAGATGTTTAGAAGATTATCCTAATAAAAGTGGTAGAAAAGGATGAGAGCACACCAAAAACAACATCCTTCAACTAGATGCTCTAAACAAAGCACGCAGAAATACACATTTCAGTAAGTTCCCAAAAAGCAATTGATGGCATAACATTATTTTTCAAGTATAACAGTTTAAATTATGAACTAAATTTGTTAAATTCACAATTAGGATTAACTGGCTGTGCATAGATCTAACCACAACTAACATGCATGTATGTGTCCTCCAACTGACCTTTTCTAAAACTTCTACCTTGGCACCAGAACTGAAGATGCATAATAATTTTCCGAATATCTCCTCCACAACATTCAATAAATCGCTCAAGTAAATAGGGATGTATGCTGGCTTTCTCTGCAGCACAAACCTGAGAAATAATCAAAGAGCAAACTTAAGAACGAAAATTTTGAAGTGCAGACAATGAGAAAGTAAGCCAGAAAATGGTTCCCCAGAATTACATACCATACATGCATGGGAATATAGCTCTGCTGATGATGGCAACATGAAATGCACTTGTAATCTATCAAAACTATCTGGCAGCTCAGGTTTTGGACCTACAATGTTCCACAATTCTAATAAGCCCCCGCACACTTTAAAACCCAAAAGTTCATGGAGTACATCTATTCTAACCAGTAAACCTCTTACTATTGCTGGTCAATATTATGGGCCCATTCGCAGTTCTAGCTATCTGCTGTACTGCTGCAATAAAACCACGATCTTCAAAAGTAATGTCCACATCCTCAAAAAGTATAGCAAGTTTATCTTTGCAACGGCCCTCCTTGAAGGCACATGTTACAGAACTTCCAGTAGCATCCAGACATTCTTCATCTGATATGGGTATCAGTTCCACAACACCATCATCATCCAAGTCTTGGCCTGTCGTACAATTAGCCTCAACAAAGCGAGACTTCATAATAAGCTTGTTTTGTGAACCAACAGTATTGGCCACTGATCTGAAGAAAATAAACAGTTGATAAATCACATGGCGAAGATATACTTATTTATACTTTGCAAATCAAAGTTCATAAAGAGTGGTAGACCATTGGCTCCAGAGTTTTTCTTTTTTGGCAAAATTGACGAGAACTGTTAAAACAGGGATCAGGTAATATTTTAGATAAACTCGCTTGAACATAAGAAACATAAAGATCATTGTGGAATTGTTCAATTAAGAATCTAAATGGAATAATCCAGCTCATGGCAGTGAACAACAATTAAATCAGTACTTTTGAAAGATAATTAAGGCACACCTTTGAAATTTACGAGATTTGAAAGCCTCTCCAAACCTCTTGTTTACTTGAGCTCCACTCCGACACTCTGACGCACTGAGCTGGTTGGACAAGATATTATTTAAAAAAAAAAACTATTTTGTCAAAACTATTGAAATGCCAGGAGGTGTCATAAATTTTGTAGAATTATCAATATAAGTATGAATATATACCTTAAGTTGAATAAAAAAATGTTGTAATGACAGGATGAAACATTTGAGTGATTGGCTTGAATCTCAATGCATCAACCAGTATCCCCATTCCATCGTTTGGAGTTTGGACAGAAAATTTAAGTTGAGCATAGAAAGACCCAATAACAAGCATCTTTTTCATATTGTTCCTCTGTCCGACAACCTAGATTCTGGATATATTTCTAGATCATAAAATGATTACTTCACTAAAAATAAAGAGAAACTAGCTAGGGAATGTATTCATATCTATGCCCAAGCTTGTAGCCAACTAGTCATAGCTTATCCAAAGGTCCATTACTAATTTATATGGTAGTATGGGTCCCAGAAACAATAAACTAAAATAATAATCTAACATCCAGCAGAGTAGATAAACAGTTCCATAGGGTGACTTGGCAATATGTTCTAATTTTCCTCTTATGAGTACCATGACAACTTTCTTCTCTCATTCTCTCTAAATCAATGTAATTATTTTTCACAAATTTGAAAACAAGTCATGATAAAATTTCATTACCTCCAAAACCTTGATTCCTTGTTCTTTTGCACACGCATATATAGCTGCAGACTTTCCACTCTGCAAGATGAGAGGCATACTTTAACCAAAAAGCAATGAACCAAAAGGATCAGCACTGAATGTACTTTTATATATGCCTAACAAGTTTTATGCCAGAAAGTAGTAGCCTGATGGCAGAAATTCCTATTTGTTGAGGGTCAATGTAAAACAAAGATTGGGATTAAAGATAATAGGACCCAAAACCAACATGTCATATGGAATGACAACACATGTTTTTTTAATATCATTCCAAACTAAAGTTTTGGATATTGTGCAAGCACAAAAATTATGGAGAGAAATGCCAGCTAAATAATTTTTTTATAAAAAAAATAATAATAATAATTAAAAAAAAAACAACAACAACAACGATATCATACCCCAATTGGCCCAGTAACTAACAGAACATTCTTTTTCTTCAAGACCTCATCATCTTCACTCTCTGAATCACTTTGAGTGCACTTATAATCAATGCTTTGCCTGTCACCGTCTTCACTGGTCTGAAGATCTCGTTCATACCAAGAACGTAGCCACTCACTCAAAAACTTCACAGATTCATTATTACCACATACCTGCATGATCAAATTTTCAGAAGAAGAAAGTACAGAGAAATAAATCAGTGCACCGAAAGAGGCAACGGTCGATACTGTTAATGCATAACTGTGATATATAGAAGATGTGGAACCCAGATTTCTTACCTCCATAGCGTTCTTTGGCTGGTACTTATATGTCCATAAGCTATTCTCATATTGATCACAGCAACCAAGATTGTTTGACGTCGCCCTGAAATTTATTATTCAGGAAAGTGAGCAAGATCTTATCATATATAGATAGGTTAAATATAAACTTAGGATAGGGCATCGGTTTGATATTAATAGTCTTCAACCAGGCAAATGAAAGTCAAGACTACTTTGGTTTAAACAATTGGCCTTAAAATTCATAAATGCCAAAACCATTCACATAGAGAAAATTCAACCTTTCCTCGAGAAATGTATGCTGCTGCTCAATCTCTGACTTGTTTATGCAACCAGTATGCTCAGAAATTATTTCAACCTCACAATCCTGGCAAAAGACGGAATTAATTAGGTTGAAACTGACAACCTTAAATGTATTATTCATATGGACAGTGAAATATGTACCTGTACTTCCTTTGAGTGCTCATAGCACCTCATTTGCTCATTAGCTAAGGAATTAGGGACTACAGATGATGTTTCATGAGCACATTCGTGTTGGATACGACTCTGATCTAAAGATGCTGTGTTTTGAAAACTTGATGGTTTGCAGGGTTGGGAAACACTACAGACCTTATCAAAATTTAAGCACTCAGCAGTGCCCTCTTGAATTGAGGAGGGCATGCATTCAGTATGAGGATCACTTGCCAGACTGGTTTCCTCACAAAATGTCCAATTTCTCCAATCAAGAAACACAGCATCGTCCTGCATTACAGATTATATTCCATTCTAGGTCAAACAGATATATGCAAACATTAAAATTTAAGAAGAGCTCATGCCACTAGATACTGAATATTTTAATACATTGTAAACATGTCTAAACCAAAAGAACCGTACCTGAGTTTTCTCAAACACATGAATTGGACCACAAGTAATAGATGTCTCCTTACTCCCCGTGAAGCTTGAACTGCCCTCGACGTCAATCACCTCCTGACTCTTCTTGGCCGCTTTCGAACATGCAAAAAAGGGATGTAATTGCCTTCCTTCCTTCGTCCAGATCCGTGAGATTTCCTGACGAAACATATGTGAAACATGCACTCAGAGCAAAGCTAAGCAAAACTTACAATCACTCCATAGTTAACCAACATTTCAATAAAATCTAAGCACTATAATGATCATGAAACTAGCTACATAAACTGAAATATGATGCTTATTTTGAGCTGAGCCAAAACATAATCCATAAAATCCTAGAGCACAATGTAACAACCACATATTGCACACAATCAAATTACATATAAGAAAATTAAACAACATGAAAACACAAAATGACTAACCGCGCCTCTTAATTTAGACTCCAATCTCAAATCAGGCATGATCACAGGTCCATCTTCCTCCACCACATCTTTTCCGTTCTTCTTCGTCGGTGTACTATTCACCGATCGCTTACCGCTCTATTTTCAACCAAAACCAAACCAAATAAGCAACGAAATCACATAATGTACCATACGAATCATAATCGAAGCTTCGAAAATTCACCTTCTTCGGAGCTTTAACGGGAGGCGTCTTCTTCGCCGCCGCCGGTTTCCTCTTCCGCTTGCTCTGGCTCCCGCCAACCTCCTCATCCTGATCGTTCCTCTCTTCGCTCTTCGGATCGCCGTTCTCTACCGGCTCCCGCGGCTTGACAGGGAAGAGCGTCGACTGCACCAGTCTCCGGCTGGTCCGCCGCTTCGGCGACGGCGGAGACTTCTGCGGCGAGTCTTCCATGGGAATTGAGGAGTTGGAGTTGGATTGATTCGGTTAGGGAATTGGGGGTTTTGGCAGAGATTTTAGGGATTTGGAGAAAGACTAGCTACAAAGTCTGGTCTTTTTTTTTTGGTGAGTAGAGTTTTGATGTGTAACGGATACGTGGATAGAGAGAGAAAAAAATAAAAGAAAAATTATGGAGGGAAAATTAAGATTTTGTTCCCGCCTTTGGAGGAGTGAAACTCGATTTGGGCGTTTTTATATTCTAGATTCAATGTAAACCCCCGCCTGAATTTATTTCCTTACCGGCCAGATATTGTTTCCGAATACAGTTTCTCGGTTAAGGGTTAGACTTTTTTTTTATTTTTTAATATATAAGTATGGGAGATAACGGTGATGTAAACTCCTTCTTACCCAATTACACTAGCGATTAAAGTAGATAAGAACCGATTGGGGTTCAACAGTAACCTAATATATTTCAATAGTTTCAATAACATAATGAGATAATTTAGCCAAATAGGGGTTCAACCCCATATGACATGAATTGCTGAGGGAATTTTCGCCGATATGAGAAGAGGTTGTGAGATACTTGCAGTTCCGCAATAGTACATATCATGCCATGACGGTACTTTAGATATGTTGATAATTATGATCATATTGAAATAGATGAAATGAATTATTCCACTAGAAAATGTGTTCACCCCGATTCCAAAAGAAACTAGATCAGCAAGAACTTTTAATGAATGTGGCTGACTGTCTCAGACGGAGTTCATGGTCTCAGGAACAACACTCATACGTTTACTCTAACGAGTAGGAAAGTATAAATGGTTTTCCTATCTTCGAGAGGAATATTGCATGTTTTTACTAATTCAAACCTGTTTGCTAATAGTGATGGCTTCGATAGCTTCCATGACTGTACGTCTGGTGTCCAAGCTCTCTCTCGGAAATGAGGAAGAGTCGGTGGACCTTGGGGATCTCTGGTGTCCGGAGAAAGGTTTTGTTGCACCTCGGTTTTATTTGGTTGGATGCCTCAACACAGCCAAGGCAATGGCTTTTGATTATTTCCTCAGTGCAGTGCGTTCTATGTAGAAAACTTCGGTTCCTGTGGAGGTAGCGGCATGGGTAGATAGGTTTCTCTTCACGTTCAACAACGAGCGTGATCTGTCTATGGTTAAGAAGGGAGGTCCGTGGAGCTTTTCAGAGGGCCATGATAATCCTTAACGATTACGATGGTTTCTCAAACATCAAGCAGGTCCCTCTCGACTTTATTTGGATTTGGGTTGTAATCACAGGTTTACCACCAGCGCTCTCAACTGTGGCTACTGTTCGCCTTGTCGGGGAAATGATAGGTCCTGTCATTCAGGTTGACACTGCTGCTCTAAACCGAGGCATCACTGCTGCTCTAAACCGAGGCATCGCTAGGGTTCGACTTGTCCTTCCGCTTAATGCTCCGGTGAAAGCTGAACATCGGCTTAGGGTTTCCCCTTCTGATGTTATCAAGGTGGAATATAAGTATGAGCGGTTGCTGGGGAGATGTCGCACCTGATTTCAAATTGATCATGGAGGGCAGGCCTGCCCGAGTGAGGGAGCGGAGGCAGAAGAGCATCTGAGCTCCAACATCATCGCCTCTCAAGCTGTTGTGCCTCCAATAATGGTATTTAGGGGAAACTCGGTCCCAGGTATGCCTAAATCCTCCTTTCATTCGCCTTCATCTCTTTCGGGGTTGTTTCCGAAGGAAAAACGCCAGGTACAGATTCGGGAAGTACCGGAGTTTCCATCTCCATCGAAAGTGGTAAGAGTCCGGCGTACTAGGGATGAGAATGATTCTATTTATGGTAAGCGTTCCAAGCACTGCCTGGAGATTATTCCTCTGGAACTTGGACTTGAAGATTTAGGATTCATGGTGGGCAATGATGGCTCCATTGGTCTCACTCGCAAATCTCCGAAGAAGCGTGGACGTCCCAGAGGGAGTAAGAACAAGAAACCAGCAATGAATTTGAACTTTGAATCGATAGCGTCGTAGTCTGAGGCTACTGGGACATCTGATACTCCTGAAGAAGGTGAACATGCATGCTGGGGTTTTATGGAGCCAGGGTCGGCCTCTAAGGTTGGAGATGGAACCAATGAGGAGTGATCCCGAACAGCAGGTGCAACAAGATCCCATCATGAGAGCAAGTCCAACAGATTCCCTATAATAGGGATTTTACTTAAATTTTGGGATTTTGGGCTCTAAATCTCCTCCAACAGATTCTCCATCTCATTCCCTAAAATGGGGATTTGGATGAGAGAGAATATATGCATCCCTATATTTGTAGAGAGAGAAAGAAAAATTTGCAGAATGAAAAATTAATGATCAAATCAATTTGACACAGAAAACTAAAAAGTAATCATTAATTATAGAATTTTATATAGATTTTTATTTAAAATAAATAAATTTATTATTATAGAATAACTTAAAAGTAATCATTAATTACAATTTACAATAAATGTATTAGATATAGAGTATTTATTACATGTTTGAAAATAAATAAATAAAAGAATATTATATTGTTGAAATAAATATGAATGTAGTTGTAATAAATGTGAAAATCTCCAAAATGGGAAAGCTCTTGGAGTTGGAGCATAATTTTTTTAGAGATTCTGACTTTTGCTTCCCTATTTTACAAAAAAAATAGGGAAGCTGTTGGAGATGCCCTGAGGGTAGGGAGGGTCGTTCTACTTTCACTTGAAAAGTACACCGTGTGGTCTCTAGGCCTGAGAGTTTTGGTGGTCTCTAGGACTTATCTCTACTATCATGATTGTTATTTGTTTTCGTAGTTTGTTGTCCGTTTATTTTGACATTTTCTTTATTCGGATTTTGGTTTCGTTGTTTTTTTTTTTTTTAACTTTTAGTTTTGTAGTGGGAGCCCGGCTTCGGCTTGACCAGACATTATTCGGTTGTATGAATTTTACCGTTGGAATATATCCATCATTTAAAAAAAAAAAAAAAAACTCTTTGCTAATTTTCTAGAACTAATGCTACGATGACTTTAGTCCTCCGAAATTGAGTTATTTTGGGTAGACTTTTGACTCAAAAATGTTACTTGGGTTTTGGGTTAGTGATGACAAAATGTGGTTCGAAGAGTCATATTGGGTCTTGAGAAGTGTTTTGTTTTTTTTGGTAAACGAATATATTAAAACACCAAAGCGACCTGGCTGGCATATCTCTTCTCCCGTCTTGCGGTTTCTTCACCAACAAGCAAGTCTCATTTCTCATGATTTTATGGCTATAATCCTTAATTTAAGCATTGTTGAAGGTTATTGGTTCAATGTATAGTTAGTGTTTTACTTAACTCTTAGGTTCTTGTTAGCATTAGCTTACGGTTTGATCTACTAGTCTCAAAATGACTCTTGTTTTCCTTTATAAATTCTTGTAAAGCTCAATCATTAAATACAAGAAACATACATTCAAACCATCTTCATTTGTCATTACATTTCAACTAATAGTGGAAAAAATGTGATATTAGAACTAGAAGTCGCTAACTATTGTCCAGTATTTTTTTTAAAGAAATTTAATAATTGTGTTGACTCTAGCTGCACGGTCGTCACTTTTCATTTTATAACAACAACGTACTGGACGGAAACACACCGTTTTGTTCGAAGGCTTTATATCAAAAACCCTTAATCGGTCTTTTTCGAGTTGGAAAGCCAATACACACATATTCAGTCTTCTCTTTCTATCGGCCTATCCAAGAAAGCTTTCCCTCATTTAAGTTATCCCATGGTTTTCTTGTTGCATAGACTCAGGGCGCCACTCAATACTACCCATCACTCAATCTCACTCCGTTTGAGGTGAGGAGACAATTCACCATGCAAGGCCTCTCAAAATCCTATCCATCTCATAACCATTCAACCCTTGAAATCGCCCAAAAATTCATCCTGGTTTATGCAATGGCTAACGTCGGGTTGTTCGTTGTCGGATTTGATACTCAGCTATACATTTACACTAACACATATGAGTTTTCCGAACTGTGAGCATGTAAGACGTTGCCATAAATACATGAGTAAAAAAAAGAAGGTTAAATCGTTTGAATTTTAACTATAAGTAATAACCAACAATTCGTGTAATGAAAACTCTTGTACATAGGCCATCAGCCAATCAGAAATTCTCTCCCCCATGCCGAAAAGCAGAGGATAAAACCTCTCCCTAATCCCTACTATTTGAACGCGGGGCCATCCGGATGCCCATGATCTGAAAAGAATACCCGAATTTACCAAACAACCCCCAAACTCCCGGACAACATGCGTCAATCGCCACGACAAAACGACGCTGCATGAGCTGTCAAAGCCCAGCTTTCAAATGTTGGGTAATTGCAGGTTTGACGAGGCTAAATCAGTCCACACAAGAAAGTTATGTCCCAGACTCAAACCTCGAGAATCTGACTGGTCTCTCTGCTCACTCCACTCTATACAACACAGTTGTCTGTTCTCTCATCTTTACCATTTTCAAAACCACTTTACCTTCTTCATCTTTATCACTCTTTTCTTCACAGAGAGAACAACAATCCCAAACCCTAATAGAAAATTTCACCTCCACAACCCTCCATTCTTCACTTCAGCTCCATACACATTGCAGACCCATCGCGCAAAACCCCCCACATTTGCTTCTATTTTTGGGGTTCTAAAAATGCATCCCCTAAAACCCTGTCACAAAACCCAGGCCTTCATTTTCCTGTTGGTTTTAAGCAACGTTCTTCTTATGGCAACCTCCAAGTCCACAATCGAGCCCTGCTCGAACTCCGACTCGTGCAACGCTCTGCTCGGTTACAAGGTCTACACCGAGCTCAAAGTCTCCGAAGTAGCTTCCCTTTTCCAGGTGGACCCAATCGCTATCCTCACCGCCAATGCCATCGATATTTCCTACCCCGACGTCGAAAACCACATCCTCCCATCGCAGCTCTTCCTCAAAATCCCAATCACCTGTTCCTGCGTCGACGGTATCCGCAAATCCGTGTCCACACACTACAAGACACGGCCTTCAGACACTCTGGCATCCATTGCTGATGACGTGTACTCGGGGTTGGTTTCTGCGGACCAGATAAGGGAGGCGAACTCGATTGATGACCCGTCGGTGCTCGATGTGGGGCAGACGCTGGTGGTGCCTCTGCCGTGTACTTGTTTTAATGGGACTGATAATTTGTTGCCGGCGATTTACTTGTCGTATGTGGTGACCCCGGAGGACACGCTGGCGGGGATTGCGTCGAGGTATTCGACTACGCTGACGGATTTGATGAATGTTAATGCTATGGGGAGCTCCGCTATTAAGGAGGCTGATATTCTTGCTATCCCATTGCCTGGTAAAGTCTCTCATTATTTGCTTTTCGAAGATAGTATCTTAGATTGTGTTCTGTGTTAGTGCTTGTTGTACTTTGTATGTTAAGTTGACATGGATAGGCAATTTTGTAATGTGTAATTTGTAGCTAGTACCGTTTTAATAGCTTGATTGTTGTTGTAATGCTAATGAGGCTCGTGCGTATTAATATGCTTTAATCTGTTCAATGTTCAAACTAATGAGTATCTTGAATGTAATTTTATCTTGTTGTTTTTAAGATTTGTCGTTATGTTAACAGCCGTGGTGATGTCTAAGTTCTGCTTCTGTCTATTGCAGCCTGCGCATCAAACTTTCCTAGATATGCTGCAGATTATGGCTTGATTGTGCCCAATGGGAGTTATGCCATTACAGCAAGTCACTGCTTGCAATGCAGTTGTGGTCCTGGGAGTCTCAAGTGAGTGATGGGATTACTTCTGTATCTTTTTCTCTTATGAATCTAGTATTAATCTGCTTGGTTGTGCTTTTGTTACAGTTTGTACTGTGAGCCTGCTTCAATAGCAGTTTCGTGTTCGAGCATGCAATGTAAAAATAGTAACCTCATGGTGGGGAACATTACAGCACAGCAAACTAGTGCTGGTTGCAATGTCAGTTCTTGCAACTATGGTGGTTTCGTTAACGGCTCCATCGTCACTACGTATGGTTATCCTTTCTGATTGTACTTGTTACTTATGGTCATTTTGACATGTCTATTATTCTGTTTGGATGCTAAACTGATTCCACTCCACCCTGCAGGTTGTCCACATCTCTTCGGCCCCGGTGCCCAGGTAAAATCTTAGATGCACATATAATATATGATGCTGCTTGCCCACTTATTAGGCACACTGGATTCATAATTGAAATGATTATGTTCATATAGTTTGTGATTGCATTTTGCATTTCTGTTTCCCATGAAATGTGAAGACTTGTATATGAAATGATCCTCATACTTCAAGAGGCTGCAATTTTATTCTTTTTCTTTGTCTAAGGTTGGCATTTTCTCTCTAATCTTTTTCATAGTGCTTGTAATGCCATTTCAGTTTGTGGTCTAGTTTGTGTATAGTTGGTTGTGTAGCGTTTTAAAGCATGTAAAAGCAGGTTCCATATTACTTATTGACAGATCGAACCAATTTAAAACACCTTCACTTGAATTTTTAAATTTTTGGATGAAGAACGCTTAATGGAGCTTGGATTTTCTCTGTAATTACTTTCTAACAACATTTGTACTTCTATTGCCACTATACAGGACCACAACAATTTCCGCCACTCATAGCCCCTCCTACTTCAGTAATCCGGGATGCAACATTTGCACCAGCACCCGCACCCCAGTCCGACGGCTCTGGAACAGGAACACCCCTGTCTACGGTGCCTTCAACAACTTCAGGTTCACTTCCCGGATTAGCCCCCACTGGTGGGCCTTCTGGAAGTTTTTCTGCTGCTTCCTCCTTGGTTACACCATTGAGCAATTTACCAAGTGCAATTTTGTTAGGCTTGTGTGTTGAGTTCATGATGACTATCTTATGATAGTTATGAACTTGTGGCTTTGTGGTCTGGCACGTTTGTTTCGGTATTTGAACAGTCCAAACCTGTCTTTAGTATTGTAGCCTTCAATTTATCTGTAGTGTTAAAAACTAATTTTGTGGATCTGGCAAACCATGGGGTTTTGGTTTTCAGATGGGTTTTGTTTAGCTCTGCTCCCCAATTATGCACTGTGAGGTATCGGCGGTTGCCATCTATGTAATCTATTCTTATTATCATCTTCCAGATCTTTAAGATATGGCCTGTGGATTTTCAATCAAGTCATGCAGAGCAAGAAACTCCTTTAAAGGTTACCAGCATATAATAGAAGCTTGGATTCATCCAACGAAGAAAGAAGTATGGGAAATGCGATTTCAGCAGTTGCTCCGGAACCGGTTTGCTATGAATCGACTTGATGAATTATGATAAAAACTTCAAAAGATCAGTGCTCCCTTCTATTAAATGGAATTTCATTCATTTAAAATGCTTGTATAGTTAGTACCACTATCACTACTCAGAACTATAACATGATTCATGATTGCCTTCTCTAGCATTTTCAAATTGCAATGCATCTTTCTCCACAACGAATTTCAGGACCATATTTAATCCTCCAGCCACCACCATCCAACTTTCAAATTTTAAAGTTTTATTCTATTTTGGTGAACAAACACATCAACCCTCTGCAATTTAACAGAGGAAATCTGTTAAAATGGATAGTTTTCTAAACCTATTTATCGGATTTTGAATTAACGATAGTCATGACTGTGATTTGATGAGTCGGACTGTGACAGTTCGCTTAAGATGGTATATATATAAATTCAGCAACATAAAACGTTGTAAAATCCGTGAGAAAAAAGAAAGATAAATTAAATTTTAATATATATACAGTAGAGTAGTGTAGATGATCTATTCACTCTATTGATTTGGTAGGATCGAAGCGCAGTCTCAGTAATCTCAAGCTCACAAAACTAACAAACGGCGCGCTCCTCTAAAATCTTCAATCGCCGGAAACCAGCTTTCCGACGCGTCTCAAACCCCCGCAATGGCTTCGGTTCCTTCAAAGCTTTATGCCGGTCTCCCTCTCTCACTATCTCTCTCAATATTCACTCTCTCACTCTCTCATTGTTAATCTCCGACCTTCCGATTCTGTTTTTGCAGATGACGTCAGCCTTCTGATGGTTCTGCTAGACACCAACCCCTTCTTCTGGAGCTCATCGTCTCTCCCATTCTCCAAGTTTCTCTCCCATGTAAATTCTCCTAAACCCTAATCCTCTCTTTAATTTAAAATTGGATTAAGAACTCAATTAGTGTTTTTTTTTTCAGTTGCTAAATGTGTGTGATTATGCAGGTGCTTACATTTTTGAACTCGATTTTACTGCTCAATCAACTGAACCAAGTAGTGGTGATTGCTACTGGGTACAGTTCATGTAACTACATCTACGATTCGGCCTCGGCGCCGAGCCAGGGCTCTGATCAGGGAAGAATGCCGGCGCTCTGCTCTAACTTGTTACAGAAGCTGGAGGAGTTTGTGGCCAGAGATGAGCAGTTGCTCAAGGAAGGCTCAACCGAAGGGGTTCCTTCTTCGCTGTTGTCGGGGTCTTTGTCAATGGCTCTATGCTGTATCCTTTTTGTCAATGCTTGTTTGTTGCATTAAGTTCACGAGTAGGGTTATGTTTGAGCTAGTAAGAACATCTAGTTGCCTCCATGTAGAGTTTGCTTAACTATGTTGGATTTGTAGATATACAGAAGGTCTTTCGATCAGGACCCCAGCATCCTCATCCCAGGGTAAGTACCCTTGTTTTTTGTTTGTGAACTTCTCTAGCTGATTAATGGTTCATGATTTGATGATTCCCAAATGTGTCATAGAACTGCAAAACTATTCATTTGATGTCAGTCTATGAGCTGGTGCCATGTACATTGTAGCACAGTTTTTTTTTTTCTCCGAAGAAAATATTCTCGGGTCTCAACAATAGTTTTGCAATGCAAAGAAACATATTTGATGGGGGATTGTTTTGGTGGAAATATTTCCTCATTGCCAGCAAGGTAGTGACATTGAAATCTAAAATATGGACATTAAGCATCACAGTTATAATCGTGACTTATCAGATTGTAATATATTGCTGCACTTAGCTGCCACTGATCAACATAAATGGAAGTGGCCTTTTCTTATAACAGAGTCATGAATTATATGCAAATGAGGTATATTAGAAGCTTGTATGTGTTCTAGGTATTAGAACTGCCTTGTGACACTATCTTTTGTTGTTCCCTATTAAATGTTCACTCTTTCATATCTATGGTGACTGCTAAGTGTGGGTAGTTATGGATGTGACATTGCTTTTTTATGTCAATTTTACGTCCTTTCTCATATTCTTTACCTTACAAGTTTTCTTAATAACATATGGGAGACAGATCTTATGCTTGCAGGGATCGTCAGATGGACCTGAGCAGTATGTTCTTTCCAATCTCTTGCATTGCTCATATTAATTCCCATCAAAACTCTTACATGGGAGGTTTCTAATAATGCCCCTTTCAGATATGTTGCAATCATGAATGCAATATTTTCTGCACAGCGTTCGATGGTATGCTTTGATCCCTTTCTTGTTTCTTGAAAGCATATACTTTTGTATCTGTTTGTTATTTTTGGTACATTAAATTTGAATATTATGCACACTCCTTATCATGTTTTATTATTCCCGATTTAAAAAGTTTGTTAGGTTGGAAATGGTTGGTTTGATATTTTGAAGTTCATTTTCTGATGATTTGTATTTGAATCTTTTGGTCAAATGATTCAGAGTTTTAGGGATTTTCTGTCTCTGATAATGAAGCAAGTAAACAAGTGCATATTTATTCACTCAGTTGTAGCTTACTACAAGCTATGATCTTTGAATTTACTTTCCCAAAGATGGCCATGTTCAGTGAAATTAATTTAAACCCAAAGATGGTCATAATCATCTGACATTCCATCCCATTAGCCCACCCTCCCTCCGTCTTTGTTATCATTGGGTGTCTCACTTTGACAAAATGGAAACTAAAATTTTGTTTTACTTCAGAAATCTTAACTTTGCCTTATAGCTGTAATATGTTATTGCCTATATCTAACAACATTTGATTATTAATTTGTAGCTTAGGAGCAGTCTAATGTATCAGTTCTTTGCTTCATTTGCAGGTTCCTATAGACTCATGCTATATGGGCTCTAATAACTCTGCTTTCCTACAGCAGGTAGAGGGGCATTTAGTGTCTGTAACAGATATTTGCTGCAGATTTTGATACTATTTATGTCTATTCTTATGACGGTTTGACTGATTGATTCTGGTTGATGAGTAACAGGCTTCATACATTACTGGTGGTGTATATCTGAAGCCCCAACAGCCAGATGGACTGCTTCAATATCTTACGGTAGGTTAAGAACTAGAGGGGGTGACATGCATTATGTTTTTTTTTGCTCCCTACCTTTTGTGAGTGAGGCCAAACAAAATTGGCTGAAGCTGAGTAAGTATTTTAACAAGTCATGAATTTGGCTTAAGATCAACTTGGCTTTCTTGTTTTATTTTTTTAGTAGAACTAAACGTTACAACTTCCTCTCTCTTTCTGCTGAATATGCGCACAACTTTGTTATTGCCCCCTTGGATTTGTTATTGCATTTGTTATTGCCCCCTTGGATTTTTGCTGTTGCTCAGTCTCTGTTTCTTAGTTATTATCTTCTCATTCATCAGTGTCACTATTTTAGTTTACATTCAGTCTTTATTCCTTATGGTTTCAACTAATTGGAATAATTTATTTTTCACATGCAGACAGTTTTTGCAACAGATTTGCATTCCCGAGCATTTTTACAGCTTCCCAAGTCTGCTGGAGTGGATTTTCGTGCTTCGTAAGTCAACTACTTATGTTCATCCATTTTTTATTTTTAATACTGTAACTTAATAGAAAAATGGGGTTTCACACCGCTCATGTTATTGTATAACACGGATTCTCCTTGTCGGGACTGGGGACTACTCTTTATGACATATCAGGATAATAAGTTGGATTATGACAGCTAATAGAAATCTGACTTCAGAAGTCAGAAATTATAGAAGTTTCGAAGTGAAAAACATATAATATGAAAATCTGGAATGTGTGCAAAGAGCTAGTATCAATATTAACAATTAACATATTCAATGAGAGCAAAGAGGGTATGATGTGTCCCCAAAAATGTCTTACAATGGTAGGGCTTGAGAGATGCTTCAGGCATATGTTGAACAGGAAACTGCCAAATGCAATTTCCCTTTCTGATATGGTGTATTTAGTTAGGTGTATCTAATGATTAGTTACCATGTATGTACATGTCTAAAATTGCTACATCTTTTTTGAGTCATTTTGATTACAAACCCTGTGTTGTGCCTCATTTGTTTGTTGCTGACTTTTGCAGGTGCTTTTGCCATAAAAAAACAATAGACACGGGCTACATTTGTTCTGTGTGCTTGTCCATATTTTGCAAGCATCACAAGAAATGTTCAACTTGTGGGTAAGTTACTTTCTCAACATGTACACTGTAGTATGGGAGTTAATATGTTTAACTGATTTTCCTCTGTGTGCTTATCGTTGTTACTTAATGTTCATTTAATTGTTATTTGGTTTCAAATAATAATCACTACATAATGATACACTCGGACAATATGTAACAAAATGTTTGTCTTGTATAGTGGGGAATTCATTGGTTTATTTGTTTAGAAGAAAGAATAATTGAATCTGGCAATGCAGAGATGCTTTTTTGACTGTTCATTTTCGCTTGATTGAGTTGTGACTTTGGGCATCTTGCAGGTCAGTATTTGGTCAATCCCAGTCAGAAGCAACAAACAACAAAAAAAGAAAGGCTTCAGACACCTGATGATTGTATCCAAAAGCATGTCTGCCTCTTAAAATGTTGTTGTTTGTGATCTCTGATAGATTATAAGTTTATTACTAATCGCTTTTGTTCAAATTTGCTGGCAGTGAGATTGAGAGCTATCACAAAATCATTTTTGCTCACATTTACCGGCAGTAATATGATATTTCTGAGAGCTGTCACAGAGCCTAAGCGGAGCATATCTTGTGTAGGCAAGATGAGATCCGGCCATCAGAGTGAAGATAGACCTATTTATGATTGTTTTCACCTGGTGTCGTATTGAGAGGAATTACAGAGCATGTATACACGTATAACAGATTTAACCCACCCTTTTTGTTTGATAATATCAAATTATCCTCATTTCTCTACTGATTACTTTGCACCCTGACGATTGCAATATATCACTCAATTAGTTATGTGCTCTAATAGATCTCCCCACGTATGGCATAAGTCAGAATAAATCAACATTTCAATACCATGAACCAATCTAGTAGCAAATAGAAGAGCACGCGATATTTACAATCATTTACATCGGATGTGAATTTTTATAACCATCCGGACACAATCAAAGTGCAGAGGATGAAATATAATACAACTCAGTTGCAAGGGAGCCCCTCACACTTCACATTGCCCTCATAAGCACTTTGCTTGTTGTATGTACCCCCATTGCAGCAATCTTTAATACGGCACGGGTCCTATACAATCTGCAAGAAAATTGGGGTATGATATTACATTCTCGAGGTTGAATAATCACTACAGTAACTAAAATACAATTAGAAGAAAACAAGATACAATTAGATTTGATTAGCGAAAGTGTCTTATGATATATTCTAAACATATGCAAATGCTCTCTCTCTCTTTCTCTCTCTCTCAATCACCACAACTCGTCAGGAATGTTAATACTAACATTCTCAATCAAATGCTAAACGCAATATTGCTATTAAGTATGTAGGCAAGAAAAGCTTACCCGGCTAGAGCAAGTCCCCAAGTGGAGAGGGCATAAAACAGCTTCCCAGCATGCCAAATCCCCAAAACCTTCTCCAATTTGCTCACACCAGCCATTGCTTTTGCTACAACTGCAAATTCGATTCACAAGGATGAGTTACATAGGCTCACTCGCTGCTTTTAACAAGATCATAGAGGAAGACACCACATTTTCCCAAGTATGAACATAAATGGCTGAGATCAGACTTAGAATTACTGTCTATATTCAAAGATATTACCACCACATTAGATTAGAGACATCAAATTCCTAGTAGGAAAGACAACCTCCATTCACTTGATCATATATCTCATAGCAATAAGACCCGACATATATCTTATTCAGTTATTCATTATATGCCACAACGACAAATCACAAAGCAATAGACACAGGCTTCCATATCTATGAAAGGTATAGGAGTACCAACACAGATGTTGTCGAGCATGTAGAAACATGTCTTACCACATGTTGGAATAACAAATCGCTAACCTATATATTTTTGGTCTAACACTTAACAAATTGCAAACACAGAGGCAAGTAATACAGAAACAAGTTGATAAACTCACTTTTCTGCAACTCCTGCGGTGTCAAATTCTGCAATTCCAATGAAGAAACATCAGACGAGAATAAAACAAAACAATATGGTTAGCAAGCAAAGAGGTCAAGTGTATAGATACCGCAGCTTTGGGATTGGCCATAATACACTTAGCCATAAAATCAGCAACCCCATCCACCACATGCTCCTCACTAACAACCACATAACTATGATTGTCAATTCCACTCCTCTCCTCAACATTCCCAGGAACCATATCTTCCGTCACCCACACCCACCAACTCGGCTCTTTCTGGTCCACATTGATCAGAATCTCAGCCTCCTCCAAATCACTCCCTAAAACATATTAAAAGCAAGTCACAATGCAAACAACCATAACTCAAATTTGAGATAGCATCATCCTATACATACCTGTAGCAACCTCGAAAGGAAAGTGATTAAAATCCACAGACTTGTGCTGAATCACGAAGTTCTCAGAATTCACCGCAGATACAAGGCGTGAATACAACTACACCAACAAGTTAGAATTAACAATAGATCGAGATCGAAATCAAAATGGGAAATGGGAAATTGCTTACGTCAGGAGGACAATCATTCAACAGAGTAGGAGATTCCGTTAGATTTTGCAGAAGCTTGAGATTCTGCTCGAGCGAGTTCCTCAGCATTCGATTCTGAGCTCGTAGCGCGTCCAATTCCTCGTCGGCCTCGTGGTGGTGGAAGTGTGCCTTCCACGCCACGTCAGCGACCTCGATCACCGTCGATGAGGGGTAATGTCGCAATTTTACTCCACCTTGGCTGTTGGTTTTTATAAATAATTAAGGGACTGACTAAAACGCAGCGTTTTGACCCGTCAGTCTCCCCCTTTGTTTTTCAAAAAGCACACAAGACTGACTTCCAAGAGATTTAGAGAGAGAGGAATGGCGGAGGAGACGAGCGATATGGAGTCGAAGATATTGGAGGCTATGAGGGCTCGAATCCCACACTTCAAGGAGCAATCCGAGTGAGTTGATGATGGAATTAGGTTTGGGATTGTGTAGTCAAGTGTTTGAATTGGTTTGGTTTTAGGGTTTAATTATCAGTATGATTGAGTTTGATTAGGATGGTATGGCTTACTGTTCTTTTTGAGGGATTGATTCTCAAGCTCATGTGTTTTGTATTTGCTTTCAAGAGAGTTCTTTTGTACTTGGTTTAGGTTAACTTTGCATTTACCACATAATGTTGACCTGTATAGGATTTATGTATGGTAAAGACAGTTCCTTTTGCTTGTAGAGTTGTAGGTAAGTAAGGTGGTGCCTTTCTTTATAGCATTTAAACTTAAACGATTCCTAGTGATGTTTCAAAGGGGAGCTACAGAAGCTCTGCAGTTCCCTTGGAACTTCAAATTTAAGTGAAGTGCGTGTGTATTTAGTTTAGGAAAACTTGTGGAGTTATTGTTTTCTTTGAGCTATGCATAAATCAAACATTGCGCTCTCGAAAGGATTAAAGGTTTCGGTAGAATTGTATAGATGCTTTTAGAAATCAGTTCAACTGTATATTCTCAGTTAGAAATGGATGCATGTAGATTAAATATTCTTTTTAACATTTGCTGATGGGATTGAACATGCTAGGGCATTCAAAGATTGAATTTTCTTAAAATGCAGTTCTTTGACCTTTGTGAATGTACGAAGAGTATTAGAGAAAGACATGGGTTTGGAACCATCTGCATTGGATGCCCACAAAGGATTTGTCAAGGAACATTTGTTGAAGGTATATGTTTTCAAGATTTTAGCCTTAATTCATTTTGGCCCTTTTACTTACCCGTACCATCCAACTCCCTTTCGTTTTATTTCAAGCACCCTGATATGATTGAGACTTTCAAGTAATTTAATTTGTTCCCTTTTTAATGGGATTTAATAATGTTTTAATCCCAGTTTTTCATCTGCACTAGTGTCTGGATAATAAGATGCATGCATTAATATCTCCTTAGTTTCTATCAGGTAACATCATATTTAAAAAAAAAAATTAAAAAAAACTCAACGAAATTTAAAGTCGTCAAGGGGAGAGAGTAGGAATGAATACCTGGGAGGCTGGGAGTTTTAATCTTCCAGGGATTTGGTTTAGAAGGAACAGGCATTATCTGTTACGAAGACACTGGGGTTCACTTCAGAACTTTCAACAAGATGGAGGATTAGATAAACGAGAAACTTGATGCCCACAGGTTTTCTGTTAAATGTTTGTTTGTTTGTTTGTTTGTTTTTTTTTCAAAGGACAACTAATTTAGAGTGTTGGGAAGACTAATTGCGTGGTTGGAGTTCTTCTATGTTTACCGGGTTTATAAGATGTGGTGGTTTCTTGTTAAAAAAATAAAAAAATTGAGAGCACATAGTGGCTATCTCTAGAGTTACTATAATTGGTCAACAATAATAAGCTTCCAATCAAGTAAAAAGTTTTTGCACAACAAGTTGACCTAGGAGACCAATAAAGTTGCAGAGTTTTAGGCAACTGATGTTTAACCAAGACTATCTTCAAATGACATTGGTTGATTCTGTCACCATAGCCAAGAGTTCCTTACCTTACTTCACTATGTTGTTATTCAGAGTTTCTTTTTCTTCCCTTTTCTGATGGAGTTATGTTTTTTTTGTATTCAATCCTGTTTAACTGTTTGTTGCATTTATTCTATATTCTAGTGCTTGGAAGGTGCTGGTGAGGACAATACCTCAAAGATTTCTGGGCAAACTGATGGAAAAAGTCTGATTAAAGGGGAAGCAACAGGATCTACTGAAGGGCCAAGTAAAGATATGAAGGAAACTAGCTCAGCAAATGAGGAGAAGGTGGAAGACTCTCCTGCATCGGATCTTCTGACAGAGAATAAAACAGCCAAATCGAAACTTGAGGGATCTAAAAGCTCCAATAACAAAAAGGCTCCAACTGAGGCTATGATAAAGTTAGCCCTTGGAAAAAGAGGTTCTTATATCAAAGCTAATATCGAGTATGTTACTTCCTGTGTCCTAAACTGCTTATTAATTGATTTCTATGGTATTACTTTACTGATTCTTTATGTATGCTCCATCTCCTTTTGCTTGCAATGGCATCTGTACGATCATCACCACTACTCTCTCCCTCTCTCTACAGGAAGCTTACAATGGGTGAACTCCGTCGAGTTTTAGAGAAAGATCTTAATCTTCAGGCCTATAGTCTTGATCCGTATAAGAAGTTTATAAATCAGCAATTAGATGATGTACGGTAATTTTTTCATGCCAGGAGTTGCTGTTCATGTCCTATCGACCGTTTTATCATTGTCCTGGTATATTTCTTTTGCAGGTTTTAGAATCTTGTGTAGATCCTGAACCTGTTAAAAATGTCAAGAAAAATGTTAAGAAACCTCAGAGAAAACCAACTCCGGAGGAGATAAGTGAAGAGAGCTCTGGTCCTGCAGATAGTCAAACCGACGAGGAAGAAGATGAAGTGAAACCTAGAAAAAAAAGTGTTACAAAAGTTACAAAAAAACGGAAAATATTGTCAAAGGAGACCAACATCTCTGGAAAGAAGCGGATTAAGTCTCTTAAGGCAGATTCAGAGGAAAAAGGTGATGCAAAAGACGGTGCAAATGTGTCTGAAGATGAAGATTCTCAGTCATCTGCTGAGAAACCTGTGAAGGTCGTTACTTTGCTTGTTTCTGGCCGTTAAAAGTATGTTGGCTCTATCTATCTAGTAACTCATACTTTTTATCAAAGTGCAGAAGCAAGAAGTTTCAACACCTGCATACAGTAAACGGGTGGAGCATCTAAGATCGGTTATCAAAGCTTGTGGAATGAGGTTTTTCTCCTTCGACTTGCTGCTTACAGAACTGCATCTTTTTCACTGTTTTTGTTCTGATGTTTATTTTCTCTTATACAGTGTTCCCCCCTCAATATACAAAAAAGTCAAGCAGGTGCCTGAAAACAAACGTGAAGCTCACCTGATAAAGGAGTTAGAGGACATACTCGGTCGAGAAGGTTTATCTTCCAGTCCCTCTGAGAAAGGTGATATTATTGAAATGTAGTCTTTAGTGGTTATCACTGAAATATGGGTTGTGGGTATAATTTGGTATAGTCTAAACATACAAGATGCCATAAAAGGGGTTTCCAATAATTGAAGTGTGCAGTTTATGTTTGTTCATCCAGGAATTTTAATAAGGGGTATTAACATGGGTCAACTGGCATGCTTTTGCTTGAAGTACTTAAGAATGCTGAATCATAATCATTGGTTTGTCTTCATATACTGTGCATGCCAGCATGAATCCATGTAGATGCCATCAGTATTTGTGGATAGGCATGACATGGATTAGGTTTGATACAATATTACACATACAATAGAACTTTTAACATGCTATGGAAATTTGAAGGTCTTAGGTCTAGTGGTTCTCTGTCAGTGTTACTTGTTTGCTTAAAGCTATATTAGACATTATGCTGTAGTGTTGCTCAACTTCTATGAATTTGGTCAGAGATCTAACGCTAGAGACTATGCTCTTATGACTTTGCTATGGTGGTGTAATGTCTCACCATCCATTTAATGTCTGACGTGCACATACTTGCGATTGCACATTGTATTTCAGAAATCAAGGAAGTCAAAAAGAAAAAGGAGAAGGCTAAAGAGCTTGAGGGCATTGACATGAGTAATATTGTAACGAGTTCACGTAGAAGGTCCACAACTAGTTTTGTACCGCCTCCCAAGCCCAAAATACCTGTTGATAGTGATTCTGATGCTGGAGATACAGATGATGACAATGATGAGGAAGAGGATGAGGTTGAAGACGAGGATAATAGTAGTAGTGATGACAACCATAGTGATAAGGGTAAGTACAATCTTTATGAGGATAGTAGTCTACAATCTATATGTTGCTTCTGCAGTGGAAATACAATTGCTTTATCAGTATACATAATCATTACTATGCTGCCAGTGGATTTTAGTCCTTCAGATGCATTCTATAGCTTACAAACTATTTCCTTTATTTATGCAGATGACGGCGATGATGACAGTGATTAAATTATGCAAGGAGTACATTCGCAGAACTAGCAAAGGATTTACTTTCTAAACTATTGATGTACAATTAGACCCAGTATAGCATTATTATAATTTGTGAGACCAAATATCAGTGGAGTTTCACCAGCACCTTTCAGTTATATTACCTGTAAACTACAGACAGGAAATTGCTGTTTTTGGTGGTTAAGAAGAATGCCCATCACTTTTGTAATGGGAAAATGTTTAGTATTCGGAAAGATTGGTGTGGCCTGGGTAAATGTTAAATGAAATCCGTTTGATATGTTATTAGCTTGATATTCCTAGTAGAATCACTTTCCCTTTCTAGTTTTTACCCTCTTGTTTTGCGTTTGTAAATCAGTGAAGATTGACATTCTAACAGTGTTGGAAGGATTGAGAATGCAACAAGCAAATGAGTAGATTCCCGTCTTTTTGGGAAGAGGCAGTACTGAAGCTCGATGCAAGTTCAATCCACAGTTGAGCACACAATTCAGTTCACAATGTGCTAGGGAAAAAGTACATTTAATACTCAAGTATTCAGTAAACTATGCGAAAAGGCAATGAGCCCCTACAACAGTGTGGAATGAGCTCATATATCTCATGGTGAGTTGGTGACTCTTTCCATCTTGCTGTCATTGCATTAATGGGATGACTCTTTTACATTGCAAAATGAACAAGAATTCAAGAATGACGTTTAAGAATATCTCAGTGCCATCATAAGTAATCGAGATGCTTCACATAACCAGAGATATTGTTTTCTCCAAGACTCTAACCACACTCTCAAGAAGTATACATGAACAATTGCCCTGTTGGATGATGGCCTGTAAAAATCGGTGTTCCTGTTTGTTCCCGGCCTCATGAAGCAGAGAGCTCCCTCTCTGAAATGATGTGCCTCACTTCGTTTGCAAGATCCAATACATGTTTGTCTTTGCATTCTGTGGCAAAGAAAAAAAATCAAAGGAAATGAAGTTGATTTAATGTTGCATACATAACAGTTGATATTCATGGAGCACCGAATTAACATTACCAAATTGAAGAAGGGCTTCTTCGAGTTTAAAAAGGTACTCTCTATTAGGTCCTGAGGGGCCTTTCGCCTCAACAATCTGTCTGCAGAATAGAAAAATTAAGAATATTACGAATGAACAATATCTGAGGATCTGAGGGTACACCAAATTACTGAAATGATGATTTATAGTCAATGCCAGTATTTAGCTTAGGATTGGCAACTCATTAAAGACTTGGGGTATGGATAACTTAACCAATCAACTTCACAGTGACCCAAATAAGATTGATGGTATCTGATCATCTATCAACAAGCAAATTTCAAATTATCATGTCTCAATTTCTAATTGTGAGCTAGATTTTGCTCTTACTTAGGTTGTTATCGGAGTAATCATTCAACAAAATAACAGCTTGGTAAGTGAAAAAATACATACTTGGCAATATCTTGAATGGATGCAGGACCCAAATAGTTCACATTAAGCTTTTTGTCTGGAGAGGCAATGTATCTAAATAGTAAGAGAGTCAGTTCTCCTGAAGATCTAAATAAAGCAAATCATGTTCAGTTTCTTGGTGACTTCAGTACTTACACCATTACTCCTGTAAGAGCTGGAGTCGTAGCCGTTGGCTCCTGGAAGAAATTTCAATAACCCAACTTATGTTGGTATAGAAGCTAGATTACACGCACTGATCATAAGGGGTTCTTCAATATTAGACTTACAGTATAGAAATCAAGATATGCCTTCTTGTCATACTGCTTTTCCCTCACTTCTAAGTGCTGATAAAAAATGTCATAGAAATCAGGTTGTATCAGGAGACCATAATTGTGAGTGACGGAATGAAAAAGTGTGCATTGGAAATCAGCAATCTCAAACACCCACGAGAAGAAATAGCAAAACAACAAGTATCAAGCACAAAGTGATAGTGCATTGCAGTGTTTCTAGTAATCCCAGTCACCAGAAGGATTTGGACCATTTGTTGTTATCAAGCTTCAAGTAACAGATATAATTTTGACACAGCTTTGATATATATTGTCATCTTAATTCTAAGGTTGCCATCGATGTCAACCGAATTTGTGACTCAATATGCACTGGTTTAAGCTGTAAGTGGGTTTTGTTGAACTTGGTTACCTACAGGTCTTGTGTAATGCATTTGAACCTTGAAGAACTTTAGTATAGCAAGTGCAGCCACGCAAGCACAGGACCACAATATCATATTCACAACAGAAAGATAGCAGCTTTACAGCTACAAAACATGAACTAGAGTACAATGAAGATTAACTTTAAGATATAGGAGTCTACCTCTAAAGCAATTTCTTGATCTTCCTTCTTTGAGATCTTGTAGGCAGCTCCCCACTAAACTTACAAAGTAAAAACAACCATTAAAGTTGTATCCTTGTCTCATTTCACAATAATTTGAAATCCACAACGAAATCATCACCATCACTAGAAACTAGAAACATAATGTAACATACATCCACTGATTAGAAGTAATAATCTTTCGTGGTATATTGAAGAAACAGCATTACATTTTCTTATTCAAAAAGTCAATGACATTAACATGCATATGTTTATGTTTGAGTCCCGAGTTAACACAGAACAAATGTGAGACATGAGAAACAAGCACTATGATATCTACGATGATAGATATATCTGATGGGCATTAGAGTTATTGAAACAACTTACACAGACTTCACCCTCTGCAGGTTCCAATGTGACTGTTCTTCCTGGAAACTCGGGAGTCCCTCTATGGTCAGTACTGCCTAATAAGAAGGAACCCAAATCAGCAAACATGAATATATTGAAGAAACTCGTAACTCAAAACACACAGAGAGAGGGAAAGAGATAAGAGAGACCTTGGTAGAAGACACGGCGATAGTCTCTGATGAAACCGACGATGCGTTCATCGAAGTTGAAGCCGGCTTTCCATATCAGAGAGCCGTAACCAAATACCCACATCGCCATTTTGAGTTTTGATGCTTTTTTTTTTCAATCAGAATCTTACAGCGTTTTTTGAGTAGTGATTCTCTGTCGGATAGCTGCCTTGGTTCAACGATATAAGTCCCAAATTTCCCAATTACTAGGAGATGACATACAATTTGTCTGCTTTGCCACAGACGCCGTTAAGTATGCACCTAAGGTAAAAAAAAAAAAAAAGTGAGTTACCTTGGCCTTTTACTCTTCATCTTTGGTAAGAAATTGGAGATGGAAGTGTTAACTTGGGAGCAGAAACTAGGACGACCCGACACTTTTGGGCCATCTTCTTCGGGGTTCCGAGAAACGGGTCGAAACCCCATGGTGTGTAGAAATTCACAGGCGGCAAGAGATTATTTTTAGCCGTTCCCCTCATTTCTAGGCTATAAATTCTGATGGAAATTTTTATTTTATTTCCAAAATTTGGATACGTAAAACTTTAAAATTGTTACCTCAATATGTATCATGAAAACATTTAATTGGTGGCAAAGTTATGATAGTTAAAATTAGTGATAATTTACCGATTAAAATTAGTTGAGTGATAATTACATCTTTAGTTTGAAAATGGAGTATACGTTTCTGTTCAAACTATAATATTGATATTGATGTGTGTCTCTTATGGTGAATATTATTCTAGCTAGTATCATCTTCTTCGATCACTCAACTAATTAAAGAAAACAACAAACCAAAGAGTATGAACAAACAAAATGGAGCACTACCAGAAAAGGCATCATAGCCGACGATATGAAAAAAAACGGACGACGAACTCTTTATTCGTCGGCTATAACCATTATAGCCGACGAAATTCGTCGTCTGTAGTGGTATTTCGTCGGCTAAAATGGTTATAGCAGACGATATCGTCGTCGGGTATAGTTTTGCCGACGGCGTATTTCCGACGATGTTATAACCGACGATATGTCGTCGGGTAATGGTTATAGCCGACGAAATCGCCGGCTATAATAATTATAGCCGACGATATCGTCGGTTATAACCATTATAGCCGACGACTTAAATTCGTCGGCTATGATGCCTTTTCTGGTAGTGGAGCCAAATGTAGTAGTATTACATATATTTCCCACATTCTCAGATATGGTCAAAAAGTACATATATTTGTCATCTCCTTGTGATGAGATGGTTCATAGCAAATCCACCTTTTGTTCTTGTCACAGAGGTGTTCAAACCCAAGTTATACCCTTCTTATGTAATATGCCCTAAAAAGACAAAAATACAATCTCACACAATGGTGATTTTGAAAATTGTAAATTAAACTTCATTCCGAATCTCATGATTCTTGTGGATTAATCGGAACTTTGACAACATTCTCCTCAAGTCCAGCAGCATCATTCTTGCTATCAACAGATGTTGGTGATTTTTTAGTGATTGGCAATTCATGATCAATAGTTTTCACATCTTTCATTGAGGCTGAACGTTCTTTATTTTTACCCCACACAACAGCATAGAGGCCAATGACTATGAGAATGGTCCCAATTACACTGAAATGTGACACAAAAATGCATCAGTAAGTCATAGAATATGATAGTAATTGCACCAAAATTAGTGAAAAATAAATCTATTAGCTAGAGATGTGATCTTTAATGTAAGTATACGGTGCAATATCTAACATGCTTGCATGTTAATGTATACCTTCCAAGGCGGACTTGCTCAGATAAAATGATAGCAGCTAAAGCGGCGGTGATGATCATGGCCAGTGGGCTAAAAGCTGTGACGAACACAGGGCCCTGTTCTTTCATCACAATCCCTTGCACATAAAATGCAATTCCAGAGCAAACTATGCCCTAATCAAAATCAAAGAGAGTCATCGTGTCAAACACTTATTAAGTTGATCATATCTGTTCAGAATTACTTGTTTATGTGAAATGGTAAGTACTCACAGAGTAAGCTGCAGCAAGGAGCCTAGAGTCCCAGCCTATAACCCAAACACTCATGTTGTGTTCGATTACCAGTGTTGCTACGGCACCTTCCAAAGCACCCATTAAGCAGATCAAGGCAGTGAGAGAGAGCTCTGCTGGGTACACCTTCAAAGTAAAGGACTGAAACGCAAAGTATAGAACTAATTGGTTAGCTTACTATAACAAACACTGCAGAAGAATCTTATGCGTTTATATAATAAAACCCTAGTTAGCTATAGCTGGGTGTAACTTACTTGAAGAATGAAGAAACCAGACCAGCCACAGCAACGAGCTAAGAGCATGACAGTGCCGAGAACCCAATGCTTGTCAGTGGCGGTGGCAGAGGTTGCATGGTGGCTAGCTTGTGCACTAATGAATTCAACGATCGGGCCTTTGTAAAACGTCATGAGCATTGCTCCGCTGACGGTGATTACAGTTCCGATCACCTTTGCTACGCTAGGGATCTTCTTCAAATTGATTTTCTCCAACCTATAGATGACATGATGATCGATGAATAAGTCCACCAACTATACAGTAGGGTGAAGAGAAAAAGTTACTATTTGTACACCAACTTTAATATCAGCAATTACCTGAAAATAAGTGCGAAAATGAAGGTAATAGCAGGGAGGATATTAGCAGTGGCAGAAGCAAATGTTGCTGAGGTGTATGTCATTCCCACAAAGTACAAGTTCTGAGCTAGCACAGGCCTGCATGCAATAGCATAAATATAGTCAGAATGTCAGATTCATATGCCATGCAACTTAAACAAAGAAGATGAACATGCAGCTGCCGTTAATCTATACAGTGACTTACTCGAGAAAACCAAGCACCATTATTCTTAGGAAGATGGGGAGAGTCAGTTTTGGCCTTATTTTTCTGGAAGAAAGAAAGAAAAAACAACACCAATATTAGTTCATGTGTATACATGATGGATTCTGGAACTGATAATTTGGCAATATTGTGTGCTAGATACCTAACAAATGATAATGACCTAGTACGAAGAGAAAGACGAAAGCCAAACCTCTCGAGAACAAGTGCGAAGGGTGCGATCACAGCAAAGGCAATGAAATGCCTATAGGTAGCCAGGACGAAGTGATTCATACCGCGCTTTAAACCAACCATGCTGATAATGTACATCCCTGCATATCCAAATTGCAGGGACACCATGGCCAGATAAGGCTTTATCTTGTTAAGAAACAGACTCACTCTTTCATTTGAACCTTTGTCTGCCATCTTAAATCTTTTCTATGAGATCAAATCACCCTCTGTTTGCTAAACCTAGCTAGCTCAGAATGCTATTACTCCCAAACAAGTTGCTTCTGCTCGCTCTATGCTTGCCTCATCTAAATCGAGAGAGGGGCCTGCTTCTTATAGCCCCAGAAAGCAGAAGAAAAAAAAATTAATTAAGAGAAGGCAGTGACGCTAATTAGTTAGCTGTTTCTGCTTTTTGCGTATACAGGCACTACTGATCCATGTAGTCATGTTGCATTATCTTATCCATAAGCAAGATTAAACAAAACTATTCCGAGAAATTACTCTAGATAAGAACGTGGATTCTTACGAAATAAGGGCTCTGGCTTTTCATTGAGGGCCTACGTGTGAGCAATTATTTGGATCCTCAACTGGAAAAGGTTGCCTACGTTATCAAGTTGGGAATCACTTCCTCACTCCATGGGAGGTAGGATGTAAGATTATCACGATTAGCTTGAATCAATCTGTGGGTAATTAGAATGTTAGATAATGTCAAAAGGATTATTTCTAGCTATCGTCATCTCCGCTTATATATCTAAACCCTAAACCTACGATTAATGTATATCAAAACAATGATGATGATCGAACCAAATTAGTGAGAATATGTATGAAGTTTACAGGGGTTAAATCACTTCATTTAGAATTATATAATTATTTTATGCATCTAATAAGTTTAATTTCAGAACGTGACTCGTGAGTTCATGAATATTGGCATACAAATGGATTTGTCCCTAGTTTCCTTTTCATTGTTTCTTGAGAATAATAACTGGGCAATTGTTCAACTCGTCAAATGAAATATAGAATAAGTGCTCTTTTGCATGATGATGTAGGCGGAGGTTTATATATTTGTGGTTGGTGTTTATATGGATATGGGTGCTAGTAGGAGTGGCCACCACTGGAAAGACATGGCCAAGAGGGAGTCACTGTTTAGTTTTATTGGGAGTTAACATTTATAGGTAAGCAAAGTGAATGTAATTAACTTGGTATGGTCAGTGGAGGACTGACTATAAATGATTCCCATAGTTTAATAAATAATCTAAGAGAGATTTAGATTACATATCTTCTGATTAAAGAACGTTAAGCATTTTTGGGTCTCTATCTACGCAATGTAGCTAATCTTATGTTCATTAAGATTATATCCTATCGATCCAATGTCTTCCATCATTGAAAATAATGCAAAGTTAGCGCTTCCTTATTCGCAACAGTAGTGTTGTGTGCGCTGCCTAGCTATTCATCATTTGATCGATGACAAGCATATAGGAGGAGCCCTTTGAATGCCTTTTCTAAAATGGATGATATATTAGACATGTCAAGTATAGTCTCGCTGTTATATAAGTATCTTTATAATGACTAGTTATTCAACAAAAAAGGGTATTTATAGTACAGTATGATGATAATAAATCCTATTATCTCACATCAGTCAGTATGTTTGCTAATTTGTTGCAAGGCCAGATCATTGTAGTCGGTATATATGTTTGATTTGGTACAAGGCCAGCTGATCATTGTGATATTTCCTTCTTTCTTTTTTTGGGAGAATGGTGATATTTCCTCACTAGATATAGATTAGAAATACGTTTTTGTCATTTTTTATTCTATATTTTTCTTAAAATTAAATTAATTTATGATAGTTGGTCCAAGCTCTTTTCATTAAGTTTTATAATCATGACAAAATTAAAGTCACATCAATTAGTGTTTTTACGTACTTCAATTCAAACAACTCATTTAAGAGTAGTTTTATATACACTCCATCAAATGCTAAATACACATCCTTTGTTTTTGGAAATTTTAAAATCACTATTTTACCCTCTTGAGTATAAAAGAAAAACAAATTGTGCGCAAAGGAAAAGAAGTAAGAAAGCCGTTCCCCTTCCTGATAGAGGGTTTTCTATAATTCTCCACACTAATAATCTTGATTTGTGAACTGATCACCTTAATTAACCAATAATCATTGCAGCTAATAAAAAAAAAATTATGTCGAAATACATAAAAAAAAAACAAAAAAAGATTCATCAGTTTCAATAATTTCATTGATTCTCTAATGGAATTATGCTATATTTCTATTTGCCAGAGAATTATTTAAGCATTATCATGCCTATCTATCAATCTACTTCTTTTTTTCCCCTTGTTAATGGGTTATATCGTACCATAACAATTGTTGTTGGGTTGTTGTGGGAAGTAAATCGGCTGGGGAGGAAATATGGGGGTATAATGGGAAGTATAGAGGAAAAGATAAAGAAAATAAATTGAGGTATGTGTATTTATAGATTGATGGAGTGTATTTAAAATTTCTCCTCATTTAAATTCGAAAGAAATGCATACAAAACTTATCATATGTCAAGCAACTTCACGAATCAAGTAAATTCAAAAGGTTCAGCATCATATCTCTACCGGTTGTAACCTAAAATATCCGAGTTTCTAGTGCTACGTACGTATACTCAATTACTCATCCATTTACGTACTATTATGGGCGGGTGGGCGGGCGAGTGTGTAGTTTTATCGAAACAGAAACTCTCCCATTGAAGCAATTAGCTAGTCAATAATGATAAACTCGTGGATGACATGTTTGTGGTTAATGCAGGACTACTATTGATCACTACCATAGAAGAAACTAAATGGGGGACGGAAACAAGGACCGAACAAAAATAACAAATGGGGAGTTGGGTGCTCTCGTACTTGGATCCCAACAAGAACTCAGGTTGGTGCGATCTTACCTCACAGAAATGGGTTATGAGGGCCTCGCGACTACTCAAGTATATAAAAATCGTACGGACCAATATATATTGAACACAGACATTGGAAGCTGACTAGCTCAGTTAGCAAGCTAGGTCATCTGGCTGTTGCTACTGCAGAAGTCTTCGAGAAAGTGTGTACGTACCAGTACTTTCTGGGTCTGAAACAGATCGTACGGAACACGTAACACCTGATGCAGTGAGTCGCCAGATCTGCGGAAAAGTAGAGGGAATCAGCGACGGAGATGCTGCCGCGTTGTGGTTGTGCCGGCTGACGTCAGCGAGCTTCTATGGTTTGATGAGCAGGGAATCGCTCTCCGAAACCCTAATTTAAAAAAGTTAACTCGTAGTTAATTACTACACGAGGGATTTGATTGATTATGTGATTAAGGAAATAAACTAATTATTAATCTCCCTTTGTCTACGCGGCGCAACATAAGGATGGACCTAGCTTTCTTGAGTAATTTCTACTACGTACAACTGTTTGAGAAAGTTGTTGTTCTGCTATTCTCATGAGTGCAGAAGTGGAAGCATGCAAGTGCTGGATGGATCATGGAACTAAGTGTTTGCTTAGGTGAGCGCCTCCTTTATCTTCTTCCCCAATGTACGTATGATCACGTCCAACTATCATATCTAGATAAAAAAGTCATTTGATGATCGAGTTAAGGTTGGAATTAGGGTTCCTAGGTAAATTTGTTAGGTAATGAAACATGTAATCGAACTTATGGGATTATAAATTAGGTAAACCAAAGAAAGTGGACCAGCTCGAGTTGAGGTGTTCGTGATGTTTTTTTCTTCTTCTTGATGATAGAACGAAACGGGAACAAAAAACTACAATGAGAAATCTTTAGACACAATTCACACTCAGATGATTCAAATGAAACGTACGTATAGAACACATAAAGAGGAAGACAATTATGTCAAACTATATTGTAAAACGATCATGAAAATCAACCTTAATTTGCTAATATATCAGTCACAAAATTAGCTTTTCCGTAAATATGTCTAACCATATATAATGACGTGTATGTACGTGATGCTTTCTCTAATTAATAAGGTCGTCTCTGATTTGATTGATATGTAGCATTTATAGTTTGAAATGGCCGAAACAAAATTCAGACAGAAGCACGGATCGCGGAATACGTGCAAAAGTACCACAAGGACTATATATATATATATATATATATATATGCCAAACTGGAAGTGTTCTAGCTAGCTAGATTATTGTATGTGCTACATCATTATGACTATGTTGACGTGCTTTAATTACTTGATTAATCATGTATTATGTCGACTACAAGTAGTGACTTGAGTACTCGATCATAATATATATTAGCATATTTCTGTTCTAAAGTACGTACTAATTAGCAGGTTAATTATATCCAGTTTCTGATTTTAATTTCATGCACAGAGCTGAGTAATCCACCACTAGTAGGGCTAGCTAGATCTCGATTACACAATATAGATAGATTAAGATAAGTGACTGTACCAATTTACCAACAAATTTTAACAACTAGATCGATTACTAGTTACAAACTAATTGATTTCTCCAATTAGTGGATGCTTTCAGTTAGGTTACCAACCATTCGTGGAAAATGATCCAATTTCTTCGATCATATATATAATACGAAAAAGGCAAATTACACACCCCACATCCTGATAAATAACTCTTCCACCAATATATATATATATATATATATATATATATATATATATTCATGCAAAGCGAAAGATATCTACTCCCTATCTTTAAAATACTTGGATATGAAATTATGGATACTGCGTGCGAAAAGAGTTGAGAAGATCATAGAGCTGGAACTCAATTAAGAACAAGATGATCTTTCTACTGTACATATATAAAAATTAAGGAGCCAGCTGCGATGCAAAGCCAGCCAATGAAGAGTTGAAGACACAAATTAAATTATATATGGCATATATATATCAATATCCACAATTCCACATTCTTCACATTGGTGCAACTTAATTGGTGCTTTTGCATCCGATCGAGTATATGTTCAATTCGATCGCTTCCACCGTACGTGATCGACAGTATATAAGGTACGTATTCTGTCTTAAATCAATAAGTCATATCATCAAACTGTTAGTGAATCAATCCTCAATATATATATATATATATTGCGGTACGTACTAATACGAACGTTAGGATGATTTGCGAGTCAATTAATTACATTCGTATCATCAAGACATCCAGTACGTAGATTTGAGGAGAAACTGTAGAATTGCATGTATGGAAGCTAGCTCTTCCAATGTTCTGCTACTCGATCGATCGATAACTTGTTTAGACTAAAGACATCATTTTCATCGATGAGTCTTAATTAATCACAATCTAATTAAATATGGTAACTAAAGTGTGTAATGTTCTTGCATGTCACGAACATATTAGTTACACATGCAAGTGTTTTAGTGTTCGATCAATGGACCTAATTACCTTCACTTTAATTTCATTACTACACCAATATGAGACGTAATTAAGATCAAAATTTGCGTGTGCGAACCTGTAATTAATCTGTTGCGCACTTAATATATATATATATATAAGTTGTGAGAGCAACATGCATGATCACAATAAAGTTATGCACGATGAGTCGATGATCACAGTACTGATTGAGTATTTTCTGGGCCATTGCAAAGTTACTATTTAGGAGAGCTGGGTATCTGGCCCACTATCTGCCAATTCTCAGGCCCAGTGTACTAGTATTGAACTATTCACTATTGATGATTATTTTGGGATGATAAAAAGCATTAGAACAAGAGAGGAAACATATATGCTAGTCCGGATCACCAGCTGGCAAGCTGAGATGGTGGTCCGCACCAATAAGAGCGCGACATGTAGACATCTAAAAATTGTGAGAAATTCCAATTTTTTTAACACGACACTGATATCACACGTACAAAATAATGTACGTAAATCAGTAGAGGAATGTTCACAGTAGGAATAAATCAAATACCATGCATGTTTAGTGATTAGTTTCCATCACAAATTATGGCACAGGTACACACCATCCATGAATACTCTTTCGTCATGCTACATATGAGTGATATGACAATGCTAAATTTTATAATCAATTACTCCATCTTTCACAATTCACATACACTGAGACTTCATGTAAATCAGCAGATTAGTGGAAAAAAATTAAAAATAAAAGGTTACTATATACAACGTAGCAAATAACACATGAATTATGTTTTTTTATACGAGATTTTGAAGTCATTCCCAAACTGATGCAAGATTTCTAAATTCGAAGTCATTCTCAAAGCTGTCCGGCGACTCTAGCCAAACCTACGCACCTTGAACTCCCGTCTTGATTGCCTGCATTGCGGCAACCATCATCCTCCATATATGGTGTTGCTCATTGCCACTTGCCACCAACAGCACCCCCACCCGTCCACCGTACTCCGGCCCGTCATTGACGCCCGGATTGTCGACAATATCGGTGCACTACGTACTGTGCGTCTCTGCCCGCCCAAAAAAACAGACCACCGGCCACCTTACTACGTACCCACTGTTTCCAGTTTTCCACCTTCACGAACGAACTCTCTAGTCTCCCTCATTGCCTACTCTCTTGTCTCTACCCGTGACTACCACCATTGCCACCACTACAACGTACTTTATATATGTTTTGATATCATTGCCGACCTACAGCGGCCCGGCCCCTACTATCCTATTGTCGGTTGCACTATGATGTGCAGCAGCACCACCACCAGTATTCCTCCTCGTTAATTATACTGACCTCACTGAATATGAATGGTGGCGTTACCTATTGCCATTATGCATATAAGCAACAGATGATTACACATCGATCCCACCACCTCTAGTTGTCACCATTGCCGCTGCACCAACCAGCAACAATGCATCATCCTTTTATCATGCATATGTATGCATAATGGGAAATTTTGATTTAGTTGAAAATGAGCATATAAATATAGTGGGTGTCAATGATTTCTAATCTAGGTTTAGAGTTTAAGATTCAGAATATAGATTTTCCATACCAATTGTTTAGCCACGGGGAGAGATAGATACATATCTAGTTGATTACCTAATTTCACATCGACTTATAGAATCACCGTTCACGATAATTACAAAAAGGGTCGCATACGTTGCGATTATGCGACTAATTAGGCCGGCCGGAAATGCTATTATGAACAATAGCTAGGCATCTTGATCTTGTATGTAGGGCCTAAATAATTAAGCATGCACGCAGCCAATATTATTCTGGGATGTGAAGCAAAATTCTTTTGACATCTGAAAAGTGAAAAACTGGAATATTCGATGCTTGCTTTTCAGGTATATATACTAACATGTACGAATAGAACAAGCAAATTGTTCGATCAAAACTATAAAACAGGCTGGAAAGAAGAAGAGCAAGAAATAGAGGAAGAATATATAGAGAGGACAACGTAGACAAACATAAGTGATAGTACATAATTCATCTCAAAAAGTCAAGAATTACATGCATCTAGTTTAGTGCAATCTGACATATTAAGGAGCTTATATATTTCGTTCCCAGAAAGATTATTTCGGACATAATCTTCCATGAAAGTAATGCAAAATGACTCAGCTGCTATAGCTAGGAATCTCGAATCAGAACAAACACATATTTATATCTTCCATGATATATTCCTGTGCTTCTAGTTCGAATAATCTTGAAAATGCATGGAATCAATTCTGATCAGGTATGTCCGTTAATGCTATTTTTTGCAGCAGTGACTGGCAGTTCGTGGTTAACAGTACCGTTCTCATCTTTCAATGGCTCGTCCAAGGCCAGAGGGTCTTTGCTTTTGCCCCAAACCACAGTGTAGAGTCCGAACACGATGAGAATAGCTCCGAGTATACTGAAACAAAGCACAAAGGAGATAAAGAACAATATACATAAGCACCCTCCCTCCTCTGCAAAGCAAATGATTTTATATAAATTGATAACTCTTAAACGATTATCGGATGTCAATGTACATGGCTCTCTCTGTAAAGACGACGTACAGTACGTTGCTGCTCATAGTGTTTTCAGTAACGGTGACATGTACACATCATCAGAGAAATATATACATGAGTTGAGTCTAAGCGTTCATACCTTCCGAGGTGGACTTGCTCAGCTAAAACGATGGCACCCAGAACGGCGGTGATAATCATGCAAAGAGGGCTGAAAGATGTCACGAAAACGGGGCCGCGTTCTCTATTCACAACGCCTTGCACATAATATGCAAGTCCAGAACAAATCACTCCCTAATGATAGCCAAAATCAAATATTGTAGGTGTCAAACTGATGCTTTGCAATTAATTAATTTTTTCTACAAATTAATTAGGCCTGCAATTTAAAGGGGTGAAATTGATCGGATACTCACAGAGTAAACAGAAGCAAGAAGCCTGGAGTCCCAACCTATAACCCAAACACTCATTTTGCGTTCCATCACAAGTGTCACTACTCCACCCTCCAACACACCCATTACACATATCCAGGCTGTGAGAGACAACTGTGCTGGGTACTTCTTCAACGTGAACGACTGAGATAGAGATACAATTACAAGCACTTAGTTGACCCACATATACATTATATCATGCATGTACGTTACGTTCTCAGACTATCAATCTGAAACATCGAATAAAAATTCGAGTAAGATGACTCACTTGAAGGATGAAGAAACTTGCCCAACCGCCGCAGCTGGCTATGAGCATCAAGGGGCCAGCGATCCAATGCTGATCGCTTGACTCGGTGCTGCTACTTTGGGTGCTGTTTGAGTGCCCTCGTACAATATCAATAATCGGGCCTTTGTACAAAGTCATGATCATTGCTCCACACAAGGTGACCACCGTTCCGATGACCTTGGCTACGCTATGTAGCTTCTTGACATTCACAGTCTCTAACCTGATGATTAACCAAATTACGAAAGGTATCGATCATTAGGTCAAGACCAAGAAGATTATTGATTCGTGTAATAACATGGAAATGAGAACCAGTACGTGCGTCACTCTGATGATCAAATATTTTGATCCTCCTCCTTATCAAAATATATTATTTTTAGTTATATAGGATATCATCATATTCCTAGGAAAAACAAAAATTAGAAATTAGACTTGATAAATTCTGACTGATTTCGTTACAGGATGTAGAAATTATATATATTAGCTATATAGCTAAATAAATTTTTTCTTGGCGTCATTTTCTACAGAAATTAATTGAGAATATTCTCGTTTCAATATGTGGACCATGATTCTAACAAAATCAAAGAATCTAGGGTATGCGTGATTAGACATAGTATCCCTGCCCAATTTCAATAATGCTTTTCCGATGTGTTGGCTGCTAAGCATACACATTAACCTTTTCATTTGCTTGCATAAGCGCACTAAGACACTATAGAAAATGCATGCTCATCATCAAAAACTGAAAGGTAATCAACTTAAAATTTCACCTGAAACAAAGTGCCAGTATAAAGGTTATGGCAGGAAGGACATTAACAGTTGCAGATGCAAATGTTGCCGAGGTGTACTTCATTCCCAGAAAGTATAAGTTCTGGTCAAGAACTGGCCTGTTACCCAATGGTAATAGCATTAAAAATTTAGTCCTTGCATGGTGCTGATTACTTCATTTTTAACTTCAACTCGTCCAAAACAAAAATGGAGGAAGAAAAGACATTGATAAGAGAGAGCTTCTTAGAGAATTACTCAAGAAATCCAAGCAACATGATTCTGAGGAATATGGGGAGAGTCATTCTTGGCCTTATCTTCCTGTGAAAAGAGATATAAACAATGCAATCAATTTCGTAGCTCGGGAAAACAGGAGACCAACTATAAGTTATAACACAAGTCTTAAATTAACATCTGCTGCCAACATTTGCTTAATGCATTAAATTTTTTGACAGTATATATATATGCATGACAACCTAATATGAACGTATACGAACCTTTCAAGAACAAACGCGAAGGGTGCAATGACACAGAAGGCAACAACGTGACGGTACACCGACAAGACAAAGTGACTCATGCCATGCTTAAACGAGACCATGCTAATAATATACATGCCTGCATATCCAAACTGCAGGGAGACCATAGCCAAATAAGGTTTGATCTTCTTGAAAAACACACTTGATTTAGACCCAGATGGACTTTGGTCTCCCATGTTTCTATCCAGTGTTAGTGCTAGCTAGAATACTACGTTATTACTCACACACTATAACACAAGTATTGAAGTTACTAGCTACTTGTGTGTGAGCTAGGCTTCTGCTTGCCAGCACTAAACTGAGAAATGCCCTTCTTATAAGCTTTAAAAAGCGAGACAGTTGCCCGGCCAATATTTCAATACCATACGTACATGTCCAAAGCCACTCACTCTCTCTCTTTGTGTCACTCTTGGGTATGGATTCTCTTATCCATTAACCAAAAACTTAAGCAACTAGAAATAATCTTAGCTAGCTCACTTACAAAGGAATGAGATAGAGAGAATCAAACAAAAACAAAAAAGATTAAGAGAGAGATAGAGGGGTGGAGAGTAGTAATCAAGTGGATCTCTATGAAATAATGCTTCCCCTTTTCTTTCTTTAACTTATTTCGGGGAAGTGGGGATTTGATTCATTGACCACCAAATGAAATTTAGGCTGAGTGCCTTTGCATGATTCATGTGCAATTCAGGCTTAATTATATGTGGTGTTAAGACGGAGTTGGGTGCTATGAAGAGTGGACACCACTTTTAAAACATAAGGGCCGGCCGATAGAGGTAATTCCATCCATATCAGATGACACAACATTGGACATTCATATGACTAACTTCAATATATGACCTAGCTCATTCATCATTTTGTTTCTGCAATTTATGTGGATGCATGGTAAGTGTTGTCAAGCTCTTACATATTAACATAATCAAAACCTCGAAACACCAGATATATATACTATATAAACAATAATTCGCCATATTTATATAGATTAGTCAGTCCGCAAACATAACCAAAATTGGTGATGCGATTCGGAAAGTTTCAGTTTATCGGTATCAGAATGTCCAATGTTGCATACTAACTTAGACTCTTAGTAAGTCGATCAACTTAAAATTAAACCAGTACCGGCCTGATATTCACCTGGATCGTGTCAATTATGTTTAAAGTTAGCACAATAGCACCCAAATATAGATTAAAAACGTGGTTAGGTTAATTTCATAGCTCATAACTAGGCTTTTAAGTAATCGTGCCTTATACTTTAGTACCAACTTTGACAATGAATAAGCCACAAACGATTCTTTAAACCAAACGAAATTAAATTAATTAAGGCATGTCATCCAAAACCCTTTCGTCGAGAGATTTTGGTTTACTCTTGGAATTCCCTCATCGGTCATATGCATGATTAGTTTAGTGCAAATCACTTAAAATATATAACTTATTGTTCATTGCTTTGGAGATTTCTAATTTATTAACAAGATTATTGTTTGATGCATGCATGCCATTTCCTTTAATTTTATGATTAGTGCCTTGGAAAAGTTCAGGTAATGTTAACCATATCTAATCAAATGATCCATGTTACTATATATGTTAAGGTGTCCTGTCATTCTATGCTAGCTACAGTCTTCTTTTCTGCAATCTGTTAAATACGCTTTCTACTTATTCACGAAATAACGTACAAGAGTAGCTATCTCTTAATATATAGAGATACTAGCTAGCTAGATTGATGAAATTTTCTTATTCGGGATCAATAAAAATAATGATCATAAGTTCATATCCACACAAAAATTAAAGGTTCATAATCGTCCAAAAGAATAAAATGGACAATCATGTCCAACACATAAGAGATGATAGGAGCTAGCTACATTTAACTTATACGTACTCACTGTATTAGTTTTCTTTTCTGGATGAGTACAGAACACTTGGGGTGACAAAGTCCAAACATCTAAAGTTTGTGGTTTCGTGTTTGGATTCCAATTAATAGAAGAAACAATCAGCGTTTGGTGGAATCCCACCTTACAAGCTGGATACTGTCTGTGAAAAGAGATTATAATGTGGTTGCAGAATTATTGCAAATTGAGAAAAAAAAAAATGGGAGAAGAAACTCATTGGCCGACTTCTCATAGTGTTGTTTGGTGTAGTTGCTGTGGTATAACTTTCAACTATAATGGTGAAGACGAGGTCAAGAATATGACTTAGGGTTCAAAACAGTAAGAGACAATTAATTCACTTTGGGTCATTTTTTTCAGCAAATCAAATCTTCAAGTACAGTCACTATACATGAGCATGATTTCTGGTTTCTTTTCTTCCTGCTTCTTGCAGAAGCTTTTATTCATATATATATATATATATATATATATATATATATATATATATTCTTCAGAATAAGTTACGAAGTGTGGGATGCAAAAAGAATATATCTTTAACCATAAACGGCAGAATCGGACAGATATATTTTACAACTCATATCATTCTTGCATGGGCATCTGCGGTATTGATAGTTTGGTACTTGTTTTTGGTATCCGATAGTTGATAACTTATGCCGTAGTACGTTAGGCTCACTGTAAAGAGATCGATTATACATGCATGCCTTACTTTGCTTGGGAGTTTAGAATACCTTTCACCTAAAGTTGACAAGCTAGCTACACTCTTTGAAATGTTAATATATATCATCAACTTTTCTGGCTTTTATTTAGGATTGATGTTCATATCATCTAAATTGGCAATTCACACCTCTCATAATGCAAAGGGTGGGGTAGTACTTATGTATGAGGTTCACTTAGTGCAAGCAAACGCTTACTTTGTATGTGAAACATAAATAACTGGCAGTAATGTGCGTGATTACAAAATCTGATATATATATACAACAATATACTATTCAAGATCGACTTATCGACTTATTGATTACCAGTTCAAAGACTAAAATGACTAATTTTGTACTTACAAAACTGCGAAAGAAAAAAGAAGACATGACTTGAGAACATTGTGCAGGATATATATATAGCGCTATACGTACATGCATATTAATTTGATTGAGAAAAAAAGACCACAGCATATATTCTTATTAATCTGGCTAGCTTGTTGATTGATAACATATATATGCAGTTCATGTCACAACTTGACAGTACGTGGAGCTGGCCGGAAAGAAAAGCTAGCTAGGGTTTGCCAGTGGGAAGCTTTATTTTTGAACCGTCATATATTGCATCTCTGCTGGCTCGTTGCTGCTATTTTTGTCACCATTAATGCTCATTTTAGTCCCTTTGATTGTAGTAATTGGTAATTTGTGATCTTCATCCTCATCCTTAATATCAGTGGCATTACTGGTTGGGTTGGTACTGTAGTCCTTGCTTTTACCCCACACCACAGCATAAAGGCCGAAGGCGATTATAAACCCTCCAATGATACTGAATATATATGAATCAAGATAAATTAGAAACCAAAAGAAAGTTAGATTTACAAAGTATGTCAAAAAAGTTTGCAAAGATATTATAGTTCTTAAAGCTCAAGTCGACTCTTCGTAAAAAATAAAAATAAATAACTTAAGTCGGCTGATTAATAATTTCATGCACAATGTATATTCCATCATTCCTCGTAAAATATCTGCTATCTAAAAGGAACTCCAAAAATGATAATTTGAATCCTAAAAATTAATTTGATGAGGAGTAAGATATGATAATTATCTTATCTTTTCTGGTCGAAGATATGATAATTAACTAGATGCATCTATATTTTACCTGCCCAGGTGAAGTTTCTCAGCTAGAACGAACGAAGCAAGAATTGCGACGAGGATCATGCAGAGAGGGTTAAAAGCTGTTACAAATACTGGTCCTCTCGTTTTCATTACCAATCCCTGCACGTAGTATGTAATTCCAGAGCTAACTATTCCCTGCATCATTGAAAATACACGTTCATTTCAATTGAAGAATAAATGATGGTTCTGATATTCTTGATGTAAATTCTTTCTTTCTTTCTTTATTAAAATTCTTAATGTACGTGTTACTAACCGTATAGAGAGGTGCAAGGAGTCTTGTGTCCAAGCCAACAGCCCAGGCACTAGGGTGGCGCTCTGCAACAAGCGCTACTGCTGCACCTTGCATGGCGCCCATCGAGCATATCCAGCAAGAAAGAGATATGTTTGCCGGATATTTCTTCACTGTTACGGACTGCATGCATAGACATCACCTAGATTAGTATAAAACAGTTGATTGTTCACATCCTAACAAAAGTTAATTCATGACGACGAGTTTGCTTACTTGTAACACGTAGAAGCAGGACCAAGCCACACAACCTATGAGGATAAAGAGCGTCCCCATTGCCCAGTGTGAGCCCGAAGTGTTGCTGCTACTTTCATGGTGGCCGCCGTTATCATGCGAGCCTATTATGTTAATGGCAGGGCCTTTGTACGCCGCCATCAACAGAGCTCCCCCAAAGCTTACTAGGGTTCCTATCACCTTCGCTTGACTCCGGACCTCCTTAATGTTTAGATGCTCTATCCTGTAATAAATCAGAAGTTTAAAATTAAGAAGATTTTTATTTCAAAAAAATAAATTTCTAAACCTTGTTAACAGATAAATGCTACGTGGTATTCACCACAACTAGATAAGTAGAAAGTAGAACCTAATCTTCAATTTTCAAATAATATTAGTGGCAATATATATATGCTACTGCTTGCCAAACAGCAAAAACACTACGTACTTAATTTGGCATAATAAAGAATTAGTATCTGCTTATTGGAATTAACTGATGTCACCATGCATTAGATGATGAAGTCAGTTTCACGTTCTTTTATTGGTGCAGATCATCAAAAGCAAAGTACGTATAGTAATGCTCTTTCAATTTTGGACGTGTAGACGTAAGACTACGTACTGGACTTTGTGAAACTTGTGCGGTACGTACGTCTAGTTTAGTTAGTTTTGTATAATGATAATTCTTTACCGGAAAAGGACGGAGATTACAAAGGTAACAGAGGGAACGGCATTCATGATGGCAGAAGTGAATGATGCCGAAGTATAATGCATTCCCAAGTAAGCAAAGCCCTGATCAAGGACCGGCCTGCACACATATGAAAATGTTATGAATGCATGGTTTGGTTAGGGACGTTTTTCTAATCACTGTTAAATAGTTAAGATATGATATGCTTCCACTTTGTCCTTCAATCTCTCCTTCAATCTCCAATTTCTGTTTACTCATCCTTGCAGACATGAAATTAATCATCACAATTTGCACAGGTAAAACTATTCTACCATAGGTATTTGCTATTTACTGGTTATGTACTCCGACGAGTTTCATTTGTATATACGAGAAGATAAATGATCAGTAATATCTATTATAGGCGATAGATCTTTACTCTAGAAATCCCAGCACCATTATATGCAGAAAGATTGAAAGCGTCATTTTGGGCCTTGTTTTCCTGTAAAAGAACAATTGGTATTATGGGAATTTGTTTATCAGAACAAAAGACTTGAAATGAATATACAAAAGCAATGATGTACCGACCTTTCAAGAACCAAAGCAAAAGGAGCGAGGACAAGAGCTGCAATAGCATTGCGATACACAATAAGAACATATCGATTCATGCCATGGTTGAGAGTCGCAGTGGTTATGATATACATCCCTGCACTTCCGAATTGCAACCCTATCGTAAGCACATAGGGTTTTGCCTTTTGCCACATATTACTAGACATTTTCTGTGTCTCTGTTTAGTGTGAGGGTGATCAGAAATACTGGAAGTGCTAGCTAGTACTGTTTGTGGATGAAACTTATTGAGAGGTGCAATGCAATAGCTCTCTTATATACAGGGATCAAAGGAAGCTACAGATTCAGTATGATATGATAAAACCCACTTCAACATAAAGTTTCTTATCTTCTTGCAATAGAGACCTGAGAGAATAATATATGCAGTTGCTAATTTGTGCTTGCTTTGGTCATTAATCAGCAAACGTATACGTAGCTGCAGTGGTTTGCTTTTGCGTTATACTGTTTTCCTTGGATGCTTCCATTAATGTCACAATGAGTAGGCAGGAACTGCTGCCTAAACAGACCCGAAAAACCATGTTGTTGATTAATGTGCTCTTGCTGCAATTGAATAGTTCAACCATACATAGCCAATATTGGAGCTTCACATGTTTTTGACCATTTAACTTGGTTCAGAATGATATTTTGGTTAATAATAACTGATTATCAAAAATCGATGTCTCTTTGTTTTACGTACCAAATACTTCATATATATATGAATCGTTTAATACGTTACTTAAAATAGAAAGACATCAGTGTTTTCAATGATGAAGAGAGAGACATCATTACTGTTTAACACTTCAATAGGAATTAGTATATGGATAGAAAGAGAGAAAATTGATGAGTGGCACTAGCATATGTTTCTTCACTTCCATCTCTCCATCATAATCAACAAAAAATAAACAGACCACGGAGCTAGTCAGCTAGTTCAAAACCCTAGATGCGGGGTGTGGGGAGGGGGGAGGGGGGGGCGGGGTCATGAAACACTCCCGAATCCCAATAGCTGTCGTTGCAAGCTCTCACATTATATTTATTAATCGTCTGTTTTAATCTAGTTTATTTTTGTAGCTTAAAGGGAATAGAAACCAAAACATGTGGCTGCAATTCTTAGTACATAGCACGACACCATATGCATATGGTAGTCAATTTACTATGACATGGTTTTGTTAAAATGGATCAAGATCGATAATTTAAGTCCGAAACTGAGTACACCTCGCTACGTATGATTTGGATAACTATGATTTGGATAACAATCTTGAGCTAACTTAATTTTATTTAAGTTTTCCAACTGATAAAAAGTGATGGATCTCACATACATAAGTTTTCTGTGCAAATATGCAGTTGCTTCCCATTCAGCAAGCATGATTAGGACAGCTCTCTAATGCATGCTCCTTCATTAACCAATTGAGCTTTAACATTATTTAGATGTATTATTATGATTCCACATCCTTTTCTGAGGCTAGAAATCCCTTTTATAAATGAACCACTTTACACAAAACTAGTAAATTTTATTTCAACCATTAAACTCCAGGTTCCAATGATATAACAATATAACTCATCTGCATGTCATACGACTTGGTTCAATAACAAACGAGGGAGGATTCGAACTTGAGAAATCTAGAGGCATTTTGTTAAAGATATGCCAACTAGTATGTAAGAGGCATGTATATCAATGGATTTGTGATCGAAAATCAATTCGAACTAAGCTTATACTTCAACATCTCCAACTTTTAAATATTTTTTTGATGAATGAAACAAATCAAGTAGATACGATCTCTAAATTTCGGATGCATGCACTCAGATTAATGCTGCATAATCTTTACAATAGGCATGATGGATACATCTATTTAAAGTTTTCGCAGATTTCAAATCAGAGTAGTGTGCAAGAACTAAAAGAGAGCAAAGTACATTGACTTATCATGTTTAAAGACGGGGAGAAAGGGATATATGAATCTTCGAGCACATACTATAGAATCAGTATTCCTCTGGCTATGCTAATCCCCTTGTGAATTATTGAGAATCTGAGAACAACAAAATCATCCTCATCAAATTCAAGATAAAGTGAGAGATACAAGGAAGCACCATTACAGTATTCGTGGAAAAGTATTTGGTCAAAGATATATCATCTTCCATTACTTTTGGTTTTGAAGGTGAAGTGATTTAAAACTTAAACCATGCAACCTTCTTGGCCTGCATAATGCAGAAGAAAGAGTACCTTTGCGTGTAAACAATCCCTTTTCCTGATCTTTTTGAGGTGCTGATGGCAAAGTGGAGAAAAAATCAGCTATCAATGATTGTTTCCTTTAGTCCTTCTTTGAAATAAACAAAATGCTTTTGTTTTAGAGATCAATCAGCTACTAGTATGCAATGGAAAAATGATTGTTTCCTTTAGTTCTTATTTGAAATAAACATAATGCTCTTGTTGGACAGCAAGCCCAGTTGGACACTAGCCAGTTGTATATGCAAGTACGTAATAATATTGATTATTCATAGTAGTAACTTTGCATTGGTTGAAATCTTTGAAATAAAATCTGTTTGCTTTTCTGTATATCAGTAGCTGCAATATACAAATGATCCAAACTATCAGTATGCACGCATGCACAAGAAGAATAAGTCATGAAGCTTTTGAGGGTAAACAATTGCCACAAATTTTGTCCAAAACTTATTCCTCAACTTGTTATAAGAAATTTCTTTGCAGGTATGTCGAATTATTGAAGAGGTATGTACTGCAATTCTACTTTAATTATCACTGAAAAGGAATGAACTTTAAATCGATAGCTGATTGAAAGATGATGACGATATGATCCTTGTAATGTTGTAGGAAAAAATACATATTATATAGAATGGCAATATCAAGGAAAAAGAAGGGTGGAAAATCTGTCTTCTTAGCAAGAGGAGAGACTAGTGGAGAAAACTTTATATGTATTGTAGTTTTTCAATAATGCTTAGAAGTGGTAGTTCAAAGTGAGATAATTGTTGTGAAAGAGTAGCTGTTTTCTTTAATTTTATATGCAAAATGTGGCACGCAAGGAAGACCTCCAATTGATATGCATTATCACAGCAACAAGAGCACCATTTCTATTGAAGGAAAGAATCATCATAGTATCACCGAGATTGATACTAGTTAACAGTTTCCTATTAGATAGATACTAGCTAATAGTTTCCTATTGTATCTAGGTTTGTAAACGTGCATAGTCCTCCTGTATAGGGTTTTGTATTAGCCTATATGTATATCTAGCTTGTAACTCAGTTTTTATCAATAAGAAAGAAAGCCTCCTTTGGCCATAGTTTTCTTCAATTTTGACAAAAAAAAAAAAAAAAAAAAAAGAAGAAAAAAAGGAAAGAAAAAAAAAAAAAAACACCACAACTACAGAGCTGTCTGTTTCAACAAAGGCTAATGACTTTTGGAATCTGTAGAGTAAAGTGTTTGTCTTGCAAAAGCAGAGATGGGGAGTTCAGCCAGATTTTTCATTGAACTCCTTTCAATAGAAAGAAGAAAGAAAAAAAAAAGGCATTGGGAAACCAAAGCAAAACAATTTGTCTGACCATTCAATTAAAGTATTGGCTACAAGGTTGATCTGAATATTCCAGAATAAAATTCCTTACACGTCAAGACTCAAGACCTACATTACAGAGAAGAATACTTAACTTTGATTACAAGGGAATCCAGAACCCACTAATGTTTCAAGGCTGCCGCTATTTTCTTCTGAACCATTTCCACTCCAAGACGAGGAGATAATCTAGGTAGAGTCTCCTGGACCAGGCATTGATATTTGCATTAGATGAAAATACAAATGTGATCATGAAAACAATTTTTAGCCTATGATAAAAAAAAATGTTTTACAACATGCTCATACAACTGCTGGATCAGGAATGAGTGCAAGTCTTATACTATCTATAATCTTCAAATAACTCCACTCTTGTTGAAGAAAACAAAAAGGATAAGATAACTTGCAACACTTCAAGTTGGCTGCTGATTTGAATATGAAACTATAATTCCATCATCTAATGAAAAATGTTTTTCTGGTACTTGGTAGCTTTTTTTTCAAAATAAAAGAGCAACGAAATCCATATTGCAATCATGTACAGCAAAACTGGGAAAATTAATCATGGATATAATTAAGGAAATAAATAACCGAAACATTAGATATGCAAAGAGGATCAGCATCCACCAGCAGGCACTCAGGAGTAAGAATCTTATGTCCACAGAAGATAGGTCACAGCAGCAGGAGAAAAGCAAAAAAGAAAATAATGAAGAAGCATGGAAGTTGAACAGAATTCCATTAGAATTAATTAGTAAAGGTAATACATTATCTGGGGCCTCCAACCATAACTAGGTTGGAAACATAGAGGCATAAACACATTGATTCAAACGTAAGCCAAATATCAGAGGATAATGGAACATTTATATTATTCAAGCAATATTCCGATCACTCTCAACAATGGATAACTCGTTTCAGCATCTAATCATTCTTCTTTGAAGGGAATGCAATGACACCAAACCAGTAAACTGGATCCATGTACCAGAACAAAACAAAAAATAGAATTGTAAGTAGCGTTTTACATTTACCCACTACTCAGCTAAACATCAACACAAACTCTCTCCAGTATTTGCATCAATTATTAGAACTACCTCAGTGTGCACAATCACAAGTCATGACACAATTGATTTATGTTGGACAATTATCCACCTCGTAACTTTACAGTATAATTTAATGGGATCTGGTCTTTACTGTGATTTCCAAAAATTTGCAATCCTAGGATACAGAAGACCTATTTAATTATGATTGATCAAATCACAACCATTCAATGCCAACATCCAGAGACTGGCATGATCCCACTGATGGCTTCTTTGTTGTCTCTATATTAACTGCAATATAGAGCCCACCAATAAAATAGATTCTTCTTTAAAGATTCAAACCCAGCTAATCACTTTAACTAAAAGGATATCAAATTGGACACTGCTGACAGAGAAAAATTTAATATAAAGGATATTATCAATCAATAAAAGGTAGCACTATCAATTATGTAATTCTAGCCTGACAACTTTTCATTGTATGAGAACTAAAGATAAAATGAACAACAATCATAAACAAGTCAAATAACCAAAAGAAATGCAGACAATCATTGCTCAATATGATATCACAAAATAATGAAAGCAATTTAGTGAAATAAAATGTGGGTTTTGGACCTAGACCACATGTTTGGTCATTGATCAAGCTTGCGTGCAGGTACCTCACCCCAGTTCAGCCCAAATTAATTCGAGCAGGGGTTATGTAAACCAAACTCAGCATAAAGTACTTAGATTCCAATCAGGGTCCATATAAGGCTTTGGTACGATACTAGCCCAATTTTCATCCCTAGTGATATTGGGTGAGGCAAAACCTTTACTAAAATTGGACAATGGCTTCCCTATACATCATGTTGCTGAAAACTTGATCGAAAGTATTGAGGCCGCAATTTCTTGGTTAAAACAGGAACATCTCATGGCCTTATCTCAGACAATTAGATGGTTTATTCCAGGAAATACTAGTTTATCACATAACCAAAGGCTGTCATAGATCATAGCAAAACACCACACCAGTATGTCCATTCTCGCACTTGTCTTTATATTCGCCACTGCATTGACACCCCTATATAAACCTTTCATCTAAGCCTAACATTTTCAAGAGTCCCACAATGACACATGAAGTCATGAACTTAAGTTTGAAATACTGAACTCAAGTGCAATGTTTAAGCTTAACAGTAGAGCTGTATATTACTCAAACTCAAAACTTTTCCAAATGCAAAACCAACTCATTACACAAAATTGAAGTTGAAACTAACCTCAGTGCCATCCGATAGCACTCTAGCCAAAACAGGTATCTCATACTGGTGAGCTTTCTCCCACTCCGGATTGCTTGTAATATCCCTTATCTGAAAAAATCCCAACACAATAAAACAGGGACAAAGCTTAAAGTTTGAAGCTTGAAATTGAGAGAAACATACAAAGCTCAAAGCTTGATTTTTTTTATTTTTTATTTTTCCTAGAAGAAAACACAAAACCGAGGTGGGTTACCTGTAAATCAACGTCGTGAATGGAATCAGGGCCGGAGAGCAAGAAGGCGGCCTGAAGCTTTTCTTTGAGGCCATCGCACAAACAGCAGCCGGGCTTGGAATAGAGAATGAGAGCTCTTGAAGATTTTGAAGAAGAAGAAGAAGAAGAAAGAGCAAAAGGAGTGAAAACCCAGTTTGCCCTGTGTGTTGTTTTAAGCAAAGCAGTGGAGGTCGGTCTCGCCAGAGCCACTGTTGCTGCTACAATGGCCATGGTGATGCTTCTGATACCTCTGCAAAATGCGGCAGGAAGCCCATTTTACAGTGAAAGATGACTGCTTTAGCGGGCCGGGTCGGGTACAATTGGAGTCCACGATTCGATGAGCCCGTTTTGTGTAACTTGTGTCGGAATTTTATGTACAAGGGAAGCATATCTGAGAGTGCTTGATTATGTGTAGTTAATAGTTGAATGCGTGATGCATATCAGGATGATTCAAGATCAACACATGGAAATGCAATTTCATGCCATAAGCAATCAGTCAATGAATTATAAGTGTTTGCACGATATCCATGTTATTGCCGGTTATGTGAAGATCTTACGAAATAAGAGTCAATAGTCCAGTACTCTTGTTATGAGTTCGACGCATAGTCTCCTTTACGCAAGTGGAGGTTGCGAGTTAAACTCACGAAAAGACTAGTAGCATTTGAGTTTTTCTCATGACAAAACAAAAAACATGTTTCAATACATAATACTGTATATATAACTAAAGTCGATCACAAGACGAGTAATAGATCAGATGTGGTGTGAAGCAACATGAATTAGTATATCACATAACCAAGGAGTAAAATATCGGATATCGAGGAAATATCGATGTTTCAAAATACGGATATTTCGACGGAAATATCGATAAAATATCGATCCATTAGAAATTTTAACAAAAACGACGGAAACTATAAGAAATACATGGAAATTTGTATTGAAACTTTCTAAGGTTGTTTTATGTTTTTTCAGTCCATTCTACTCAAGACTAAATCTTAATGCTTCAGGTCTTCAAACAGACAGAGCAGTGAAGAATGAAAGCTGCAATGAAATATAACTGACCCTTTCAGCAATACTGTGTGGATCAGTTGCCTGGCCTCGACGCGCTCTTATACGAGGTTTTCTAGGTCCAGTATATTCAGCAGATGTAGTCTGCAAGCGATCAAAAATATAAAACCTTATGACCAATATTCATCTGTGAAAATTTCAAAATCACCGGAGAAACATTGATACAACAACCTTTCAAGTTCACTAAAAATTTGGAGGTAAGCATAAATACCTGCGTGAAAAACTGCAATCCAGTCATTGCCATTGGAAACTGAGGCCCGGACGCATAAGAAGGCAAATGATAAATTGCCATCTCCTGCTTTACCTTCTATATTTCACCACAGGAACAATTAGGATAGAACTTTACTCACCAGAAATAATAGCAAATTACATTCCACCAAAGGCAAGTGAGACTAGGCTGACTATATATACCTCTGTGGTGACTAAATCAGATAACTCATAAATATCATTATTGCCGAAACTGCACAGCTTCTGTTGCCCCATACCAGGGGGACAGAGAGAAGAAGTGACACCATCATAAGCTTGAAGAGGCCACAGATGAGAAATTGAAGAAAGGGTTTCAAAATCTCCATTAAGTCTCTGAAAGACAGACTGTTCACAGCAACTGCCTCCCACATTTTGTGGCTCAAGGGACGAAACAGATGTTGATCTCACCATATTACCATCCATATCATATTGCAGGCCCATTTGATCATTCGAGAAGTTGGCTACGCAATTCTTGCCATTGTCTTGTGCATCTGAATCAAAATCATGAGCAACACATGAATTGGCAGACTGTGCAGCCATGCTGTCCATGCTGTGGTTTGAGTTGCTCAGATTTGTAGCAGAGTTATTGCTGTCATCTTCGGTTACACCTACTGCAAGTGAACCGAGAAGCATTTCATTCGTTGGTGGATTTTCGTAACCGTCTAAAGATGATCTTTCCTTCACATCCACATCTGTCCATGATGAGGAACTGAAAAAATGATCAAGAATCTCGTCCAACATAGCAGAGGTTTCAAAGAACTCCCTCAGCTGATTGTGCTGGCTTCAACTAAATTAAAGTTCACAAAATTTGGAGTAGCAATTAGCTTACAGAAATGAAACTAGCAGCACACATGGTGATAGAAACAGAATGAACGTTGCTACAACATGGCCCTCGTCTTTCAAACGTTGCACAGTGTGGAGTTTGTCAGGAGGCCTCCCCATTCCGTAGATTGGACTTTCACCTTCCGACCAGCAAACCAGCAAACCGAGTTTGATTCTGCACCGGACGAATATCAGCAAATCAGCAAACCAGCAAACCGAGTACTAAAATATCGGAAATTTCATCGGAAAATCGGAAAAATCGGTGAAATATCGGAAATATCGGAAAATATCTGGAAATTTCGACGAGAAACTGAAAGAATTGAATCGAAATATCGATCCCACGGAAAAACGAAAATTTCGCCGAAATTTCACCGAAAAAATCGATTTTACATTCCTTGCACATAACTATGTTAATCCAACAAACGTGCATACTCTCTACGGCCAAACCGGGCAGTTTTTGGGATGATTTTAACCATGATCAAATTAGGGCCTTCTCCAAACACCATCTCTGCCTAAAGTAAAAGGCTTCTTGTCCCGGTTAAGATTATATCTAATTATATTGAGGTCTTTTGTGATTAAAACTCAACACTTTAAAAGTGGTTAAGTTGCGATAGTATCGGTACAATAGTGATCCACGGGCCACGATTGTCGTTGTTTAACAATAACAGCTTCATTGATATAACTTGAGATTTTTCGATAACAGGTTGAACCCATTCAGAAATCATAGTTGTCACCTTTGCCTATCTAGACCAAGGCCAGCCACATCTGCCACCAGACTCCGGACGAAGGAACTCTCCGGACCTCCCCTCTGTTCCTCCGCAGGAGCGGGGCTACTCTGCTGACCGGCATAGTTTGAGGCAGCAGCGGCCTTGTCCCCAGCAGAACTCGTCGCACCGCTGACCACATTGAGCCGTTTCGCCAAGTTTTCACCAAACGACCGGCCTGTCAGCGTCACCAGCGCGGAGGGAGGGACGTCCATGATCCTCCGCCTCTTCTCACCCTGGCCGTCCGGTGAAGAAGATTGTGCGCCTGACCGAGTGACCCTGGTGATGAGCGGGACCGATCCCGGTCGGTGTGGAATCCTGCTCGTCCCACCAGGAACCTTTGGTGGCCCCCCGGTGGTCTTGTCCTTTCCGGGTCCCGCCTTGGGCGCAGCGGGGTGAGTCTTCACACGCCTTAGGATATAGGCGTCGTCCTCAATGTCCATGGCCCTCAGTTCGGCATGAACGGTAAGCCGACCGGACTCCTCATCCACCGAGGTCCGTGAAACGGCCTCCCCTTTCTCCTTCAGCCTCGAGACAAGGTCTTCACCGTCCATGGATAATGTATTACCGGGCTTGACGACCGTCCGGGAAGATGCACCTGCAGGACAAACAAAGGGTTAGTATCAACTCGGTCCGCAGAAATGCCACCGCTAAAACCCTGCTACGCACCGGGATCCCGCCCGAGACAGCAGTACTCCAACACCTCCCGCCGAATGAAGTTGTAGGAGCTCCGCTCAAGATCGTCCCAGCACCCGAGTATCGTCATAATCATCTCCCGCTCCAACTCGGACAGTGCGAACGATTGGTCGCCAAGGGGCTGGAAGGCACCAGGAACCCGGTACATCTTGCTCATTTTCTGCCACTTCCCACCCGCCATCACCACCTTTTTCCTCCAGCTATTGTCCACCCAGGAAGGCAGATGGGTGATGATAGACTGGAATTGTCGGGCGCTAAAGATCAGACAACCCCGACACCCTTTTTCTTCGAGAAGGACACTCTGTACAGTGCCCGGAACTCGTTCACCGTTGGCATGCTCATCCCGGACAGCTCGTACAGACAACCGAGGCTCAGCAGCTGCCTCCACTGGTTCCCGGGAAGCTGCGCGGGAGACACTTGCAGAGCGCTAAGCGTATACTGCACGAAGTCCGGCAGCGGGAGGGAGAACCCGTGGCGAAATTGGTCTCCGTGGACAGCAACCCAACCCGCCTCCGGGTTACAGGCCGATTCTTCGGGATTCAGCGGCCGTAACGCCACCTCATCGGGGATATTCCACGTCTCCCGGAAGGCGACAATCTCTGCGGGGTTCATAGTACCCTCCGGCTCATCGCACACCACGGCCTCTTTCCCACTCCCGATAGTGTAGCTCATGGGCGGAGTGCCAGGAAAGCGCACCCCGTGCGGGATGCCCTCAGACCCCAGAGACCCGGAAGACGAGACCCCACCCCGGGAGCGGTCAGCGGCTTCGGACTCAGGGGATTCCGAACCGAGCCAATCCTCCAATCTCTCCTCATCGTCCACCACGGGACGCCTGTCGGCCGATTCGGAAACCCCAGTAGAGCTTGTAGAAGCCATTTAACCTAAGAGGAAGAAAACAAAACCCCACCGCTGGTCAACAATAGTCTAGAACAGCGCCCTTTGCGGCTCCTCCCCAAGTTTGCCGCAGACGCCCCGCTCAAAACGACTCACAGTCGGCGACAGAGCCCCCCCCGCCGCCACAAAACGCTAAAAAGAAAAAACACGAAGCAAAGAAAGCAAGACTTACCGATTACTATGCACAACCGAGGAAAGTAAGTCCTACGAAAACACCGAAGAATGGTAGGCAAAGAACCAGAACGCTTGAGGCACGGATATCGCGAGGCACCTCCACAGAACTTTCGCCGGATTCCTCTCCAACCTTCTCTTCTTCTCTCTGGGCCAAGAGCAAAAACATAAGTAATGAAGACAAAGGAGACCTTTTTATAGACGGATCTGATGCCCTAGGCACCCCTGTAATCCCCCCAAAATACTCAATCAGGACAACTCAAACGCCTGCGAATCCAGGCCCTCCATCTCAGACCGCTCTCTACTGACACGCGTCCTAGCATTGATAACCTTCTCACGCCATCATAACTGATGGGACTAATGGGCTTTCTCCTTAAATGAATGTCAGCCACTTGTCCCGCCTACAAGCGGCAGTTAAGGGAGATAGGGGCAGGAACCGAGGCGTCAAGACCCCCCCCCCCCCCCCCCCCCCCACTTCCCCAAGAGCCATGGCATCTCACCGGTTAGGTATCATTCAACCGGCTCCACGACATCTCACCGGTTATGATCATTCAACCGGCTCCACGGCATCTCACCGGTTATGATCATTCAACCGGCTCCATGGCATCTCACCGGTTATGATCATTCAACCGGCTCCATGGCATCTTTCCGGTTAGGTAACATTAAACCGGCTCCATGGCATTTCACCGGTTATGAGACATTCAACCGGCTCCATGGAATCTCGCCGGTTAGGTAACATTCAACCGGCTTCATGGCATTTCACCGGTTATGAGAACATTCAACCGGCATGGGCTTTATAAACCCGGGAGAGTTTACATCTAACACATGTAAACTTTTCCAGCAGGATAAAAACCCTACATCACACTGAACTGTGACATATGGGGCTCCAAAGAGAGAATTGTCATCTCAACGCCACCCCACCGGGCAGATTGTTTCTCTAACACAGAACAAATCTCCCCGCAGGCACGTTGTCCCACTCTTATTCCAACACAAGCTGGGCCGAGCCACCGAGCTACTCCCGGCCTGCCTACCGTTGGCAGCAATTTTACCTTGGGAACTTGGGGGACTCGTTCCGACATGGCAGTCCACCAGTCGAGTCCTCAACATCATCATCCCATGAACTCGTCCGGGTTTCACCCCGCTCTATATCTATTGCATGGCGGATCTCAACGCCACATCATCATCCCATGCACTCGTCCGGGTTTCACCCCGCTCTATATCTATTGCATGGCGGATCTCAACGCCACATCATCTCATGCACTCGTCCGGGTTTCACCCCGCTCCATATCTATTGCATGGCGGATCTCAACGCTACATTGTCCTCCCATGCACTCGTCCGGGTTTCACCCCGTTCCATACTCATGGCATGACAACACTTGAGCACAATACCATTTGTATTGCAAACATACTCATAACTGTCGCACGTCACCATTAACAGGTACTCACATCACCATGCCTCCTCTGCCCGAACGCCCGGTCATGCCCAATCTTCAATACGGACTTGGGGGACTGGGCACCGTTGGGTTGGTAACCCTGCGGGTCAGTGGGACAGGAGCGAGAAATATTAAGTCCCCATTCAAGATTGCACTTGACCGGGAACTTGGGGGACTTGTTGACAGTAGCCACAGAGGGGCTACATAAGCCCACAGACCCGCAGCCAGTGCATCCGGGGCCGGACAGAGGCCCGGAGCAGGATCACCAGCACCCGGACCCGAGGTCCAGCAGTTTACCTTGTGACCAGGGGCCCGGGGACGCCAGCCTGCCAAAGAGGTCACCAGAGCTGCCCTTTTGTGTGCGAACAGAAGGAAGCCAGTCCCACATCGAAGAGTAAGACCAGACCTCACGCCCGACCACCTATATAAGGGCCTCAACTACCCTCTTCAATAGGTAACTGATCTCTCCAACTGCTTATCATACGTGCTTAAGTTATCTATTCATCTCAACTGTACTAACTTAGGCATCGGAGAGGAGAAGACCGGCCCGCCCGATATTCCCCTTAGTGAGCAGGTTCGCAGGAGGAGATCACATCTAGATTCACCAGTCTCTACCAGGCCTACGAGTTTGTGCGGAAATAATAGGCACTGAGCCTCTTCATGAGCTGAATGCAATTGGTAGTGAGAAAGATCCAATAAGCTCTCCATGTAATGGTAATATTAATATTTCCATTGATAATAGTTTTGAGATTCTTGCTCAGATGCAGCATAGTGCATATGAGCAAGAGACAGTTGGGGAATGCAATGATATATTGGTTGACACCGATAATAAGGATTCTGTTTTGGTAAAATCTAGTGTTCATCAAACCAAGTTCTGCCGGGGTGATTTGGAAAATGAGGAACCCCTTGGTCATCATGCATATGTTGTGACCGAGAGGATAAATTCTTTTAGTTCTTGGTTTGATGAGGGTGAAACAACTAGAGAATATGAGAATTTTCTTAAGTCTCTCCCAAAGTCTCAAAAGAAAAAACTGAAGACTAAAAAAGATTCAAGAGATCTTTACCCTGCCCGTAATCGGACGTCCGTGGTGCGTCTTAATCTTTAATGCAATTGGCTTTGCTTTTAGTTTTGTTTTGGTTGACTTTCAGTTTTGTTGTTTCTTTTAAAGGGATTTTGGTTTCATGTCCCCCCCTTAGATACTAACTTTTTTATTTAATAAATTTGTTTGAGTGTTGCTATTGGAACCTCCACATTTGCTCACTTGACCTCCCTCTATTTTCAATTATTGAATTACATTTGTCTCCTCTTGCATAAAGACTATTGAGGACAATAAATGTATAAAAAGAGTATTATATTTATTGTCTATAGACTTTCCAATTCAATAATAATGTTATTTATTTTCCTTATCAAATTTATTTTCCAATTTCAGTAAGTGCTGAAACTAAGCAAATATATAAATTAGAAGATTGTTAATGTGATATAAAGTTACTATAATTATACATGTTTAAGCGCATATACAAAATATAAGGTCAAAAGTTAGTGTTGAAAACTAAGCGCATATATTTTAATAAGTTTGTAACATGAAAAAAAAATGAAAAAAAAGGTCAATTGTTTTGATATATATATATATATTGAATATTTTTATATGTCTTATTAGACCTTAAATATATTTGCAACACACTAGTAACTATTGAAATAGTACAAGGGCATATGATATGTTTTGATTTATCTCATTAGATCTTACACATGAAAGAAAAAAAAATTAAGAAATAGAGGTCTACTGAGTGAATAGGAGGTTGAATGAGTAAGTTATTGAAATATATGTGAATAACATATTTAAGGTTATTTCGGTAATTTAAATAGAGGTTTAGTGAGTAAATGCTTATATTCAAAAGTATAATGGATGTGTAAAAGTATTGGAGGTCTAATGAGCAAATGTGGAGGTCCCAATAACAACACTTATTTATTTGTTTTGATTGAAAAAAAATATATATATATATATACTTCAACAATAAAAATAGTGTGGAACTAAACATAATCCATTTTGTATGAATCACACTTACAGAAACAAATATTTTAAGTTTTGTCCTATCTATACTTTTTTTTTCCTTGTAGGAGATTAAAGAACAAATCATAGTAACTTTCATTCCCAATTGATCCAAATCAAACGAAGAGGACTCATGAAAAGACGGTAAAACCAAATACAATGAGAGGAAGAAGGAAGACCTAAAGTCAACCAGTGAAAAATCGAAAATATCGTCGATATTTTCGTTTTTCCGTGGAATCGATATATCGATTTAATTTTTCCAATTTCTCGTCGAAATTTCCCGATATTTTCCGATATTTCCGCGAAGTTTCCGATATTTTCTACAAAATTTCTAACCTACCTTCAAGAGCTAATTTTCAATAATTTAAAACCCCTAATTTTAATTTCTAATGGAGGGCAACAAATGTATTTTACTGAGGAACAACATTATACACATGCAACTCAAGATGACGACCATGGTGACAGAAGATCAGATTATGGATACAGTGGAGGTGCCACAAAAGGTAACTTTAATCCAAGACAAAGGGGTGATGGGAGTCTATCAAGAATTGCAGAAAATTCTTTGTCAGCTAATTTTGGCTCAATAGGTATGGATCACGGTAATTATCAACCCTACAATCATGGTCAGAACTTCACAATACTGTATCCATCATATTACTTGCCTTATGGTATGCTATCCAGTGATAGCTCATAGTCACAGACACAAACTAACTTAGATGCTGATAATCATGGAGCAACGCGTGGTACATACTATGAGTCTCAGAATCCTCAAAGATCGCCACTTGACTCATATGGTTGGTATGTAAGTCAATATATGCAGAATTTTAGAGGAGAGCAATCATTCAACGAATATTCTTCGCAGTTCACCAATGACTCTACACAAGACGATGAAGAAGGCAGTGCGAATTTCGAACCCCATCGGTCTTCTGTATGGTTTTAAAAACTTAATGTAATTGTTTTTGTGAAATATTATGTACAACCTTAGAAATTATATATATTAAATCATATTTCAATAAATATCAGCTCTATTCACGTAGTAATTCATATAACATTTCAATAAATTGATATCTATGTGAGTTTATTAATATTTTCTTCTCACATATGATCGATAACATAGCATAAAACAACCTTAGGAAGTTTAAATACAAATTATTTTGTATTCCTTATAGTTTCCGTCGTTTTTGTCAAAATTTCTAATTGATCGATATTTTATCGATATTTCAGTCGAAATATCCGTATTTTAAAACGTCGATATTTCTTCGATATCCGATATTTTACTCCTTGCCTAAAGCTACAAGCCAGAACTCGATATGCTTCAAAATTGGCCTGCACATGTCGAAAAAAATAACACTAAAATGAATCAAACAACCACTGGATTAGCGGATGTATTGAATAAACACTTTCTCCACCACATAATTGCATTTTTCCAGAGCTAAACGTCAATAACTTTAGAATTTCCCTCAATAAAGTACTACTTATATGAATTTACAATGTCAATGAATACAATCTTTCTCTCTAGTTCTAAATTTCTAGTATTTACAATTTATCTGGTATTCATTCTAAATATATATAGTGCCCTTCCATTAAGGGACTCTTTATTTTGGTTTATATGAAGGATCGATCATTAGACTAATAATCACATTTTTACATCTCCACCCTTCAATTACTAGATCTATATGTGTAGATCATTTATGTAAAATTTTAGCCAAAATGATGATTTTAACGTATGAAATCTGTCAAAACTGAACCGTTCAAGTTTTTAGATACAAATCACAATTTTGAATGCTCTAATGATTATCAAATTAAATGAAATTTTTCAAATATGATCTAAACATATAAAACGGTGGAGATGTTAATATGTTATCGAAAAATAGATTAAATGAGGATCCCTCGATATGAACAAAATGAGGATCCTTAATGGAAGTAAAAGACGGCCAAGTCTAACTCAGTTCTGAGTTAGATGAGCGGATGAGTAAGTGGAGTCAGTTGGTTACTCACTTCTCAGTCGCCCGCCATGTCTTCTAACTCGCCCAACTCCTTCATCTCCTTCTTCTTCTTCTACTCCACTCTCACACTCCTCCTCATCGCCACCCGGGCCCACCCAGACCAACCCGACACTCCCGTCACCCGCTTCCAGAACTACCTCCGTATCAAAACAGCCCACCCTCACCCGGACTACGTCGCCGCCGTGTCCTACCTCAAATCCCAGGGCAACTCCATCGGCCTCCAATCCCGCACCTTCCACTTCGCCCCCAGCAAGCCCCTCCTCCTCCTCACCTGGCCCGGCTCCGACCCCACCCTCCCTTCCCTCCTCCTCAACTCCCACCTCGACTCCGTCCCCGCCGAGCCCTCCAAGTGGGCCCACCCTCCCTTCTCCGCCCACCTCACCCCCGACGGCCACATCTTCGCCCGCGGCGCCCAGGACGACAAGTGCATCGCTATCCAGTACCTCGAAGCCATCCGCAACCTAAAAGCCTCCCACTTCCACCCCATCCGCACCGTCCACGTGTCCTACGTCCCCGACGAGGAGATCGGTGGCCTCGACGGCTCCGCGAAGTTCGCGGTTTCTGAGGAGTTTAAGGAGCTGAATGTCGGATTTGTTTTGGACGAGGGGCAGGCTAATCCAGGGGATGAGATGAGGGTGTTTTATGCTGATAGGACGCCGTGGAATTTGATTGTCAAGGCTAAGGGGATGCCGGGGCATGGTTCTAGAATGTTCGATAATAGTGCCATGGAGAATTTGATGAAGAGTGTTGAGGTTATGACCAGGTTTAGGGAGGCGCAGTTCGATGAGGTCAAGGCCGGGAATGCTGCTACTTCCGAGGTCATTTCTGTCAATCCGGTTTATATGAAAGCCGGGATTGTTTCGGGTGATGTGAGTCATGTGGTTTGTTAGCTTTACTGATTATTGTTGTGTGTGTAATTGAGCATTTGAGCTTGAACTTAAGGTGTTTGATTGTTTGTATATATAGGGATATGCCATGAATATGCAACCTTCTGAGGCTGAAGCAGGGTTTAATATAAGAATACCGCCTACGGTGGACCCGGAGCTTGTTAGACAGAGGATTGCTGAGGAATGGGCGCCGGAAGCTAGGAACTTGACTTACCAGGTACATTTTGCTGTGTTTATTTCCACTGATATAGTTCATTAATGTTGGTCATGGAGTTAGTGTTTTGGTTCCTTAAGTACAATTTGAATCATAAGGGATGAGCTTAGTTGAATTAGGCTTTCAGCAGGGACCTTAGACTTATTGCTCAAAGTACATAGTTCTGTTGTTCTGGAAATAGCTAGGATGAATTTGATTGTAAGATAAAGTTTGTTGAACTAGGGTATTGCTAGCTGTTTCCAGTTTCTCAATTCAGTGTTCATACGTGCGTCGTTATGAATATGTAACATTTGAATCACATATATTCTGTACAGAATAAAAGTTAAAACTTTAAAGCTTGTGGTGGCCGGCCATTGAACAAAATATTAGGTACTTGGTTTATGTGCTAAGGTACTGCAGGATTTGTATTCAAGAAACTTACTTTGTCCTGACTAAATCTATTTTATGAGGTTTACACTTGGGTAAAAGTTCTATCAAAGCCTACATGTTGAGAACTTTGTGATCTTTGAAAAGAAGCTGCAGCAGGGGTGTTACTTTATATGATACCTTGTTTTCTTCTTAATTCTCTACACTCTTCTCCTATGGTCAACTTTAAACCATTTTTTACTTGTGAAATTAGAGAGATTGATATGTAGGTCACCAATTAGTGATGATAGTGAACAACTATGGATCAGGTCATTAACATGGGACCAAAGTTAGTCATCAAATTTTAGGAGGTGACTGACTTTGGTTTGGGAGAACATCACTTGAGGTGTTGCCCGGTTCAACTCCCAATTATCCATTCATTTTATTGTATATCATCCGTACAATTTTTCAGTGGCTTGTCTGAGCAATTGTATTGTATATGGATTTGAAAATGGCTGTTTGAGCAAGCACTTGTCTTTTTACCAATAGCTCCTGCCTTCCATGTTTCTGCTTCAAAGACAAAATATGCAGTTCTCAGCTTCTAGATGTGTGATTTGTTACTTCTTATCAGATCTTTTAGGATGCCAGATTTATATGCTCATCCAGACTCTTGAGTTTTTAGTTTAAATATCATCTTCATTTCCTCTCTTTTCTTTGCAATCTAAGGGAATATAAGTCAGAAAAGGCTGATGGACTTCTTTCCTTTACATTGCAGCTAATTGAGACTGGCCCGACTAGAGACTACAAGGGTCGCCCTTTAATGACTACAACCGATGATTCCAATCCATGGTGGTCTGTTTTCAAGCAAGCTGTCGCAGCAGCTGGAGGGAAACTTGCAAAGCCTGAAATCTTGGCTTCAACCACTGATGCTCGGTTCATGAGACAGCAAGGCATTCCTACTCTCGGTTTCTCCCCAATGACAAATACTCCGATCTTACTGCATGACCATAATGAGGTTTGATATGTTACATTCCTTTTAATGTGTATTTACCTTTAAATTATGTCCCTGACTCCCTTATGCCTCTTTTGTAGTTCTTAAAAGATACCGTGTTCTTGAAAGGCATCAAAGTATATGAATCCGTAATCAGTGCTTTGAGTTCCTTTGAGGGACGATCACATTAGATGCTATCAGCATTATGTTCAGGCACTCATTATTTGCTGAAATTCACTTGGCGGCTGTGATGCACCCATTATACTGGCCTTGTTGCACTGAAGCGGCTCGGGCAGATTCAAAAGAGGTGAAGGTTTGGTTTAATATGCTTCAACAGTTCTACAGACTTCCATATTAAGCTGTGTTTATGTAAAATAAATCATCCACACTGAAGAAAATCCAGGATTGGGGACCTTTTTGTTTTGGTATTGTCTGTCTTACTCTAGTGCCGTACATGATTACATTCGAGGGATCATAAATGAATAGGTGATATAGTTTGTAGTCGTGAACTTGTTTCAAATTCTGTGCACATACGTATAAGGGTAGTTTTTGATTGGATCATCACCTGCACTCCAGCCCCATTATATGCAGAAATATAGAACATGTCATTTTGGCCTTGTTATCTCATATGATATGAGAGAACCAAAACATATGGGATTTAATCAAGAAACAAATGAATGATTGATTGATTGACTAAAGACTTTCAATTGTAATTTTAGATTCCTCGCGAAAGCAAGAACATTGTGGTGGAACTGGCATGTCTTAGAATAAGCAGGCCATGCTTTGATCAAGGACATGCAGTTGTAAGCCCAGCTTAAACAAGTTAAGGCATCAGCTTCCACAATAGTAAAACAAGCTGCAATTCGACATTGCATATGCACTGTGAACCAAAAAGCTTGATGCAGAACTAGCTGTAGTATTTACTCATTTCTTATCTGTTCTACTTTTCCCTCTATCAGTATGTGTTTGGGAACTCTAGGTTTCCGCTTGATGATAATATTACGAGCATATATTTGGGTTCTGTAAAGAGTAAAGAGGGATACAAATAGGCAAAGACTGACTGTGTGACTGTTTTGGCCGGAAATGGCCATAAAGCACTTGTCTTGGATCAGGTCAGAAGAGGTCTCTCTGCATATTGTTCACTGTTATCATTTGATAGATCTCGTTAGAGCCCAGTTTCAGCGCTCAAGCCGATCTCTTCCTAGTTTCTACTATGTTATGGGATATTATAACCTATGGCCAAAATGACTATGATATGCTAACAATTGCACTACATGATGTCTCGGATGTATGCTTTAACGTACAATGTGTATCAAGCTAACGCGCTCTGCACAGGCATGTCAATATCACAATTTTTATGTGTTGAGAGAGATTGAGAGAAGTAGGATGTAGCAGGAACTTATAAGAACCATAACCATCAGTTGTTATCATGGTAGGTCAATGTAAGAATTATCATAACATTAGTTGTAAGGTGTAACTAAGTTGCTAGCTGTAATATTACTCACTGTTATGGTCAACAAGTTCGTCCTGCCCTCAAAACCAAGCATATATACTATGCCACCAAACATCAATTCACAGTGACGTGAGGAGGCCATGGCTATGATATTTGGATATGCTTCTTTTTCTTTGTTTGCTTGATACCATGAACTTTTTCCGGGAAGTTTCTATGAATACAAAAGAAGAGATTTGATTCTGATTCATATCATAGTATAGACCTTACGTACCCACATGGATCTTGCCCCTTCATTATCCAACACACTCCCACCAGCTTCAGAAACCCTAAGCTGCTTCACTGCACTTTCGCCCATATCCTCCTAATCAAAACCCAATCTCTTCCAGTGTTTCTCTATTAATTTGTTTTGCACTTGGCTTCATGAAACCAAATCAGTCCCTACCTCCTCAGGGCTCGACCTGCATCCATTTAATCCGGACTTCACCATTATTCATTTAGATGTGTCCTCCTCACCTACTGATATGCAAGGTACGTACGGAAGGACAAGGCTCATCGGTACGGTGCTTGCCAGTTCAGAGATACAGAATCACTTCTGTGGATACTAGTTTTTCAAATATGGGATTGATAAGACATAAGACACTGGAGAAGTAGCAATGAATCTTCCTTGATGTGCATGATTGGACTTGAGTTGAATATCTTACTTGAGTTACTTTGATATCCTATGTTTCCATGTGCTCAAGATTAAGGGCGGTTCCATTCGATTGTTTAATACGATATCAGAGTTCTAATATTGGTCTGAAGGTTATGATTTTAAGGGTTATGAGAGTTTGAAAAACCAAATAAGAAAGTGAGCATACGCGTGAATGCGATAGAGTATTAGTTAGCTTAACATGAATTCACAATACTTGCTTAAGTAGTTGCATAAACTCTACACTGCGAAGACTTTAGTAGCCTAATGCGCGCTGTTTAATTACTTGTTTGTTGTGACTGTACATGATCTACCATATTGATCGACGGGACAGCTTCTTATTAACAACCTTATAATGAGAACCAAGTGAGGACTTTCAAATGAACTGTGTATGAAATTTTGAAACCTCACTTAACAATGCATGTCATCTAACCAAGGAGTAAAATATCGGATATCAAGGAAATATCGACGTTTCAAAATACGGATATTTCAACGGAAATATCGATGAAATATCGATCAATTAGAAATTTTGACAAAAACGACGGAAACTATAAAAAATATATGGAAATTTGTATTGAAACTTTCTAAGGTTGTTTTATACTATGTTATCGATCATATGTGAGAAGAAAATATTAATAAACTCAAATATATATCAATTTATTGAAATGTTATATGAATTACTACGTGAATAGAGCGTACATTTATTGAAATATGATTTAATATATATAATTTATACTTGAAACCTAAAACGAGGCTAGGCCATCACACCCTTTAACATTATTTGTACATAATATTTCACAAAAGCCACTAAATGAAGTTTTTAAAACCATACAGAAGACCGATGAGGTTTGAAATTTGCACTGCCTTCTTCATCGTCTTGTGTAGAGTCATTGGTGAACTGCGAAGAATATTCGTTGAATGATTGCTCTCCTCTAAAATTCTGCATATATTGACTTACATGCCAACTATATGGGTCAAATGACGATCTTTGAGGATTCTGAGACTCATAGTATATGTTAGAAATAAAAAGTAGTTGATATAAAAGTAACTCTTGAAGGTAGGTTAGAAATTAAAATTAGGTGTTGAACATTTATGTTGTTTGAGAGAGAAGATGAGTAGCTCTTGAAGTAGTTGAGATAAAAATTTTGAAAGATAGGTTAGAAATAAAAAGTTGTTGATATAAAAAAGTAACTCTTGAAGGTATGTAACCGTATGTTAGAAATTAAAATTATGTGTTTTAAATTGTTGAAAATTAGTTTTTGAAGATAGGATAAAAAAATTCTTCAAAATATCGAAAATTTCGCAGAAATATTGGAAATTTCGCAGAAATATCGGAAATATCGGCGAAATTTCGACGAGAAACTGAAAGAATTAAATCAAAATATCGATTCAAAGGAAAAACGAAAATTTCGACGAAATATCGCCAATAATTTGGATTTTTAATTCTTTGCAGCTAACTGTTAATTCATTTAAAAATCCTCACTTAATCCTCATCATAATTAAAGTTCTGGTTGGAAGCTCACGGTACACCTTCTTCTTGGGTTGTCAAAACTTCAAGTTCCAATAGCAGTAAATTACTTGACCATAGAGAAAAATCAATATACCCGGGATGGAAAAATTGAATTGGAAAGGGATGTGTATTTGATTATCACTGCATGCCTATTTTGAAGTCACATGCATCGTTGCTGATGAATATTAAATGATGAAATCAGGTAAGAAGAGATAATTGTGGATCTTGATTATTCACTATTAAGTGAAGAGTGATTGTAGGATCAGAATATGTTTGGAGTGATTGTAGGATCAGATTGTGGATCCAATTATTCAAGTTAATGATTTACTTAGAATAGCACAGCTCAGGTTGTAACTGTATATAATAGCACCTTGTAATAGTTGTTCTTCAATTTCAATACAACATACATACATATATTTTCTATTCTCAATTTCTTTATGGTATCAGAGCACCGTTCTTGGTGACTCTATAGTCTTACACACCTTCCGCAAACACAACAAACATACACACCAATACAAAATACTTCCAAACCATCACTACAATGGATAACAAAGGATGCATTGTCCAAAATCACATATACAGACATGACAAACCTACTTGCCCAACACTACTCCGACAAGTCACACCGACTTGCAATGTTGCGCACCATGACCGGTATTCAACACTATATTGGATCATAGACAGTGGAGCCACGGATCATGTCACCAATCGGTCACCGACTCACAACAAAATCAAAGCATCACATGGCTTTGTAGGCCTACCAAACGGAGAGCAAGCCGCCATTGAAAGCATTGGAGCAATTAAGTTGTCACCATATTTGCAACTTGATGGTGTCCTTCATGTTCCCAAATTTCGAGTCAATTTAATATCTGTGAGTAAATTGACGCGAGCACTGAAATGCATTGTGATATTTTACCCGGATTTTTGTGTTGTGCAGGACATGGATACGAACAGGGTGATCGGTTTGGGCAAGCATGTCAACGGACTCTACTACCTCACACCAAGCCAAAATCCTCACCTAGCAAACCATATCACCCACACCACTGATCTTTGGCATCAACGCCTTGGGCACCCATCCTCCTCACCTCTTCACTTCTTGTCTCAAACTATTCCTGAGATAATGTTCGATCCACAACATGTATGTGAAATATGTCCTCTAGCCAAACAAACTCGTTTAAGTTTTCCATCCAGTTCCATAAAAACAACCGCACCTTTCGATATGATCCACTGTGACATTTGGGGTCCACACAAAACTCACACTCATGATGGAGCTCGTTATTTCCTTACCATTGTTGATGATTTTACCCGTTTCACCTGGGTTCATCTTATGAAATTCAAATCCAATACACAACCTTTGATTAAATCTTTCTTCTCTTGGGTCCAAACACAATTCAGTCGTAATATCAAGATTTTACGTGCTGATAATGGGGGAGAATTCATGTCCTTACGCTCCTTTTTCGATGATAGTGGTACTGTCTTTCAACACACTTGCCCCTACACTCCACAACAAAATGGAGTTGTAGAGCGCAAACACCGCCACCTTCTCAATGTCGGTCGTGCCCTCCGATTTCAAGCCAACTTATCATTAAAGTTTTGGGGTGAAAGTGTTGCCACAGCTTGTTATCTTATAAATCGCCTCCCTACACCTCTTCTTTCCCACAAATCCCCTTTCGAGCTTTTACATGGCACCACACCCATTTATTCTCATCTTCGGGCTTTCGGTTGCTTATGTTATGCCACCAATCTTACCCCTAAACACAAATTTGACAAACGTGCACATCGTTGCATTTTTATTGGGTACCCTCGTGGGCAAAAGGGCTATCGAGTCTATGATCTTGAGAGCAAACAGCTCTTTACTTCTCGGGATGTTGTATTTCATGAGAACATTTTTCCTTGCCATGCATTTCCCAAAGAGGATCAGGAAGATGCACCAGTCCTTCTGATCTCTATTGCCAACTCCACTGTTGACAGCCCAACCCAATGCTTATGCCCACCTAGTTCTCGGCCCACACAGCCCACACCCACACAAAGTCCACAGCCAACACCCACACAAAGTCCACCCTCATCCACTCCTCTGGATCCGCCAGCACCACTAACACATCAGTCCCTACCGATGCCTTCCCATCACCAGTCAACTGACCAATCACCACCGGCGCCACTTCAACCTCGCTGTCCGGAGCCGGTTCCGACCTCCACAACAACCTACTCTGATCTGGAGCCGACCCCATTACCAGACCCTCAGACTCCATCGACCTCATCACAACTTCAGAGTCCGCTGGCGTCCTCACAACAACAGACCCAGCTGGCGTTTCCACAACCAGACTTGACTCCATTCCCCGACCCCACTCCACCTTCGATTTCACCAGAACCAGATGTGTCTGCCAATCAACCCGATCCTCACTTACACCCTACTACACTTCGCCGATCAACTCGTGACCGACAGCCACCTCCATACCTCAAAGACTATAAGACCAATCATGCCGTTCTGCTTGCTCCAGCCGTCGTTCCCTCATCCATGTCCGGCACCCGCTATCCTTTGCAGAGGTACATCTCATACTCAAATTTATCGTCTGGTTATCGCTCTTTTGTGAACAATATCTCCCAACTTGTGGAACCAGCTAACTATGAACAGGCGAGTGTTGATCCTGAGTGGGTCACAGCTATGAACAATGAAATTCAGGCTCTTGAAGATAATCAGACATGGTCAATGGTCCCTTTGCCTCCAGGACAGCGCCCTATCGGTTGCAAATGGGTATTCAAGATAAAGTACAATTCTGATGGTACCATTGAACGCTACAAGGCTCGGCTCGTTGCAAAGGGTTTTAATCAAAGAGAAGGGATCGATTACAAAGACACTTTTGCTCCTGTTGCCAAGCTAACTAATGTACGATGCTTGTTGACTATTGCTGCTGTCCGGAATTGGCCGTTACATCAGATGGATGTCCAAAATGCTTTCTTGCATGGCGACCTTCTTGAAGAAGTATATATGTTGCCACCACCTGGTTATCGCCGACAGGGGGAGAATTTAGTATGTCGGCTTCACAAGTCATTATACGGCCTTAAACAAGCCTCTCGTAGTTGGTTCAGACGTTTTCACTCTGCAATCCAAGAAGTTGGTTTCAAACAGTCTCGTGCTGATTATTCATTATTTACACAAGTTGATGGGAACTCTATTACTGTGATTCTGCTTTATGTTGATGACATGGTTATTACAGGAAATGATCCGAAGGCAATTGATTCTCTCAAAAAGTTTCTTAACAGTTGCTTCAAGATCAAAGACCTTGGACCACTCAAATACTTTCTTGGCATAGAAGTTGCACGCTCCAAGGCAGGAATTACAGTTTGTCAACGTAAGTATACGTTGGATATATTGGAGGAAGCAGGTTTACTTGGTGTGAAACCTACAAAGGTGCCAATGGAGCCTGATTTGGTGCTAACAACAAAAGGAAGTGATGCTCTCAAAGACCCGACTCAGTACCGGCGCTTGATTGGGAAATTAATCTATTTGACAATTACGAGACCAGATATCACATTCGCCGTCAATACACTCAGCCAATTCATGCAAGAACCCAAGATTCATCACTTCAAGACAGCTCTTCGCCTCCTTCATTATCTGAAGTCTGTTCCAGGCCAAGGATTATTTTTCTCATCACAAAGTCCACTAAAATTGATTAGTTATTGTGATGCAGATTGGGCTAGATGTCCACTCACACGGCGTTCTGTCACAGGATATTGTATATTTCTTGGAGAGTCACTTATCTCATGGAAAAGCAAGAAACAAGCTACTGTGTCTAGATCCTCGGCTGAAGCTGAATATCGTTCGATGGCAGCAGCATCATGTGAGCTTTCTTGGCTTAGATACTTGTTGACAGACTTACATGTGATTCATCCAGAACCAGCATTGTTATTTTGTGACAACCAAGCTGCCTTACACATAGCAGCAAATCCAGTTTATCATGAGAGAACGAAGCATATTGAATTGGATTGCCACACTGTTCGTGAAAGAATTGAAAGAGGAGAAGTCAAAACGGCTTATGTTCCTACTGGAAATCAAATTGCTGATATGTTCACTAAACCGTTACGTGCACCTGCTTTCCATACACATTTGAGCAAATTGGGTGTGATTGATATCCACACTCCATCTTGAGGGGGAGTATTAAATGATGAAATCAGGTAAGAAGAGATAATTGTGGATCTTGATTATTCACTATTAAGTGAAGAGTGATTGTAGGATCAGAATATGTTTGGAGTGATTGTAGGATCAGATTGTGGATCCAATTATTCAAGTTAATGATTTACTTAGAATAGCACAGCTCAGGTTGTAACTGTATATAATAGCACCTTGTAATAGTTGTTCTTCAATTTCAATACAACATACATACATATATTTTCTATTCTCAATTTCTTTAATGAATACAACTCACATCCAGACCAACACAATTAATTTTAGAAGCTGGTTTCACATATAGGCAACTTCCAAGTAAGAGAGGCATTTCTTACTTCTGAAACACCCATTTTGTGTTCTTCACTGAGAAAAAAACTAAACTAATAGTTTCCCAGTTTTCAAAACCAATTGTGGGACTTTGGAATGAATAACATGATCAAATACAATTATTAATGATAAACAAACATCGGTCCGTGCCTACTTGGGACTTCATAAAATAATTCTATATAAGACACAGTTCTAGTTCTGCATCCTCATCACCAGCTCATTTAGTCCTTTAAGAACAGAAAGTCAAAGAAATTTACCATTTGACATTCACATATACATGTTAGTTTACTATGAAGGTGAAACCAAGTGGAGCAATTTTTAGAAGGTCGACCAAATTAGGACGTCATGGAATATACTAATGAAATTTCCTTATAGTTTCTATAAACGAATAAGTCAAGTTTGGATTCCAGAAATCCTGACATGTTGAAAATAAAATAAACAGATTAGAGTGTGGCTTAGCATGTGAGAGTGGTCTTAAACTAATTCTACATTATTTCATCACGAATCATACTGTCAGCCACCTGATATATAGAAAATTATATATACATTTACATATACAGTTCCTATTAAGAGTGAATCTTCGCTATGAAATTAACATGTGAACTTCCTTTTTTGACACACTTTTATGTTATATTTTTACATCTCCACCGTTCAGATGTTAGACTATAATGTATAGATCATCTCTGCAAAAATTCATTCAACTTGATAATCGTTTGACCTCTCGTTACGATGATTTACACAAACATTTTAGGTTGAACAAATTCGGTTTGTTTATTAATTTAATATAGTTTTGATACGTTAATAGTAACCAAATTAGATGAAATTTTGCATACATGATCTATACATTATGTTCTAAATACTAAACGGTGAAGATTTAAAAATATGACTGAAAAGTGAGTCAAACAATGAATTTCGCACTTTAAGTTCAATGCGAAGTTTCGCTCTGGGGATATGAAATATATATATATATATATCACTGATTTTGCGATTAGTTCTAAACAAATACAAAAATGCTGCTGTAGTATTCTAAGAAAGAAGAAGATGCCTTTTAAAGCATTGAACATGCATGATTATGTTCAAGAGCGTGAAAGACTCAAAAAAAACTGGAGAAGGAAGGAGGGAGGAGGGAGATGGACTCGTACGGATTGACGACACTATTCTTTTCACACAGATGTAATATCATTGGGGATGCCAATTCTGTGCTCAACATTCAATAAAGCTATGGGGGTTATAGCCAACCCTCTCTGGTTCTCTCTGTTCTGCGTGTGTTTATATTTTATTTGCCAATGCTAATGTGCGTGATAATAATCCATGTTTGAATGAGGAAAATTCCTGAAGAAATTTGAGAATCTGCTGGGTTTAATACTAGTAGTTGAGAAGATATGAATGTGTGTGGTCAGAGATGATAAATTTGCAGGCAATTCTTGTGCTTCTGCAAATGAGAATCGCAGCTGGATAAGTTGTAGCGCTAGTCTTTGATCACATGGACAGGTTGGGGTTATGGAAAAAGTTGCAAACCCTTGTTCACATAGCTTATCTAGATAGTGTTTTGGGGTTAGGGTTGGTTACACATGCCCTAGCTTAACATAAGAATGTTGCCCCCTGCTGGATTGACTTTGGATATTTGCTTCAATGCTCTAGAAGCTTTTCTCTTCAATATACTCTAATTGTGTTTTATTTGACCCTTTCATTACATTTCGCAAGAACGGTTTAGAACATGTGTGATGTAAGTTGGAAAATGTATCAAATGATATGGGTAATCAAAGACAACCTGTAGATAGGGGAAGCCCTGGCATGGCCTGGTTACCCTCCTTGATACCTCCGGCTTATGACCTTATAGGTTGAATAATACGCTCTGTTAATGATCTTAAACATATGAATTATCATTTTGAATACGTCGGTCAGACTATAATCCTCCAGTTTATGACCTTAAAAATAATTTAAATATGGCGCCTTGTAAATTATCTTACGAGAATACGTCACTCAGACTCGTAAGATATGTAATATGTTATATCACATATCTCTACCTTAGTATTAATTAAGGTGTTGACCCTTACTCGTTAGCGTAAAATATATAGTTCCCTTTTACCATCTCCATCGACATGTCTACTAAAAAATGAAAAGGGTTTACACATAGAGCTTGAAAAGGGTTATTACAAGAAGGCATTCTCGTTTTAGTCGGCCATCGATCCATGGCGGCAGCTATGCTGGAAATGCGCTGATAAAATAATCCTCACTGCATGTTGCATCACCTGGTCTCAGCCCTTTCAAATTAGCTTTCCTAGTCTAAAGTGCAAAATAAAACTAGGGGTGTCCAACTTTGTTTCAGAGAAAAAGAGCGTGTTTCCTACACCATATATCACACTCCATGCCATGCACCATGCATTTTCGTCTTTCTGTGCTGGCATTTTGTGCCAAAGTGAAAAAAAAGGAACAAGCAGAGAATCCATCAATCCCACATCGAACTTAAGAAACCAACAGCCACAGCTATAGTCAAGACGTGCGTGCGTAAGCAACTCAAGATTTCCCATCACACAGATGCGACTTTACCATATTATTCAATTGCACTTAAGCTTGTACTTTCTAGAGAGAGAGAGAGAGAGAGAGAGAGTGGTACTACTAGTGAAGCCCACCACCTGTTTGATGATATACCTGAATGAGAGGGAAAGAAGAAGACCAAGATGAGACGCGGTTTTGGAGCTGCGAGACAGACTATCTCCAGCTGTGAATATATTTTTTGGCTTACTGTAGTAGAATGCGCGTTAATATTGAGCTTTGTGTTTTAGTTGGGGTTTGGTCTGGTTTGGTTTGTGAAAAAGCTTTATTAAGCTAAGCTAGCATTACCCTGCAGATCCTGGAAGTTGCCTTTTGGAATCCTATGTTTTTCTCCCTAGTGATCTCTACTACTACTCCTATGCATTATTGTAGAGCATCAATTTCATAAGCAATAACATCACTCCCTGAAAGAATATGATGGGCCAAAATATGAAAAATATATACACACACACACACACATATATATATATATATATATATATATATATGCAAATAAAAGTACTAGTGTTGGGTGTCGATCAACTGGGGAGGGTTGGCGTCAGTGACTTGTTGTCTAAGTCAAAAACTCAGGAACATTATTTACTTTGATAATTAAAAACTTCCCATGCTGGTCTCTGATTGAAGCCAATATAGATCCCATGTTGTAATATTCTGTTGACAATCAAAAAGATCTACACTTTTGAATCCATTGCTTGTTACTTTCAGTTATGCAACCGTCACTCATTTGGAAAGGTCATTCAAGTTTTGATACCCCAATTTTATCTCTAAGAAACAATTCTCTTGTAGGCATATAGTTAGCAGATTACATTTGTAGATAAAAGAGGATAGTAACATATATTTTGTTGCATAATTTAAATTTGTGAAGTTAAGTATATAAAATTTGATGTTTAACACTAAAGTTGATTACGACCGTAATAAGATAAAAGAGTGAATTCAAGAATATTCATTTACTTGATTCTAAAGAGAAGCTATCTATTTTATATTTTATGCATACTTCAAAATATCTGTCATGCACCCAATTTAATAGTCATTGAGTTACTTTCATAGCCATACTGTTTTTTATTGACTCGAGTACTATAGATATCTGCTAGCTGTGTTTAGATTAACACGTCTATAAATAGCAACCCTTTCTCCATCACATTGAGTTCCAAATCTCATTCATTTCTTCACTTGCACACAAGAGCTACCAGAGAAGTTACCTACCTAGATATCAAAGACACACAAACCAGTCATACATTTCAAGGCTTTTAGGCTTCTTCAGCAATCAACATTACCCTTTGTTCATCAAAGCTTACTGTCATCTCATTCATTAGCTATGGTGAAGACAGAGCAGAGGATTCAGCTGGCTTCTGAGACCCCATTGAAACCATTAACGCCTTCTTCCAAAACAACATCGAGGGACAAGAAGAAGAAGTACAAGGGAGTGAGGATGAGGAGCTGGGGCTCCTGGGTTTCAGAGATTAGAGCCCCAAACCAGAAGACAAGAATATGGCTAGGCTCATACTCAACAGCAGAAGCAGCAGCCAGAGCCTATGATGCTGCTCTCTTGTGCCTCAAAGGCTCCTCAGCCAATCTCAACTTCCCAAGCAGTGCATCCTCACAGTTTGTTCCTCATGACAATACCATTATGTGCCCCAAGTCCATTCAGAGAGCTGCTGCAGCTGCTGCTAATAGCTTCAATCATGACAATGCCACTACCACCACACCCTTATCTCCACCATCACCACCTCCTAATGATCTTTCTTCTTCATCTTCATCACTGGTCTCATCCCCATCAATGTCATCATCCTCGCCGTCAATTTTTCTCGTTGACGATGACATGTCCTTGCTGATGGGCTCATTTGGGTCCTATACTCCTGCTTCTTATGATCATCATCCCCAGGCAGCAGACTATGAAGCACCAATGTGCACCATGGAAGCGTGGAACAACTTTGATGATTTATTCACTGGTGCCTTGTTGGATCCACCTATGAACTATGACTTTTATGAAGAAAGCGATATTCGCTTGTGGAGCTTCTGCTGAGGCAAATCATCCAACAAAACTTGGCCAGAAACAGCATATTCTTTTAATCCAATTCATATTCATTCAATCATCTTCAGGAAATTACTTGAAGATATTACTGACAGTGACCCAAATTCTTTTACATTCCAAATGATAGGTGGAAGAAATTCACATTGAGACGAAAGAGACATCTTTTTGGACTCTCTCTCATGTGAGCTTCTAGTATTATTGATATGTATTGTTAAATGCAAAAGTGTGTAATGTTATGCAATGTTATTAATATATGGTCTTACATTGTAATTGAATAAGAGAATTGGGGAAATTTTTTTCAACAACTTCACCTTATGTCCCATGTTATGTATGGCTCTTGTCTCATGTGAAGAGTCTGAGACTCTCAGTTATTGTGTATGGGGGAGGAGTCAGAGATGCCTATCTCAGTTGGAACAAAGACTAGGAGGAACATGAGGAGGGTTGTGGAAACTTGAAACCATCTGAATTTGTTTTCATCTCAAGGAACAATGTTCATCAGTTTTTTAATTGTTCTTCATTGGGAGAATCAATTTAATGAAAGAGAACAAAAGAGACTTGCATTAGACCCAATCAGAATAAGGTCAGTAGGATTTACACCAGCTGCACCTGCAAGAGGTCTTGTAGTTTCTTCCTTGTATAATACTTCAGGCCTCATTTGGCACCAAGAGACTTGTGAATTAACAACAAAGTAGTCTCTTCCTAGCTACAGTTGGTAAGCACAAAAGAAATGAACTTCAAACCGATATCCAAACTGTAATCGAAAACACCTAATATAGTTCTGATTGATCATGTTATTTGAACATGTAGCATCCAAACATGGTAACATGCCATATCTTGAAAACGCAGGGAGAACATTACTCACCAAAAATGATATATGCCTTGGCTTTTGTTTTCTGTGTTAAGACAATAGACATTATATTTCTAATCATGTACTTTTACAGAAGAATCAATGAATTTGACAGTTTGTGATAGCAAGCATTTGAATCTGGTCAAGTGTTTGATGAAGAGCTTGTTCAAGCCAAGAATGCACATGATCTGTCCTCAAAGGAGCAATGGCTGAGAGCATGGCATGGGGTACCATTCTCATATGCTTCCCTTTCCTTTACAGTTTACACTGCACTTGGTCTTCTTCACCTGTCTTCTCATTTTGGAAATCTATGTGTTTTGGTTAAGGACCTCCTTTATTGAGAGATATGGGCAGTTTGGGCCCTCAGAAGAGCCAACATATATAGGATTACCCTTCAGGTACTCTCATTTTTATTATTTTCTTAGCACATGACACCCCTAAATGACAATTCCCTAAATTACTACAATTGAAGACACAGCATGTGATCTCGGCTTCAAGGGTTCAACTAATCACAGATTTCCATGTTCTTATAATCTATATTATTGTCCTATTTTTGTTGATATTACAATGGTTTAGTGTTTGGTGATAGAGATTTGTTGTATTTGGTATTATTGTATCCCTTTGGAACTTTGCTAATGGGTTATTATAATGATTAATCATGGTTTGGAATTCAAAGACAAGGACTATTGGAATAACATTATAATGGAGATTGATTTGTATGATTGATTATATGTGGTAGAGTTCTATTATTTGGTTTTCAGGGAAAACTGAGAATTCTATTCTGGTATGCTGATTGGCTTTAACAACTTTGATATAATGGTATTGAATTAGGGGTGATGCTCAATATATATGTAGAGCCAGATGCATGTTATTAAGTTGATCAAATATTCAGATCCAACACTGGCCATGAGATCAATGATTTAAGCTTGGCCTCATTAGGACAAAATCAAGGCAGATTAATGATTGTTACAACAATGTCTTTTATTATAATGAGATGATGATTAATTAAGCTTTTACATGTACAATTATATTTTATCTTCAGACTTCGAGTACTTGATTCTCCTTTCTATGTTTGGATATTCACTAGATCACAATGTACAGCTCGGAAAAAAAAACACAAACTTAATTAACCGGGTTCCAGTCAAATTCAAGTTAACAAATGCCACTGGGAACGATTTCGGGTCAGTTTCCAAAATGAGGCTGCTGCTCTATGAACTTGGGCTGCAGTTTGAATTGGTCAGGGGCCTCATGGTTTTGATGTTCTTCTGTACATTTCTTCTAGGTTAATATCAGAGCCCAACTGAGCTGCAATATATAAATCCTGGGGAGAAACTGTCAACCTCTATCTATCTACTTCATTCTTTCATGGATTCAAAGGACAGTATGTCAACCCTGCTCACATGGCTGATGACTAGCTCTGCTTGGCCTTGGTATTAACTTCCTTGTCGAGGGCACACAGCTCATTAACGCGTTATTAATCCCTTTTAATCACTAAAGTCTTAAACACCTTTTTTAGGAATTGACTTCTAGCTAGCTGCAAACAACCTTAGTTGCCTCAAGTTACCCAATAAATTAACCTGACATCAATATCAGGCTTCAACTAGGAATGACTGTTTTGTTGAAGAGGAGAGATCCCACGTCAGAAAAGTGAGAAATAAAATACAACTTATAAGTGAGTGGATAATACTCAATTGTACCGAGGCCTTTTGTGATTAAAACCCAACACTTTAAAGGTGGTTGAGTTGAGACAATATCGGTACAATGGTGATCCATGGGCCACGTTTGTCACCGTTTAATATGTTTCGTTTTACATAGAGTGATGATCTATATAGCTCGGGAAAAAAAAAAATATATATCAACATATGAAGACTTGAGCAGTTTTACAACTCAAAATATATAGCTTAATTACATTGTATAATTTGCATCTAGCTAGCTCCATCTCCTACTCGATGCTTTGATCTTCAGTCCAGTTGAATTTCCGAAAGTTGATTTGAACCGCGGTGTTTATCCGTTGAGGTTCAGGCCAACTGTTTGATCAAATCTAAACTATACTGAATTACTGATATTGACCAGCGTAAGATCGAGAAAAGAGCACTGTTTAACAAGTCAGCCTAATTCCTAATTAAGCTAGCAGACTGCAGACGAGATGTTTGACCAACCAAACATCAGTGCCATCTTATATGTATAATTGCGCACAAGGTCAATCTTAAAGCTAGCGTAATCAAGAATCGCGGAACTCATTAAATATCAAATGCTTAATCTAGTAATTAACCTCGACATCAACTTCTGATTCATACATGCAACAGCTGCTTCCATGCAGATTGCAGACTGAAGAAGTTGGTGGAGCTCGTTTATAAGATATATTTTACAACGCATGCAAGTAGCTACTGTCTAGGGTTTCCTACTGCTACGAATGTCAGAAATTTGAATTCGTCATATTTAGGTTGGACTTGATCAATGGAAATTATACGAGTAATCTATTGCTTAATTGCATGGAAGGTGATGCCATCAAGCCAAATCTAGTGCTATAAAAGGAATACCAACTCTGTGACTATACAAGTACATTCAATAGCTATCTTCTTTAGTGAAAGGAGTACTAATTCTTGTCTCTCTCAAAGTAAGATTCTGAAAATGAAAGCTAGTAACATCAATCTGATCTTATTGGTGTGTACAGTTGTTTGCATCAATCTAGGAGGTTGCTTAGGTGGTAACCTGAGGAAAGGTTTCTACAAACAAACATGTCCTCGAGCGGAGCAGATTGTCAAGAGCGCTACTTGGAACCACGTCTCTGCCAATCCCAACTTACCGGCAAAATTGCTGAGGATGCATTTCCATGACTGTTTTGTTAGGGTAAGCCATCCAAATATGCTGTTATGAAATTAGTTATATACCTCTAGCATATGCGTGTGCTTGTGTGTTATATCATCAGATGTACGTTGAGTTGAACAGTGGATGATTGTCTAGAATTATAATGGTACGGTTTTATTGGTCTGTTTCTGCAGGGATGCGATGCCTCGGTTTTGTTGAGCTCAACAGCAAATAACACTGCAGAGAGGGATTCGATCCCAAACAGATCTTTGCAGGGTTTTGATGTCATTGATGATATAAAAGAACAGTTGGAGAAGGCATGCCCAGGAGTTGTATCTTGTGCTGATATTCTTGCGTTGGTGACTAGGGATTCTATGTCATTCCAAGTAAGTTCATAGAACAAATGCACTACTATCTAGCTAGCTGGGATCAGTAACTAATTTCAGAGACAAATTAATTTCCCTTTATATATTTCCTGACTCAAATTACATGTGTCCAGTCTAAGAAATCACTATACGAAGTTCTTACCGGTAGACGAGATGGCATTGTTTCAATTGCAAATGAGGTCTTACGCAACCTTCCAGCTCCTTTTTTCAGTTTCTCCCAACTCAAACAAAGTTTTGCAAGTAAAGGTCTTACTGTGCAAGATCTTGTGGTACTTTCAGGTAAAAATATACAAATAGTTTGTTCCAGTCCATATGTATTGTTGGATTATTAACTCGGACTGTGCTCATGTATAAAGATGTAGTTCTGGTTCACCATGTATCATCATAACATTTCATGTAACTGTATATACAAAAGTATAACATGTATAAATATGTTACAAATGTAGGTGCACACAGCATTGGCGTTGCGCATTGCAATTTATTCAGCAACCGGCTCTACAACTTCACCGGAAAAGGAGATCAAGACCCGTCTTTGGACTCCACATATGCTGCCGTGTTGAAGACCCAATGCAAAGGCCCTGGCGACAGAACCACAACTGTAGAATTAGACCCTGGAAGCTTTCAGAACTTTGACAATCATTTCTACACAATGCTTAATCAGAAGAAGGGTCTCTTCCAATCCGACGCTGCTCTTTTAACAAACAAAGTGTCGAGCCATGCTGTCCAGAAATTGCTCAAGGCAAATGATTTCTTCACGGAGTTTGGTCAGTCCATGAAGAGGATGGGAGCAATTGAGGTCCTCACAGGCACGGCTGGGGAAATTAGGAAGCAGTGTGGAGTTGTAAACTCAAACTAATACGGACTAGTGTACGTTGTGGGCGTTTCGAACATGTTAACCTTTGTTGAATTTTATTAGTTAATCATTGGTTTGTAATAATCAATAACCAGCCTATTCTTTATAGGTGAAGCTAGCTATACAGATCTGTGATTTGTCAGTGAACGATTGCAAATTAATGAATTGAATTGTATTCCGTTTAAATAACATATCTTTTAGTTGGAAACTTAGTTGGGTTAGGTTAGTTTTTATGAATTCTGTATCAAAATTGTCTTTAACAAAGTGGTTTTACAAACGAGAAAATGTCCATTTAGTTTAAATTTGACCTCCTTATTACCCATTCCAATGATCACCATAATTTCTTCCCCTATTAAACATAAAGTAACCACACTCCTATTGCCCATTTCAACAAATCTTTTCAACCCTAGTACATTTTTAATTTTTTTCTTCCTTTTTTGCTTTTCTATCTTATCTAACAGATTTTTGAATTATAACGTGTTGAGAAAGTGGAAGATAGAGAAAACTTTGCCGGAAGATCACCAAACTCTACCGGCTTCCGATGGCCGGTCGGCTACCAATTTTGTTTCGCCTGAATTTTTTATTTTTTTTTCCGCCGGGATTTTTTTTTCAATATTAAATTATTGACTCTGACTTTAAGCATGTTACTGACTCTCAATAATCAGGTTACTGACCCCCAATAAGCACTTACTGATTCCAGTACGTATGTTACTAACCCTCAGTAATCAGGTTACTGACCCCCGTAAGCAACTTACAGATTCCAGTAAGCATGTTACTGACCCTCAGTAATCAGGTTACTGACCCCCAGTAACTCGATTACTGACCTCCAGTTACCACTAATAATAAATTACTGACCATCAGTAATTCTAAATACTGACATTCAGTAACTCTAATAATAGATTACTACCCTTATACCACTGTTATCACCCAACTCATCAGGCCCACGGCTCAAACCCAAATTTGATTGCTTTGCCAACAACTGTTGCCTCAACCGTTCATGTTTCTTATCCTCCACTCAGGTCTGGGCCTCTGACCCGCACTCACAGCAGCCCTCGAGCTTCTCGAAGGCGTCGACCGTGCAGTGGACGTCGTCATCGGAGTCGAGGCAGAGGATCGGAGCGGCGCGACGGCGGAGGAGGAGGCCGATTTGGAGATGACGGGGAGCTGGTACTTAACGAGGCGGAGGAGCTGCACGGCAGCGGAGGAGGAGACCGATTTGGAGATGACGGGGAGCTGATACTTAACGACGAAGGAGCCATTGGCGGGGGAGAGGTCGACGATCTTGGAGCGGAGCTTGGAGAGGTCGAAGTTGCGGTCGACGATATAGGTCTTGCCGCCAAGGTGTCGTCGGCGTAGGTAGGTCAGCGTGGGGGAGAGAGAGAGAGAGAGAGAGAGAGAGAGAGAGAGAGAGAGAGAGAGAGAGAGAGAGAGAGAGAGAGAGAGAGAGAGAGAGAGAGAGAGAGAGAGGTTAATATCGAATTGGTTAGGGTAAATGTGTTTCAATAGGACTGAATTACATAAGTTAGGGTAGTTAAGACATTTTCCCAAGATTCATTGATCTGGGCTATAAACATTGGAATGAGCAATTTTTCCCCCATTTTTTGTGCAAATTGTCATTTTTCCTTTACAAACAAACTCAAGAACTCTCATTTTTAAGGAAAAACTTGTGCCACTGAACCAAACGGTACCAGACGTAATTTTATCTTTTTTGAAGTAAAAGGATAATTTTCTTCTAATTTTGATATGCCAAATCTCTCTTTATCTATACTATATATTACTAAGAGCAAGTCCAATTGATATGTCATTTAGAAAGTGTCAAATTTGAATTTGACATGTGACTTGGCAAATTTGAATTGTTATTGTTTGACATTTTTTTTGCTCCAATGGATGTGTCAAAATGTAAACATTATTATAATATAAATTAGGAGGAAGAGCTAAAAGAGAGAATATGAAAAATAATGATAAAATAATAAGTGACATAAAGGAGAGAGAAAATAATGATAAAATAATAAGTGACATTAGCCTTGGTTCATGTCAAATTTGACATGAAGGGACTCTATGTCAAATCCACATCAGCTTTGACTAATCGGTTGGAAATGATTTTTTAATCTTTTGTTACCGTTTTTACTGAGATGGCAAAAATGACATATCCATTGGACTTGCTCTAAGCAAATAGGCTTTGTTAGTCAAAACGTGTGTGAAAATATGACTGAACCAGTGAACCCTTATTATGAAAAAATAGATTTTAATAAATAAAAGATAAAATAGTAATAAAAAAAATAATAAAAAAATAAAAAAAGATAATTAGAGAGAAGTTATCTTGCGGTTATAACTTTCTATCCACTATCTCCATTAACTTCTTACATGTTTTACTTTTCTAAAAAATAACAAAAAAAAAAACTTTTTTGTTGAGAAAACTGTACCTATTGGTAATTATGTATAAAAAAAACACAAGAAAAGGTGGGCAATGCTAGTTTCCTACGAAAATAAAAATATATTTCGTCGGTACAGTAGTTGGTTGTTTTATAGACTGGACTAAAGTGGGCTTATTGTATAGTCCATAAATAAGCCTTTCGGGTCTAAAATCTATAGACTGAAACCCGACAATTGATAGACGAGCACACATTGTAGTTTCCTCACCGCCGTCCTCCATCTCAACCCTTTCACAAGTTGCCTTCTCCGCTCTGTAATACCAATTATGGGTCTTTCCAAGGAACAACTCCTCGCTCGCTTAAAGGTCTCACCTTTACCTCAATCTCTCTCTGTATATCTTGTTCTGTTGTTTGAGCTCATTTAGAAGACCCATTATCCTCGATGCTCAGTTTGTTTAGATATCTATAGATTAAATGCATAGCTTGCAAGACTCTGTCTTTTAACTTTTTGTTGCTCCATATGTAGACTTGTTCATCTCTGTAGTTTTCCAGAACTAACCTATAATGTTGGTTTTATCAGGAGCTTCAGATTGAGTTTTCCCAGTATGATCATCCTGTTGTTTTGACAGTTGAGGCTCAGGTAAAGACATTGAAACTAGAAAGGAAGAACGAAATTTGTGCTTTTTATTTAGTTAAATATTGTGAGTGATGTTTAGATAATCTGAGCCAAGAATGTAATTTTTTGATCAGGCAAAATATGTTGGACATCTGGGAGGTGGACTCAGTGAGAACTTATTCTTGAAGGTATGGCATTATGACTCTTTGTTAAACATCAATCGCGTTGTGTAGTAGTTGATTTCGTAGTTTGTTTTTTTCTCCTATATTGTGCACAGAATGGCTTAGGTTAACCCATGTTTTTTATAAATGCAGGATAAGAAGAGTAGGTTCTATATTGTTTCCGCGTTGGCAGATACTAAAGTAGATCTGAAAGGTATGCAAGTCTTCCTAATTTGATTCATTTTTTTTAAAGTAATCTGTAGTTTAGGCATCACAAAGTAGTAGTTTTTGAGCTGTCATGTAAATTATGCTCTTTTTTATGTACCATTTGGACCATGTCTTTGACATGGTTTAGCACTTTGGAGGTGCCATAGCGTGGTAATGATCTTTATTTGTTACTTGAAAGCTGAGCAGTTCTATCTGTGAGGCTTGGTCTGGGAAAAGGTAACTTGAGAATGGCTCCTGAAGAAGCACTGGGAGAAATACTTCAGGTGGGCATACGCTAATACTTACTTTTCTCGGAACTGTCAATACAAACAAACCAAGCAGGCTATTCTATACACCTTTTTTTTTAAAAAAAAAAAAAAAAAACCTAAGCTTTTGATAACTACCATAAGTATGTTAAGTATAAATGCGTGCATCTTTGTAATCTTCTTTCTGACCCTGTATGTTGCATTTTTATTTGCCAGGTCCCACTGGGTTGTGTTACTCCTTTATCACTGGTGAACGAATCTGCGCGGTATTTGTCTTTCATTTCATTTAGATATTTTTATGACTTTTTCTCTTCATGAATCTCCACCTTGTGTTGCTACTGTGAACTTAAAATTAATGTATTTTGTGATCTTCAACCAGTACTTATTACCATGCAATTGATGCCACTTTTCCCTACATAACAATCCAATATACATTCAACCACTTAACTGAATAAAAGTCTTAACTTTTATATGGTTTTGATTTTAAACTTGATCTAAGTGGTGGAAACAGTCATCTTTCTAGCCGAGTTCCTGTTGATTATCCTGTGCATGATATACTTCAGCCCTCTTCTATTATTTTCGTTGTGAGTTCTCTCATGTTTGTCTCTTTCTTGCAGCAATGTCTCTCTGCTGTTGGATCAAAGATTTAAAAGTCAGAAGTTTTGCTTCTTCCACCCGTTATCGAATGACATGTCAGTCTGTAAGTATTCAAGAGTTTAGGCACTATGGGTTTTGATAATTGGAATGATGTATTGAAGACTCCTAATATCTATGTCCTCTGTATGAAAGTGTCTGGATATTCATTAATGCGGGCTATTGCTGAACTGCTAGTTCTAGTTATCTAGGCACTATTTTCAATTACCTGAACTTTGAAGTCTCTGGTGATGTCATTATGCCTTAACATGACCTTTATTATTACTCTTCATCTGTGAATGTATTAGCACTGTTATAAACTTATAATTATTATTATTGATGTTGTCAATATTTTTGCACATCATCTTATCATTAGTTTGAACTTCCCAAATCTTTCATCACGAATTTGTCAGGCACTGCAAGCATTATGAATTCCTGGTGTTATTTTTCTTTGATATGTTTTACCCTGATCCAATACTTATATTTCTGTTCCCAGCACTAACTACCAATGGTCTAGACAAGTTTCTTAAGTCAATTGAGAGAGACCCCTCATATGTTGACTTGGAGGTAATAAAAATTCTGTTATCAGCATTCATTAATGAATATTATATCATTCCATCAAACATAATCGTTTCGTTGCAGGCTAATCCATCAGTTGGGAAGGACCAACCTCCTGATCTTGCATCTCTCGTTCCATTGAGTTCTGTAGCGTTGCCAGATCACCCAGAGACAGCAGCTTCGTCAAAAGTTTCTACAGAAAATAAAGTTTCTGCAAGCAACAAGTCCACAAAAAGTGCAGGTACTGTCATGTGTAGATGAGATTTGTTATTATCTAGAATGAGAGTCGACATGCAAAATCAATTCTCCTCAGCAGTAGTGGTAGTCCTAGGTTCAGATTTTATGTAACCGTAAAAAGAAGAGGACCAAATTCTTTTTGATAGGTTAAAAGTTTACTGTGTAAACAGACTTGAACATATCTTATAGAGGTCCATATAAAATGAAGAGATTTAATTGAATTGAACTCAAGTTGTAAAATTAATTTAATTTCTTTACTTGAACGTATCTTATAGAGGTCCATATAAAATGAAGAGATTCAATTGAATTGAACTCAAGTGAAGAGATTTAATTGAATTGAAAGTATCTTATACATATAAAATGAAGAGATTTACTTGAACGTACCTTTACTTGAACGTATCGTATCTTTACTTTTCAGCTAGTCCCTGTGAGTCTTGGCTCGGGAGATTTATATCTCAATAAAGAGGTCTTCTGTGCCTGTTCTTATTGAATTGTGTGTTGTTTTTCTAGTATGTTTAATTTTCGATAAGAACTTATCATACGATGTCTTGATACTCATAATTATAGTTTTGATTTTAATCTACTTCCTTGGGATAAAATTAGACTTTCTTTTTTGTGTATGGGTATGTAATGTAAGGCTTCCATTTATTGAAATTGGTGTTAACCAGTCAAATGTTCTTTCATGATGCAGCAAGCACATCTAAGCCGTCCATCAGTGCAGAAGTTTCCCAGGATAAACCAGCCAACATCACAGATGTTGGGAAACTGGTTGATGATTTGCTGGACTCTACTTCTGCTCTGTTGCTGAAAGAGGTTAGGAGAATGCTATGCTTTCTCTCCAATTTCAGTTCTAGCAGTTTTCTTTGACGTGCTCACCAAAATCAAGTCATTACAGATTACGGAGAAGAATTTTAAGGAACATGGTGACAAGCTTGCAGAAGATATATCGAAGAAAATCAAAATTCAACTAGCTGCAGAATTGCACAATACAGTTGTAAGTGTTTTGCTTTGATGCTGGAATGATTTTATTCTTTTAAGTCATTTGTTATCAGTGATTAAGAAGCCGTTACAGTCACAGTATCTTTGTAGTGCATGTTGTTATGAGTGTACCTCTGTTGAGAAGCTTAAAACAATGGTTCGTATTCAGACATGTTATCATCTTTTTGGCAGATGATTTTCAAAAATACAGCATACACGGAAGGGTTCCATGCTGGGATGCACTGTCATCCAAAGCGTTCTTACTGATGTCATCATCTCTTTCTATCTCGCCGAAGACGTAGTGCAGAATCAAACAAGCTCTGTGCCTCTCGATTGCAACTCTATTTTAAGCTACGCTATATGCTACTAACTCAGAGGCTTTTTCTGACATTTAATAGAGTAGATACAATGCGTCATTTAAGAAACCTGTTAATACTTTTGTTCTTTATGATGGATGAACTGTTCTAAAACATGAATTTATGTAAACATGTATTGATTATGTACATCTGATCATGTTCTTAATCAAGTCATTTACAATATCAGATTATTAGTTACACATTGTTTGGATTCTGACATCATATATTGATTGGAGTATAATTTTAGCTTCCGTATGCGTTTGTACCAGCTTTTGCTCCTGGAGAGAAGGTTATCCAACTGCTGTATGATGCAAAACTCTAGTTTAGAACTACAACACTAGCATGGAACAAACATATGATGTACTTGTACCCGATCATTGTTGAAGTCATCAATTTCGTCAAACATGATGATCGGATGTACCGAAAGCTACTGAAGCAAGCAACACGCAAAGGCTAAAGAATGGAGCAAGGATGCCACCATGGGTTAGCTACAATAAAACATATTCTCAATTTCAGTATCAAGATAGCAGTCCATTCACTCCATTATGCAAAACTACACTGCAAACAGAATATCCAACTCTAAACGAACTTTTTTTTTCCTTCTTTCTTGCATGACAGGTTTTATGTCTGTATTCTCCCTTACTCACAATAACAACTCATTAATCATATTACAGGTACATACAACACTAATAGTTTGAACATATATAGTCCACAGTTTTATTTCAATAAACTCTTTATTACTTGTAACTGAATGAAGTAATTGAAATCAACACTAACCAACTCTAGAAGTAGCACTATGAGCATCATCATTTCCACCCTGAGGTTCAATCCGGCGATATCTCCCCCTAAACGGCCACAAAGACCCGAACCGGCTCCACCTGCCACCACGCCTTCCCCTCCTCCCTCCACCGCTGTTCGAGCCTTCCGACTCCTCGTCAGTCGAAACTGGAATCTCAACCCGGCAAACAGGACAAGAATTGTGAAGCCTCAGCCAAGGCACTATGCACTCACCATGGTATATATGCTTGCATGGGAGCTCCCTAGCCTCTCCACCCACCTTAAACTCCTCCATGCAAATAGGACAATTCGTGTCATGACTCAAATGGGCCTCGTTAATTTTAACGATCGGGATTAAGTTGATTGCTGGCTCCGGTACGGGTGGCGGTCCGGGGCGGTCATCTTGGGTCAGCTCCTCAATGAGTCCCTGGAGCCCCGACCCGAAAAAATAGTTTCCCGGATCCGCTCCACGTGGAACCGGTAAAACCGGGTTTTGACTATCTCTTGATCTAGGATTCCTAGAGAGGCTAGGAAGGGGTTGAACGGGGTCATCGTTGATGGGTCGGACTACGATCCACGTCCTGGGTCTGTTTCGGGTACCAAGTTCTGGATGAGTCGGATCCCCGCGCTCCAAGTCATCATCCAAGCTGCGGTGTCTTCTACGCCTACTTGGGCGGAAACGTCGGGTTTCGGGTTCCGGGTCAAGTAGTCCGCTATCAAAAAGACGGATGGGCGGGTCGAGCATAAGGGAAAGCGCTTCAAGCAAACGAGCTTCTGGGGTGGAATCAAAGTCAGTGTAGTCAAAGAAGCGGCGAGTAGGGCGGAATGTGATGTCCATTTCGGCAAGGAACTGTCCGAAACAGCGCGGGCAGATGACCGGGTCGGGTGTGGAGGCGATCCTGACTTGCCTTTGGCATTGGTAGCACCAGTAGACCTGGTAGATTGGCCGAGAGCGGGAGTTATTTCTGGGACGACGAGGGGGGCTCAGAGACATGGTTGAGGTCTCTGAAAATGGAAATATTCTAGTTTCTGTTGGGTTTTGCGAATTATTAATATGTATGTATATGAGGAATGAAAACTAGAATGGCTTTTGGGGTACACAAAGTAATCCTAGCCTGTTACGTACCTTTCATTCTTTCTTGCTTGCTTTATTTCTCTGCCATGATCTCTGAGAACGGTTAGATTATTGCTTTGTGGGTTCAGCGTGTTTCTTTGGTGAGAAGGAAAGGATGAGTGAGCTAGGGTCTCATGCATGCCATGCAATTTAGGTTTCCTATTGCGAGAGATGGAATATTTTGGTTCAAACGGGAATGCTTAGCCAATAGATTATGGTTGTCGTGTTTTTGCTCACCTTTCTGTCCGGAAGCACAGTAAATGCAGAAGATACATTCTTAGACTTTGCGATCAATTTTTTTTTTTTTTTTTTTTTTTTTTTTTTCAGTTTGTTGATCCTGGTGTGACCTGGGAAAGAAATCTTATGGTAGTTGTACGTAATGGGCCTATGACCCAAATTAACAAAAACTCTTCAATGGAATAGAGGCAGAGACAAGGATTAAAGTTCACCTTCGGCTTCAAGTCTTCAACTACGTACGGTCAAGTTTACGCGCCATGAAAATTTCAGAGTCAAATTTGCTGGGTAGGTGGTTTGTGTTTGTATGGGACCGCTGGGAATAGGTTTTGAAGTTAGGTATCTTTAATTTTGGTGTTTCAAATTTGAAGGGCAACTCTAGCTAGCTTCGAATTTGCTATTCGTCTATTGCTCAGTAGGGCTGGGCGTTTGGGCTCGAAAACCCGAAAACCCGGCCCGAAAACCCGAAAAAAGACCGACACGGGCCGAGCCCGAAAATTTTTAGGACCGGCCCGAAGAAAGCCCGGCCCGAAATTATAAACTTCGGTCCGAGCCCGAGCCCTATTTTTCTTGGGCCCGAAAGCCCGACCCGGCCCGAAGTCTTTATTTATAGCCACGGGCTCACATCGTCTTCGCGATCCAACCGTTCCTCGGCTACTCCGTCTCTGCGATCCAACCGATTCTAGAGCTCTCGGCTACTCCGTCTCTGCGATCCAACCGATTCTAGAGCTCCTCAAGCACCAGCTCCTCCCTCCGTCGCCCCCTCGCCCTGTCGATTCCCCAATCCTCCGTCTTTTGATGGAGCTGTCTTGTCTATCCTCAACTCCAGGTCCTCCTCTCTCTCTCTCTCGCTCGCCTGAAACCTAAGATCTATTTCCGATCAATTTTCAATTTGTTATCGGCGAATTTTCATTTTGGTTGTTGTGAGGATCTGATTGTGTGTTTTCAATCTGATGGAGCTGTCTCGTCTTCTGTTTCGATTTTTCAGATGTGTAGAGCTTTGATTTGCTCCCTCCGCAGCCTCATCCACTCCTGCCTAATCTCCGCCTCGTAATCGGCCACTTCCTTGTTTGCGAGCTCCACCGGTTTCTCTCCTCCCTAATCGCCTCCCGATCATCGTTCCCAAGCTTCACCGGCCACTTCCTCGCAACCGGCCACTTCTCCGATTTGGGCCCGAAAAAGCCCGAGGGCTCGGCTCGGCTCGTCGGGCTCGGTCTCGGGCCGGTCCTCGTCTGGGAAAAAGCCCGGCTCGGCTCGGACCGAGGGGGTCGGGTTTTGGGTCGGGCTTTGGGATTTTTGGGCTCGGCCCGGCCCGCGCCCAGCCCTATTGCTCAGTTCATCACACATCTCTGTCTCTGTCTCTATCTCATTGACTTGTCTCTTTTTAACCTGCTTCACTTTCTTTCGGTGAAGTTTCAATCTCCTATTCGTCTTGCTGTCGATATAAACTAAATTATTGGACGTCCTTTTCAAATTTGGAGAGTTTTATAAGGTACGGCATGAAGATGGGGATAGGAGCACAACATTTCCTGTTGCGTCATAACAAGAATGGTTATACTCCACTTCTTCTTAAATGTCTTACTTGTTGAGCTGAAATTAGTTAGCCTAAAAAGTATGAAAACTAATTAGCTTATATCGACGAGGATAAAGAGCGTAGATGTCCCATTTGGCCAATCAAGTATCCATACATGTGTCTTCAGCTGCGCTTTGGAGTCGAACCCTAGACATCCACTAACATATGTCTAGTTTGTGCAGAGGTAGATTTCCTACTGTGATAAGGAAAGCTTATGATACCTGAGTTTGAATCATATAACTCCTGTATCATAACAAAACTTAAATCCTTATTCATGTATTAAAAAAATTAGGCTAGTTTATGGTTGCTCTCCGATGCGACATGGATGAAAGAGGCGCAACACTTGCAACTAATTAGGCCAAATCATGAAAAAATTAACACTTTGAAACCGCGCCCACAACCAAGAAATTCATGATTAAAAACAAGGAAGAACAGTGGTATAGCATCACCTCGACACTTCTTGATCCAAAAGATATGAAACCCTTGATTTTAAGGTGTAGCGCATTACAGTGCAAATATGCTAGTGAAGTTTCACAGTATGTCAAGTTTTGATTAATTTCTCTGGGACCGCTGGGAAGTTTTCAAAACTGGCCGGTTAGCCAAACTTTATGGTGTTTGAACTTTGAAGGCAACTCGAGCAAGCATAACAACTGTGTCTAGGTCTTCCTTTGATGAGTTCATCACATCCATCTTAGTTTACTCCAGACCGACAGTACTCCCAATATTGTTGACTAGTTTTCCTGTCTAGCTAGTCTGTTTATAAATAAGTGAAATATATAGGGGTCGTCTACAGTACCTTGATGTATATTATATCCTTAATTTACAACTAACTGAATAAAATTTACCATTTTACTACACTCAATTTACAGCATTGACAACAAATTTACAACATATGTTTTATATATTTACATATTATTAAACAAATTTATCACATTGACAACCATTTGTTCATAAACTTCCGAAATATACATAAGGGTATTGAAGAAAATTCTGAAATATATATGTCTAACACAAGTGAATTTTTTTTTATTAATTAATCTAACAACGTAACATAGCAAATGCATCGATCCAATAGTTTTGAAGAAGTGCATGTCAAATCGTAATGAGAGGAGAGAAGACTAATTACCTAAAAATATCTAGCTATACAATTTCTTTATAGAAATTACTTTCATACGTACTTTTCGTGGATGTCAATTTTGAAGCTTCTTGGTGTTCATCTTTTCACGATTCTGGGGTACTGGCATGGTCTTGAATAGTTGGGGAGGGAAAGAAAGATGGGGGGGCTAGGAGTACTAAGAGTAAAGGAAGATAAGCTTTTGTCATTAGTCGTTTGCATAGATCGATCACTGCTTCTGATCTCAGATTTGTAAAAAGAGACGTTGTACTCTATTTGAATATAGATCGCGCACAATCTAACAAATTAAAGTGTGAAATGTGGTTTACTTTATTCAAGGAGATAAATTGTTCTTGCGTCTCCACGTTCCCAAGTACCTAATGCGTTAAGTTGTTGGTTAAGCTGCACATTAAGATTTGGAATTAGAAAAGGGCTTTTTCTCGGTGCTAGGTAAAATCAAAGTGCTTGAAATGGCATCGATCGATTGCCATAACTAATAACCAAACAGATCCTCAAGTAGTTCCTCCATCTTTCCAGCAAAGCAAAGTTTCCCTGAAAATGATTCAATTTCTTGCCTAACACATCTCACATACATGCAAGTTTAATTAATTATAACTTTTATTTTACACAGAAAAGTTGGAAACATAGTGTTAAAACGTACTTGAATTAGCATTTCTCAATTTCGACTATAATGTAACTCTACGACTATATTTGTGAGATTTGCATTCACATTCTCTTTCGAGTACTGAAAAAAATAGTGATGATTTCCTAGAAATTTCAGCACACAGCTGGCCACACTCATCAAGATCCAGATTACATTACATCATGACTGGTTTATTGAATTGGAGTCAACAATATAATTAAGGGAATATTACATGCTTGTTTTGTAGTTGTTTTCCCCTTTGCGATTGCGAACATTTACCAATTGGTGCAACTATGGCACATTTCACATATATGCTTTATACATCATTTTGGGAAATGCTGTTTAGGATCGGAGGCCGGCAAATAAGTGAGAAGCTAAGGCTAGGGCAGGTGGGAAAGGCTCTATATATGATTCTTTCTTTGCAGAACTTCACTGAATGCGACACAATGAAGCTTCCTAGATTGCTGTCAGTGTCGATGATATGACTCATAGGAGCATAGGGCTAGCTCTTCTATTCCTGCGCAATGTTATGCTCACACATAAAACCTCGGTAAAATTTCGCACTAGATCTCTAAACTCTCAAGACCGGTCCTGGATATATATTATGCTGGTATAGATGCATGGTGTTTAGCAAAATACGTAATGCTGCAGGAATAGACGAGACAAGTTGAATATATAGTTAACAAGAGTTCAGTTGAATAAATAATAAAGTTTTGAAAACTTTACTATATATAAGGAATTTATAACGGAAGATTTTTCTAGATTTTATAAAGTTGGGAAAAAACATAAGAAAAAAATCATAACTTCCATGGGACATAGACATGGAGCTAGGAATGCTCAGTGTGATAATGGATAATCAATACATGAAACCAGACATGCTTTCATATCTTTGTCTATTTTATCAGAATACACAGACAATCAAAATCACTGAATATATACTTCACCATTTTCATATAGTATTTACCCATGTAAGATCTCCATGACCACCACTCGATTAGAACGAGGGGTATTCTTAACTAGGAGAGATTCTATACGATCTTGAGCTAGCTGTAGATTTCAGTTCATGTCCTTTGAACGTACACATATAAAACTAGGGTTTTGTGAGATTTTAAAACTTGACCCATGTCGATCGTATTAAACCGAATGTTAGAGTTAAATAAAGAAATGTAATTAAGAACATAAAACCTACTAGTTTATATCCACATTTCCACATGCATCAGATCCTAACTGTTTAACTTTTGCATCAACAAACAGTTAACAGGTTTTGAAACAAGCTTAATCTGCATTTCCAAATCTTGCATCTATGAACAATATTTCACTTTTGATTTCAGGAGAACGGATTCAAATTCAGATTCGTCGGGAAATTAGTTCGAAAACTAGTAGGGGGAGGTAAACTCATGTTCAAAATAATACGTTTTGCTGGTTTTGAAGGAAAAAAAAAAAAAAAAACTAATTAAATGAAAACTCGGATTCTCTCAGATTTGTATATTGTTTGATCACAATATATATGAATGATTTCTATTCCAAAAAAATGCATAACTTGATCACACTCAAACGCTGGAGTACATTACGTACCCCTTTGGTTTTCTGTGATTAGATTATTGGTAGAACAACCCACTACCACACTACCAAGCTTGTCTCCAATTTAGTAGAGCGAGACATTAAATGGGGATTCACCCCAAGAAAAAATTGACTAAAACAAGAAGTCTAGAAATGTGATTCAAGTGAATCAGATGCATTCATGATATAATAATTCAATTTCTTGCCATGGTGGTCAGAAATTGAATCCTCCCAAGCAAACCAAGAGAAGGAAATGTGCAAATTTCAAACCACATGTGGACCAAATAATGCAATCCCAAATGGGCAGTCTATTATACTAAATTGATAGATAGGACATACTCCAAGACATCTACAACCCAACAAATTGATTAACAATCATAACCCAGTTTGCCCCAGTTTGCAGTTATCACAGTATTCGCAAATCCCCACCATTAATGAAAATCAGAGACTAGTATGGCATGTATGTTAGGGACAACAAACCCAAAGCTAGGTCAGGGCTGAGGTAGTCCCCCTCCTAATTCTAATTTGATTCAAACCTACATTGCATATATAGTAATTTTGGTCAAAGATTGTAACAATTATTTAACCCTCCCCCCTTGAATATGTTAGTCCAACAGTACCGTTTTTTCTTGTTGGACACTCCTTTTGTGAAATGTCATGTGGGAGTGGTTAGAAAAACTTAAACTGTGAAAGCTTTTGAATTTTAGGGTCTGTTTACTCACACATAAATGAAATCATTCATGATTGTGGTAATAGCATTCATGCGCACATGAAAAAATTAGTATGGATGTAGGTCTCATCTAGTTATCAAGAATCTTTTCTTGAATATTCTTTACCTTGACAACCAAGGGTGGATATGGGTTTAGGAATCAATCACAAACAGATTCTTTCATTCTTCATCTCAATTATCTTTGATTCATAACTTCTCAAATTCTAGCCGCCCCGGTTATGACTTTTTCCAATCCAACAGTAAATCAACTCTCTATATGTTAAAATGTTGTACTTCATATAACGATGTATCACTTTAACACAGGTAAACTATGATTTCAAAAATTAAAAAGGAGAGAAAGTTCTTCTTCTGCTGGGTTTTTCATGATTTAAAAACTGGATGGCAACAGAGATTGTGGATCCAGCAAGCAATAAAAGCTTAAAGAACCCCACCCACCATTCCACATGATGGTTTTTTTTTTTTGTTATAGAAATATAAGACAATCTCCTAACATTATCCCATTGGATGAGGAGGAGACCTCTCACATGGCTGCTTAGAATTAGACATTAGTTTAGTGAAAGAAAACCCTTGGGCTTTATAGGCATTGTGTAAATTATGTTTGCTCCTAGCCGATTCAAATATTGGACTCACCTATTTGTCACATATTGTGTGAGAAAGTGTTTGAACTCGTACTAGTATATAGTTGCATAGCTAAAAAGGGGTAATGGTCTCTTTCATGTGGGGTGGTGTTGGCATAGTGGAGGAGAATAGTGGTATCTATCAGTAAGTAATGGAGCCTAAGAGAGTGTGAGAGATCCTCCACATCTTCTCACGTTACTACTGATCTTTTGACATTTTCTGTCATATGGTCATGGCATGGATTGGTCGGACATTTGTTTGTACGGAAAGGACCCTAGCACCCACAAACCTGAAAATAATGAAATTAATGCGCATGGAAAACTCAGGTCGTAAATTATCGATCTTGATTATATACTAGTTCAGATTTATGATTATTGGCGTTCTGATTTAGTAATCGGATGAATCAACAGTAGCATTTAGTTTTAGTAGTTTGAAGTTTTCAACTTACCTTTGTCAAGGTGGGACTTGAAAAAGAAGGCCACTTTTGAAACTTAAACTTCACCCTATTTTTTTGGCCGGTGTTGGTTCTCTGAACAAAAATGATTTGGAGGTACGAAAGACAGGGCGGTGGGGGCAAAGCTTAACATTCCATTCCTTGTAAGACTCCAACAATGAAGATGGGGGGTTCTTCCTTTTTGGTTGGAGAAGATAAGATTTCTGATTTCCAGGTACCAATTGGCATTGGCATCATGACTTTTTAACTATAGGTTTCTGGTTTTGTTAATGATAGAATGATGAAGATGATAGAGGCCATATAACAAAGAGACAAGCTGGGATCCCAACTTTGATCTCATTATTGCAGAGTACAGAGCACAATAATGCAACTTCGTGCAGAAGAACCCTACTTCATCACTGAGTTCAACTAGACATGGAAACAAAGGAGGAAAGAACACAGCTTTTCTTTTTGAAATTTCATCTTCCATTGATATACAAGGTGTATGTACAAGTTACAGTGTGATGATCGAAGCCTCAAACATATGCTCTTTCTATCTCACTCTCTCTCAAGTCTCAACCTCCGATGAGCTTGTGCTCGCCGGGTTGACATTTCCAAAGCACTTAAAATTAGTAAATTTTACACTACCAAAAAAGAAACAGTACTAGTCTTTCAGACATTTGTATCACAAAACTTGCCATCCATTCGGTTTTGAACGGCTTTGACAGCAGCAACTCTGGCGGCAGTGGCAGCTCTATTTGAAGCCATGACCGCCTTGTTCACCTGTTCATCCACTCGCCGGAGGTTAGCAGCATTCTGTGCTGCTCTCCTAGCACCCTGCCATTTAAGATGAAGAAAAGAATGAGCTACAGGAAATCGAATAAAATGAAAACATGATGAGCACAGGAGCAAATTAGACGGCTAAATACCTGAACAGCTCGGACAACTGCATCGTTTAATGGCATGAGAGGGTGCTTGAGGGTGCCACCATCCCAAACGCCACATCTTGTATCGCCACTCCGGAAGGTATAAACGCCATAGCCTTGCTTTCTGCCCTCATGCCACGACCCCTCGTAACAGTGGCCATTAGCAAAGTGATAGATACCAAATCCATGGATCTTGTCTCCGAAATACTCCCCTGCGTATCTATCTCCATTTCTGCAACAAAAGTAAAATTTACCAACTTGATCAGGTAAAAAATTCATCATATTAACCCAGAAACCAGTCCTCCCCATGAGCCAATTTCAGTTTCGGCATCTATTCAAACCAATGTCAGTCAAAACAAGTACAGAGTTGAATTGCATAACATCAACTCCCAACTACTCAGCAACTACAACATAAGGGAAATAAAAAAAAAAAACGGGCAAGAAAGTCAAATCCAAATTCTTGACACAATAATCCAAAAGCAGAACACCATCAAAGAAGTTAACAAACTAAAATTCCAAAACAGAAAACCCTCCCCAAGATCACTTAAAACCAGAAAACAACCTCCACTGTTTGATCAACATGAACAGAGCAAAACAGTAAACCCCCAATTAAAAAAAAAGAGAGTGAAGAAGAGTGACCTAAAATGGTAGCAACCAAGTCCATGCTTGGCTCCATACTTGAAGTCCCCAGCATAACAGCTCCCATCGGAGCAAGTCTGAACACCAACACCATGGCTCTGACCATTACACCACTCCCCTGAGTAAGAATCCCCCGTGTAAAATCTATACACTCCATAACCGTGCCTCGATCCCTGCCTATACTGACCCTTATATCTACTCCCCCTAGCCCAGCTCTCAATCCCATAACCATCATACTTGGCATCGATCCAATCACCCTCATATCTCCCATTCACGAAGTAATTGTAAACCCCGCTGCCGTTGCTTTTGCCCTTGTGGAACTCGCCCTCGTAGAAATCGCCGTTGCTGTAGAACTCCACCCCTTCCCGGATGATCCGGTTTTGTTCTTTTCGGGTCTTCGGGTTCGAGTTGTGGTCCGACCCGATGAACCACTGCACGGGCTTGTTGTGCTGGCCCGCCGCAGCGCCCCGGAACCGCGCGGATTTCTCGTCCCACGAGTGCTTCATGACCGAGACGCTGTGGTGGATCAGCGACTTGTTCTTGTTCGCCAAGAAAAGCGTGACCGCTACGAACACCAGCGCCAGCAAGAGATTCTCCGACGTCGGAATCTCGTCGCGCCGGAGGTAGTAAAAGAACAAGAACCCGAACAACGTGAAGAAAATGAGCGACGTCACGGCCGTTAGCTGTCCTCCGTTGCCGGACCGGGTCGACCCGGCCCGCGGAGTCGACCCTGACCGGAGCGGTAGCAGCTTGCTGGCGCTGTTTTTCGGCTTCTGCTCCTCCTCGTCGCCGTAGTTCTGATTGTGGTAGTTACCGGCGGTGACGTCATCCTCGGTGAGGGAGGACATGCTGTGAATGGAGGATCGGATAGTAGGGGAGGACCGCAGGAGCGACGACTGGGTCCTCGTAAGCTTCGCCTGGCTTTTCTGACCGTCCATTTGCTGTAACGCCTCTCTCTCTGACTAAACCTCAACCGTCCGATCAAAACAATCTCTCTCTCTCTTTCTCTTGCTGACTAAGCGCACCACCACCTATACCGGCAAATGGTTATCACAAGTCTCGAGGCCGCCGGCGACATCTGAAGAAAAGCGGCGCAGGTTAAGCAGTCCTGGGATGGACCCCACTGAGCGGCGTAAGTTAGCGCCAAACTGAAACAGAATTGGTTTCTCCGGAGAGAGAATTAAGAGGGAGTGTGAGAGAGGGAAGAGTTGGAGTTGCCTGGAGAACTGGACCGGCTCTGTTTCGGGCTTTTGATTTTATTTATGCATATTTGTGGGTTAAGAGAGAGAGGGAGTCGTGTTCGAGATGGACCGTTGGATCTGGATCGACGGTGGGGTTTATATTTATGTGGGCCCGGTCTTAGTCGCCGCGATCTAGATTCGGCTCCGGCTCCTTTTCTCGCTTTACTGTGCAGGCCGGCACGTGATACTGCCACGTCACCTTCTCTCTCAGCACTACTTTTTTCTGTTACGCCGGACCACAGTAACTAATTTTAACTTTTTTTTTTTTTTTTTTTTTTAAGAATGATCTAATTTTAACTCTTGGGGTTTATATTTACTCTGAATCTTCTTCGTAATTTAACTTAAGAATTGGATTTAGGGTGTGATAATGTTTGGTGTTGTTGAATGATAACGAATGATTAGTGAAACCATTTTTTCTTGGAGAGGCAATGCATCTTGGGAAAGAGTAAAAGATTCTTATCTAGTTTAAGTGAAAGTTACTTTGGGAGTCACTTTGCAAGTTTGCATGAAAAAGGAAAGTAATTAAGTGGATTATCTGTCACTGGTTTGAGTTGTTTTTAACAACTACATTGATATCTGTGGGCTGGGAAAAAATAGGTAAAAAAAAATTTCCCATTGCTGGAAGGAAATGTTGGTCCACCCAAAGTTTTAGGAAATTTGGGTTATTTTTGGGGTACCCTATTTAAGGACCTTTTGGAAAATTCCCAAGAACTCTGTCTAGTTTGTCATTACTTCATATACATACATGCTTCTTATTCCATACCTTACATATGAGGACTAAGGCCATATATGCATCTACTTTATACCTCAAATATCACCTATGTCTATAATGCAAGTGTAAGATTTTGGTAAAGAAGCTCTCATTTGTGAGTTTAAAGGGTTTATGAGATTCAAAGTTATGATATTTTCTTCCCTTCACGCTCATTTAAAGGATTAAACTAAAATCATATTAGTCATGTTTTATCCCAATTATGACATAACTCAAAATTACTTTGCGTTGATCAACTGAGAATAGCAGTTTAGTGAGTGTCAATCACGAAAAATTGTTTTTTATTTTATTTTATTTATATACTAATGTGTAACGTATAAACGATATAACATATATGCAAACTACATAACGTAGTGAAATGATTACATCACAAAAATGGAATGAAGTATTGCCCATATAACCAAACAAGAAAACAATTAGAAGATGAACCTAGTTGTTCTAACTTCCAGGAGTGTATGAATACTATATGACATAAAGTTTTGATGCAGTGAGCTCAACTCACTCAATTATCTATTGTTACTTGCAATACGAAATGGCAATCGGATCGTGACGTTACACAACTTACCCTAAAAAGCTATTGCAAAGTGCAAGAAAATAATTGATAATAAAGAAAACACATGAATAGAAAGGTAACATAAAAGTTATTAGGCCAAAATTCCCATCTCTTTGCTATATTCCAAGCATGGAGTATGAAACTTTTAAACATGCATCACAAATCCCTCTGTTTTTATATTTTCGTTGCTAGACAGATGAACATCTTCACGTTGTTTCAAACAAAATGACGAACCAGGAAAATGTTTGTTTTTTGAAAGCAACATGCTTCGAAATTTTGATGTGTAATGATCAAGCAGGGCAGCAGGGTACTCATTGTCAAGATTTGTAGACTACCGCACCACAACAATGTTAACATGGAAATTCATAAATCAATAGTAATTAGACGGCTGCATAGTAATCTGGGTGTGGATGATAATTGTGTAGTTAATAGTAGTTATCTTATCCGTGATGTGAATCATATTGTCAAACTAGGCTAGCTTGTGAATATTGTAGCTCATGCTACATATGAACAACAAGTGGATGTTTGAGTAGCCGCATACACCTCTATCGCTTTACTGTTTGAATTGATTGGCAATGACCATATTTGAAATGGCATAATAAATAGTAAAAAAAATTCTGATTAAATATCGAGATTACATGATTTTCTCAAATGTTTTTTAATAACTAATTAATATCAATTGACAAACGTTTTTTCTGTTTGGCCACCAACAATGCATTGAGATTGAACTCCATTAAGCGTCGGGCCATTCGACTTGAATATGAGAGTTATATATCTAGGCTAGTAGTAATTCGACTACTTGAGGTGGTTTCAAAGTTCTTATTATATAATATACTTATTAGACAAGAGTTGTATAGTTAGAGATTCCTTCTCTCTATATATATATATATATATTTTATTTGTCTTTGAAAAAAGAAGATTTTTACTTGATGAACAAGTTTCTCATTTCTATTTAAAATGGGATTGTAAATCTCTTGCCATGAAGAAGAAATGGTACTCCAAACTCCAATTGACTCAATCAAAGGCCATGAGTTTTGCAAATAAAGAGGAACTCATGCTTCTCTCATTCCCTTATCATCATGACATGGATAACTCTATTAATATGTGAAGACTACATTGTTTTTAAGAAGTGACATCATACAAAATCCATTGGAAATCATTTTCAAGCTTCAAAACCGCAAAACAAAGATTTAAAGGCCTTAGCCGGCCAACCAAGAATAATATAGAATTAGTGCACCAACCCAAAAGAGATTTAGAAAGTTTAGAACAAAAGATGATTAACGATCGATAGTCAAGTACCAATTGAATCTCTAATCTTTGAACCGGTATAAGTGGATATGAATTATTGTGATGTTTCAATTACAATAATTGTGAAATATACTATGAAATCGGAAGTTGTAATATCAGTTAAAACTTCCCAAAAGTTTATTCACCATCAACATGTATGACAACACCGTGACTAGCTTTGATTTTAACTTAAACCCAACTAAATTTCATATATGAAAATAATAATAATAATAATATCGTTGCGATCTCTGATCTCCGATCAGAAAGAAAAAAAAATAGTTATAATCGACAAGTACCCGTGAGAATAAGTGACTTTTTTTTTGTCTGAAGGATAAGTGACGTTGATTATGGCGGCTTCGGCTGGTCCTGATCGATCCTGATACTTAGCTATCAACTATCACCATCTGATCAAGATCAGAACAAATACTCCAAAAATTCAAAACAAGTTCACTGATTTCGGTCCTCTTTAGATCGTACTAATCAGATTGGGCGTGTCGTATCCCTCAACACACATATTTCTTAATTACTCAGTGTATAGATAATGATATATGTCCAATGATAGTGTCTCAATCCTTAAACAAACAGGTCTACACTCTACTATATCATTCATTATGTTCTTTTGTAGGACCTTAATAATCCTGGTTACTTTGGGAGGTCCCATTATCCATAATTCCTTTATTTTCAGGTATACATAATATAGAGTTTATATGTATACAGGTATGTATGCTTTGTCTATACGCATCTTGATGGCAATTTGCATCATTATTGTTTCTCTCTTCTGAATATATACAAAATGGCCATTAATTATGATTCTCTAGCTGGATTTCAAGGCTCTGAGCTCAACACCACCACAAAAAATTGCTCTACGTGATCGAATGTATATACATAGCTGCATGTATATATTAGCTAGCTAGGATTAGGTTCCTCTATATACATATAGATATTGTAAATTTTGTCGTTTAAGTTCATTTACAAATTAGCAAGGAAATTATTGAGCTCAAATATGTGTTAGGGTTCTTTGATTCACAGTTCTACCCTAGCTTTTTCAAGTGGAGACCAATATATCATATTAGTTTCTGCAGCTATAGTTGTTAAACCGAATGAGGAAAAAGGAAAACAGACGAATGGTTATTCACTTAAATGGGAGTAATGGATTGGTTGAAGTTGCCCAGCTCGATCGACTGTGGTGGTCCATTGGCAAAGCTTTAAGGGCAGACGGGCAGCAGGGACCTAGATGTGTTGTTGTTCCGTGCTCTTATGCACTCACAAAACAATGCTAGCTTTGCCATAGGTTGAAGCTATCAGTTTTCATTATTGAACCTTTTTCTATCTACAACAGGAGGAGTCATGTGTCACACAGCTCAGAAAGCCTGTGGTCAATATCTATATTATTAAGGTTCAAACTGATCAAAATTCAACACCTGATCATATTTAGGAACCCAGCACACTGGACCAGTAGCAGCTTGAATCTTGCTAGCTACTAGCTAACAAGCTTGACGATGCCCTTGATGCTAGTACGTGGTAGCTTAGATCGAACTATTTCAAACTCCCTGTTTGGGCCGAAACTGACATTTGGCTGAGACTATGGCTCGAGGCCCATGAGGTTATTTAGTAAAGGATAATCTGATATACATTTAATCTTTTCCTTCTTGGAAAGGATTTGGGGTTCCTTTAGGAATCCAAAAATGTTGGTTTATGGTAATTGAATCCTGATCGATCTCTAAATCTATTATGCTACTTGATACGCAAGTATTGGGGTTTGACATCCTCTATATAAAGAGCTCTTGTACAACGTAAAAATGGTTCCCAACCATCAAACAAACACACAAGCTTTTACACATCGCAATACTTGCAAAGCCTCTCCGGAGCATATATCTTACGCGCACAGCCTCCACAAACTGCAAACAACCACCATCTAACCTCCCTGCAACCTTACACCCGCCACTGGTCGCTGTATCCTTGCACGGTTGTCGAAGTGTGCCTTGCATTCGTGTGAGCGTCGCTGAGACCTATTGCTTCCAGCATATCCGCACATCGTAGCCGCAACTTGCCACCATACGTACAGAGCCGCACCTCGCCGCCATACGTACAGAGTCGCTTGCTCGTCTCGTGTTCGCTGAAGCACCCAGTGTCAGTCGTTACGCTGTAGCCAATCGAGTCGTTACTCAGGTAACAAAACACAGACCAATCTGCCATAGGTTGGAAAATGATCGTTTCCCGCGGTCTTGAATTATTGCTTTGCTTTGCGTCTCAGGATCAAAGTAAGATTACTCGATCTGCAATAGGTTGAGAGAAAAATCCTAATATACTCTTATTAGGTGTTGTTCGAGCCTCTTACGCCGGCCTTGTCAACGCCCGCGTAACAGTCGCTTGATCAGGAAATCAGGAATTGGGAGCAGATAGACACGCTTGCTAGAGGTCGTCTGCATCGAAGTTGTACCTAACTCAAAGGTACTGGCACGCTCGCACACGTCACAACAGGACTGAGATTGACGTCCGCCACTCCACGTGTTGACCGTTCGTCGGATGCTAATTCCGCCACGAACATTTTAGCACACCCGGTGTGACCAGTGTCAAGATTGCGGGATCTAATCCTTATCAACGAATCATGCCTTCGTGCAACAAGCCAGAACAAAGACTGTTCGCTAAACACAACTCTGCTGACTGCAGAGGTTTATCAGAGAATGAGGTGGGCCTCAAGTACGGAGGCGCGGTGGCTAGCATTGAGGATCTTTCTGAGGTCACCAAGGTTGGCCAAGGGGTTCCTGAAATAACAGCGGCTGCTGATAGCCAGGAGGAACCCGCCAGCCTTCTAACTAAGAATATGGTTGATGCCTCAGAATCTTTAGAGGTTTCTGAGAAGGACAGCGCAGCGATCCTTACCGTTCCATCTCCTGAAGATGTAATGGAATCTTTGAACCTAGTATTGGCAAAGTCAGAAAAGACAGATGACGTCCTTCAAAGGATCGAAGCTAATTTGGCCGAGCTAAGGACGAAACAGACTGGGAGTTCTGCCAGCATGAAGTGGTTGGCGCAACAGCAGGATAGAATCGCCAACCGAATGGCTGCCCGTGCTAAGGACTTCAATGAGAAAGTAAAAGCTCAGCAGGATCAGACAACTAAAACCTCAGCTGCTATTAAGCAGTTATCACTACTGTTCGAACAGAGGTTGGACTTTGAGTTTCAAGAGATGGAGGAGCCGAACCAATAGAAGGTGATCGGAAAAAGGCAAGGAAGGGGTTCTTCCAGTACGACGAGGCCTCCTAATCAGTCTCGCACAAATGGAGGTGTGGACTCTTCTGAAGCTACAAAACGGAGAAGAGGAGGTGGAGGAAAGTTTATTGTCCTTCCATCTGATGATGAAGAAGCCGACGAGCCAGAAAAGGAGGAAGGCTTGGTTCTAACTGTCGACGATGTGAATCGGCTGTTTGAAGAAAGAATCAGGGTTATGCATGGTTTGTCAGATACAAACAGAACTTATGCTAATCCATTTCCCTCAGAGGTGAATGTGCTTCCTTGACCACTGAACTTTAAGTACGTCCGGTTCACCCAATTCTCTGGAGATTCCTCAGAAGATGCTGAGACTCATATCACTCGCTTTAACAACGAGTGTGGTCCCTATGCGAACAATCCCATATTCAAGCTGCGAGTGTTCGGTACATCATTAACAGGGTCGGCATTGGCATGGTACAAGTATTTAGCTCCAGGTTCGGTTCCAGACTGGAGGGCTATGTAAATCTTGTTTAAAACCATGTTTGGGGTTGTTGAAGCCAAGGTTACTGTGAAAATCTTAGCCGGAACAGAAAAACAACCTGGCGAGTCAGCCATAGAAGATGCTGAGACTCATATCACTCGCTTTAACAACGAGTGTGGTCCCTATGCGAACAATCCCATACTCAAGCTGCGAGTGTTCGGTACATCATTAACAGGGTCGGTATTGCATGGTACAAGTATTTAGCTCCAGGTTCGGTTCCAGACTGGAGGGCTATGTAAATCTTGTTTAAAACCATGTTTGGGGTTGTTGAAGCCAAGGTTACTGTGAAAATCTTAGCCGGAACAGAAAAACAACCTGGCGAGTCAGCCATAGATTTTCTGAAACGCTTCAAGCTACTGATAACCAAGTGCAAGGATAAGCTCCCAGAGGACACTGTAGTCGATTTAGTTATTGCTAGGTTAGAGGAGGAAGTCCAAGCTGGCTTTCAACAAGTATCTGTTGCCAATATGGCTGATCTGACCAATAGGTTGGCCAATCAACAACATTGGGTTGATCGAATGAAGGAGAAGAGGGAAAGAAAGAAGGGCATCCCTATGTCCTATTACCCTGGCTCTCTGAAGCCTAAAGTCGGTGTTCCTTCTGGCTCAAAGACAGTTGCAACTGTAAACACCGAGTCATATCCAAACCTGGCTTAGGTTGAGGAGGAAAAGGATGAAGGGATTGCGGTTGTAGAAGTGGTTGGTCGCCAACAACTACAATCAAAGAATTTGAGAATGGCCAAGGAGCCAATCAAGATTACGACTTCTGTGCCAACTAAGTCTGCCTTTGAGACATATACTTATAACGCATACAAGGCTCTAGAGATCTTGCAAGAGCTATTCAACCTCGGTCGGCTCAAACACGATGGAGGTTTCATTCCCAAGCCCGACTACATGGCGGGTAAGAAGTATTGTAGCTATCATAACATGAATAACCATTATACTAAAGATTGTGTCAAGCTCAAGGATCAGATCCAGATATGGATTAATGATAATGTCATGAAGATAGATACTCCGAAGGAACCTACTTGGACAGAAACTAAGCCGTTCCACCAGGTGAACACGATTGATTTTGTATCCAATCCATGTCAACAATTGGAACCTGGCAAATGCATCTCCAAATTTGCACAATACACATACGATGCAAATAGGGCCCCAAAGATTTGGGAGGTCTTGATCCAGCAAGGTGGGGTCAAGCTTGTTAGCACTTGCCTACCACAAAAGGGACTATGGCCGGGCAAATCCTACTGTGTCTTTCATCATTCTAACGACCACTGTACCTTCTGGTGTGTAGCGTTAATGGACTAAATTCAAGAATAGTTGAATGATGGAACGTTAAGGTTTGCTGAAGAGGTGGTGACTTCCATACCTGAATTTTGGGTAAATGCCATCGACGAAAATAAGGAAGCGGAGCAGCCAACTAATAATAATGGGCATCCGCCAGAAAAGGAAGAGATGGTGCTGGTACCACGATCTAAGTTATGCCTTAATTGTAAGGTGGGCTGTCACCTACCTATTACACATGAGGAGCTGCAGTTGGCACTGAAGGAGGCAGAGCAAAAAACCTTAGAGAGGGCCAAGCACACCCATCCAGTTCCCGAGCGATCCAGGCCCGACGCTTACAGGCGAACGAAATATCATCCTTATGACCGAGAAACCTATGCTAGCAAGACGGGGTCTCAGCAAGATCCAGGGCCCAGTGGGGTTGAGTTTGTACCGGCTTATGGTCCTTCTAAAACAACTTTCCTGAGGTTATTGCTAAGACGTACATTCCACCAGCATCAGGTTCAGAGATGAAGACTGATAGGTGGTATCAACAGCAAAATGGTAAAGCTGTGGAGGTACCTCCTAATCCAACTAGGAACATGCAAAAGAGGTATGGCAGGGCAAGAAGAACCCTGGATGCTTTGGCCACGGGGGAGTTGATCCCATCAGAGCTTTCGGTCCCGATTAGACATATACAGGACACCTATAGGCGGTATAGAGCTAAAACATATGTTGATACTCGCCGAGCACGAAGTATTCAAGTTTCGCCGCCTCGCAGGAGAAGTGCTCATGAGAGGCTTTCAGAGCCGGATCAAGCAGCGGGTGCACCAAGACAGTCACCAAGGAGGAAACTGGATTACTCCCCATAAAGACATCATATTAGGACCGCGGCGTCTGATAAAGCAAATCCTCAATCTAGAGAAAAGAACTTAGAGGTTGGAGGAAATAAAAACGCCAATATTCTGAAGTGGAAGCCGAAGGAGGCGAGTGTTACTACAATAGGAAAGGTTCCTGAGGGGCAAGCAGTTGCCAAGGAATCCGGGCTCGCGAAAGCAGAACCGACTAAGCCTATTACGATATTGGCTCGGTCAAAATCATCAGGTATTCCTCCCGGAATGTCTTTGCCTCAGTATATAGCGCAAAAGCTAGGTGTTGATCCACCTTCGAGAAAAGCGGAGGGTGAGTCTAGATCCCTGCCTTCAAACATGGAGGCGGACAAAGATCTACCAGAAGCGGATGATGAGATGGAGGATGATGATGACGAGCAGATGGATGAAGATGACGATATCGTGGATTGCAACATGGTCTCATTAGATCCAGAGGTGTTGGATTGTCACATGGCTTTCATTTTATCTTCTGATTATGCCGTACCAACACCCATTCCTACTTCTCAATTTATCCAAGAGGAGGGGAAGGACAGGCTAGTATACCTCATACAAGAACCTCAAGATGAGGCAATGGTGAGCACGGAAGGTAAAGGATCTCAATCCACCAATGAACTTCCAAGGAAGTTGGCTGAGCATTCACGGCTAAATGTGGTGTTCCCAAAACCTACATTCGCCAAGTCTCAATACCTTAAGCCGCTGTATGTGTCAGCAGAGGTGGCGGGCCTCAAAGTTAACAAGATTCTCATCGACACAGGAGCCGCGGTGAGCGTTATCACACTTAGTACCATGGAGAAACTTCAGATTCCTGAAGAGAAGATTATAGGTACCACTATGAAGGTTAGAGGCTTCGCTGGTGCGGTCACACCAACCAATGGTATCTTGATGCTCAAAGTAAAACTCGGGCCCTCTGACGCTTTTCAAGGGTTCATTGTCACGGAAACAGCCAGTGCCCCATATAGCATGATCTTGGTGAGAGACTGGATTCACAAAACACTTTCTGTCCCATTATCATTGCATCAAGAGATGATCATGTGGGATCTAGTAGCTGACATTCCGGTATTGGTCAAGGCGGATGACCGCCCTTATACAATAGCTGCTTGTTCGCTTGAGGCAAACTACTATTATAGTTCCATAAAGCCTCTCAAGGTTGAGGGTGTGGACGACACAGGCCATCCAATTGGGGTGACCTCGAATGATCTGGCTCGATGGGGCTTGACACAAGCCAAATCAGACGGTTCCAGGCCCACCTCCATCGACTTCTTATCAAATAATATCAATGAGTGACAACCTCACAGTTGAGGAAGCGGAAGCCCTTGCTTCTATGATGCAGCGTTGTGCTGCTTTTAGAGAGGATCAATTGGCATGGGAAGAAGTCGCTCTAGTTGAGTGTATCGATGAAGACGAAACAACGATTCTAGACAAGGAGGAAGCTATACAACCAGCCCCAGCAACATTAGATGATACTCCACCTAAAGTACATGATCCAGTGGAAAGAGTTAATCTCGGCACCAATGAAGAACCTATGGAGGTTGGGATTAGTCAGTATTTAGAACTAGAATTAAGGCAGCGACTAATTGAGTTGCTGCAAGAATTTAAAGACTGCTTTGCCGAAAAGTATTAAGATATGCCAGGACTATCAAGAGAATTGGTTTGCCATCGGATACCTATCAATGAGGGATTTAGACCAGTCAAGCAGGCGCAAAGGCGGATGAATGCCGAGACTGTCCTGGCGGTTAAAAAGGAGGTTCAGAGCATGCTTGACGCGGGCATTGTCAGGCCAGCACAATATTCACAATGGCTAGCGAACATGGTTCCTGTCAAGAAAAATAATGACAAGATCAGAGTCTGCGTGGATTATAGAGATCTCAATGCGGCTTCACCAAAGGATATTTACCCAATGCCCATTGCGGATATGCTGATTGATGCGGTGGCAGGACACGAAATGTTGTCTTTCATGGATGGGACGACTGGATATCACCAAATTCCAATTTATGAGCCTGATATCCCCAAGACTGCTTTTCGTTGTCCTGGTTTTACAGGAGCTTTTGAGTATCTCAGTATGCCCTTCGGTCTCACCAATGCAGAGGCAACCTATCAACGCGCTATGAATCTCATTTTCCATGATATCTTAGGAGGTATTTTGGAAGTGTACATTGATGATGTGGTGGTAAAATCAAAACTGAAGAAGGACCACATTACCCACCTTCGAGACGTATTCACCAGAATGCGAAGGCACCAACTTAGAATAAATCCAGCTAAATGTATATTTGGGGTTCGTGCAGGAGACTTCCTGGGGTTTATAGTGCATGAACGGGGTATTGAGGTGTCTGGAGATAAGGCACAAGCTGTCTTAGAGGCACCAGCACCTAGGAATAAGAAGGAGCTTCAGAGCTTGCTAGGCAAGATCAATTTCCTTAGAAGATTCATATCCAACTGAGCTGGAAAGATTGCTCCGTTTTCATCTCTTTTGAAACTCAAAGACGGGGAGCACTTCATATGGGCACCTGAGCATCAAGCTGCATTCAATAAGATTAAGGAATGTCTGGCGAGCCCGCCAGTATTACGACCTCCTTTACCAGGGATCCTACTTAAATTATACATTTATGCTTCTAGCAATTCTATTGCAGGGTTGTTAGCTCAAGATGAAACAACCAGGGAAGGAAAGAGAATCGAGTATGCGGTTTATTATCTTAGTAGGACCTTGTTAGAAGCAGAAACTCGGTACACGCCAATAGAGAGGTTATGCTTAGCTCTGTATTTTGCCGGTATCAAACTTCGTCATTATATGCTTTCTTTCACCACCATTGTGGTGGCTCAGACTGACTTGGTAAAATATATGCTTACCAGACCTATTATGAGAGGTAGGGTTGGCAAGTGGATCTTGGCCCTATCTGAATTTTCATTACAATATGCACCTTTGAAGGTAATGACTGGACATGCGGTTGCTGATTTCTTACTCCATCATCCTCTTGAGGAGGAGATTCCTGAACAAAGTTGGTATGTAGCCATGATCAGGACTCAACCTTGGGTGCTATTCTCTGATGGGAGTAGTACTGATTCTTTGGCTGGTGCAGGTATTTGTATCCAAGGTCCAACTGGGATCATACACTCATATTCTTTTCAATTAGAATGAAGTTGTACCAACAACCAAGCAGAATATGAGGCGTTGATTATTGGTCTAGAGTTATTGTTGGAGATGGATGCTAAGGAGATTGATGACAGGACCCGCCCCGGATACAACACTGTTATCCAGAGTGGATCCTGCGGGGACCATTTCAAGTGAGGTTCTACCGAAAATTCGGCATGACCTCTCTTAAAATGGACAACCCAAACCTGGAAGAAACAAAAATCAAACACTTCTAAATATCCATCCTGACTCATGGAGCCACCTGCTCCCCCAAAAACAACCAACTTCCACCACCAAGTAATAAAACTCAATTTCAAATATATGCAAAAGAAATAAAAAACCAAATATCACGACTTCAAGTTACATCCAAAATAAACAGTTTAAATCTACAATAAAACTCAAAGTATACAAGGAAGATATTTTACAAGTAGGCTAATCTGATAACCTACGATTATTGACAGCGGAAGGGGACGCTAGACCTTGCCTCCTACTATTGCCGAACAGCTCTGCACACTGGGCAGTTAAAACGAAAGGCCCAGGGAAAGTAATTCAAAATATTAGCGTGAGTGGACAGAAATCAATATATAACTACATATCACTTTACTGAAAAGTAATTTATTACTTTCCTCAATTTTCATAATTAAATCGTGATGCATGCTTTAAATAAAATATTTAAAATATAATATTCTTAGTATGAAGACCACCCAGCCCCGCTGGTTCGGAAATTTATAAAATAATTGAAAATCTCAAGAATTCCCAAATACCAAGTATAGAATTTAAATAAATAACTAGACCAATCCCATTGACCAATGAATAAAATCGAATAAAAATAGGGGAATGTTAGCCACCATATAATAACTAGCCTCTAAGGCTAAGGGTCAGAGTTTCCCAGACTCTATATATCATCCCATGCTAAACCTCTATACAACCCTACGTCGACCACCGAGTGTGAATTTGACATATATGGTCAAGTCGTCACCTCGCGTGGGATGATGTTACTAAGCTAGCTAGCAATAATCATATATGGACCCTTGTATGGTGAAAAATCTGAAAACAAATCAAAATACATTTCCCCTATTAACTCATGAAATAGTATGGTCCCCGACCGCACTTCTGAGGCTTATAAATATAATTAAATCCAGTCATAGCCTCATAGGAAATAAATGAAATCAACACATCCCGTATGGCATAATATTCAAACTGATTCAAAATCATATAATCCCCGGAAATCTCCTTTCCGGTTAAATATTAAAATACATATAAATTCCAATAATGTCAAGTTAATTTGTAACCCATTTAAAAGTCAATAAAAAGAAATCGTCAAATAAATTAGATTATCGACCTTCGATAATCCATAACATTCTCAAAATAAACCAATAAAATATAAACCCCCACGATACTAAAAACATTCATGCATGCATCAATTTAAAATAAAAGTCCACTCACAGTACTAGGCCGCTCTCTGACTCGAGTCCTCCTCTCGTTGAGTCTCTCCTCGGCCTGTAAATAAATTTATTTAGAAAACCTGAACTCAAGATTAAATTATAAAAACTTAATTCACTGACGTCCTCCCAACGAAGCCTCCCAAACACGGACTACGAAATTCCAATTGGAATATAACTGAACTTAGTTATTATATCCCAATTGAGGCCCTTCACTTCTCTTGTCATTTCTTTTTCGCCGAGAATCCCCTTTTCTCGCATTTACTCCTCTTAATTGAATGTCCAAAAGTGAAAAGAAAAATCGTCAAAAGTAATTCTGTAATTCTGACAATAAATGGTAATTTCAATTTACTTTTACTGTTTAACTTTTACCATTTAATAATTACTGAATTACTGAATTACTGTTACTGTTTTACTATTCACCATTTACTGTTTAACTTTTTTACTTTTACTATTACTGTTTCGCCGCCACCGCCGCCCCTGCTGCAGCAGCTCCGCCCTAGCCAAAACCACCCCAAAATCTTCCTAACCTTCTGCTACCAACACCCGAGGCTCACCTCCTCCTCCCTCAGCCGCCCAACACCGCTGCAGCCACCGCAAATGGCTGCTGTCACGGCGGCCAAATCCCCCTCCCCCAACCTGCAATTCCACAAAACTCACCCATTCGAACCTAAAATCACACCAATTAAACTCCCAACAACACCAAGAATTCAATGACAACCTCCAAAAACACAAATTACATCGATTTAATCATCCCCCACCGAAAAACTCAAAACCCTAAAAATTTCAATTTTGAAATTTGCCTGACCTGGGTCGAATTGATCTAAACCACTTGGGAAAGTTGCTAAACAACTCAAGGCCTTCCTTTCCCCCCTAAAATCGAGCCAAGAAGTAGCCGATTTGGGGAGTTCTTACTCCTACTGGTTCGAGGCCTTTCGGCTGCAAACCGGCCAAACGGCGGCGAGGTTCGCCGAGCCGCTGCCGTGGGAGAAGGAGGGAGGTGGTGCGAGCGTCCGGCACCGATAGCACCGGGGTTGGTGGCCGGATGATGGAGTTGGGTAGTGGTGGTGTCGGGGGATAGGCTATCGGGCAGAAGAGGGAGAAGAGAAGGAGAGAAAGAAAAAGAAGGGAAAGAGAAAAAAAAAAATGTGTTTCCAAAACGGGAAACTTCTAACTTATTTGTACCCGATCTAAAATTTTTGGAAACAACGTATTTTACGACACCACCAAATAATATTTTTACTCCGACAAAACCAAACGCGTAATCGAAATTCAATTTAGTGTGTTCTACCTCACGAAACCAACAAACTTCCGCTAAACCGAAATAAGGAAACAATTCTCATGAGCAAAAGATTTTAAATAAATCTACCCATAAGTTAAACAAGATTCGGGGCGTATCAATTGAAGTCTATGGTGATTCTCTATTGGTCATCAACCAGCTTTCTGGAGCTTACAAATGTCTTTCTTTCCACCTAGTACATTATTGAGAACGAGCATCAGAATTACTTGAGCAGTTTATCGATGTGGTGCTTGATTACGTCCCTCGCGAGAAGAACTTTGCGGCTAATGAGTTAGCACAATTGGCGACAGGCATTCGTCTGGCTTATGGTGCTACGGAAAGAATCTTGAAGGTGGAACACAGAACTTTACCATCTTTTGCCGTTCGTCAAGAAGAACGCTGTGAATGGTTGGTTGCTACAGTGGAACCAATTGATACAGATTGACGACAACAAATCATCCAATACTTACAAAATCCATCTGCACCGTCTGAAAGACGGATTTAGCCACTAATTATGTATTTAAGGGAGACGAGTTACTTCGCAGGGGTGAAGACGGCATTGACCTTCGGTGTGTCTATGGGACAGAAGCCAAGAGGCTTATGCGAGAGGTACACCTTGGCGTTTGTGGTTCGCATCAAAGCTGACTAAAGATGAGGTGGCTCATTCGTAGATATGGATTTTATTGGCCATCTATTCTTAAAGACTGTATCAGTTTTGCACAAGGTTGTATCGATTGTCAAGTTCATGGGTCAGTCCAAAGAATTCCTAACATCCCTATGCAACCTATTATCAAGCCTTGGCCCGCCAGAGGTTGGGCGCTGGATTTTGTTGGAGAGATGCACTCTAACTCTTCCCTCTAACATAAGTATCTGTTAATTGGTACGGATTTCTTTACTAAATGGGTTGAAGCAGTGCCTGTCCGGAATTGTGACGCCGCAACAGTCATCCGATTTATCTTTTAGAATATCATTTGTAGATATGGTATTCCTGAATGTCTAGTGGCGGACAGGGGGGCATCTTTTATGGCAGAGAAGACTTAAGAGTTTTTGCACGGATATGGTGTTCAGTTTCTCCATTCCTCCCCATATTATGCTCAATCCAATGGCCAGGCGGAGGCTAGCAACAAGGTGATTATCTCTATTATTAAGCGCATGTTGGAAGATAATCTGAGGGCATGGCATACTGAATTGGACAACACTCTGTGGGCATATCGTACATCCAAAAGAACTCCTACGGGGACTACACCATATGCGTTAATGTATGGCCATGATGCAGTCTTACCTTTGGAAATTAATGTGCAATCTCTTCGAGTCCAAGAACAGCATCAGTTAATTGGTGATGACTACGTCCAAGCTATGTTCCAGGAACATGAAGACCTTGATGATAGACGTTTAGAAGCTCTGGATAATATAATCGTGGAAAAGAAGAAGGTCGCGAGAGTTTATGATAAACGAACTAAGGGCAAGTCTTATGGCGAGGGTGATCTAGTCTGGAAAGTCATACTTCCTTTTGGCGAACGCGATACAGGTCGTGGTAAGTGGTCTCCCAAATGGGAGGGTCCTTTTGTCATTCACTGGATCATCGGCAGGGGCGCTTATCAACTCAGAGACATCAATGGCGACATTCACACAAATCCTATTAATGGCCGCCATCTCAAAAAATATTTTCCTAGCGTCTGGGAATATGAAAAACCGCTCGCCATGGTTGAGGCTGGGGGGCTTTCTTTTCCTTAAAACTTTACTAGACTTACTTTTCTTGGCTTCCCTTCCTTTAGCCAATGAAAACTGGGGGGCAACATAGGGCAATATCAGTGCAGGCCATCCGCCAGAAGCTAGAAGTGATTAATCCAGGAATTTTTGAATTTTTTGTGAAACTGAAAGAGTTTCATGGAGGTTTGTTAATCCCGAATTCAACCTTAGGACCAATAAATGTGGTCCTATTTTTATTTTTGTATTTTCAGTGATGCAATAACATTTAATTTCATGAAGGAAGACAGTACATATGTTTTTCTGAATTTAATTTCATTCAAAGACTTTGCGGTCAACGCTTTTACAAAGCATAAACATTACAATATGCAGAGCTATTAACTAGCTCTGAAACCATGTTTATGCTAAAGGACTTTGATCGATTACAAGGAATGTTTGAATTTCTATTTTTGAACTCTGTTTCAGAATTCCTCCGACAAGAAGGCGGACTTGAGACAAGTTCATCTCCTTGACTTGCCGAATGTAGAATTCCCTTCCTTGATCGTCCTTTATGTCAGCCTCCTTCTTCTTTTGGAACCAACACACAACAATCCTCATCCGCCAGTTTTCCAATTGACCCTTGACAGATGAGTAGGTCATCTGATTGAGTTTCAGAACTTCTGGGTTGAGAGAAGAGCGAAAGGACAAGGAGTTTCCGTCCACCAGGTTGAAGCAGTTCAGATGTTAGCTCGTGCGGAAATATCATCCGCAGGTCGTGGTAAGTGGTCTCCCAAATGGGAGGGTCCTTTTGTCATTCACCGGATCATCGGCAAGGGCGCTTATCAACTCAGAGACATCGATGGCGACATTCACACAAATCCTATTAATGGCCGCCATCTCAAGAAATATTTTCCTAGCGTCTGGGAATACGAAGAACCGCCCGCCATGGTTGAGGCTGGGGGGCATTCTTTTTCTTAAAACTTTACTCGCTTGGGGGGGCAACTAGACTTACTTTTCTTGGCTTCCCTTCCTTTAGCCAATGAAAACTGGGGGGCAACATAGGGCAATATCAGTGCAGGCTGTCCGCTAGAAGCCATAATCTAGAAGTGATTCAACCCAGGAATTTGAACTTTTGTGAAACTGAAAGAGTTTCATGGCGGTTTGTTAATCCCGAATTCAACCCTAGGACCAATAAGTGTGGTCCTATTTTTATTTTTGTATTTTTCAGTAATGCAATAACATTTAATTTCATGAAGGAAGACAATACATTTGTTTTTCTGAATTTAATTTCATTCAAAGACTTTGCGGTCAAAGCTTTTACAAAGCATAAAAGTTACAATATGAAGAGCTATTAACTAGCTATGAAACCATGTTTATGCTAAAGGACTTTGATCGATTACAAGGAAGGTTTGAATTTCTATTTTGAACTCTGTTTCAGAATTCCTCCGACAAGAAGGCGGACTTGAGACATGTTCATCTCCTTGACTTGCCGAATTTAGAATTCCCTTCCTTGATCGTCCTTTATGTCAGCCTCCTTATTCTTTTGGGAACCAACACACAACAATCCTCATCCGCCAGTTTTCCAATTGACCCTTGACAAATGAGTAGGCCATCTGATTGAGGTTCAGAACTGCTGGGTTGGCAAAAGGACAGAAGGGCAAGGAGTTTCCGTCCGCCAAGTTGGAGCAGTTCAGATGTTGGCATGGACGGGAATGCATCCTCATGACATTCCCTGTTTCTTCCCTAGTGCTAAGGAGCAGTAGAAGGAATATGTCAGCACGGCTGACAGAGGACGCCTAAGTCGATAGCCCAGTATTATACCAAAGGAGGACGTGAAGAATCTGACCAAATTCTGACCAACCATCTTATATCACGTCATCCAGGGGCATAATACCAGATTATGCGACTTATGATTTTGATAATACCAGATTACACGACTTAGAGGTGTTCAAAAAAACATCTTAGTGTAGTCTGGAGGAAAAGACTGGGGAAGCCATAAGGGCTTAGAGATAAACAGAAGAGAAACCATGGCGATAATGGAAAGAAATGAAGGTTTTATCAACCCTAGCGATGGGGTTCCTTTATTTAGTGAATTGGGTAAGGGATCTTACGGCTGAGACTGATTCGGGTTGATCACGAGAGATGCCAGAATTTATGGTGTAGTTATTATTTCCAAACCGTTTGCATTAGAACCGGTAAAGGGTTTTGGTTTTCAAAATCTGGGAGGTGATATTGATACGCCCCGAACCGTGTTTAACTTTTCAGTAATTTTATTTTATTTTTACGTTCTCGGGAGTTGTTTTACAGTTACGAAATTTCTAAAAGTTGACTTTTTATAATTTGAGTCTATCGAGAATTTTCTTGCTACGTTGGGATAGCACACGTTAAAACGAGTTCGTGGACACGTAGCACACTAAATTCGGAATTCGGATGAAAAAGTTAAGATGTAAAAACCGTAACTTTCCAAATTTGGTCGAGTATAAATAGTCGGAAAAGGAATTTCCGAAAACGGGAAAATTTTTCTTTTCTCTCCTTTTTCTTTTCTTTCTTTCTTTTCTCTCTCTTCCTTCTCTCTTCTCCCCCGACTCGTGACCACCGACATCGCCACCGCCCACCTAACTTCGCCGTCCGGTGACTTTTGGGAAGGAGACCCGTCACATCAAGTTCGTCTCTTCTTCCTCTACCTCTCTATACCAGCCGTAGCACGCGCCGCGACCCGAGGAGAGCGCTGCGCGCTACTGAAGTTCGGTCTGGGACCGATCGGAACACCTCAATCCGGCCTCGAGCTGGTGCGACCCTTACGTTTTCTTGAAGACTGAGAGACGTGTGTCAAACCCTCCAAGGGATTGAACCTGATTTGGAACAGGTAAGGAGAAATTCGAATTGGAATTTCTAGGGTTTTGGGGTTTTGGGGTTTTCGGATTTGGGTGATTTTAAGGATGAAATTTGTGTAATTGAATGTTGGAATTGAGTTTGTGATGTTATTTGGAACTGAAATTGTGTAAATTGATGGTTGAATTGTTGGAATTTGGAGAATTTGTAATTTTGGGGATTTCTGGGCCGCCGTTGGTGGCGGCTGCACGGGTGTTGTGCGGCCGAGGCGATGCGAGGTGACTTTCTGAGGTTATGGCGGTTGTGTTAGACGAAATGGGGGTGATTTTGGCCATGTGGTGGAGCTGCTGCTGTAGCAGCGGCGGCGGTGTGTAAAATGGTAAACCTGAAAGGTAAAAAGGATAAATGGTAAATAATAATTAGCAAATGGTAACTCAGTAAATAGTAAATGGTAGAAGTAAGACAGTAACAGTAAAAAGGTAAATTATAAATTCGAAAGTTACTGTCAGGATTATGAGTTACTGTTTAACTAAATTACTTACTATTTAACTCACGTTAAATGAAGAATAATTACGAGTAAATGAACATTACGACGATTTGATCAGTAAGTGATTAAACGGTCGTAAACTGGTTTAAGCGGACGCATAAAGTTTAACCGAGAGTTTCGTACGAGTGAGGTCCTGTAAATTAAGTTTTTATAATTCGATTTCCGAGTCTGGAATATTCTAAATATATTTTTTTCAGATCGAGAGGAGACTCGACGTGAGGAGAGCTCGGATCAGCGACAGACCTAATCGTACTGTGAGTGGACTTTTGTTTTAAACTGATGCATGCATAAATCTTTTAATATCGTTGGGATTTATATATTCATGGATTTATTTTGAAGGTGATATAGATTATCGAATGTCGATAATCTATTTTAATTGCTGATTTCCTTTTTATCAAATTTGAATCGGATTACATTTTAAGTCAATTAATTTGATATTATCAAAATCTATATACATATAGATATTTAGCCGAAATTGAGATTTCCGATGATTATATGATTTCACTTGGTTTTGAATACCATGACATATGCGATATGTTGATTTCGTTTATTTTCTACGAGGCTATGATTATGTTTAAGTATATTTATAAGCCTCAAAAGTGCGGCCGGGGACCGTACTGATTTATGATTTATTAGGGGAATTGTACTTTGATTTTGTTTTCGGATTTTCACCATACCAGGGTCCAGATATGTTTATTGATGCTAGCTAGCTTAGTCGCCTGAGCCCACGCGAGGTGACGATTTGACCACATAGGTCAGATTCACGCTCGGTGGTCGACTTGTACGGGCAGAGTGTCGCCTGAGCCCACGCGAGGTGACGATTTGACCATATAGGTCAGATTCATGCTCGGTGGTCGACGTGTACGGGCAGAGTATAGAAAGTCTTAGAGACTGACCCTTAGCCTTGGAGGATTAGTATAATATGGTGGTTGACATTCCCCTATATTTTACGTGATTTCTTTAAACAGCCAATAGGATTGGCTCACTGATATATATGTTTCTTAACCAGCGGGGCTGCGGTTTTTATTTTATCGATATATGATATAAATGGTTTTCATTGAAGCATGCATCATGGTTTTTATTCATGAAAATAAGGAAAGTAATATATAGTTATATTTATTGATTTTTGTCCACTCACGCTAATGTTTTAAATTACTTTCCCTGGGCTCTTTGTTTTAAGTTGCCCAGTTTGCAGAGTCGTTCGGTACTAGAAGGACGCAAAACTTATAGTTCCTCTTCCGCTGTCAGAAATCGTAGGTTACTTAATTAACCTACTTGTAATATATTTCTTTTGTATAGTCGCTCTGATACTTTTGTGAGTTGTAGTAAAATAAAGTTTGTTTACTTATGGGTTATGACCCAAATATGGTAATCGTGTGTTGTTATAAATTTTAAATGGCTATTTCTGAAGTTGAATTTCTTATTGTTTTGAGGGGAGTTGTTGTGATTTGGGGAGCAGATGGCTCCAGGCGTTGAGATTGGAAATTGCTTTAGAAGTGTTTTTGTTTGTTACAGGTTTTAGGGTTATCCATTTTAAGATTTGCTTTACCGATTTATCGATAGAGTTAGTCTTGAAGTGGTCCCCGCAGGACCTTATCCGGATTTCAGGATGAAATATGGTTCGGGTCCTGTCAGATATATACAGTTACGAAGCATTAAATCGGAGCATTGAATTGTAGTTGAATGAAGCGGTTTGAAAATTTGGGCCGGATTGCATTCATTAAATGATAAACAGTGATAAGATAACTACTACAATTTCAAGCCCAATCTATTTGGGTGCCATTATTTTAAGTTCAATCATGTGCATCCCTATTCTTCGAATCTTCGCTTGCAGGTGATTAATTTGGTCCATGGGCTCTTCCTCTTCTGCTAGACTCTGCTGGGCTTCGTTATGAAGAGTGGTCAGGAGCGCCCTTTGTTCGCTCGCGTGTTGGAGATGCTCCTCTTGCCTTGCTTTGATGAGGGCGATCTTTTGGTCAAGAAGGACTTTTCCCTCTCCAGGCGAGCGAGTTCTTCCTCGTCATCATGGCTTACGGTTGCTACTGTAGCAAAGTAGGCATTTATTGCACTCGTGAGGGCTGCATTTACATCTTGCATCTTGAATTGTTGAGATGGAACTATTTTAGGTTTTTCATGGAGTTGCCTCAGAAGATCAGGAAGGCTCGCCAGGAAGTTCTTGAAATCCAATTGAACCATGGCGGGCAGGCGTTCGGCATGGTCTTGTAGCAGTTGGACCGAGGAATGCAACTTGGTTGCCACTACTGCATCTTTTAGATTCAGACCTCCCAATTGTTCGATGAAATCTCATGCTTCTTTTACTTCAGGGAGATCTCTCCTTGGGGTTGGGAGTTTCAGGAGCGGATCCTCTTCTATTGGTGGGAAAGGTAGGCTCATCTTCAGAGGTGAGGGGGTTGGACCCTCGATGGGGGATGCTCCAATCTGTACATCTTGGCGGGGCAAAGTTGCGATCGGAGTTTGTCCGCCAGAAGCCTCATCACTCCTAATAGCAACAGGGGTTTCACTTACCTATGCGAACATAATGGTGGTAAGGCTTAGTAAAAGATATCATCAAAAATAACTTACAAAGAATTAAGAGAATTTGGGAGTTACCTCTTCCATCACTCGCGAGGCAGCTATGGAAGGCTCAACTTGGGGTTGCTCTTGAGGTTCTGGAGAGTTGGGGAACCTGCTTGAGCTCGCGCCAGCATCCGCATAGTTTCTAGGTATTGACTAGGGAGCTATACTCGGGTCTTCCAAGATCACCATATCAGGAGATAAAGAGGTGTTCTTCTCGCCAGCGGTTGCGTAGGGCGTCGCCACGCTTTCTGTTTCTGTCCAAGTAAGGGCAGGAATTGGTTCAGCTTCCACCACAACTGCAGGGACTTGAACATCCGCCTCTGCGGTCACTGGCTCTGTAGGGAGAGTTGGAGTGATCAGGGGGAGGGCTTCGGCAGTAATTGAAGCAATCGCCAGGGGGAGACTAGGAGTACTTGTATTAGCAGGAAGAAAGCTTAGTGGTGGTACATCAAGAGCAGTTTTCTCACGAACTTGTTGAATTTCCTTGCCAAGTTGCTTAGTCATTCGTTGGACTTCAGCAAAGTCAACAGGCACTTCGCCTCTTGTTTCAGAATCCCCAAGGGAAGATGAACTATAAGATGATTCAGATGACTCACCTGAAGAAACTTCAATCACAGTGGCTGAGGGGGTTGAAGCTGGTTTCTTTCTCCTTATTAGTCCCTGTGAGAGAAAATTTGACAACTGCATCAGACTTGGTATGTTAAAATTATTGTATAAATCAATGGTGCAGTAATATATTAAGGTAAGTGCAAGAAACTTACTGGCTCATTGTCGTCAAGATCTTCTTCTTCTTCAGCTACTTCAACCACGATGAGAGGTTTTGCCTTCTTTTTGGCAGGCTTGCTTACAGAGGTCTGTGAGCCCTTTCTTTTTCCCTTGCTCTTACTCATTTTGTCAGAAGTCTGTGATAATGAAAATTAGTTAGTGGTCTTCGGATACAAAAATAGCATATAAGTCCAGAAAGAAGAAGACATACTTGCTCAAGAGTCAATCCAGGGTAAAGAGGGCCTCCATCAAGCACTTTGGCATCATCCACAGTAAGGTAGTGACGTTGTCTGCCAAAAAGGGCTCTGAAGTAGTGAAGAGATTCCTTCTTGAAGAGGTCTCCTCTGAGCTGCAGCCACTAAGTCTGGTAGTCTTCATTGACTATTCCGGAGAGCTCTAAGGCTGGGCACTGATCCAGGCTTGGATAGGTGGCGGGTCTTAAGGCAGAGACGAGGTTGGCGTCTTCATCGGCAGGAGTGTTCTTGCTTGGCCGCTAGGACGAAAACATGTTCAAACTCTGAACTGGAGGATATGGTAGAACCTGGCTCAGGCCGAACTGTCTGGCGAACAGTTGGGGGGCATATACTTCGACTCCTTGCTCGCCTTTGTCTGAAGAGAACAAGGGAAGATCTGCCATGGATATACAGTGAAGAAATAGCCTCCTTCCTTCTTCACATTGATCAGTGGAGGGCAGAAAACCATCCTTTAGCGCTTTTGGGAGTACCCTTTGGAGGAGGGCTTGAACTTCTGAGTAGAAGCCTTGGGCATCGGTATTGAAAGTTACGTCAAGGCATATGGCATAACCTTGACCATAGTTGGGTTTGCACCCTGCGAATGTCAGGCCTAACACTCTCTCATCCCCAAGGCGAATAGGGTCAGGTGGTGCTAATCCAGGGAAATACATTTGGGACCAGATTTCCAATATCCACAGAGGTCAGGCAACCTTGCTATTTAGGGGAGAGGTGGATAGCGTATGCAGACACCTATATAGATGGGCGAGTACAATTTGGCCTAGGCCAATTTCTTTTCGAGCATATAGGACCTTTGCCATTCTGTTATAGGTCTTTGTCATCTTATTGGCGGTTGAACAGAATATGAATTTGTTCAACCAAAAATCTAGGAAGGCTATCCCACCTATGTCATCTTTTTGGTTCTTAAATTTGACTATCCAGTTTGAAAAACCCCTAGTAGGGGGTTCAGGAAGAGTGATTGAGGGGACATCCGCCTCAGGGTAGTCATTGACATTGAAAGGTTTTCTACCTAAAGGAAACCTAGGCCTGCATACATATCTAGCAAAGTAATGCTAGCCTGACCAAATTGGAAATCAAAGGCATTGGCGGATGAGTTCCAGAAACTGATTAAGGGCATAAGAGCACACCTGTTTCCTCCCTTGGGGTTGAGTGCGAAGCTGATTCGGAGGATTTCATCGATTCCGGCCGCGCAGCACCTGCTCTCATCAAGTGGTTGCCTTTCATGATACCACTGGATTATTGCAGGGGTTGGTAGAGGCCAGGAGGAGTATGAGACGGGGACTTCATAGTGATTAGAAGTCTGTCAATCCCCACACGAAACGCCCTTCTCCCGGAAAATCACTGGAAGAGATCGGGCACTATGAACAAATGGAAAAATTGAGTGCTGGCCTAATTCTTGTTGCCGAGGACCTAACCCGGCACGGCCGTAATCATCAGGTGGCATGATTGAGGTCTGGTACGCACTTCCGACCTCTATAATGTGCGAGGTGATCATTTCTTTTTGTTAGTATATGCCTTGAACTAGTCGTCTGGTGGCGCTGACAGAGGCGGGGATCTCGCATGTTGGGCTAGGTTTTCCTTTTGGGTTTAGTATATAAACATCCTAAACATAATTGTATTCAGTATTCTGTTTTCCTCAAGATAAATAAACTGCTCTCCTTTGCCCGTGGACGTAGCCAACACATCGTTGGTGAACCACGTAATTCTGTGTTTTTCTTACATTCGTTATAACACTTTTCCTTCGACAGCTTGATGGTAGTGAATCTCGTTGGCCATGGTTTATCTGATTGGCAGTAAAGAATGGAGGTTGAAGGTATGAATTGATGATTCTCAATCTGGGTTTTGTAGAACCTGAAAGGGGTTCTTTGAATCGGAATCGGTAGGGTTTGCGGCGGTCGAGGTTCTGGTGAATCGTTCTCTGAGCTCGATTTGGTAAAGTTGTGTTGTTAGAGGGAATGACACAATGCTTCAGAATTTTTAAAGAGGTTTGGGCTGGGCTTTTTAACCTTTATCAATTTCACCAGACTTTCAATTTCAAAGGCTGGGGGGCAATGTTTGAGCCGAAACTGACATTTGGCTGAGACTATGGCTCGAAGCCTATGAGGTTATTTAGTAAAGGATAATCTGATATACATTTAATCTTTTCCTTCTTGGAAATGATTTAGGGTTCCTTTAGGAATCCGAAAATGAGTTGGTTTATGGTAATTGAATCATGATCGATCTCCAAATCTATTATGCTACTTGATACGCATGTATTGGGGTTTGGCATCCTCTATATAAAGAGCTCTTGTAAAACGTAAAAAGGGTTCCCAACCATCAAACAAACACACAAGCTTTTGCACATCGCAATCTTTGCAAAGCCTCTCCGGAGCATCTTACGCGCACAACCTCCACAAACTGCAAACAACCACCATCCAACCTCCCTGCAACCTTACACCTGCCACCGGTCGCTGTATCCTTGCACGGTTGTCGAAGTGTGCCTTGCATTCATGTGAGCGTCGCTGAGACCTATCGCTTCCAGCATATCCGCACATCGTAGCCGCAACTTGCCACCATACGTACAGAGCCGCACCTCGCCGCCATACGTACAGAGTCGCTTGCTCGTCTAGTGTTCGTGTTTGCTGAAGCACCCAGTGTCAGTCGCTACGCCATAGCCAATCGAGTCGTTACTCAGGTAACAAAACACAGACCAATCTGCCATAGGTTGGAAAAGGATCGTTTCCCGCGGTCTTGAATTATTGCTCTGATTTACGCCTCAGGATCAAAGTAAGATTACTCGATCTGCAATAGGTTGAGAGAAAAATCCTAATATACTCTTATTAGGTCTTGTTCGAGCCTCTTACGCCGGCCTTGTCAACGCCCGCGTAACAGTCGCTTGGTCAAGAAATCAGGAATTGGGAGCAGATAGACACGCTCGCCAGAAGTACGCTCGCCAGAGGTCGTCTGCATCGAAGTTGTACCTAACTCAAAGGTACTGGCACGCTCGCACACGTCACAACAGGACTGAGATTGACGTCTGCCACTCCACGTGTTGACCGTTCGCCGGATGTTAATTCCGCCACGAACACCCCCAATCAATGCTTGCGGGCTCGATCGGGTTAGTTATTTAGCTCGAGTACTATACTGTGGGAAAATATATAGAGCGAATATGCAGCAATTAAAAAGTGCTATTTTGAACCGATTCAAACTAAGTTATGTTCATTTGGTTTTCTTCGATCAGCCACACGTACACAATAACTAAAAAAAGAAAGAAGAAATAACATGATTTACACGCATATACCTAAATACTGAACGGTGGAGATGTAGAAATTTGACCGGAAAGTGGGTCAAATAAGGAGTCCTGCTCTATAATTTCAGAGCGAACCTTTGCTCTGAAATTAACGTGCGAAGTTCCTTTTTTGACACATTTTTCGGTCATATTTTCACATTTTCACCGTTTAGATGTTTGAACCTAATGTATAGATCATTCCTACAAAATTTCATCTAATTTGGTTACCGTTAAGGTATCGAAACTATATTAAATTACTGAACAAACCGAATATGTTCAACCTGAACTGTTCGTGTAAATCACCATAATGAAAGGTCAAACGATTATCAAGTTGGATGAAATTTTACAGAGATGATCTATACATTAGGTTATAACATCTGAACGGTGAAGATGTGAAAATATTACCGAAAAGTGTGTCAAAAAAAGAACTTCGCACGTTAATTTCAGAGTGAAAGTTCGCTCTGGATAGAAACTATATATATATACACTAGAGAAATTCACAAGTAGTGTAGAACCAAGCTGCGGATTAATTGGTGGTAGTTGCCACATTGGTTAATCGATATAGTAACTGACGAACCGAGTATGTAATTAAGTTGTTAAACAAGGAATGTGGTACTCCTCTCAATAACTTTCTCAATAACTATGTTGAGTTTAACGAGGCCACTAATTACACTATCCTCTATTTATGAATGAAATCAGATTGATTCAAAGAAAAAAATAAAATAAAAAGTAGCTTAGAACCAAGCAAATGCGGTAAAAAAAAAACTCAAAATAATGAAGCAATGGACATGATTCATCATCCATGCCTCCAATTAATTCTAATGTAAAAAATAATAATAATACAGAAAGTACTATGAGCTAGCTAGGAAAAAATAAGTCCAATAAACAAATAATCCTAATTAAGTAGTAGTTTCTACTTGGTTCTCAAGATCACCTACACGTTGTTCGTCTTCATTCTCCCTTGACATCTCCTCGAGGGATTTCCCCTTGGATTCAGGAACCAAGAACGTAAACAACAACCCTATGGCATTGATCACAGCAAGCACCAACAGAGAATTCTTCATTCCAATTCCAGCCGGAAACCCTGCATCAGCCTTAGCCTTGTCTTGATTCTGCGACGCATACAAGAACCCAAAAGCCCCGACAACCGCACCCGCCTTGCCGGCAGCCGCTGAAATTCCATGACAAGTGGATCGGAACCTTGCTGGAAAAATCTCGGCCGGCACAATAAATGTGGTGCTGTTAGGTCCGAAGTTGGCAAAGAAAAATGTGAGCGCATATAGCACAATAAACCCGATATTGTTCGCCGGCATACTCCAATGGTGGTATCCAAATCCCAAAACAAACATGAAAACAGTCATGAAAAAGAACCCAATCAGCTGAATACGGAATCGTCCAAAGTGCTTGCGGTCGATCAAAGCCACAGTGAACCAATAGCCGGGAACAGTTCCACAAAGAGCAATTAGGGTTTGTGCCCTAGCAATCTTGAAAAGCTCATCAAGGGCACTCATGGTCTTTGCGGCGGGTAGCCACCCCACAGCGCTGAAAATGTCCTTCTGGAAAAGGTTTTGGCTGTAGTAAGCAATGTCTAGCAAGAACCAACAGGAGGCTGTTCCCAGTAAATGTAACCCATGTCGCCTCATGAACTCCTTTGAAAACAGACCAAACTTGGCCTTATTGCTCTGCACTACTGTTTGCTCCACTGTTTGCTCCTTGATCTCGACATTTAGGACTTTGGACATGTCTTCACAAGCTTTGGCTCCATCCTTGGCCACCAATGCAGTGTAGCGAGGAGTCTCGGGCATTTGTCTTCTCCAGTAATAAGTAAGGGCCGCCGGAAGAGCTCCGAACATGAGAATGATCCTCCATACGTAGTCGACCTCTGCAGGGGTGGATCCGATGGGGTTCACCGCATAGGGTTGCACGGGATAAAGCGAACGGAAGATGGCGGATACTACGATAGCCACCATTCCTCCCGCCAAAATTCCAAACCCTTGCATGGCAAAAACAGCAGCGATAAACGCGCCACGGGTCTTTTTATTGGAGTACTCCGCCATGATGGTGGCGGAGAGCGGGTAGTCGCCGCCGATGCCGAAGCCTAGCCAGAAGCGGAAGAAGCATAGGGTGGCCATGACGGAGTTGGGGGTGCTACCGAAGGAGAGGCCAGAGCAGATGGAGCAACCCACCATGAGCATTAGGGTTATGCCGTAGACGCGTTTGCGGCCGAGCTTGTCTCCGAGCCACCCGAAAAAGAGTTGGCCGGCGAGTGTGCCGCAGAGGGCGACACCGTTGACGGCGGCAGCCACGTTAGGAGGGAGGCTTCCGGGTTTAGAGGACCCCGGGACGGTGTAGTAGATGCGGCCGAGGAGTTTGGTGACAAGGGAGATGCAGAAAAGGTCGTAGGAATCAGTGAAGAATCCCATGCCGGAGATGAGGACAGCCCTGAAGTGGTAGAATTGTGTTTTGGCGGCATCAAGCATGGAAAGAACTTCCAGCTGCGACTGGTCGTTGTCCTTTGCCATGGCTGAGCTTTGTGTTTCTCTCGATCTCACTCTCTATGATTGTGTTGTTGGTGGTTCTAGGTTGTGGTTAATTTATAGCATCCTAGGGAAGCAAATATAAGTACAACTCTGATTAGCAATTCGTCTCACACTAGAATGAGGATAGCAGAATGAGAAGAATATTCCTAGAATGTAGAATGCATGATACCTAAAATGGCTAAATCCTGACCAACTACTAATATGTACAAGGAAAGGAGATTAACCAATTAAACCCCGTACGTACGTACCACACACCTGCAGGTACAACGAAACCTGGGAATAACAATACAAGTATACAACATTACAACTAGTAGTCTAGTACCGAAGTAAAATTAAGATCTTCCTCGGCTAAAATGAAAATGAGCGATATGACATATGTGATGGATTGGTGCAAAAGTTCACTTTATTTTACCTCACTTTTCAAATTTTCGACGTCTCAATTTTATTTTTAGACGGACAAATTTACTCACAAGACCTCTCCTTATATTTCTAAAATAATCTTATTCATGTAACTCTCTCACAACATCTCCATTCATGTGTGGATGTTGATTTGAAGTGAAATGCTTGTACACGATTTGGGATTAATTTGTTGATATTACAATGCTCATCCACAACATGAATGACACTCATTAATTAACAGGAAAAGGTCAAATAAATAAGTACAGGTAAATTTTCAACAGACGGAGGAGATCCTCCTTCCAGGTAAAGAGAGATCATCTTTGTCCCAAACTTGTTAGGCAGTACTCCTGTAACCCTGTAAGTTGGTGATTACAATAAAATTTCTAACCAAACAGCTTTCATGAAGAAAGACTATTTGCCTTCTTAGTTAAAATAATATTAATAACACACCAGTATTACTCTTCGCGTCGCTAAACAATCTTATGAATCAGAAATCTAACACACTCAAATCAAATGCAGGGGATTTTTCATGACCCTCAACTGAAATGCTTTATTAATGAAAGCTAGATAGCTAATCATAGTTTCACTTGCTCTAATCACAGATGTGACTTAAACTTTCAGCTTCTCCTTCATCCTCTCAACTGCAGCCCTAAGAGTTCCTTCATCCTTGCAGAAAGTAAATCTGACTAAATTATTTCCATCTTCTGGGTTTAAATAAAACACACTGGTAGGGATTGCCACCACCCCGATTTCCTTAATCAGGTACTCACAAAATGCAACATCATTTGGCAACCCAAACGGAGTATGATCTACAACCACGAAGTAAGTCCCGCTGGACGGGTACACTTTGAAACCGACTGCCTTCAATCCCTCCACTAAAATTTCCTTCTTTGCCGAGTAATCTTTTTTCAGCTCCACAAAGTACGAGTCTGGGGCTCTGAGAGCTTTTGCAGCCGCCCACTGCATAGGAGTGGAGGTGACAAAAGTGAGGTAAGAGTGTGCCTGCCGCACTCCTCATGACAGGTGCGGGGGAGCTATAGCCCAACCGATCTTCCACCCAGTCAACGAGAATGTTTTCCCCAAGGAATTCAGGGTTACTGTACGCTCGTACATTCCAGGAAGAGAAGCCACAGAAATGTGATCCATTTCAAAAGCCAACTTATCATACACTTCATCAGTGAACACCAGTACATCATTTTCAATGCAGAGAGATGCAATGGTGTCAAGTTCCTCTCGGGTGAACATCTTTCCAGTAGGATTATGCGGAGTATTTATAAGAATTGCACGAGTATTCTTTGAGATTGCAGACTTCAGTTCATCAATGGGGACAGCAAAATCCGGAGGGCGTAGTGTGATACCTTTTACTTTAGCACCAGCCATGGAAAGAGTGGCTTCGTAAGAATCATAAAAAGGAGCAAAAAGGATAACCTCATCACCAGGATTTATCAAGCCCAACATGGTTGCTGCAATTGCCTCTGTGCACCCAGAGGTGACAGTTATTTCTTTCTCAGGGTCCACAACAAGTCCTGTGTCTTTCTTGAACCGCTCAGCAATGGCATTGTTTAAGTTTGGAACCCCATATCCACGAGCATATTGATTTTTCCCATCTACCACAGCCTGAATTGCAGCTTCCTTCACAAACTCGGGACCATCAAACTTGGGAAACCCTTGCCCAAGGTTTATTGCTCCATGTTTAATGGCAAGATTACTCATTTGCGTGAAAATTGTCGTCTTGAATTTTTCCAACCGCTTTGCCACCTGACATACAATTGTTGATGCATTAGGCATACTTAAATCTTCCAATTGTAGATGGATTGAAGCTTGAAGGAAGATGTATCTACAAATGGAGCTCAGCTGGATATGAATATTTTATGCAACACGCGACATCATAAATTACACAGCAGAAGTTATAATCACTACTTCATCTCAGCTAGATATCAGTTGCCCCCATGATAGTGGCACCTTTACCCTTAAGCCAATCAAGCAGGCACTACAAACATGTCAATAGCATTTCAAAGCAGCCATATATCCAGTACGCTGATAAAAGAGCAACAATTAAATGAAGTGCGGATGCAGAGTATCTTTATAATCTGATGTGATGAGGTGGAGGACTGGAAATGGAAGAAACAGGGGTTGGATAATTTAAAAGAAGAAACGGAAGAAGATATGACTCAAAGTTAAACTATTAGGAAGCTTGGATTACCACATTCTAAAACCAAATGTGCTGTATTATATGGTAGTTAGAAACAAAGAAAACTGCCCCATAACTCTAATGAGTGGAACACTAGCCTTAAAGCATAGAACTTAACTCTGTCTACTTTAGAAGTTACCAAAAAGACTTAAAATAGCTGTAGTGCATTTGTCAGGAACTGTCATGGGACACATAATGAAGGTTACTCAACCAAAAGGGGTTGAACTTGGCCGGAAATGACAAGTCCCCAGTCTCTCGGCAGCACACTTGGTTGGCTTGTGTATTCCCTAAACAATTCACAACGTCAGCTTCTGGTTCTATATGGGACTCCTTGAACCGTGGAGAATGGTGTTTGACTAGGAAAATGGCCAACCATTTATAAATTACTACTGCAGACCCCGAGATCAAGAGTTTGCTACACAAAACTTTAAAAAAGGTATGGAAATGGTACTACTAAACCATTTAGCAAGGGCAAGACTAGTACTATCATAAAATTGCATTATCTAGTTGCATAACTATTACATTATCATATAGCTTCAGCAGGAAATTTGCTGCAACAAAATTAGATTCGTGGTCAAATTGTAGTTTGAGTTATAAGAAGGTTTTCTTCATCTGTGTCTCTTAAAAATAATTATAACAGAAACAAAACTGTGGTATCATTGTAGAACAGTAGCTAAAGTGCTAAAGCATCAAACATAAAAAAAAATCTATGGATAAAGAATACATTGTTAGCATAAATTTCAACTACACAAGACAGATCATATTGTAGATATTAAGAATAGTTAAGCAGTGGCAGCATTCAAACTAAAGATGAAGGCTTGAGGCCTGTAAATTACCAAGGGAATAAGCTAAAATCCCCAAAACCCAATATTAAAACCAAACAATACATAAGCCACCAAATCAATCAATCACATATTGGAATCAATAACAAGTGGGTATACCTGTAATGGCTTATGGGTTATCTGGGTCGACTCTGTTTGACCCGAAAGGGTATCCTTTTCTGTGGAAACGGTGGACATGGTGGCTGAGACAGAAAGGCGAGGAGGGCAGACCGCGGTTGTTCTAGCCCTTAGAGCATCAGTAATGAGGACCTATATTTGGGTCTTTATTTGAAATTTGGGTATAAAAAAGTGGATTAGGCCGTGTAGTGGGTCAGAAAAAAAAAGACCCAAATTAGTCGGAGAGTCAAATGTTAAATCAAATTTGATCCAAAGTGTGAGCAAATTTGTTTTGGACTCAAAACTGAGACCCACCAAATGAGGCTGTTTTGTTTAACCCTATTGAGACAACGGCTATATTTCTGACTATGCCTAATAATCTTTTGCATGTTCAATTGGTTATTATTGAAGTTTGATAATATCATTATATATTCAAATTATATATTGAGTTAATATTCAAGTTTACTAACACATGTAATTCACGTTAATATTTATTATATTGTAATAAATAAATTTTTTTCATTTTATGTTTCATGTCTGATGAATAAATTCTATTATTTTAAACTAAGTTTATTAATATTTTTTATTTAACTTAATTGGAATGAATGTAAACATGCTTAAAAATTAAATTAAACATAAATAAAAGACTCAAATATGAATATGAGTTAAAAAAAATTGTGTTCTGAACCTACATATGAGTCTAAAAAATTGAATTAAAAATATAGGTATAAAAATAAGTCATGTACCACTACAGCACCTAAAAAAATAAGTCTTATTATACATTATTTAGATGGACTCAAATCACTATTCAGGCTTTTAAGAAGTTATAAAGCTCAAGTCTTTTAAGAAGGTTGAAGAACCCAAGCGCATATCAGAGGATGGCCAGGTACATTGAATCTGCATGTCAAATCCTCAAGGACAACCGAAGTGGAAACTGATTTATAGTCAGTGGCTGCTCAAGGAATGGAGGACCGGGGGACTCTATCTTGTGTGTGAGATTCTTTTTTCATTTGATAAAGAACTACACAAGGTAACCCAGGTAAGGTATGTTTCATGCCTCATATATATGTTAGTGGCCCATCATGGATTTCTGTCAGCCTGAAACCCAACATGGAGTTTCTATTGGGTCTTGACTCTTGAGGTCATTGCTATAGACTCTAGTTGAGAAATGTACTGTAAAAAAAAAAAATAAAAAAATAAAAAATTAAATTCCGTTTATTATCCTGTATTTTTGGGGTTTCATCAATTCAGTCTTTAAACTTATAATTTAATTAAAAAAGTTCTCGTACTTTCCAATCTCATAAAATCGATCTAATTTATTACCAATCCGTCAAGTATCTCCGTCAACTTACTAATCTGGTAAGTGCAGATCTGACAGATCAACTTGTGAGACATTCTCACAGAGAAACTTCTCAAAATACCCCACCAATTGTGTTTTTAATGATATATCAATTTGACGGATTTGTAATAAAATAGATCGATTAGATGAGATTGAAAAGTACGAGGACTTTTTTGATTAAATTAGAAATTTAAGGACTGAATTGATAAAACCCCAAAAGTACAGTGTAGTAAGCAAAATTTAGTAAAAAAAAAATGATCTAAGCAAAATGGCAATACTCTTTGAAGAATTCTTCTTAGAAATATATGAACTCTCTTCTTACATTTGCTACAGAAGTTGCAAGTTCTAAGTTCCTAAATCACATCAAGACTTGCTTAATATGATGATATTGACTATTGTAGTTAAGAAATAGTTAGCCATTTGGAAAATTTGGTAATTGGGCCTTGAATTAATTGGGTCCAGAACATGTCTTATAGTCGTATACGTTGGTCAGTGTAAATAAAAATAAAACACCACTGACCGGTAAAATTAGGCATGCAGGTAGTTAACTAGTTCACTTTGTTTGAACTCTGTTTGGAAACTTTGTCATGTTTGAGAATTGACAATGGTAGGCGTTGTGAGGCACAAGACAGACTAGAGAAGAGAGACTTGGAGTTGGCTGGAACTTTTAAAAGAATAGGCCATTATTGCCATATATTTTAGCTCAGTTACCTTAAAATTTGGTTTGATGATAAACCATCATTCAGTCATTTGTGGATCTACCATAAAGTATTATATTTTACAAAAATAAATCATGTTGAAAGTCATGAACAATATGATCGGATTGGTTCTCAGAATTGAAGGGTTTTAATTAAGCGGATCACTATTAGAGGTAGATCGACCCTATTTGCATCAGCTTTAATTCGATCTTTTCCTATTAAACCAATAAGCATTCTGATGCATATATATAAATATCAATTCAAATTTTCTTTATTGGCAACTATGAAATAATGTTGATCAATAATACCCAAATTGTCATTACTCTATTAAGTTTGCGGCAACAAATATGTCTGAGGCTCCGAGCAGGTGTCGACAGAACCAGTTTTGGTGACGTCCAGTAGCATGCTTTAAGTAATGTGTTTATATATAATATGGGGTTCTTAAGTTGGGGAAGAGAGCATCACTCAAGCTATTTTTGTCATCTACGAACTTAGATAATGAAAATACAAAATGAAAGTGGTTGTTCACTGCATATTCTTAAGAATAATCTCCGATATCCCATTGTTAAGGAATTGTTAAGGATGCCTTACACATGGAGGAGATGGATATGTGTCAACAACCAACAGCCTGTGCCTGTTAATTGTGTCTGAGTCTGGCATGGGTTTAACTGAGAATTCTGCATCTGGAACATTGATATCGATATACATGTAGGAACTTGTGGGACTTTAGTCCCACATTGAAGAAGTGGAAAGGGTTTTTACATTTATAAGAACTCACCCATTTAGTCTATTAAATGGGTGAAGTGTGAGAGAATGGGCTTATGAGCTTTTTCTATTGGATTTTTAATAGAATTGCACATAATTTAAATATATATTTAATATTCAAAAGATGGGCCTTGGGCTCTGTTGATTAAAATATTTATTTTAATTTTTGAAATTTGAATTGATATTATCTGACCAACAGTTACAACTGTTGGAACAGTTATAACTGTTTGGTCAGTCACATCTTTTCGTTTTTGACTATTATATATACGGTGTTTGTGTTGTTGTTCCGACAACATATTTTTCTCCTTCTTCTTCTTCTGTTCTTCAGAGAAACACAAAGAAAATTCGCCAGAAACAAGTTCTTGTGCAAGAACTTGTTTTTTAGATTGTTGAATCCTCTAGATAGACGTCTGAAACTACAGCACAAGTGGGGACGAATTTCTGTCTAAGGACACTGCTACGCAGGCCTCAATCTGATCAAGTCAGTAAATTCTAATTCAATTTCGTTATTGTCTTTCGTTTGTTTGATTGCTGTTAGTAGAATCGATAGTATTTGATTATAAATAAAAACTGTTTATATGCCCTATATTGATTGGTTCTAACAATACAGAACTTGATCTTAACTTGAATTAGTTTATTGGTTGCTGTACATATCTGTTCAAATCTGTCTTTTTAAGTTACATCCATTTTTTTCAAGTTTGGACTCGTGAACTTTGCTTCACGCAGAACAGGAAAATAAAAAGAACAAAGATTATATCAGATTTATTCTGGTGATAAGAGATCGAGGATTAGGCGCCTCCATGATCACGTGGCGTTGATCTGGAAGAAAGCTCGGAAAACCTCCCTCCGTTCCCCCGTTGGTTTCTTCTTAGTCCTTTTCAATCTCGCTACAACGTTCCCCCGTTGGATTTTACTACTTACTGTAGATTGAAAATCAAAGATGAAAGTAAAAACAAACAAGAGGATGGCTCTGGCGCTAGTGTGGAAGTTAAAGAACACGAGCTTTCAGGTCAATGGTACGAGTTAAAAAGAAAATAATTGGAATAGGGAAGCCATGATCATGAAGTGATAAAATATGTGAAGTAATATTTAAGGAAACTTGCAAAGACTTACGCACTTCAATTTTTGTTCTTGTGAGTGATTGGTTACAAAGACTTATGCACTTCAATTATATAGTGTTTAGGTATACCATTCATAGCCGTCCAAACAACTAAGGATAACATTTATCTTCATCATACTCAAGTTCTGAGGAATTTACTTTGCTAGTTTGAGTATAAAATGAATGTATAGCTTGGAGAATTAGTATTTGTATTATCAACAGTGTTGGAAGCTAGGAAACCTCATCTTGATAAGCTTTGGGTAACTTAACTTATTTATATGTACAAACACTCTTGAGGATTGAGTATTCTCGAGAGAAAGACATACAACTTTTTCTTGAAACTAAATGTCCTAAACGCATGCAATGATGTAGACACCATGCTTAATACAGCTCAACTGCAATGGTTTGAAACGAAATCCAAAAATTGTGTCCGGTTACAATCTTGACCAATAATTGGTTCAAACTCATCGGATACGTTACAAACTGGAAACCATGCTCTGGACACTTGTAACTAATTGGGAAAGAAAAAAAGAAAGGTGAGTAGGCCGGAGAAGAGAAAAAGGAGCTGAAAAAACTCGAAGAGACTAATTAGCAACATTAGATTCCGGGGGTGAAGTCCAAATGGAAGCTGACAGTAGAGACCGTGATTTCCAACCTAAAACCAGTCTATGATTTGCCACCTCCTCCACCCTATAACCATCATTGAAAAGACCCAACAATAGCTTTGCCTGACAATGATTGGCGAAGCTTACTGGCATTGGCTTAAGCCTTAGCGCACCTAACCACTCCCACCAAGAGCAACCTACATCTCCATGGGCTCGATAGATACGAGCCAATGACCCGGCGATTCGAGGTCCCAAGAACACTCTCTCGACTAATGCTCGGGCGCGGCTTTGCATCGGGAAGCCGGCCTCGAGCGAATCGTAGACAGCCGAATAGTGATACAATGAGTCCATGAAGCGGGCTACAAAGCCTCCATCTCCGGCAGGCCTAACCTCTTCTTCAACCAAGGCTATCAGTCTCGGGTTTAGGCTTTTAGCTCCAGATAAAAACGAAGCAATCGAATCAGGGGATCGGTAACTAAAGTGTGGGAGGTTCAACATGCAGTTAATTACCAAGGCCTCGCCCTTAACCAATTTTAGAGAAGAAGGTTGAAATGTCTCGTCCGAATCCAACCTACATTGATGAAACGAAAACGGTTGACCAATGGACGTGGCAAACGCCGTCAGACGGCGACCGGTCTCTTGGACGGTCCCAATCGACCTCCGGCCGCTCCCACCTCGCGACAAAGCAGTGATTCGAAGATGTGGGGTCGGTGGGCCATCCTTCCTAGACACCAAGGCCTGCATCAGGGAGGCCCATTGTATGCCCTCCATGATGTCATAGTCGACTATGTGAACCCTCCTGTCATGGACCACAGCCTCCAAAATGGCTTGGTTTGCCGTGAAGTGGCCGAACTTGACATAGGGCGACATGTCCTGAAGTAGCTGAAACGCCGCGATCACGTCGGTCGGGTGGTGGCCGTGGTCGCGGTGGGACCCATTTCCGATCAAATTCTTGGAGTGGCTGGCATGCGCACCCCCGGCGCCTTCTAGCAAGCCCTGAAGGGCATCGGTAAAATACGCCGCTAGCCTCTCCATGTTAGAACCTTCAGTTGGGGAGACCAACTCTTTGAGCCGAACCAATATCACTCGAGCCAGATCTCGGCTCTTGTTTGCGCCGGTCAGCGCCTCCGCCGCCGCCATCAACAGATGCACCAACCTCAAGCCCTTTGAATCTTCGCCGTTCGACGTTGCCGCGACTTCCTCCAGCATCGTCACCTCCGTCGACTGCGACGTCGAAGACGTCGTGGTGTAACAAGAGTTTGACGTTTCCTCAACCATCTCGGATGACGGCGAGTCCATCATGGACTCGAACAGCTCGTGAAAGTCTCCACCGCTGGCGAGGTGGTCGATCGGAGCAAGAGCCTCCCAGTCGACGATGGGAGACCAGTCGTACCACTGGCCTGAGGAAATGGCCGTGTTGGTGGTGCTTGTGGTTTCAGTGCTGCAGCCGGATAGGTCGACGTCGAGGTCGCCGAGCTCAAGCTCCATATGTGAGCTTAGCATGAGTAACTCTGTCATGCGGTTTTGGGGTTTGGCTTAGTAATCTTTGAGAATGAAGTGGTGGGAGATATTAGATTATTAGAGAAGGCTGGAGCAAGAGACAGTTGAGTTTGCAGTAGAAAATTTTATTAAGAGTTTAAATCAAACTTAGATGGGATCAACTACTGATGATGAGTTGGGTTTTATACACTCCGGGTCATAATCAGAGGTCATTAAATCATGTATTTAAAATGTGTTCAACACTTTACAGTTTACACTCACGCCCCTAGAGTTTTAAGATATTTGAATAAGGCTAATTACGTTTGATTAATTAACTGGGAACCCTAGCTTTCTTTCTTTTACTTCATGCATGGGTAGATGGGCTAGCAGAGAGTAAAGCGGCATCAGTAAAAACATGGTATATGATTTAAAGTTTAGATAGTGAACATATACTTGTCATTGATTCTTTAAGCTGTTCGGCCAAGGTTGAGATAGTGACCATATATGCAGCAAGATTAACTCCCAACCCCATTCAATAGTTACCTTCATTTTTTAAAAACTGAAATACTGACAATCAATTTTTTCTTATAAATTATTCTGGTTTTACATTTTTCTTATTAGTAACTTCTGTGTTCTTTCCATTAGCTGTTCTACTATAGCTAGATAATGTATCATTTAGTTTCATTCCGATTGATAACAAAGGACATAGTTTTTTTATGAACCATGCATACAAAAAACGTGTACATGAGTGTACTCGCTAGTCTTATTTTTGGTCAATATAGTCTCACTAGCTAGCTAGTATGATATGAAACATGAGAGAAATGAGACACTTAATCTGCTTCAAACTTAGACAGCATGCAGTGCGACATTAAATACTCTTCTAGTCTCCTGCACGCACCGTCCATTTCGACGAAGCTGGATAAGGATGAGTACTAACAAGTACATCGCTAATTGATTTTGGTGTGCTATCAGACGTCCACAAAACAAATGCATTATCAATGTATTTGAGAGTGCTAGCTCTAGCTCCAAACCGATGAATCGAAGTTGGGGAAGTAATAAAAATGATAAATGCATACATGGAAAGAACTAAAAATGAGGGAAAGAACAGGTGCTTAGCAGCAAATCAAACTCGACATCCAATTAGTCTAGTGCTACTATATATGGGAGAGCGACCACTTAAATTCTCTTAATTAGAAATCATCAAAGTGAAAGCTCCGCTGCTGAAAGGGGGTTTTGGACAAAGCTTTAACCGCATGCATACAACACCGTGCTCACTCGATCTCAGAGAGCTAGTTAGAGTCGAGCTACTGTTACGTAACACCACCTTTGTCTATGGCACTTACGATCAAGCTATTTCAAAGCGTTTGAAACTTCTCGAGGTAAGTTTGACTGAGATGGGACACGTCAGAGACTCTCGCCGGCTTGACCGGCTCTTTTCAACTTACTTCTTCTTCAGTTTTTTGAGAGGGTCGACTGTGAAATCGATGGGACGTACATACGTACGTACATGGGTTAACGTTGGTTTATCTGGAATCTGGATTAATTAAAGAGATCGAGAGGGGTTCTTGAAGCTTTAATAGTGAAGCTTTCACTTTCATTTACCAATTTCCGTTTGAGAATGTCTGTTTCGATCTCTGGTAGGGACTTCGGATGACTTGGATCACACCAAGGGCTTCAACGTACAGTGCAGCAAGCTAGGTCAAAAGAGTACGTGGTTGGAATATGAAATGATCGAAATCACTTGAAGCACACGTTATAAGGTTTATGACTGGCCGACTAGGTTCCCTTGAATCACGTCTAAGGTATTTAGGATTGGGGAACCCATTTTCATGTATGTAGAAAAAATAGTTATAAATTACAAAGTATGTATTCTATAATATGCCGTTGCTGTCACATCTCTTTATTAGCTACGGATGATATAATTGCATTACAATAATTGTTAATCACCACAAAATAAGACAAAGAGTTGCCCTAGGAAATTTTACACGAATGGTATGTCTCTGAAAATAGCATTAAGGGATTTTTTTTTATCATGATAGCCTTTTTATTAATAATTTAGGGTCAAGGGGGCCTTTATTTACGACGAAGTTAAACCTCAAATTAGAGTCTTTTTGAGTTATTTTGTTTTCAGCCTTTGAGTTTACGTATATATATGTGGATGATTGATTATAGTTTGTTTGGTTAGGCACTAGTCAAATGAACATTACTATAGTGAAGTGAATATATATATATATATATATATATATATATATATATATATATATATATGTTGACAGTAGCCGCAGAGAGGCTACAGCAGGCCCACAGACCCGCAGCAGGTGCACCAGGGCCCGGCCCGAGTCCCGGGACCGAACCACCAGCACCCGGCCTCGGGGTCCAGCAGTCTATCCGGCCGCCAGGGACCCTGGGACCGGGGGTGCCTGCCTGCCAAAGAGGTCATCAGAACTGCCCTTCGGAGGGAACCAGTCCCACATCGAAGGGTGAGGCCAACCCTCACCCCCAACCACCTATATAAGGGCCCCAACTACCCTCATTAATAGGTAACTTATCTCACTCACCGCTTACATACGTGCTCAAGTTATATATATTCCAACTATACTAACTTAGGCATCGGAGAGGAGAAGGCCGGCCCGCCCGGTATTCCCCTTAGTAAGCAGGTTTGCAGAAGATCGAGTTGGATTCTTCTGTATCTACCAGGCCCCAGGGTTTGTGCAGAAACAATTGGCGCCGTCTGTGGGAACGATTTTTTGATCCACGAGAAAAGTTAGCATTGCTCTACCGGGGAGTAGAGCCCGATCGATCATTTGAAAGATAGTTAAATACGCGGTCCAGAAGCCATGGAAGGAAGGAAGATAAAAACTGGCACAGGACGGTTGAAAGAGCGAATTCAGATCCCCGACCAGGCCCAAAACACAGGGGCTGAGGTCGGTGTGAGGTTCGCCCTTTCTCCCAACCGAGACGGAAGATCAGAGCGAATTCAGATCCCCGACCGGGCCCGTAATATAAGGGCTGAGGTCGGTGCGAGGTTCGCCCCTTCTCCAGACCAAGACAGAAGTCACGATCGCCAAAATTCAGAGAACCCCGACCGGTATGGTGCGGGAGAGGAAATAAAGAAGATGAAGGCAGAAGTCGAGCGGTTGCGAGCAGCGGGCGGCCAAGACCGGCTAAGGGCAGATGCCCGGTGCCAGGAGTTGGAAGCAGTAAACGCCTCCTTGTTAGCGGTCCTGGGAAAAGGAGGCTAGCCGAGCACTCCTCGGGCGGCGTCACGGCCCGCAAGCAAGGTTAGTGAATTCCCGCACCTCGAAGTGGGACAGCCCACGGGAAGAAGAAGGACCGTGTATGTACCCACGCCTCTCTTTTCGGAAGCTTTGAAAAACTCCGGTCCGGTCGAGCTACCGTACCGCACGAGCCAGGCGTCAAGCGAGCAGGACAGTTCTACCGCAAGGACGCTCGAAACGCTCTCCGCCTCAGTGTCGGATATGAAGAACCGTTTAGACGCCAGTAAGAAGAAAGCAGGGCGACCGCGGGACAGTGCGCGATTCAATGAGCGTATCGGACCTTTTCCGCGCCGGATTAGGGAATCAGGAAGGTCTGGTAGCCTAAGGCCCCTAAAGCTGGCGTACTCAGGAACGAGCTGCCCGTATCGGCACCTGGACAGTTTCAAGTCACAGACGGGCACAAGGGGCTATTCTGACAACACGTGCTGCAACGTGTTCCAAGAGACGCTTTCGGGGGAGGCGTTGAGCTGGTTCTACGAGCTGCCAGTGGACTCGGTTGAAACTTTAGAACAGATGGCCGACAAGTTTGTCGGCGGTTTATCCTCAGAGCCGGGACAGCTCAAACATCCACGATCCTTTTCGATTGCATGCAGGCTGACCACGAACCGCTGCGCGCTTTCGTTAACCGGTGGCAAATCGCCACGGCCGGGGTCAGAAACCTGGACAAGAAGATCGCGGGGATGGCCTTCAAGCAGGGGTTAAGACCCGGAGAACTTTCGTACAACTTGCGAGTGCAGGAGCCGCTGGGGTATGATGAGCTGATGACCGTGGCCGTCAGGCATGCTCAGGCGGACCACGAGACATATGGGGATAAGGCACCCAAGCGAAGACCGGATGACCTACTGTCGCCACCTCCCTGTGAGAGCAGGACTGGGCGGCTAGATCGCAGCCGTACGCCTATAGCCACCAGGAAAGCAGATGTACGGGAGGAGTGGCAACCCCGACGAAGCAGTGACAACAGTTCCCGGCCGAGGAGGAGACCGCCGCTTGTACGACCGACACAGCCAGCGGCGGCTGCGCCAGTAGAACGACCACCGCGGGCCCTAGCCATCATGCCGGCAGAAAAGCCCGAAGATCCAACCCGTAGGACCAGCGATCCAAGACCCCAGAGAGCGGTTGTAGGCGGTCGATCCCGCCCGGTAGAAACAAGAGAGAACCGACCGGTAGCTCGGCAAGTAGGAACCATAAGCACCCGACCTCCCGGAGGGATCGAGGTGCACGGAAGCATAAACATGATACATGGCAGGGGCCATATAGATCAGCTCACCCGGAGCTCGAAGAAGCGGTGCTTAAGATCGATCCAGGGGAAAGAAGTGTATGCCTTTGGTGGAGGAAGCGGCCAAGCCGCCAAAACCGGATGGAAGTCGGTCACTTTTTACGAGGAGGAAGAGCCGGAGGATCTGGTCCAACCGCACAACGACCCCTTCCTCATCACGGTCCAAATAGACCACTGGATAACCAGCCGTATGCTGATCGATACCGGAGCCTCTGTCAACGTGATGTTCCGAGACGCATACAAAGGGCTGTAGAGGGGAAGGAATAAGTTATCCCAGGATAACGAACCACTTATAAGCTTCTCCGGTGAGGTAGTCCAGCCTTTGGGATCGGATTACCTACCACTGATCTTCAGCGAGGGAAACAAGACAAAAAAGGAGCACATTGAATTCATCGTTGTGGACTGCCTGTCGTCATACAATGGCATAATCGGTAGGCCAGGGTTATGGAAACTGAAGACATTTATAGCCGGCCATATGCTGATGTTGAAGATGCCTTCACCGGCCGGTGTCATCACCCTGCGCGGGGACCAGAAGCTCGCCCGTAAATATTATGCGGAGGCCCTAACCCACGGGAGGAAGCGGGCCGAGGTCTTCACGGCCACTCAGTTAGCACCAGTGCCGGAGCTAAGTATTGACCCCCGCGATGACTCCGATTCAGTCAAGAAAAGGCTAGAGCCACCTTCGGCCGTGGAAGAAACCGAAGCGATCGGCATTTCAGTAGTCCACCCGGAGCGAAATGTGGTGATAGGGACGCAGCTCGATCCAGCTGTCAGGCAAGAGCTCATCGCCTTCCTCCGGGATAACAGTTCGGTCTTCGCATGGTCATATGAGGACATGCCGTGCATATCCCCGGAGATAGCCGTCCATAAGCTAAATTCATTGCCCAATGTTCTCCCGGTGAGGCAGAAGATGAGGTCCTTCAGTCCGGCAAAGTATGAGGCGATCAGAGAGGAGATACAGAAATTAAAGGGCATAGGTTTCATCCGGAAAGTCCAGTACCCTCGCTGGCTCGCTAACGTGGTCATGGTGCCTAAGAAGGGAACCGGCCAGTGGCATATGTGCGTGGATTTCACTAACCTGAACCGGGCGTGTCCAAAGGACAGCTTCCCGCTCCCCCGGATTAACCAGCTTATAGATTCCACGTCCGGCTTTAAGCTGCTCAGCTTCATGGACGCCTACGCCGGGTACAATCAGATTAGGATGCACCCGGATGATGAGGAGCACACATCATTCACAACCGACCGAGGTACCTACTGTTATAAGAGGATGCCGTACGGTCTAAAGAATGCCGGGGCCACCTACCAGCGGATGGTGAACCGAATGCTGGAGCAAGAAATGGGTAAAACCGTAGAGGTTTACGTAGATGACATGCTGGTCAAAAGCTTGACTGCAGGGGCCCACGTCCGGGATTTGGCCGTAGTCATCAGCAAGATGCTCAAATTCGGAATGCGCTTGAACCCGAAGAAGTGTATTTTCAGGATTTCAGAAGGCCTATTCCTAGGCCACATCATCAGCCAGCGAGGGATAGAAGCCAACCCGCTGAAGGTCCAGGCAATTCTAGATATGGAAACGCCAGGAGAGAGAAACCAGGTCCAGATGTTGACCGGCCGGTTAGCCGCCCTTGCCAGATTCATCTCCCGCCTAACCGATAAGTGCGCCCCGTTCTTCAAACTGCTCAAGGCACAGCAGACCAGGAAAATCCACTGGGCGGCAGAGCATGAAGCGGCATTCCAATCTATCAAGACATATCTGTCTGCAGTGCCTCTCCTATCCAAGCCAGTGCCGGGCGAGATGCTATACCTCTATATAGCCGCATCCGAAGCGGCCGTCTCCGCGGCTCTCGTCAGGAAGGAGGGCACGCTCGAGCTTCAGGTATATTATGCGGGAAAAGGACTTACTGGAGCTGAGGGCCGGTACCCCGACATAGAGAGATTGGCTCTGGCCCTGATTGTTAGTGCCAGGAAGCTCCGACACTATTTCCAGGCTCACTCCATCACCTTATATACCAATCACCCTCTGCGGCAGATCCTGCAAAAACCAGACACCAGCGGTAGGCTCGTGCGGTGGGCAGTTGAACTGGGAGAGTTCGACATCACTTATGCCCCGCGAACGGCCATCAAGGGACAGGCAGTCGCGGACTTCATATGTGAGCTCACCCCAATGGTGGCAGAAGCGCACCCCACCCAGTACGAGGACACCGACGCAGTACGGACCATAAAGATCGAACCAGGCCTCCCCAACGGCTGGAAGCTTTACGTCGACAGCTCCGTAACGAGCAAGCGGAGCGGAGCCGGTGTCATGATAACCTCGCCCGATGGCCAATCGTACGAGTATGCCTTACGGTTCCTATTCAGCACCTCAAATAACGCTGCCGAGTATGAGGCCCTCATAGCCGGTTTGCAACTGGCCAAGAAGCTGGGAATCCCGTCCATGGACATATACAGCGACTCCAGCTTAGTGGTGAACCAGATGAACGGGTTGTTTGAGGTCAAGGAACCCCAGCTATCCTCCTACCAGGCTCTGGCCAAAACCCTGATTGAGCCGTTCCAGGGCGCCACGATCCAGCACATTCCCCAAGAGGCAAATAGGCATGCGGACGCCCTCGCAAGGTTGGCAACCGGAAACTACCCTCCAGAGTACCAGAGAGCTAAAATTGAAACTCTCCAGAAGCTGAGTATAAACAAGACCATCTCCGAGATATTTGCGGTGGAAGAAGCGCCACCAAGCTGGATGGATCCAATAGTCAAGTATTTGACTGACAAAACCAGCCCCCAGGATGCGGTGGAGGCCAGGAGGCTACACCTCCGGTGCGCCCGGTACGGTCTCCTCAATGGCCAGTTATACCGAAAAGGGCACAGCTTCCCCCAGTTGAGGTGTGTGACAAAGGAGGCAGGAGAGGCTATCATGCGAGAGATCCACGAAGGAGTGTGCGGTAATCACTCTGGCGCAAGGTCATTATCTCACAAGTCGCTCCGATCGGGGTACTTCTGGCCAGATATGGCAGCAGCATCAAGGAAAATTACAGGTGGCTGTCACAAATTCCACATGTACGCCTCTGCACCCCATGCTCCGGCAATCGCATTGTCAATCCTGTTAGCACCATGGCCGTTCGCGCAGTGGGGATTAGACATCATTGGCCCTTTCCCGATAGCTGTGGGACAATACAAATACGCCATCGTAGCAGTGGACTATCAGACTAAGTGGGTCGAGGCAGAACCTCTGATAAAGATCACCGAGGAGCGAGTGAGAAAATTTCTATAGAAGAACATCTACTGCCTGTTCGGGATACCGCAGACTATTGTCACGGATAATGGAACACAGTTCAATAATGCCGATCTTATCCAGTACACAGCTTCCATGGGGACCCGGATGTTGTTTGCCTCAGTGGCACACCCGCAGACCAACGGCCAGGTAGAAGCAATCAACAAGATTATCAAAACCCTTCTAAAAAAGAAGCTGGATGCCAAGAAGGGATGTTGGGCCGAGGAACTCCCCGCGGTACTATGGGCCATCCGGACGACAGCAGCAGAGGCAACAGGAGAGACCCCGTTCTGCATGGCATTTGGAAGCGAAGCGGTGCTTCCTGTGGAGACCAGCATACCCAGCGGCAGGGTCGAGAATTACGACGCCGAAACAAACGCCGAGGGCGTACGGCTCAACCTGGACCTTATAGAAGAGCGGCGTGATCAAGCGCATATGCGAAACCAAGCCTACAAGCAGCGGGTCGCCCGGTACTATGACAGAAGGGTCCGGGAAAGGAAGCTACAAGTGGAGGACTGGGTCATGAAGAGAGTCCAGAAAAAACCGTCGGCCTTGGAACCAACGTGGGAAGGACCCACCAAATTACCGCAGCTGTGGGCCCAGCAACATTCCACATTATAGATACCGATGGCATCTATTCCACGCCCCTGGAATATTCAGCACCTGCGGTTCTATCCTAAGTAATATCGCTCATGAAGGGAAAATAGTGTAATTGGCATCAATGTTGCAATGCACAGTTTGTTCATCATCAAAAAAGCTGGTTACAAGGCACACATATAGGCAAGCCAAAAGGAAGCAGTTAGTTAACGCCTCCGGAGCCCCCAATCCCTGGCCCGCCACCTTTTAAAGTTTGCTCGTGCTCCACCATCTCGATCAGGGCTATGTCAGCCTCCATCCGCTCAGCATCAAGCCATCCTTTCTCCCTCCACTCCAGATAGGCATCGCTTATGCCCTTAGACCGGGCCTCCTCCAGCATCTCCTCAAGCTCCACCGACTCCTGGAAGTCGTCGACAGCCTTATCGGCCACCTCAGCAAGCTGGGACTCCGTGAGATTCTCCCTTCCCTGAGCGACTACTGTAACCTGGGTCTGCAGCTCCAAAACCCTCTCCTCCAGCTCCGCAACCCTCCCTCCCCGGGCAGCAGCCTGTCGATCGGCCTCCTCCTTCTCCCGCGAGAGTTCATGATGCAGCCGAGTGGTTTCTTCTTTCTCCCGCACAAGCTCGATGCTCAACCGACCGACCTTCTCTCTTTCCTCCGCAAGCTTGGCTTCCGCCACGTCCACCCGCACACTCAGCTCCTCCACCCGCCTCTCCAAAACTGCAGCAGACTCCCCTCTGGGCTCCGCGGCATAAAGGCTATAAGCTAGCTGCCAAACGTAAACAAAGGAACATTGGCTCGTGTCACTCCAGGAAAAAGGAAGCACAGGAAACACTTACCCGAAGAACCAGTTCCATGGGCTTCGTCCTACTCTCGCCCGGTTGCTCCGTCCCAGGGCCCTCACGATCAAGTCCCAAGGTTTCGATGGCAGATGCTACGAACCTACCAAAACCATGCCCGGAACTACGATCGGCCTCCGATACTCGACTCCTTCGGCCGCCCACTTCCCCTGCCGGAGCTACTGCCCGCTCGATCGATCCAGCCGAGCTTGACGCCCCGGCATCAAACGTCCTCGCCCTCTTCGCCGGAGCTTCGCCGTGGCCGCTTCGGCGATACCCGGTCGTCTCTACCGTTTCCCTCTCCCACGAGGACCGTACCGCCATCGGTCGCTCCACAGGTTCTGCACCTGGCAGGGCCACCGAGCGCACTTCCCGGATAAGGAGCGGGGAGTTATTCTCACCGCCAGGCCGCCTGCCATAGTGAGAGTCCGGAAACACGAGCGGCACAGGCTTGTCATGCTCCCTGCGCTTCTGGCTAACCGGATCAATGTCGGTTTTCGCGGCCCTCTCCCCCATCTCCATCAACCTCGGGGCCACAAGCTCTTTGTCCGGTTCGACAGTCTCCTCGCTCTGAACGGCGAGCCGGGGGGCGTTAGCTACAAACCGACCAACCGAGCAGTCAGAATACAAGCAACCATGCAAAGACAAAACAATGCAAGATACCTTACCAGGTTTTCTCCCCATCTCGCATATCTCCAGCACATTCCACCGGATGAAATTATAGGAGCTCCGACTCAGGGGATCTCAGCAAGTAAACAGCCGGTATATCCGTTGCTTCTCCAAATCACCCAACTAGTACGTCTGTTCCCGGTCGATCGACTGATAAGCCCCGGGCACCTGATGGCCCCTCCAAGTACGCTGCCACCTGCCACCGGCCAGCACCACCGACCTCCTCCAGACATCTGAGACCGTCGACGGCAGATGAGTGATGGTAGGACCGAAGTCCCGCGCGGTAAAATTCACACAACCGCTGCACTGGGCCTTTATGCAGTAGGAAATCTTGTACAGCGCCCGAAATTCATTAACCGTGGGCCAGTCCATATAGCTCAAACTGAACAGACACCCGAGGCCAAGCAGCTGCCTCCACTGGTTGCTCGGAAGCTGGGCCGGGGAAAGCTTTATTGCGCTCAACATGTACTGGACAAATGGCGGCAGCGGCAGCGGCAGCGATAGTCCGTGGCGAAACTGATCGTCGAAAACGGCAACCCAACCCGGTTCCGGATTATAGGCTAGTTCCCCGAGATGCAGGCCTCGAAGCTTAATGGAGTTGTCGATATCCCACTTCGCCCGAAACTCCCTGATCTCTCTATCATTCATGCTTCTGATTGGCTCATCACAGAAAATCACCCTATCACCATCCAGCAGCTCATGCCGCATAGGCCCGCGGTTCGCACCGGCAGAATACGCAGATCTCCCAGACGCCATAAAGCCTAAACAAAAGAATTCACCTCTGAAGCACAGACAAACAACAGGCAAAAAGTAGCAAGATGCGGCGGGAGGAAATCAGAGGGGATGATAAATAGGGCAACAAGAAAAGTGAGGCAACCCCAACCGTGGATCCCCTCCATCTCAGACCGCCCCCTGCCGACACGTGTCCCAACAATCAATAAGGGATCCCATACTATCATAACTGATGGGACTGATGGGCTCTCTCCTTTATTGCATGTCCGCCACCTGTCCCACTTGCAAGCGACAATTGGGGGAGATAGGAGCGCACAACGAGGCATCCATTCCCAGAAAGCCAACCTCGAACCAACTGGCTCCGCAGCTTCTCACCGGTTATGATTTTCCAACCACTTCCAGAGCATCGTTCCGGGTACGAGCCATCCGCCCGGCACCATGGCAGTTCGCGGTTATGATCTTTCAACCGGCTGCATGGCTTCTTCGCTGCATGTCTCTGGGGGACTCGTCTCGATATGGCAGGACGCCCGGTCGACGTCCACACAGCTACATCTCACCGGTTATGAACATTCAACCGGCTGCACGCCATTTCACTGGGGGACTCGTCTCGATATGACAAAACGCCCGGTCGAGCTCCGCCCGGAACCATGACACTCCACCGAACATGTGACATTCAACCGACTCCAAAGCATTCTACCGGTTGTCACTTTCCTTCGCCTACGGGCAGGAACGAGCCAGCAACAACTCGAGGCTTCTAAAACGCATGGGCTTTATAAACCCAGGCGAGCTTACATCTAACCCATGTACTCTTGTCCAGCAGGATAAAAACCCTGCATCACACTTGTTTCTGCCTAAACCCGGGGGTCTAGTAGATACTTGATGAATCCAACTCGATCTCCTGCAATCCTGCTTACTAAGGGGAATACCGGGCGGGCCGGCCTTCACCTCTCTGATGCCTAAGTTAGTATAATTGGAATGTATATAACCAAGGCACGTATGTAAGTGGGGAGAGAGACGAGTTACCTCATAAAGAAGGTAGTTGGGGCCCATATATAGGTGGTTGGGGGTAAGGACTGGCCTTACTCTTCGATGTGGGACTGGTTCCCTTCTGCTTATACCTTCTGGTGCCCTCTTAGGCAGGCTGGCGCCCCCGGCCCCTGGGTCCCTGGAGGCAGGATAGAGTGCCGGGCCCCGAGGCCGGGTGCTGGTGATCCGGTCCCGACCCTTGGGCCGGGCCCTGGTGCGCTTGCTGCGGGTCTGTGGGCCTGCTGTAGCCCCTCTGCGGCTATTGTCAACAAGTCCCCCAAGTTCCCGGTCAAGTGCAATCTTGAATGGGGACTTAAATCTGTCTTGCTCTTGTCCCGCAGACCCGCGGGGTTACCAATCTACCGGTGCCCAGTCCCCCAAGTCCGCGTTAAAGATTGGGCGTGACCGAAGTGAGTACCTGTTACCGATGGGAAGCAATAGTTTATAAGCACACTTGTAATATAAGCAGCAATATGGCTAAGTGTAGTGTTATGAGCATGGAGCCAAGATGATAATGATGATGCCATGCAACAGATGTGTTCATGGAATGATAATGAGGCGTTGAAATCCGCCATGCAAGTGATTTGTGCACGGAATTTCGGCGGGGCACTCTGCCCTATCGGTACGAAACGGAGCTTCACTAGGCTTCAACTGGTCGATATGCCGAATCGAAGCGGAGCGGAGTTCACTGAGCCTCTACCGGGCTACATGCCGAAACGGGATTCACTGAGCCTCTACCGGGCTATATGCCGAAACGGGATTTACTGAGCCTCTACCAGGCTATATGCCTAAACGGGACGAGTTTCCCATTGCTAGGTTGCAGGGAGATTACCCTGGTGTTGCGGCCTGGTCGAAGCACCGGCGAACACTTGCTAGTTCTTCTCAGCTTATATTGAGTAAGCGTTGAGGTAAAGGGGTGGCATTGAGGTGACAAGGCTCGCCATGCAGCCCCGTGTTTGATCGCCTTTCAATGCGATGCAGGGTTTTTATCCTGCTGGACAAGCGTGCATGGGTTAGATGCAGACTCGCCCGGGTGTATAAAGCTCGCCGGTCGAATACTTTCGACCGGTGTCAGCCATGGTATTGGGCGGAACTCGACCGTTGCCCGGACATCATGCCATCTCCGGACGAGTTCCCCAGTGAAGTGCCATGGGCCAGGTGCATTATGTTCCTGGTAGGGGGGCGGCGTTGAGGTGACAAAGCTCGCCATGCATCCCCCTGTTGCCGCAGCTAGTGCGATGCAGGGTTTTTATCCTGCTGGACAAGCGTACATGGGTTAGATGTAAACTCACCCGGGTGTATAAAGCCCAAGCCGGTCGAATGTTCTCATGACCGGGGTCAGCCATGGTACTGGGCGGAACTCGACCGTTGCCCGGACGTCATGCCATCTCCGGACGAGTCCCCCAGTGAAGTGCCATGGTGCCGGGTGGATCCTATTCCCGGAATGTGTTCTGGAGCCGGTTGGATGCGTCGAAACCGGTGGGTGGAACTCGACCGGGCGTCCTGTCATATCGAGACGAGTCCCCCCAAAAGAGATGCGACTGGACAGACCTCGACCGTTGTCCGGACGCCATGCCATATCCGGACGAGGTCTCCAGTAATATGCGATGAAGAAGCCATGCAGCCGGTTGAATGATCATAACCGCTAACTGCCATGGTGCCGGGCGGACCTCGACCGGGCGTCCAGCCATATCGAGTCGAGGCTTCATACCCGGTTGGGTGCTCTCCAAGCGGTTGGATGATCATAACCGCGAGAGAGGTCTTCGAGAAATGCAGCGAAGAGGCCATGCAGCCCGTTGAATGATCCCCGACCGGGCGTCCAGCCATATCGAGTCGAGCCTTCATACCCGGTTGGGTGCTCTCCAAGCGGTTGGATGATCATAACCGCGAGAGAGGTCTTCGAGAAATGCGGCGAAGATTGTCGTGCAAGCGTGGAATCTGGGGAAGTGGGAGGGCCTGACTCCTTGATTCCCGTTCCTACCTTCCTGCCGTCAGTGTGTGGGACAAATGGCTGACATGCATTTAAGAAGGAAGTCCATCAGTCCCGTCAGTTTATGATGGCGTGGGGAGGTTACCAACGCTGGGACACGTGCCAGCGCAGGGCAGTCTTGAGATGGAGGGCCTGGATTCGCAGGCTTTTGAGTTGCTCTGATTACTTGTTTTGGAGGGATTTCGATTGCCTAGGGCATTGGTCCCCTCTATAAAAGGGCCTATTCTACTCTTCTTTCTGTTGCTGCTTCTTACTTTAGAGAGACTGAGAGGAAAGGAGAAATCCGGCGAGCACTCTGAGCCTTTCTTGCCTCACGAGATCTGTTTTCCTTGAACGCTCCCTACCATTGCGCGCTGCTTTCCCTGGGCCGATTGTCCTCGGTTGAGCATACTAATCGGTAAGTTTGATTTCTTTGCCCCATCGTTATTCTTCTCTGCTTTGTTGTTTTGCCTTTGGGGGGGGGGGGGGGGGGGGGGGGGGTATCTCTGCCGCTGACGGAACTGCTTTGCGGCGAGCTTGGGGAGAGGCCGCAGAAGGCGTTGTTGTACCCTGTTGCTGACAAGCGCTAGGGTTTTGTGTTCTTCCCCTAGGTTACGATGCCGTCTTCGGGTTCTGACCGGGTTTCCGAATCGGCTGTTAGAGGTCCCCTCGTGGACGATGCGTAGAGGCTGGACGACTGGCTGAGTTCGGAATCTCCGGAGACCGAAGTTGCTGAACGCTCCGGGAGCAGGGTTTCGACTCCGTCCTCGGCTTCGTCCTCCGGGGCTGAATCCTCGGAGACCGAAATACCGCAAGGGGTGCGATTTGCAGATGCCCCGGTTGCGAGCTACACCATGGGGAGAGGGAAGCACGCTGTGGTGTGCGACGAGCCGGAGGAGAGCATGACCCCGGAAGAGATTGAAGAGTTGCGGGAAGTGTGGGATATCCCAGTTAACATTCTGCTACGGCCCTTGAATCCTGGAGAGTCAGCCTGCAACCCGGAAAAAGATTGGGTTGCTGCACATCCGGATCAATTCCGGCATGGACTGTCGTTCCCGCTGCCACATTACGTGCAGTATATGCTCAGTGCGCTGCAAGTGTCACCCGCTCAGCTTCCTGGGCTTCAGTGGAGACGACTACTGAGCCTCGGCTGCTTGTAGGAGTTCTCTGGGATGAACATACCCACGGTGAACGAGTTCCGGGCCCTGTACAGGCTGTCGTACTCCCGGAAGCAGGGGTCCCATGGTTGCCTGTCCTTCAACAGCCGGAAGCCTCCACCGATCGTCACCAATGTGCCTTCATGGGTAGACAACAGCTGGAGGAAGAAAGTGGTGATGGTGGGCGGGAAGTGGCAGGCGAGGAATATGATGTACTGTGTTCCTGGCGCCTTCCAAGCCATTGGTGACCAGTCGTATGAACTATCGGACCTGGAGCGCGAGAGGATCTCGACCATAACCGGGTGCTGGGACGATCTGGAACGGAGTTCGTACAACTTCATTCGACGAGAAGTGCTGGAATACTGCCAGCTTGGGCGGGGTCCCGGTGCGTAGGAAGCGGTTGAGCGGTGATACTTTGTGTTAACTTCTGCAATATACTAACCGTTTGCTTTCCTTGCAGGTGCATCTTCTCGGGCGACTATCAAGCCCGAAACCACTCTCTCCATGGATGGGGAAGATCTCCATGAAGGCCGAGATCGTCTCGCAGACGTCAGTGGAGGACGGGTCCGGCCGGCTTGTGACCCATGCAGAGCGGAGGGCCATGGATGTTGATGAGGACGCCTATGTCCTGAAGCGGGTGAAGACCCATCACTCGACAGGCCTGCTGGCGCCTGGAAAGGGCAAGAGCACCGGGGGGGCCTTAAAGATTCCCGGTGGAGCGAACAGGATCCCCAACCGCCCGGTGACAGTGCCGCTCGTGGGTCGCGCTCCCCCCGCAAGCGCACGATCTTCTTCTCCGGAGGGCCGGGGAGACAAACGGAAGGTTGGAGACGTTCCTTCCTCCGCGCTGGTGACGCTGACCGGTGAGTCGGTACGGAAGAACCTGGCCAAACGGTTCAGGAATACCAGCGGCACGCAGGTCACCGCTGCCGGGGAGAATGCCGCTGCTGCTGCTCGGCAGAGTAGTCCAGCGCCTGCGGATGCATCAAGGGGAAGCCCGAGTGGTGCAATCACCCGGCAAGTGGCGGCGGACCTGGCCGGCCTTGGTCTGGATAGACCCGGGGTTGCTGGAGTCCTGGCGGGCGGGAACCGTCCAAAATGCAAGGAATCCGTCCTCCGGGTAAGTACCGCACGGTACCTCTTTACTATTTGACTAAGTTGCTTTGCTTTGCTGCTTGACTAACTCTTCGGTGTTGCGCAGTTACTGTACAGTCTGTACGAACCGGACACGAGCGAGGGGCTGTCGGAGCTGCAGAGACAGATAACTGCTCTATCCGAGACCCGGCAGCGCCTAGAGGTGGAGAAGTCTCGCTCGGACCGGGAGAAGGCCAGATCGGAGGAGAGGGCTAAGAAGCTGGAGGAGCAGAACCGGATCCTGGATAAGGAGAGGGCCGAGCTGAAAGAGCAGAATCGGCTCCTGGAGGAGGAAAGGGCCGCACTGGAGTCCAAGGTGGACGAGCTCCAAGTGGGAGCTGCTGCTCTGCGCGCAGTCTCTGCTGCTCCGGTCGGGGAAGTTGACCCAGAACTCTTCGAGCGGGTCGCTCTCAAATACTGCGAGAGCGATCAGTTCCTGGAGTTTCTGGTGAAGGCCAGGGAGGAAGGCATCTCGGATGCGTACACGGAATGGGCGGGGAAGGGATGGTTAGACACTTCCCTGATGTCGACTGCTGCTGAAGGAGATATCCATGAGCAGTCGGACATCCATCAGGAGGCGGTGGAGGAGGAGCCGGGTGAAGTGATTCGCTCGCACTTGGATTCTTTTACCACCGGTGCCGAGTCTGCCCGGGCTGAAGACCATACCGGAACTGATGTCGACGACGAGGGTACCGCAGGAGAGGCTGGCGGATCGCCTGCCGAAGGCGCAGTCGTAGGTCCTTAGGATTTTCTTGCCCTTTCCTTGTAATGTTTCCGGATCGGTTACTGCTTGTATACTTACCTGAATATGAATATAATGGAACTGGCAGAGCCGGTGAAATTTTCTCAAAAGTAGTTTGCATATATATTTGTTTTTACAACGGTTAAACCGTGAACTATGCCAAACTAACCGCTCAGACTAGCGGGTTTTACCAAGACTGGTCATTCTCCCGGTAGGGGTCTGTTCCTCTTTTCCCCACGTACCGCTGGAGCTGGCCGTTATCAATCAAAACCTGCACCGCTTGCCTGAGGGCGTGGCACTTGCTCGTTCAATGAGTAGCCTCATCATGGTAGGAGCAGTACTTGCCCGTCTGCGCCGTTGTAAGTTTCCCCTTTGGGAACCTTCTCGGGGGCGGTGGAGGAATGACACTCCCGTTCTCAAGTAGGATATCCTCGTAGGAAGTGGTGAGAGCGGTGAAGACTTCTTGGTTGACCGGTGGCGCTGGCATGATTGCCAGGGGACGCTCTTGGCGGAACGGCGCTGGCTTGTGCTCATTCTGAGGCTTATCAGAATAGGACCTCTGCTGCCGCTGCGGCCAGTTGTTTCTGTTGTTGGCGTTCCGGCTGGGCCGAGCGGTGCGGTTATCGGTCCGCTGATTGGGCTTGGGCTCTTGGGCGGGTGGGGGGTTCTCTTCCCGGGGATGGTCCTCCTGCTCCTCATCCCGCTTCCTCTTCAGCAGGTGGTGCCCATAGGTCTCATGATCGGTCTGAGCATGCCGGATGGCCATAGCCATCAACTCGTCGTACCCCTGCGGGAGTTCTACTCGGACGGCGTAGGAAAATTTGCCCGCTCGGAGCCCTTGTTTAAACGCCATCTCGGCGATGCCCTTGTCCAGGTTCCGAACTCCAGCCGTAGCCGTCTGCCAGCGGTTGACAAAGGTTCTCTGCTCCTCTCCGGGGGCCTACCTGCAATTGAAGAGGATGGTCGACGTCCGGGCTCCCTCAACTCGGAGGATGAAGCGGCCCACGAATCGGTCGGCTAACTGTTCGAACGCCTCAATCGAGTTTGCCGGAAGCTCGTAAAACCAGCTGAGTGCTTCTCCGGACAAGGTCTCCTGGAAGATGTTGCAGCAAACTGCATCGGAGTATCCCTTGGCGCAGGTTTGGGACCGGAAGCTGTCCAGATGCTGGTACGGGCAGCCGGATCCTGAGTAGGTGAGCTTGAGGGACTTCTGGTTGCCAGATCTTCCCGACTCCATAACCCGGTGCGAAAAGGGACCCATGCGCTCATTAAACCGAGCGCCCTCCATCGGCCGCGCGGCTCTTCTCTCGTTAGCCTCCATCTGGGCTTTCAAGCTTGACACGGTGTCGGCCAGCACCTGCAGTGCTCGCGCGGTTAGCGTCTCAGTTTCATCTACTGACGAGGCGTCGGGCTGGCGGGAGGTCGTTGCGCTCTTTGGCGGAACGGCGCCTAGTGGCGACTTCTGCTGTACGGGTTCACCGGACCGACCGCCCGAAGATTGCCCTCCATCGGTGTGCTGAGGTGGGACCGACGGGATTTCCGCTTGCACCTCGGCCATGGCACTATTGCGCTGCTGCCCCCTCTCCAGGGCGGCCACTAGGGCAGTATTCACCGCCTCCATCTCCTCGTATCGAGCGTTGGACTTAGCTCTGTCCCTGTCGCTCTCCTCTTTCAGACGACTGACCTCTGCGGCCATCGCCCGTAGTTCTCCTGCCATACCGCTATGGCCGGGGCTGTACGTGGGGTCCCGGTCCGGGCTCTCCGGGCTCTCGGATCGATCGCTTGAATCATCCGAGAATGTCAAGGCGAAGCCTCGTCGCTTTGGACTGTCTTCCTCCTCTGCCAGGCCTTTACCTCGCGGGCTGTCGCGATGGGGATCCGGGACGCCGGATGGTCCCCCATAGCTTCCTACATCCTGACCGTCGCTCCGGTCGTGGCGCGGCTCCCTCACAACGGCTGGGGTGGAGGTGAGCGCCTGCACTATTGCAGGGTTTCTCTCCTCGGTGGTTCCTTTCTCTTGATTCATCTCCGATCTCTTTCTCAACGGTGTTGCTTACACGACTTTTCGTTCACGCTTCCCACAGACGGCGCCAATTGTTTCTGCCTAAACCCGGGGGTCTAGTAGATACTTGATGAATCCAACTCGATCTCATGCAATCCTGCTTACTAAGGGGAATACCGGGCGGGCCGGCCTTCACCTCTCTGATGCCTAAGTTAGTATAATTGGAATGTATATAACCAAGGCACGTATGTAAGTGGGGAGAGAGACGAGTTACCTCATAAAGAATGTAGTTGGAGCCCATATATAGGTGGTTGGGGGTAAGGACTGGCCTTACTCTTCGATGTGGGACTGGTTCCCTTCTGCTTATACCTTCTGGTGCCCTCTTAGGCAGGCTGGCGCCCCCGGCCCCTGGGTCCCTGGAGGCAGGATAGAGTGCCGGGCCCCGAGGCCGGGTGCTGGTGATCCGGTCCCGACCCTTGGGCCGGGCCCTGGTGCGCTTGCTGCGGGTCTGTGGGCCTGCTGTAGCCCCTCTGCGGCTACTGTCAACAACACTGAACTGTGATACATCTGGGGATACATGGCGAGACTCGTTATCTCAACGCCACTCCACCGGGCAGATTGTTTCTCTAACACAGAACAAGTCTCCCCGCAGGCTAACAAACCTGCACATTTACCTCAACGCTTATCCAACAAAATCTGAGAAGAACTAGCAAGTGTTAAGCGATGCCTCAATACGGCCGTAACACTCTCCGGGGTACCTGTTGGCTTAGTCCACGCACCAACAGGTCATCCCGTAGGCTAGCGCACTCTGGGGGCCTCACACCGATATGGCAGGACGCCCGGTCGAGGTCCAGACTGCAAGTTCATCTGGGACTCGTCTCGATATGGCAGAACGCCCGGTCGAGGTCCCGTGAACTCCGCCTCGCACCGATATGGCAGGACGCCCGGTCGAGGTCCAGACTGCAAGTTCATCCAGGACTCGTCTCGATATGGCAGAACGCCCGATCGAGGTCCCGTGAACTCCGCCTCGCACCGATATGGCAGGACACCCGGTCGAGGTCCAGACTGCAAGTTCATCCGGGACTCGTCTCGATATGGCAGAACGCCCGGTCGAGGTCCCGTGAACTCCGCCTCGCACCGATATGGCAGGACGCCCGGTCGAGGTCCATACTGCAAGTTCATCCGGGACTCGTCTCGATATGGCAGAACGCCCGGTCGAGGTCCCGTGAACTCCGCCTCGCACCGATATGGCAGGACGCCCGGTCGAGGTCCAGACTGCAAGTTCATCCGGGACTCGTCTCGATATGGCAGAATGCCCGGTCGAGGTCCCGTGAACTCCGCCTCGCACCGATATGGCAGGACGCCCGGTCGAGGTCCAGACTGCAAGTTCATCCAGGACTCGTCTCGATATGGCAGAACGCCCGATCGAGGTCCCGTGAACTCCGCCTCGCACCGATATGGCAGGACGCCCGGTCGAGGTCCAGACTACAAGTTCATCCGGGACTCGTCTCGATATGGCAGAACGCCCGGTCGAGGTCCATACTGCAAGTTCATCCGGGACTCGTCTCGATGTGGCAGAACGCCCGGTCGAGGTCCTGTCAACTCCGCCTCATACCAAGCACAGCCCAACGCCCGGTCACGACCAATCTTCAATCCGGACTTGGGGGACTGGGCACCGTTGGGTCGGTAACCCTGCGGGTCTGCGGGACAAGAGCAAGACAGACTTTAAGTCCCCATTCAAGATTGCACTTGACCGGGAACTTGGGGGACTTGTTGACAGTAGCCGCAGAGAGGCTACAGCAGGCCCATAGACCCGCAGCAGGTGCACCAGGGCCCGGCTCGAGGCCCGGGACCGAACCACCAGCACCCGGCCTCGGGGTCCAGCAGTCTATCCGGCCGCCAGGGACCCTGGGACCGGGGGCGCCTGCCTGCCAAAGAGGTCACCAGAACTGCCCTTCGGAGGGAACCAGTCCCACATCGAAGGGTGAGGCCAGCCCTCACCCCCAACCACCTATATAAGGGCCCCAACTACCCTCATTAATAGGTAACTTATCTCACTCACCGCTTACATACGTGCTCAAGTTATATATATTCCAACTATACTAACTTAGGCATCGGAGAGGAGAAGGCCGGCCCGTCCGGTATTCCCCTTAGTAAGCAGGTTTGCAGGAGATCGAGTTGGATTCTTCTGTATCTACCAGGCCCCAGGGTTTGTGCAGAAACAATATATATGTATGATTCCTTTCTTAATAAGTATATATGTTATATCTAAACACATTTATCAATAATGATAAATAAAGTTGTACGAGATACATAGATAGATGATATTCAATCAAATATTTGTGAATTACCTTTCACGTACTGTTATTTGTATGGATTTGTTTGCAGAACACCTGAATACCTGACTCCATTATATTGGAATAATAGTTGACAATTAACCACCTTATAGTGACCATACGATTTAATTAAGCACATGTATCGCATATACCGTCAAATATACCCACAAATCAAGATTCATTCTCTACCGATCAAAACAGAAAATAGAAGGAAACATTCATCTTCCGCATCCTTCAAAAAGAAAATCGGGGTCGGCCTAGGTTTGGAGTTTGGAAACATTCCCCGAGTCCCTCATGAAAATGATAAAGTCAATAAAGTCAACTTGATGGACGGCTACTATTATAGTAGATGATTGGCTCAGCGCGCAGTACTACAAATAAGCAAACAGCTGCTAAAGTCAGCTGGGCAATCGATCCTTTGAAAGAGACAGTGACATTTCTTGATGTACACACAATGATTGTACAAATTAACCCTAATTGAATCCCGGCCGGCCGTCATGTTTCAGAAAGAGAGGCAGGAGCAGTTCTCGATCGGAGACTCTAAGGCATTACTTCTACTTGCACGGCAGAGACATGTCAATGAGGTCAGTAAACAGCATAATTGACCGACGCAAAGAGCAAATCAATTCAAAGCTGCCATTGGCACCAAAGGTGAATCCCAACATTTTCATTTCCTTATATTTAGTCGTAGTTTAATTTCTATCAGTTCATTGTGTGCTGTAAGTTATTGTTTTAATGCATAAGTAGTCTAGTTGTACTGTAAGATTATTTTTTTTTTTTTAACTTTTTATTAAATAACTCACGCACCCTTACATTTGTCAATGAGATTTGAACCTATGACCTCAACGTTGTCAGTTAAGCTACTTAACCAACCAAACCACAGCTGATTAGCACAATGATATATTAAGTACAATAAACTCTCATGCTCGGATAGAAAACATTACCGACGCTATGAGAGACGTTCATCCATGGGTTTTAAGAGCATCTCCAACAATTTTTGTAAAACTTGAATTTATTTTACAAGAAAAACACATTTTTTTAGCTCCAACAGCTCTTATAAACCAATCTCCATAATACAAAAAATGGAGAATCTCTATATCTATAGAATTCTCAAAATTTGTATACTTCATTAACAAATCTCTAAACGTTATTGCTTACCTTTTAGAATTCATTATCTCTCTTAAGAAAATGAAAGAAGTGAATAAAAAAAATATTTAATTTTGTTTAACTCAAATAAATATATAATATTTATATAAATTCAATAAATTATACATGGAAACATTTAATTTTGTATGATAAAATAGAAGAACTGTTGGAGTTAACATATTTTTATTTTAGAGATTTTGTGATTTCTTTTTCTATAATAAAAATTTTATACAAGAGTTGTTGGAGATGTTCTAAGATTCATTTTTTTATTTTAATTTTTTCTTATGTAGAGAAATAAGCTAATGGTTTATTAAACTTGTTACGGTTTTAATATGCAGAAACAGAACGGGATAGTAAAGGTGACGAGAGCAACAGTGTGAAAGTCAGATATATTAATCCAAGTCAAAGCACCCCTCTATTATTGGCAACGTCCTATACGGAATTATCTACTGGCTTACGACTTAATAATGTCAACTCCATAATTAAAAAAAATCCAGGAATATACAATATGCACCCGTATATACGTAGTAATTAGAGATTAAAATGGAGATTCTTCGTCGGTTTCAATGGCATAAGATTCCCTCTTGGTAATAATATATAGCAACTATTGCTTCTGGTACAGTGGCACTTAGTACATGCTTTGCTTGCATAAATGAACGTACGTACGTGTTTAGAAAAATAACATCAATCTGATAGATATTTCTACGTAATTATATCAAATGGAAAATACTTCAACACATATCGATCATAATATAAGGAGGTAACCTGATATTCGCTCATTCACAGAAAGTGAAGGAAAACGTTGGCTTGATTTTTCAATTTTTTTTATATACCATATATGATTCATTAAGTTTGGAGATATATAGAGCTGGTCGGAGAGTCGATTCCTTAAATATTTTTTAGGGTTGGTGTGTGTTTTATGATATGTATGTTAAAGAATTGGAGAGATTCCCTAATCAAGATCGATCTTCATATTCAATTCGATCACAGGAAGCCAGCTCAAAAGCAGATAATATACATATATAATTAAAGAACCCGGATTCTCTCCTCATAAAAGAGGTCCTCATATCTCATCATGAGATCTGGGCCGTCTAATTTTAATTTGATGGTCCAGATTGCTTTGCAGGGAGGTTGTGTGAATAGTAACAGAGGATTGTGAGTCGTCAGATTAAAATTAGACGGCCCAGATTGCTTTATGAGGAGATATGAGGAGAGAGAGATGAGGAAAGGATCCCATTTCATAATTAAAGCCATTATAAACTTGTTATTAAGCTAATCACGGGTGATGATTTATATTCAAAAAGATGAATTAGTCATGAGTCAGGATTAGGGTACTGCTTCCCAAACAACTAGCCGATCATCAGCTCAAGCTGGTGGGATTAAATTACAATTCACTCGGGTACTTGAACTTTGTTGTTTTACTCCTTCTCTGTGTTTATATTATATATATCTTGTTATATTTAATTCCTTAACCAATAGACAATACACTAGTAGTACTTACTTATTAATGGGTTAACTGTACTTACTCTTGCGGTTCCATGTATTTTGAAAATATAGTATGCATTAACAACAGTATCTTATTAGACTAACCTTATTGAAACCCGGGTTAGTCTAATAAGATCAAGTTTTCGTATTAGTCTAATAAGGCCCTATTAGAAAAAACCAAATTAAGTTTTCGTTCTTAAAAGTTTCTGTCCTCATCTATGATATGATGCATACCCAGATGAGGAAGAGGAAGAGATTGGATGGGCTATCCATCAATAATACGTAAATTAATTAGCTTTCTTGTTAATAAAGAAGGAACAAGTGGTATTACTGGCTAATTGTATGTTTTGGCCGGCATTCCACTTTCTTTTCTAATATAAAAACTCTACTTGCAATGATCAACTTCAAATTTTACTCATTTGAAGTTTAATTTAATGATGGTTAAGGTTAAGGACCAGTTAACAAACCCTGCTTAAGGTAGTTTATCCATTGTTCAGATTTGCAGATTTGTGGTAATTGAATTAAGGTAATGTTAAATAGTTTGGAAGTGATCGGAAATTCAAGGATTGTCTGCCAAAATGAGTACAAGAACCACAGGTAAAAAACTCATCTCTCATTTATCAAGAAGAAAAAGAGTGTGAGTGAGAATCGAAGATCCCAAATCGATACTACCCTTTTACCTTATGCTTGATTATCAGATTGCATTATCTAACGAGAGAGAGGAAGAGGTGCAAAGATGAATGAGGTCAGCCATACAATTACGTTCCATTAAGAAAAAGAACACGAATCGATATTTGCGAATAACCTGCTTCTAGCTAGAAATTTCACTAAACTGATCATGTCGGTCATCTCGTAAAACCTTTTTCTAAAGAATTCACTAAACTGAATTGAAATTGCTATCTTTTTCTGGTATTAACTGGTCTTGGATCAGAGTAGGGAAGCAGAAGCTGCAGCTGACTTTGCAGACTATCTTGCTTATTCAAATTTAGGTCCAGTGAAGAAAATCACATAATGCATTCTTCTTTTTCAGAATTTTGTTTTGGGGCTCTTCTCTTTGTTCGCGTAGGATTTTATTGTACTTGTTAAACTATATAAAAAACAATGTGGATAGATATGTCACTTCTATTTAATTTCCAGAACTGATGATCTGTGTCTGTTGCAACAAAAATATAAGGATTTATAAACGATTCAATCACTGATGACAAATCAGAGCAACATTCTGTGGTTGTACGTTGGACGTAATGAAAGATGACAATATGGAACTCGGCGATTCCCGCTCCTTTGTTTTTCTCATTGTCTTTGCCATTAGATACTTTGCTCTGAAATTAACGAATTAAACTCAACTATTGGATTTTGAAAGCTAAAACATCTTTTTCCTGCACTTGTTAAAGTTATCATATGATTTATGAAATTTATTCATCTAGGTCTGAGCATGAATAAGAAGTCTGCAGTACAAATTCTGTGATAGACCAAACTGTAGGAATGGCTCTACTGTAACCATCTTAACTTCTTCTGTCAAGCAAATAGCTCAAAATTTCGGGTTCTTTCATTTCTTTTTTTAATCTCATCCTTTATAAAATGACCAGTAAACCTACTAGTTAATTAAGCAACCACCACTAAAAATGATGCCTACTGTGACTTTGTGAGTCTAGTAAATCTCTGGGAAATTTCATAATCTAGGTAGATTCCTGTTCTGTGCAAGTGGTAGTTAACCAAAACCACTTTGGCTTATAGTGTCTTTCAAGTTTCAGCAATATATGAAGATGAACTGGACATTTCAACAGCATGATGCTTATGGCAATCTGGCCAATATTATATCTCAAAGATGAACTTGGTGGTCATTAGACACCTTGCTCCTAGTACAATTCTAGTTCCATAACTGAGACCAAGTACTAATGTCTATTAAAATATACGAGGCATGTAGAGCTAGGTAGCCTGGGTTGGGAATAAGCAGAACCGAGTCTACGAACTAGGAGTGTGTGAATCCTCCACGTGGAGAGCAAGCTTTAGTTCCACGTCTTGCTCACCCTTATTGTGTTCAAAACTATATCAATGGGGATGAACAAGAGTGATGAAAGTTTAAGTTTGAGACGTAGTGATGTTACAGCTTCAGATACATTAACTTGAAATAAACTTTTAAGGTAGTGACAGGGTGGTGGTTACTAAATTGTCTTTTTTAGCGAGAATCATGTAGTTGTTTATGTAAAGATTTTTAATTAGTTTCTGAGTTTTGAAAGCCAGGAACTGGGGAGTTCTCTAAGGGACAAAGACAGTGACCTTATTATATAAGTACATGCAAATTGCTCCACTTTGATTACAGATGCAAAATGGAGGGTTGTTGATAGTGTTGTCTTCTTCATCTGCTGATGCCATGACTACTCTTGGAACTGAGTGAACCAACCCGGATACTCATCTCACCCTCCATTTAGAGGAAGTTTCCTTAAAGAAACAAGCTTCCAATCTTAAACAAAGAACTCAAGTCCTAAGCTGGCACCCTAGTTGGGTAGCAATGTCCCTTTGCTTGAGCACTACCCCCAGCTGGGTTAGCGCCCCATGATTCAGGTGAATACCATCCTGATCTGATGATACAAGAAGCATGCACATGATCATATTAGATAAGAGCTAACTATGAACGGTATGTCATCATCTATCAAATTCATGTTTTGGTATGTTACCTATATAAGGACCTGTTGTTGGGTTTACCATCCTGATCTGATGATACAAGAAGCATGCACATGATCATCTTGAATAACAGCTAACCTATGAATGGTATGCCATCATCTCTAAAATACATGATTTTGGTATGCTATCTATATAAGGACCTGCGGCTGGGTTTTATTCTAGATTCAATATCCTATCCTACAGAAGTTGGTTTTTTATTTGGAACACCTAGATTTGGCAGAGCTATAAACCTCATTGAGACTGTCCAAGTGGACTAGACTAACCTTTTAAAAGCCCACTATGACACCAGAAAAAGATATGATAGCTTAAATTTCAACAAGGAAACATATATTAGATATGACTCTATGATCAGGAGATGCCATGACTCAATAGCCTATAATAGCTTATGTGCTTTAAAGATCGAAAATAAAACAACAGCTAACTAATTTCTCAATTGATTGCATCAATTCTCTATGCTATTAAGGCCATGAATCCTTTATCCTACTAAATCTTAAGGAAACATTAAAAAGGATGCCATTTTAACAGGGTTCTCTGTCAAAGACGATCTTAAACTGTACAAACCAGGATTATTTGTTCTACAAGTCATTCTCAGCAACAAACAAACAGAGGGCTCTGTTCATTATTTCACAGAAACTGTATCGATCAATATTACACAACAACGGTTCACTTTCCTACTCCTTTAGATAACCAAAATATCATTTTTCTGTACAAAGCCTAGAGTTGATTCATACTTGCTCTTTTTGATGAGGGATTTAGCCTCTTTAGATAAAAAGGGTATTTTATAACTAAGGAAATCAAGTCAGCCACAATTAATCAGGAAAAGCAGCTCAGACTCATACAATAATGACTAATGAGCATTGTCTTGTAACTATCAATTACATTATATTAACAAAAATAAGAAAGTCAATATTTAATACTGAAGGGGAGCGCTGAAATTCCTAAAAGTTGGTAATTGTCACTTTTCCTCTGAATCAAATTAACTAACCTGTTCTGGATGAAGCACAGATCAGTTTCAGTTGACATTTCGACTACCACTAAGTGAACCTTCTTTTTCATTCAGTGAGGTATGGACGACCCTTGCTGCTGCTATGGCAGAATCCGCCCTCTTGATAACTCTCTCAAGATCTCCAACCTTCTCTGACAACAATGTGACATTTGAGTTGGTTGTCCGAACTAACTTGTTAGCAGTTTCCAGAGCACTGCATAGCTGCAAACATTAAAAAGATAATCAAAACCTGCACAATATATTCAGAGTCTCAGTGTTTGTCATTCCTTACCCTACACAGGACTGTACAGTTTTACTAAGTACCCTTCACAAATGACAAATGATAACAACCATTCAAGATAATCAGAACCTATACAATATATTCAGTCTCATCCACTTTATATATCACTCCACTACATATCAAATGGGCGAAGATGACTGTAAAGAAACCAGCCCTTGTAAAGGCAATTCTACAGAGATCAAGCCAAATTTGCTCAACAAAGTAATCTACAAGACACAATAGTGAAAACTTGAACAGAAATGTATCTGCCATCCAACTAAACTTAGCTCAAGTAAACAGCCTTAAAAAGAAGAAGATGGAGGTTGTAAGATGAAACAATGCCTCAATATATCGACGCAAAGATGCATCTTTACACAATTTAAGATTCGTGAGTGGTTTACACTAATCATGAGTATGATCAATATATAAATGTAATTGATATGGCTAAAAGGATAAGTGATCACCTTCAAAGTAAGACCTGCCCAAGAGTGGTCCGTACCGGCGAGCGCCTCATTCAGCTGCTCATAGTTCTCCTGCAACAAAAATAACAATATGGAGTAAAACAATGTGAGCCAATTGCCCAAAGAAGAAACCTTTACAACAAATTCACACAATGAAAAACACATTTCACATCCTGAACCCCACACAACAATTCAGCAAATCAAACTCTAAAGTACTTGTCTTTTCCCTAATGGGTGTTCAATTCGTAAAACACAAATCGTAAACAGCATTCATAGAACCTGGAACAACTTGGTGAGGTCCGGGTTTTGAGCTGGGGTGGAAAAAGCAGGAGAAGAAGAAGAAGCAAAGGGCTCATGTTGTTGCGGTGGGGGTGATGCATCTGATTCCCCCACATCGCTCAGCAGATCGCCGATGCTTAGCAGCGGTCCTCCCACTCCTTTCATCATAGTCACTCTCCTCACTTTTTCGCTTTCTCTTCCCCAGAAAACAAAAACCATATTTATAATCTGGGCCTTTTCAGAAATAGCAAAAGACCCGACCCGACCCGGGAAAATGAGAGTAAGAATAGGGTCACTGAAGGGCACGAAATCAAAGTCAAGAGTAAGGAGCTGAGAGGTTGGTCTTTCTCGGCGTGATTAGGGTTGTTTGATTTGATTGGGTATATTTCAATTTTGATTAATCTGCTAACTTTGTGTGTATCAAAATTGGGGAAGCAGGGTTGAGCAGAGTTGGAACTTGTTAGATTAGAGAAATGGGAGGCCAGGAGATTAAGCAGCTTGAGGATTGCACAGTTGCCAAGTGAGTTCAATTTTATCGTGCTGTGCTTGTGTTTTGGATTTGTAGTGTGGCCATTTGAGAACACTAGTTACATAAGTCATTGTGAATTGCTTGATATTCTTAGTGTACTCATTTCTGTTTCTTAGAAAATTGGATTGAATGATAGAAGGGCGTGGCAAAATGAGTCTTAGTTCCAAAGATTAGTGGTTATAATGCTATACATATAGATTGAAGTTGAACACTTTTGTTTTGAATTAGGATACTTGTAGATGAGGCAGAAATCATTTTGAAATATTTATAACTGGGAAGATTTAGACCAATCTACTGAAGCTTGTTTAAGTATTCTCAACTGTTTTGGCAATCACTTTGGATTCCATGCTATAGCAATGTGCTTTGTTTAGTTACTCACCTTTCTATTGTTGGAAATTGGTGCTTGTGATCATCTCACGGATCCACTTTTTTTGCATGAAAATTGAAATTGATTCAACATTTGATTAGTGGTTTACCTACGCTTATAACTTTAAGTACTGAATAAGCTTTAAGGACTTTAATACATTCTGAAGATCATTTGGCTTAATCAGTACAGTGATTAGGTTCAACCGTCAACACAGGAAGTATGATAATCTGTAGAATCTTGATCTTTCCCTTTTTTTAGCTGATCCTGCTTTAGTCGTACCTATTTAAGTGTTACTGAACCTGATTCATCTGCAGCGCAATGGGCACATGGTTTTTCTCGGTAGCAGGGGCTTTGCTAGCAATTCCAGTTGGGATAAAAAGGAAATCTTTAGGGCCACTTGTGTTCTTTGGCACAACCGGTACCATGCTTGACATTATTATGGGGATCACTCAGTGTGAAAGAGAACACGCAGAACGCCAAGCAAAGCTATTAGAAGCCCAAAATTCTGCAACCAATGCTTCGATTTCTGAGACTGGAGCCGAGAATCTGTCTTTCTCCGAAACTGGAGCTGAGTCTTCCACTTGACAGTATGGAGCGCTATGCAACATGTTTCGACTTGCCTCAGATTTTACTGTAAAAACTGAATACTTCTTTTCTGAATGAACTGTGGTTTGAATTCTGCCTTCAGTTTTACATGAGTTAATAATCACACTAGAGTAGCTTCAGTTGATCTTTCTTCCGTGTAATTTCCAAGAGCCCATTCCAAGCAGAGATTTCTGTTGCCTTTGTCTTCATTTTTGTAAAACTCTCAAAGCACCTTTCCTGATGACCAAGCTGTTTAATTTCATCAACTTTTGAAAAGATATTTTAGACTACCACTGTCCACGACGAATTCCTCGTCTTGAGTTTTGCTTCAATTTAGTTTAACATAATTTCAGACCCTCTATGCCGACGACATTCATCGATTCATGTTTTTCACGTTTGGTTCAAGTAGCGTCTCATAATACCTTTGCCGAGCGACAATGGTTGTTCTCCAAAGTAATATAAGTAGCATCTCATCTATAAATTGTTGACCAACATTGTTTTCGAATTATATATCTATCTCAAGGATACGTTCTGCATTGACTTCAAGATACAGAGGTTGAAGGAATGCATTATAAAGGCAACAAGGGAAGGAATAAGTAAATCCAGGGACCATGGCATATACAATGCATCCATATATATACAGTTTCACATTTGATGTGAAGGTGGATTCACTGGATTGAAGAGGTGAGACATATCTCGTACTTGTTCTCTTGGCTGTGAATAAGGAAATGATCCATTATTTCCTGCAATTAATAATATCTTTATCAGTAATGAATTCATCTTTACTTTCAAAGAATTATGTGCGGGAAATAAACTAATTATGTTTCTTGTACATCCTGGAAATTGTGTTCTCATGCATGGCTCTCAGTACAGCAGTTTCAATTTGCATATACTTACTCTGCAGATACAAACTTTAAAGCTCTATGCACATCGAAGTAGTACCTGTCGGATACAACTGATTCCATGGTAACAAGTTGGCATCAGTGTCTTGTTTGATTTCAAGATGCTGTTGTTCTTGAGCTAGTACTGATCTACTATTGTTATTTTCACCCTCAAAATCATTTGCTGGATTGATCATGTCACCATTTTGGCTATCACGGAGTAGCGCTGGTGCTCCTGTTGGAGCAGGCTGGAGCGCTTGATCATCTCTACTTGCAAGAAAACTAACCAAATTAGATAAATCACTAAAATAATTATAAATGAAAGATGTCGTATTATGTATCATCGAACAATCACCTGAGAAGAAGAAGACCATTTGCACTCAAGAAATTTAGGATCTCAACTTGAGGGTCCAGATAAGTGGGTTGAGTAGTACTACTACCGGCTGCGTCTGCATTTGGAGGAAGATGAACCTATATACAAACCACAACAAAACACATCAAAAATTATATTAAGTTTGGAGTTAGTGATGTCTCTTTTTCGATTGATTATTAGAAGTTTACGTTAATCACCTGTGGTTGTACTGGTACAGCAGAAGATTGATTAGTCACCCCTAGAACATTCTGTTCAACATAATTTTGTGAAGATTAGATTTGGCCGCATAAAAAAAAGGGGATTAATGCACACATACTGCATCGATTATATATACCTTGCGACAATGTAGACGTTTAAGAGTTTCTTTGAGGATCTGCTCATGTAACTCAATCTCATGTAGTGTTGTGATCTCAGAGAGATCACCTTCAAATATTCTATACATAAAAAATAATTAAATATATATATAAATAAAAAATATATATAATCAATGTATTTATTCATATTACGCTCATTGTATATCCAAATATATTAATAGGAAACAAAAAAAATTGACACACCTGAGTCGACTTTTCAATTCTTCTATTTGGGATTTGCTGTTTACAATTTCTTGTTGTATCTTTTGATATTGATATGCAGTGACAAACAACATTTCAAATGTTAGGAACTTGAGATTAAATCCTATAAACAAAGTCTTTTGATGAAAGAATTCAATAAATGAATATCAACTTCTAGATGTGTTAGATCTGAATTTACATAAAGAACGTATACCTTCACATGCTCAGAATCTGCAGTCATTGGGCTGCAATTAGAACAACAACATCAAAAAGAATAAGTACTACATAGTTACCATTAATTTAAAACAAGCATCAATTTCACAAAAATCATAATAGAGAGAAAAAAACATAACCATTACCTCAATGGTTGAAACATTTGATTAGCTTCGCTCTTTAGCTTACTCAGAATGCTGCAAAGAAACTAAACATTTCTTTTTACTACATTATATTCAAGATACATATATGCGGCTCTGAATAATTAATGCTTACCTCTTTGTTATGATGACTTCGATATAATTGGGTATAAATGTGAATATGCATCATAGGAGCAAAACAAAATTTAGTCACATATATGCTATACTCTATACTCTATTATCAAGATTTTGATGAAAAATGACTCACCGTCCTCGCTCGTGCCTTGTAAGATTAACATACCGTGTTAAAATGTCTTCAATACTTTAAAAGTTAAAAAAAAAAAAAAACCATAAGCTAATAAAAACGGTAAAATAAATAAATAAAATAAAGAGAAAAGAATAATAAAAATAATATAACACCTTTTATTGCCAGAAAAGACACTGAGTCTCCCAGCTGGAGAAAATATGACAAGAGCGACATCGACATCACAGAGAACAGATAGTTCATAAGCTTTCTTAATAAGTCCATTTCTTCTCTTTGAGAAAGTGACTTGTCTGTTAGCGGCATTCTCAATCCTCTTAATCTGAAGTTTCACTCTCCCCATTTTATTTTTTTTACAGGTTTCCTTCAAACTTGTGTTTCTGTCTCTTTATCCATTTCCTTTCAAAGTGTGTTATGACCCTTCTCGATTTTATTTTAGTAAACTGGAATTGTGAATGAAAATGGTCAGTGACTTCCACTTTCGAGCCGAACTTAGAATAAACAATAACTTTTAAGACTGTAGAACATATGAGTAAAACCTGGGAAGAAAAAAAAGAGAAAAAGAAAAAAAAGGAAGATAAGAATAAATTGTAGTCGGCCGTGAGTTAAGCGTAATCTAAATATGCAAGTGAGTAAAGCAGAACCTAAAACTGCAAATGATATGAGTACAAAAAAAAAGAAAATAGAAAAATAAAGAACATGATCTGAGCATATACATACTGTCGTGATTGTCTATACCAGATAATAAGAAACTATCAAAGATAAGTAAACAGAACCTCGTGATATCTTAGATGAAGACTTTAATCAAAGTTTAAAAGTTCTTGGACGAACTCAAAATATATAGAAAAGAAAACTAACTTTATACGCTGAATCAGCTTGATGATCGACACAGAAAACGCAACTTTTAACTCTTAATACTTAACCAACTACTAGACAACCAAACTTTGACTTGGTTATGATGGGTAAGGGGGTGAATGGTGAAGCAAGGTACTCATGGGGTGAATGGTGAAGCAAAGCAATGACTTAGCTAGGGATTCTTAGCGTATGAAGACGACTTGGGTATATGAAGGCCAGATGCAAAGAAATCTCTCCGGTCTGTTCTTATCTGTTTCCAAGAGGAGGGACGTGAAAGGGGTCCCAGAATGCTCGTAGACTGCCACTTGTGGTTGCGGGTTTTGCGTAAAGGACGAGGAGTATATCTGCCACCAACACTGAGAAATGCGACGTGTAACTTTGCTCTTCTTCGGTTCAAATTGTTCATGTCGTTTAATGCACTAATTCTCACACCGTCGTATTCGAAACGGTTCACTTTTGTTGTTCCCGGCGGACCTACAAATGACGGTGATTCAGAGACCTTGTCGTCGTCCCTCTGGTACCGGTAGAGCACACGGTTTCCTAATTCCTATATATCAGCAGTTTTATCCAAGTGATGAACATCATATCTTATCGGCGATTATATCTCCAGTATTTCAGTTCGTTAAGGATTCTCCATATATGGACACTTTTCAACAAATCATATGATAAAAGTTAACTAATCTTTTAAATGGTTTGAATTCATAATCTCAACTTTCATGAGTCGAATTCTCAAATACTTTAACTAACCTCTTAAATCACGCAGTTAATTATAAGCAAATTTAGGTTAAAGCGACAATTAGAGTTTGAACTTACAACTCCTTTCACTATTTTACATAAATTTGCTTCTTGTGTTACGTTCATCGAACAAATTGTGATTGATTGTGTTACTTGAACAAACTGTATTACGTAGACTAATTCATAAGTGCCAATGGTAGAGATAACGGATATGAGAACTCCTCTACCTTAGCTTATTAGTACCAAGAAAAGAGAACTAGCAATAATGGAATCAAGTTTTGAATATGGTCTGGGAAATCACTTGGTGCTAAAGCATGGCATCTGCACAGAAACCATTTCAAACCTCCCATTTTCCCTACTTAAGCTAGCTTTTAAATTGACTATGAATTGCAAAGGGCTGTTTGTTCTTTGCTGCAGCATAGCTTTCAGAAGAAATAACCAAATCCTGTAGAAGTCCATGTTCCTCTGGAAATAAAGTTTTCCCTCCCATTCTGAGCTCTTTTTGTCTACAGCTGATGAGAAAGAAACCAGAACGCCTTCAGCAGCTTTAGGTTGTGAGTTTGGATTTGCACTTGTACCAGTTTCCGTGTCAGGGTCTCTGAAATGAACTTCTCTATCATGTGGTTTTTCATTATAGCACGAATAGACTCTTTCAGCCTTTATGTTCCCAAACAATAGTTCTGCGGCTTTGTTTTTGACTAGGAGTGGTGCATAATCTGAATCATCCCATACATACAACTGCAGTCGGATCAATATATCAAAACTGTTAAATGTGTATACAAGAAATTTAGGATTGCAACAAAACTATGAGAAAAAGATGTAGAAGTTGACATGGTTTCATGTATGTGGCATCAACTGATCCATTGTAATGTTGTTCAACTAAAAGAACGTGTAATACTCAACAAATCAAATCAGTGGGAAAACAAATCCTATACCATGAAAGGCCTGTAGATGAGGCTTATAACATGATGGCGGTCCGAGCTTTCTGAACAGTACAGAGCAGCTGCATTTTGCTTAGACGTGTTTCCACTACAATAAACAAACACCAAAGCATTCAACATTGACATTGACGCTGCTGTGTTAACAAAACATAAGCTATATCTGATGCTCCGATCCATACCTGTTCGCCTCCAAGGGCAAACCACATATCCGGCAACCTGTACAAATAAGATGTCTTACCAAACCAGGATCTCCTCTTTTGGACAATCTCCTACTTACAAACATGTCTTCCTTGTCACCCCCAGACTCACATCCAGCTAGTGGCATAAAAACTTCGGCAACAGATGCATCAAACACAGCTTTGCAAGAATTAGTTAAATGTGACAACTGCGAGATTGAATAACAATCCTCTAACTTCTCACTCTCCTCCGGCAGCTTCCAATTTATCGGGAACTGCCTCTGCTGCAGCCGAGAGCCACGTAACTGAAGAGTGTTGCTCTTCTTCACCCACTCCACTACCTTCCTTAGCTTCTCCTTCACAACTACCCCGACTCGACACCCCTCTATCAACTCATCAACGCCTAACCATTGCCAAAAAAAAAAAAAACACAATTTTGTAGCCTCAAAGTAACAAATTCGATTCATTACAAGAAAATGTCACATGTTCTTGGTAAATTGTAGTTAGGAAAAAATTCACCATTGGTACCCAAACTTACCTCGCTATATAAGAAAGGTACCCGAACTTGAAAAACGATCACCATAGTACCCAAAGTTTGAAATCCTATTATAGAGGTACCTAGCGCGTTTTGACCGGCTGGCTACCCGGTTTTGGATGACGTGGCAGTTCGCATTTTAATTCCGAGGGGCAAATGTCCATTATAACCCCGATAGTACGCCAGTCAACACAACACATCGTCTCAATCTCCCTTGCCATCTCCATCTTCATCTGCTCCATCCTCACAAACCCGTCCCCCAGCACCTTAATCGCAGACACCATCTCCGCCACAGGGTCCCTCTCCCTCTTCCCCAACCCCGCCCCACCTCCCCTCCCCCCTACATTATTACTATTACACTCCACACCTCCATCTACTCATCTCTCTCTGTCCCGATATGACGGTGACTCTCTGTCTCAAAGCCACTCGCTCCTTCCTAAACCCTCTCCCCTTCTCTCGCTCTTTATCACCTCCCAAACCCAGCTTCCTCTCTTTCCCCAAAACCCTCGCCACCGTCACCATGTCGTCATCATCCCCCGTCATCGAGCACATCGTCCTCTTCAAGGTCAAAGACTCCACCGACCTCTCCAAGGTCAACTCCATGGTCAACGGCCTCAACGGCCTCACCTCCCTCGACCTCACCCTCCACCTCACCGCCGGCCCCCTCCTCCGCACTCGGTCCTCCCCCTTCGCCTTCACTCACCTCCTCCACAGCCGCTACAAGACAAAAGACGCCCACCCCGGCCACGTCAGCGTCGTCAAGGAGTCCGTTCTTCCGATCTGCGATGACATCATGGCCGTTGACTGGGTCGCGGAGGGGCTGACCGGCCCGGTGGGCCTGGCCCCCGGGTCGGCGATCCGGGTCACGTTTTTAAAATTGAAGGAGGCGGCGAAGGGTGAGGTTTTGGAGGTGATTAAAGGGATTAAGGGGAAGTTTGGCGAGGTGGAGCAGATTAGTGTTGGAGAGAATTTCTCGCCGGCCAGGGCGAAAGGGTATTCGATTGCTTCAGTGGCGGTTTTTAAGGGAGTTACTATGATTGATGCATGTCAACAATTTCATGAGATGTTACTGCGAAGTCAACCTTTCCATTCATTACATTGTTAGACTTTGATCTCAGTGATTATATTGTTAGACTTAGATGCCTCGGTGTCTACTTTCTTGTAATGAAAGCTGCAGAAGGTCATATCGATGATGGTGTTTCTGAGGCGGCGCAGATCTATTGTGAATTGGTCCGTCTCGGTGCCCATATGAAGGTTATTGATATTGGGGGTGGTTTGGGTATAGATTATGATGGATCAAAGTCCAGCGACTCTGAGATTTCTGTTAGCTATGGGCTTGAGGAGTATGCAATGGCTGTTGTTAGAGCTATCCGGTATGTTTGTGACAGGAGGTCAGTGAAGCACCCTGTGATTTGCAGTGAGAGCGGCAGAGCTATTGTGTCTCATCACTCTGTTCTGATATTCGAGGCCGTCTCTGCTAGCGCTTCAGTATTTCATTGAGGGACTTACGGAGGAAGCTCGTGCTGATTACCGAAACCTTTCGGCTGCGGCAATCAGGGGCGAGTATGAAGCTTGTTTGACATATGCTGATAAGCTGAAGCAACGCTGTGTTGATCAGTTCAATGTGAACCTCTCTGTTTTCACTTCAATTCCTGACTTCTGGGGTATTGGGCAGCTTTTCCCTATTGTCCCAATTCACCGGCTTGATCAACGGCCGGCGGTGAGAGGTATCTTATCGGATTTGACGTGTGATAGTGATGGGAAGATCAATAAGTTTATTGGCGGGGAGTCAAGCTTGCCGCTTCATGAATTGGAAGGCAATGGCTGTGGTGGGCGGTACTATTTGGGAATGTTCTTGGGTGGGGCTTATGAGGAGGCACTTGGAGGAGTTCACAACTTGTTTGGAGGCCCTAGCGTTGCTCGGGTCTCCCAGAGCGACGGTCCATACAGCTTTGCAGTCACGCGGGCTGTGCCTGGGCCATCTTGCGCAGACGTCCTCCGTGTGATGCAGCACGAGCCCGAGCTCATGTTCGAGACGCTGAAGCACCGTGCCGAGGAGTGCGGTGAGGTCGATGAAGATGGAATGGCGAATTCGGCTTTGGCCACCAGCCTGGCACGCTCTTTCCACAACATGCCGTATCTGGCTGCAGCTTCGTCTTGTTGCCTGACTGCAATGAACAACCATGGTTTGTACTATTGCAGTGAGGATGATTATGACATTGTGGCTGATTCTGGTGCTGATGCTGGTGAGGAGCAGTGGTCATATTGCTGCGCTTGAGGAGTCGATTTAGTCAGTCAGTCTTAGCATTCCCTTAGTGTTGTTGGTGGATTGTTCTGCCGGAACTTCTTTAATTTTAAATTTAAATTTTTCTTCTTTTTGCTGTTTAAATTTCATGAAAGGCAAAGGATGTAAGAAAATCAGGTCAGAGTGAGAGTCCTTTGCAGTTTGTGGAAAAGAGGGAATAGGAGCCGAATCCACCCTTTTGTAAATTCGGGGCCTTGATTTAGGTACCTCGTTGATATCCGTTGTGAGAGTTTAGGTACCTCGTTGATATCCGTTGTGAGAGTTTAGGCGGAGATTACAGATTTGCCCCTCGGAATTAAAATGCGAACTGCCACGTCATCCAAAACCGGGTAGCCAGCCGGTCAAAACGCGCTAGGTACCTCTATAATAGGATTTCAAACTTTGGGTACTATGGTGATCGTTTTTCAAGTTCGGGTACCTTTCTTATATAGCGAGGTAAGTTTGGGTACCAATGGTGAATTTTTTCCTTGTAGTTACCTTTGGTTAAAACGGATTCATAAGGATGAAGTAGACAGTGTAAAGAGGACTGTGTGACAGTTTTAGCTTCAACAACATCACGATATTTTACCATCTTCACATCTGAATCAATTTTAACGAAAATTAAACTAAGTTCAAGTGAAAATCGAGAAAATCAGAGCTAAAGTTTAGCGGGGTTCTCTCACTTTGTAACAAAACGACGTCGCCGTAGACGGCCGTGGATGTCATTTGCTTTTGCCACAGTGAAACCGAGAAAAACGGCCTCGTTTCGTCGCCGACCTGGATGTCCGTCCGGATCACCTCTCCGCCGTTGGATGATTTATACTTAGAAATACGAAATCCCCCAATAAAAAAATAATTAATAGAAAATGGAAAAGAGAAGAAACGACACGAACGGCGGAAAGAGAGGCGTATATATAAACCTGAAGTGGAGTGATTCGGTTGACGAAGACGACCAGCTGAACGAAGTCGCCGATATGAAGCGCCGCCTTCGACAGGTCGATTAGCGGCCCGTACCATCCGATCGCTGACGTCATTCGAGCTTTGCCGCGAAAAATTTCGGTTAATAGTGTCTGGCTGCGCCATTCCGCATCTTAACTCTATTCTGGACTCTGCAGTGAAATTCCACTTATGCCCATGAATAATAAGATTTAGGAGATTTCTCTTTCAAGATAAAGCATTTAGACGAAACAGATTAGTGGAGATGTTATGACTTTCTGGGAACTGAAGTTGGCTAGTCCTTGCTTAGTTGCAAGGAAGACCATATACAATACAATGCTGATATGCAACGTCGTAACATGGCCCTCACACTGATGGCTTGTATGCATGCAACGGTAAATCATAAAGCTAGGAAACTCGTACGCCACCATCATTTTTGATAAAATTCGTATACATAAACATACAAGTAAAATATTAGACCCAAAAAAGAAAACATACAAGTGAAATCAGGCAGCGTCATTTCATGTTTATCAAAAACAGAATAACATCATCCTGTTAAACAACTGGGCCAGTCACTCCCATAGTCTCATTTAGTCATTTATGACTGACCAACACATACCTAATGCCAGAAACAAAGATACCAAGTAAATAACCACTAATCCTGGCCGCCCAAAGCCAAAAACATTATTGGGCAGCAATCCAGGAATAACACAAGAACATTACACAAATTATTGGCTAATAAACTCGGTCGCATCTTAACCAAGTTCAGTTCAGCACAGATGGAATGGAAACCGGCCAGCAAAAACAGGGGCCTATTCCAGCATCAAGAGCAGCACTGTCAAAAACGGCTGCTATAAGCCAATGCCACAACCACCCCCACCCTTATCTACACCTCTCCAACCAAAACGATTCAGCATCAAGCAAAACCATAGAGCATCAGCAGTTCTGAAAAAACGAAATTCATTATTTTTCTTCTTCTTCTTCTAAAACTCTATTTCTCGGCTATACACTAAGTTCGTATCTACAACAGAACCAGCCAAATGCTCTAAGAAACCCCTGTTATTATCTCACTTCACATGTTTAATCCAATTGCAGCAACTATATCGACCCCATTAAAAACACCACCTCGACAGCTCCCTTCGGCATTAACTTCATAATAACCATTCTGGAACAGGCAACCAACTCAAAGCCACAGTCTAGCAGATGTATGAACTCATGTACAGCCTTGCCCCAATATCAAGTGGTCCATCATCCCCACCAACTGCATGAAGTACTACAGGAATCGTTGAAAGAAGACGCACTGTAAGAGGAAAAACCATGGGCTCAACTTCACCATTCAAAGAGCAACCATTAGAGCTTGGCTCATTTGAACTCTTTCCAACTATACTAGATTCAGCTTCGAAGTCTGAAGGACTAACAACCAATGCCGCATCTTCAAGTGCTCTCCATTTACCAGGACTACCTCTCTTGAATGAGCGCCTGTCAGCACGTAAAGAGAGCACCAATGTGGATGTAGCATCTAGCCACTCTACCATCAAGCCTTCAACTTCATCATAACTAATTCGACGTTCAACCTAAAAGAATATAGTAATAAAAGTCAGTTGCATGGGTAATTTTCTAAACAACAGTTATTATATAAAGGAATAATCTAAAACTAAAAAACCCTACAGCAGAAAGCTACTTACAGCAAGCTTTTGGATATAAATGGACATGAATCTAGGTCCCAGACCCATTACTCTTGCTTCTGAGAATAAAAGCTGCAACCAGAAACAAAATGTTAAAAAACTAAGCACGTGACCAAATACTGTAACATTAAAAGTGCAAGGAAAATGAGAGCATGCCAATACAATAGAATCAGTAGAAAGATTTAACAGTAGCTGCTATGGCCACTATTGTATCACCAAGGCCAACACCAAACTAATAAATCACAAAATATTAGCAGCCACCCATTAAAATATAAATAAATTAATTAATTAAAGCATCACCAACTCTAGCATCATATCAAGCAATGCATTGAAATATCATTAATCACAATAAATCAAGGTACCAAGAGAGAGGGTAAGAAAGGAAGATGTAATCACATATCATACCTCCTTTTTCTTCAGCAGGGACCATATCTGGAGCTTCTCACAAGAATCCTTAACATATCTACTGGCCAGCTTTCTTTCATTGCAATAAGCAGCAACATCGGCAAGCAACTCTGTGCTGGGAACACTATGCTTCATTGCTGCAGTTGATAAGGCTTCTTGACTTTCCTTAGATTCAGCAGCATCCATATCAAAATGAACACCAGAGAAACACCTCATCTTAAATTTGTCTCCCCTGTTCAAATTATTCAACAATCTCTGATGTTCCAAATATAACTCCTCAGCCTCTATAGCGGCAGCTAGTGTGCGATGCACTACAATATCAGGATACCGGCGTAGTGGTGAAGTGAAGTGAGTATACAGAGGAACAGCCAATCCATAGTGACCCCAATCATTTTCTTTCTCTTTCAATTCCCCACTACAAAAGTAAGTAGCCAACTGCATAGGTTTAGTGGCATAACTCATGAGAATACTAAACAGAACAGAATCATCCTTCAGCTTTTCCCTAATTCTCTCCAGTGACTGATGGAAACGACCAGAAGAAGAAGTATCTAACTGTAAACCATGCTTAGAACAAAATGCTTCAAATTCTTTAAGCTTGCGCATAATAGGCTCTGGGTGCCTTCTCAGTAGTGCACTGTCAGGGAAAGCTCTAGATATGACTTCAGCCACTGTTCTGTTTGCTAAGAGCATAAACTCCTCGACAAGAGAATTTGATTCCTTCCTTTCAGAAAAGAAACTATCATATGGATCTCCATATTCGTCAAACAGAATAACAACTTTCGAGTTATCAAGCTGAAGAGCACCATCATTAAACCTCCTCTCCTTCAAAGTTTTGGAGATTTCATAGAGGCTCTTAACAGATCTAATTACATCCGACCATCCAAAATGGCCATGTACTTGAGGACAACCATCTTTGAAAGTGTCGAAACTTTCAGAGTTATATTTGCCATCAATAATATCCTGAGCATGCTCATAAGAAAGCTTACAACATGATCTTATCACGGTACGGCCCATCCATCGATCAACAACATCCCCAACACTATTGATGTCCAAGAATATTGAAAACGAGAGTCTCTCTTCTCCTGGATTAAGTGAACCAATATTCTCTGAAAGCATAGGGGGCAACATTGGTATCTTGCGCTGTGTCATATACACACTTGTTGATCTACATTGAGCTTCTTCATCTAAGGGTGTGTCAGGTACCACAAAATATGACGCATCAGCAATGTGGACACCAACTCTGGAAATACTATTGGAAAACTTCTCAACTGAGAGCGCATCATCCAGATCAGTGGCAGTGGAAGGATCAATGGTGAATATGCACAGATTTCGAAGATCCTTTCTATTTTTTAATTCCGCCAGAGGCACTTCCCATGGAAGAGGAGGAAGACAAGAAAGTGATTCGGGGGGAAATTCAGATGAATTAATTGCATTTTGGAATAAGATCGCTTCAATGTGAGGCTGTACTTCAGTTCCATTTCCAAAAGCATGTAATACTAAGGCTTGCGGAGCGACACTTTCTTCACCCCATTCATCAACTCGTGCAGCAAACAACTCCTTTTCAATTGTTTCATCCCCATTCTCCAATCTTTTCTTAATTGCATCGGGCAGATTTCTCACAAGGACCACCATTTTCGGAAACCTTGGGTCGGTCGGTGTCATCTGGATGTACTCATGGTCAGAATATGGCAAACTTTTGTTCTTTTTCATGTCCTTTCTGCCAAATTCCCTATAAGAAATCAACTTCTTAACATGTAGATAACCTATAACAGCATCTCGACGTTTAGACCGTTCAATGATAGCAACTACCCTTCCAGTTGGTCGTTTTGAAGGGAATGAACTGATGATGGAACACATCCTCTCGACTGGAGTTTTAACTACATTCTGCTCATTAGAATAACCTGCTTGGGAAGAATCTGAAGCCAATTGGGACTTTCCAGCAACATTATCATAACTGGATTGTCCACCTGGCTCTGAACGAGTAGAGTCACGCAAATACATGCTTCGCTCGGGACATGATTCACTCTCAGGAAGCAGACAACTTCTGCGACAATCATACTCACAATCCTCATCTACCTTGGCTTTACCTTTGCAGTTATAACCATCTGCATTATCTTCTACATTTTTGTTAAGATCTTCAACTGGTGCAGAACTCTTACTAGCGCCAGCAGACCCTTTCATCTTTGTCCATAATGGTAAAGGATCAATTGTAATCGCAACAATGTCACCTTCAACCTACAAATACAAAGTGGATATAGAAAGATTTTGAAACCCATTCCAGCAAAACAAGCATGATGGGAAAAGAAAAAGAATAAAGGTCACAATGGCGACATGCTTATCACGTTCATCGGTGTGTCAAAGGCAAATCAAAGAAAACTTTCAATCCTAGCAATAAATCCAAATGTATAAGATAGGCAACTATAACAAGTGTGTCCCGAAGACTTGAAATTAAATCCAGACTTACAGCTCTATTCTGCTCCGTTAGTCCACCAATGAGAACATCTGTAGGCACTCCATCAATTTTGCAATAGGCCTACCAGTAAAGAACACAGTACAAGTTATGGAGGGGCTTTGAGAAATCATAGGCCAAATATATAATATACTTAAAGGAACATATCACAAACCTCAATTCTGTTGTGGGCATTGATGCGCAACAGAGCTTTAAAAGCATCACCTTTCTGAAATAAAAAAACAAATGAATGCAGCTGATCAGTTTCTTCAGCAATAGAATCACACAAATTTGAACAGGCTTGTACAAAATGAGTAAACAGCACATAAACGTACAACAGACTCCATATGCATACCTCTAGAGCGGCATTGACGTCCTCCGCGGACCAGTGTGGAGGAAAATATTTTCTCTGACAATATCCCTCAAATTGCTGGGGAGAGCAGCCCTTGCTTGTAAGAATTCCAGGTGACCCTCCCCAGGCAGCTGGTTCAGGACAAGACTTTGCAAACATTCTTCCATCAAAATCAGATGGGAGCAATCGCCAATTTCCAGGACTTGGCGCACCAAGGGATTCAACAATGTGCATCGTTGGCAAAGAGTTGAAAGCCAAGCTAGATGCTTTGGGTAATCCCTGCTCACACGGGGGACTCATGCCCAACTGATCTTGCTTCAAGGACGTGGTTACATGATTCGCCATTGTTCCATTTCCTAAGCACTCCGGTGACGACACTTCACCATTTACTGAACCACATGACACTATTGAAACAGGAAAACAAAAACATGTCAGTACCAATAATAAACACAACAAACAGATATAAAGCAAAGGCCCAAGTCAAATCAGGCCGACTCTACCCGAAAAACACCAAGAATAATAAGACAAACAGCAGAAAAAGCACTAGTCAAAATCACAAGGATCACCATAAAGTAAGAGATGAACACATATAACATCAATTCGGGATATAAAAGATCGGTTCTAAGCTCCCTATGTGACTTGTTCAGCATAAAACAGCTAGTGATTAACTACTGAATTCAGTGATGAACTAAGTTGTTGAATTTTGACTACACAGTAGCCAAACAGCACCAGTAAAATAAAAATTACCAATACACAGAGATCACATTATGTCTAAATTTAATTCACAGCTCAATATTAGTAACACTAGTAATCAAAACGCCAAAACAAATCAATCAATCGATTACAAACCTGAAGCGGATGAGGAGTTTTGCTTAGATTTCCGATTGCGGGGGCGGCGCTTCCTCTTCTCTTTGTCGCCGTCGTCAGCTCTGTCGACGATGGCTTCTACAACCGCGGCCTTCATAATTAGGAAAAGAAAAAACTAATCGAATCTACGAAATCGAAACAAAAACGATCGGAGGGAAAATTAGGAAGATAAAAAGATTGGAAAGGGAATTGGGATCGAGGCGTCTTCTTCCGGTTGGTAAAAAATATATACGGAAGAAGGCGAATCGGAAAGAATGAAACGGTAAAAATAAAAAAAGGAGAAGGGGGAGGGAGTGAGTTAGGGTTTTATAATAGAGAGAGAGAGAGAGTGAGTGGTGGTGGAGGACAGAAGGTAAGGGAGGTGGGGAAGAAGGAAAGGGACGTGGTGATTGGTCGGCGGGGGAAGACGTGAGGCGCCGACTTTCGATTCCTTTGTCTTTCCCTTTTGCCTTTTCTTTTTCTTCACTTTCTCGCTTTCTTTTGTCTTTGAAAATTATGGTGTTCTTGATGCGAGCGAGAGAAGCATGATGACTCGGATCCTAAATAAAATTAAAATTAAAACTAAGGGAAAAATATTGTGACATAAGAAACATGTTCTTGTTTAACAATCACATATTATATGTATGACATACGGTGTATTGTGAAATTTTCATGAAATTAGATTCCAATTTTTCTTTGAATTATGAGATTTTTGAAAATTAAAAAAAGTTCGGTCGTGGTCAATTTTTTACTTAAATTAGAGTTTTAAATTATTTTATTTATTTTTAAGTGTGTACAAGATTCAAAGAATGAGTTAAATACTATAACAAAACGGAGTGTGTCATGCTATTAACTCATTATGGACAAACATTGTACAACACAAGACCCACTCTCAAACTTGAAGTCGAAGAGTTCACCACTTTTTAAAGTCTAATAGGCTCGTCCATTATATTCAATTTATTAAAAAAGTACGAAGAGATGCCTCTTAACTTGCATGACTAATCAATTAAAGTAAATACAGATACACAGAATATAAACGAAATAAGAACAAAAAAGAAAACACATCCTACCCGTATCTATGATATAACAAAATTCATACTGTTTCTGCCTAAACCCGGGGGTCTAGTAGATACTTGATGAATCCAACTCGATCTCCTGCAATCCTGCTTACTAAGGGGAATACCGGGCGGGCTGGCCTTCACCTCTCCGATGCCTAAGTTAGTATAGTTGGAATATATATAACCTGGGCAGGTATGTAAGCAGGGAGAGAGACCAGTTACCTATTTATGGTGGTAGTTGAGGCCCATATATAGGTGGTTGAGGGTGAGGGCTGGCCTTACCCTTCGATGTAGGACTGGTTCCCTTCTGTTTGGATATTCTGGTGCCCTCTTTGGCAGGCAGGCGCCCCCGGTCCCAGGACAAGGGAGGCAGGATAGACCGCTGGGCCCCGAGGCCTGGTGCTGGTGATCCGATCCTGGGTCCTGGGCCGGGCCCTGGTGCACTTGCCGCGGGTCTGTGGGCTTGCTGTAGCCTCTCTGCGGCTACTGTCAACACATACCCATATCTATTACGGAATGGAGCAAGATCTTTCCCATTTGTTCTTTCATTCCACCAAGCGAAAACATCACAGCAACAAATATGACCTTGTCGATCCATTGGTTAGTGAGGTTGGTTACCGTAGATTATCACACAACAAGAACAAGCACCAACATTTTAGCTTTTACGGTGGAGATAAGGTGGTATGATCTATAATACAAATTTGACCACAATGTGTCCTCCATTTATGCCTACCTAGGCCTGGCAAATGGGCGGTAATGGGCGGGTCATGGACGGGTTGTAACGGGTTGCGGTTTTAATGGGTTCAACCCGTTATAACCCATTAAGATAACGGGTTATAATGGGTTGAACCCATTGGGTTTGCGGGTTACCCGTTGGAACCCGCTAAGACCCGCTAAGGTTTTTTTATTTTATTTTATTTTATATATATATATATATATATATTGTGTTTTAATGCCACAATTTTCATATCAAAACATATTTAATGTCAAACTAAAAATAAGACATTTTAGTTCATCATTGTCAAAACGAGTTAAATATAAAGTCATATTATTACATAAAACTAAAATATACAAAAATCTTCAATCGGTTTGGCTTTGTCCGTCCAATCTCAAGTCCAACACGTTTTCAGTGAGGTGCTCCAAATCTGGCCGATCTTGATCTAATATATAAAAAAGAGAAAAGTTGGTCAAATTAAAATGAAATTAATGTTCGCGAGAGAAAAAAAAAACACACACAAAATTAATACAATTGCCAAAGTGATAGAGAATTTACCTTTCTTACCGAATATCCAATCACGGGCACATAGCAATGCTCGAACAGTTTCAGGTAATAGTGAGCTACGATTTTGGTCCAATACCCTACCAGCAATACTAAATGCTGATTCAGATGCTACCGTAGAAATAGGAATGGTAAGAACATCACGAGCCATATGAGCAAGTACTGGATATCGAAATTGTTCTAATTTCCACCATGAAAGAACTTCCAACTCTTTCTTTCTATCCAATATTTCTTCCTCAAGATACTTTTGAAGCTCACTTTTTGTACTCGAACTTGAACCACTCTTGTAACTAGCATCAAATTCCTATACAAATTAAACCAAACACGAACATAAATTAGTTATAAGAATTGCATGTAAAAGATCAACATGAAAAACCCGTTAGAATGGTTAGACTGGCCTAACTAAATTGAGCATAGCTGAACTGGGGCTTAAACTCATTTCTGGTCATTTGTTTGATTCTATAAATTTAGTACTGCTATGTTAGCTTAGAAAAAGAAAAGGCAACATTGTAACACAGAAACATAGAGAGAAGAGCTAGGCAAACATGAATGAAACAGCACTCTGAAAAAGACCACAGGAGAGCAAATCCACATGAGAGATATCACAATATGATAATGCATTAACAAATCTGGAATCTCTCATACCTTTATTCACTTCCTCACCAAGTCAACACAGAATCAGCTCTAAGATATGGGCCTAGTTTCTGGGATCTCATATCTTTAACTAAAGAAAATAATTGTTCTGTTTAAACTGTTAACTACACTTTTTAATATTCAAGATAAGCAGTTTCTATCAAAAGGTCTCATGAATAAGGTTGACTGATACAGAGGATCTTTATAAAGAAAACTACAGAGAACTAATGACCTCCTGCTGAAATGACCAATTTTTGTGTCCCATAGACCTTTCGCTAAAACATCAGTGCCACAAGCAATTCTATATCTTGGTAGTGAGTACAAATCAAAACTTCAGAGAAACCAAATAGAAGATTACACAAGTATCCAAATTTCCTTTCAAGTGTGCTCGGATCTTATGCAAAGTATAAGTGAATTGCAGAAATGCTGACAGCTGGACGACCCTTTCTAAACTGAATAAAAAAAAATTCTCTCTAGGATCCAAACATACAATCAAAATGATCTACATATTTGATACTTCGAGTTCAATGTCTTGCATGTTAACACTTGAAACTAGCAAATGACCACAACTTCCATGTGGTTTCAACCTCTTAATCAGTACAGGTCTACAGGATATATGGAATACTCTTATATACAGAATATTGCATCACTTCAAAGTTCAAAGCAGGCATACTTTCTCAATAGTACCAAGTCTCATATCATCAGGAAATAATCAAAGTAGTACTGTAGTACATGACTACATGATCAAGCATAATCAAATAAGCAATGCAGGAAGAAAAGCTTTTGAAAAATAGAAAAGAAGTCAAAACAAAAGATAAACCAAATCACACAGTAAATACACAAAGCAAAAGAAAAATTAGTGTTTACCAACAAAATAGCGTCTTCACCGCCTTCCGACTGCGAACAACTATCACCCATGAATCCACTTGCACTGTCGGGTGACCATTTATCTACATAAGCATCGAATAAAGATGACAATGTGTCATTGAAAGCCTTCAACTCCCTAGAATTTGGACCATAGAGTTTGTTATAAGCCCACTCTATAAAATCCAACTTGTATCTAGGATCCATTACACTAGCAATGCCAAGGACTATGCTATAATCAGCCCAATATTTCTCAAACTTGGTATTCATGTCCTTCCCCATTTGTTTCATGAAGGTATCTCCATGTTCCATGGCTTGCTTTATGCTGTGTTGGATGACAAATATCTTGTGAAGAAACAAGTTTGCAGTCGGATATTTAGTTCCTGAAAATAAGCAAGTTACCTCATAAAAATATCCTAGAAACTTAGAGATCTGCTCCACTTTGACCCATTCATCAGGAGAAGGACAAAAAGTGAAATCCGGGTCACTCAATTCAAAATTTATCAAAGCACGACGATAGTATAGTGCACTATCTAGCATGAGATAGGTGGAGTTCCATCTAGTAGGCACGTCTTGTCGCAAGGCTCTTCTACTACCTCCCATTCCTACTTGATCAATGCAATCCAAAAATCTATGCTTCCTTGTCATGGAACCTTTGAGGTACTTGATACACTCCCGTATTTTTATCACTGAATTATCAACAGATTTCAACCCATCTTGAACAATTAAATTGATGATATGCGCACAACATCGATTATGGAAAAATTTTCCATCCAACAAGAGTAGCCCTCTAAAATTCAACTGAGTTCTCAACTTCTCAACAAATGAATCATTGGCTGATGCATTATCTAATGTAATAGAAAATAGTTTCCTATCGATTTCCCATTCACATATCAAAGAATTAATCTTTTCAGCCAATGCAACACCATTGTGTGGTGGAGGCATATGACTGAAACTAATAATCCTCTTATGTAATTTCCACTCCAAATCAATCCAATGTGCAGTGAGTGTCAAATAACCATCAGTGGCTTGAGAACTCCATAAATCTGAAGTAAGACAAATCCTACCTTGAACTGAACTTAAGAGACTATGAAGCTTCACCTTTTCACTCTTAAAGAGCTTTAAAACATGTGACTTCACGGTATTTCTACAAGGCAAATCTAGTGTAGGAGATATATAGTGAAAAATATCTCTAATCCCCCCGTACTCCACAAAACTAAATGGCAAATCATGCCGCACAATAGCTTCTACAACCAATTCACAAAACCTATCGTACGAAAAGTGTGAAGAACGTGTAGAAGAGTGAGGTGAAAGAACATTACTTGAACAAACGTCGTGATGACGTATGAGTGTAGTTGTTCCGGTAACTTTATCACACTTATATATGGCTCCACACTTCTTGCATTTCGCACGCTCTACTTGATCAACACCCACAGGCAACCTTGTAAATGATGACCAACAACGAGAAGTAGTCTTCCTCTTCTTAACTGAAACACCTCTTCTTTGTTGTACCTCTGTATCTCCTTGTTCTACTTGATCATCGTCTATTGAGTCCATTCTCACTGCTTGAATTCACCATCAACCTGAAACAAATTATAAAGATGAAATTAGAATTAGGAATGAAACCATGCCAGTTTGATTACTAAAATAACTCTGAAAAAAAGGGAGTTAGCTCATAATATTGGCATATTGCTCGCTTCAATTGATCATATATATTATGATAAAACCATGCAAAGAGTGGAACTACCTATTGTGTTTGTTAGGCTGCAACTAACACATCAAACAAGGAAATAAAGAAGCTCTGGTAACATGTAGTTTAGGACCACATCGATCGATCAAGTCTAGACAAATGGTTTCATATACCAGCTCCTCATAGCCAGCTATTTCCCATCCACTCTGCCAAGTCTACACAACTTTCACCCTTACAATAATAATTACAAAAACCCATTCATTTCTTCAAATGATCTTGGTAGGTAGTCCTTTTCTCCGGTTCCCCATTAAAAGAAGCACCAATAAAAGAGTTCAGGTACCCAGATTACAGGTTAGAATTTAGAAAAACAACCATTCAAAAGAAGAACATTCTTATCATGATGGATTTCAGTACACTGAAAGAGTAATGACCAATTACAAAGAGTGAAAGAAAGATTATACTTGATGCATAATTGCATATCTCACTACATATAGGAGGATGGAATAAACAGTAGAACAAAAACATAATTGAACAAAAACCCACCAACCCAATTCAATGTCCAATCTCTGCATGCAAGAAATGATTGAAAACTTCAAGTATTGCGAGTATTCGTAAACGAAAACAGACCACCAAAATCACAACCCCACAAAAACAATTGCTATTCATAATAGTAGAGAGTGAGAGAGAGGGAGGTTGGTATTAAAAAGAAATAGAGCATGTAGTTTGGGAGAGAGGAAGGAGATACTTACGGGAGCAGTGAGTTTTGAGGGAAGGCATCTTTCTCCCCCAATTATGGCACTTAAGACTTGAGCCCTCCTTCCCCGAGCCTAAGCGAAAGAGCCTGAAAGCGGGGTTGAGAATGAATGGTAGCCACTAGCCAACGCCGGCGCCGGAGTTGAGAATTAATGAGAGATAAGTGGGAAACTGAGAATGAGAGATAAGTGGGAAACTGAGAATGAGAGACTGAGTCACTGAGAGTTGGTCTCAGAACAGTTATTAGGTTTTTCTTTTTTTCTCTTAGCGGGTTAGGCGGGTTCCATTGGACAACCCATTACCGTCCAAAAGTTAGCGGGTTATTAGCGGGTCGCTAACCCATTAGTAAAAAAATTAAGCGGGGCGGTAATGGACGGGTTTTAAGCGGACGGTTAGTGGGCGGTTAACGGGTTATGGGTTAAATTGCCAGGCCTAGCCTACCTAGTGTCCATTGATGCTTCTAATCTCCAAGGAGCGCAGTTCGACTTCTTTTTGGGCTACTGTTTATAAAATCAGATCATGCCACGGCTAAAAGAGTCTTTGGATCCATTATGAGCCTCTGAGTTTGCTATTTACAAAAAAAAAAATTCCATCAACCATGTACATCATTCAAAGTGAACTCATTTTATGACATAATTAAGCATAAAGCGTTAGAAAGGTATTGGAGAGAATATACTTTGCTTAATGCAATCTATTTGTTATCTTTCTTTGTCTTTTGACGTTGGCTATTTTAATTGTTGAATAACACATAAGGGTAACTTGAAGATTGATTTTGGAGAAACACATGTGAAATTTTAGAATGACATTGTCATTCGATCATCTCCTAAAACAAAATCTTTAAAATTATTTATTTAGCGATTCCAAAGCGAAGACCTATATCAAGCAATCAAAACCAACTCCATAATAAAACTCATTTGTCTATAATTACACTATCTTCATTGCGATACCAAATTGAGACATACATAACTTCCTTTAAAGAACCCTTTTAGATTTATCCAATAACTTACGGATATTACGAGAATGTATGAAGATAGCAAGGCTTCAAAATAGGAGGAAATTATGATGATTTTCTTGTGCTAACTACCGAATCCTAAATATAAATTATATTTAGAGAATCACTGTGCCAACGAAGATATGTGTAAATGTGTTCATATACTATGCAAGATAAAATCACACACATTGTGTTCATGACAAATACCATCACTCTAGAATATCAATTTGTCTTTTTCATAAGTAGACTATGTTTATTTTGACATGAAATCAAATTTTGTCATTCCCATGCCATGATCCTATAAGAGTTTAAACTTTATACCTCCCCTTTTTTCCAACAAAAAAAAACCTCCCAAATTTGATTTGGGTTGCAGCCCATCTAATTGGGCTCATCTCTAATGGTCCATCACTCTCTATATGGTGTAAAACCCTAGCAACAAACGCCTTCACTCTGCCTCGCTCAGCCGCTCTAGCTCTCACCTCTCCCCCTAAACCCTTTCTTCTCCGATCCCTCTCCCAGCCATGGCCGCCGCCGTCGAATCCCCCCCCGTATCCCAAGAGCAAATTCTCCCCCACAACGACGTCAAGCTCTTCAACCGCTGGAGCTTCGACGACGTCCAGGTCCGTATAACACTCTCACCTCCACTCTTAACTCACCATTGAATCATTCACACTATTGAATCTTAAATCCCTTATATGTTTTCAGGTTGGCGACATCTCCCTGCAAGATTACATCGGCGTCGCTCAGGCGAAGCACGCCACCTATGTGCCCCACACCGCCGGGAGGTACTCGGTGAAGCGGTTCAGGAAGGCTCAGTGCCCCATCGTCGAGAGGCTCACGAACTCTCTCATGATGCACGGCCGAAACAACGGCAAGAAGCTCATGGCCGTTAGGATTGTTAGGCACGCAATGGAGATCATCCATTTGCTCACTGACCTCAACCCTATTCAGGTCATCGTCGACGCTGTTGTTAACAGGTATATGTCGATTGCCGACGTGTTGTATTTAGGGTTTATGGTGATAGGATTTTTAGTATTGAATTGAATGGCTTTTGTTGATAATTTGTGGTTGTTTTGTGGTGACAGTGGTCCTAGGGAAGATGCGACCCGAATTGGGTCTGCTGGTGTTGTGAGGCGTCAGGCTGTTGATATTTCGCCGCTCAGACGTGTCAACCAGGCCATTTACCTACTCACTACTGGGGCTCGTGAGTCCGCTTTCAGGAATATCAAGACTATCGCAGAGTGCTTGGCTGATGAGCTGATCAATGCTGCTAAAGGGTCCTCCAACAGGTACTGAGCACGAGTTGTTTTTTTTTATATTTTATTTTATGTGTTTTTGTTTGATTCACGGTTATGCTCATGATGGGGGTTTTGTGTGCAGCTATGCTATTAAGAAGAAGGACGAGATTGAGAGAGTTGCCAAGGCCAATCGTTAAGGTGCTGCGGGGAACAATGCTGCAACAGTATGGGAGAGTTTTGTTTGCATTCTTTTTTTATGCTTTATTTAGACATGTCTATTGAGTTTAGAACTTTAGATAATTCATCCATTTAGATTGGATGGTTGAAATTGAATGGCTGAATGTTTTGGATGACTTGAATTTTGATTTTGTTGGAGTTCCATTTGAGCTATGACAATGTTGAGTCTCTTTATAGGTTTTAATCTTCAGTCTGTTTACCCAACTGCTTTTCTTCTATTATTGTGCTTGTTCTATTATCATCATCAGTATTATACCCCTGTTTGCACTATGTAGCATTTCATTTGCTGCTAAAAACTACGCTGTTGTTGCTGGTTCCGTCTTCAGCCTTGGATTGGTAATACTGTAGGCCTTTATCACACTGTACGTTGCTCTAAGCTTTTAATTCTGTTACTTTAGCTTTATATAAGTTATAGTAATAGAAGCTTTAGGAAGGGTACTAGGGTGATTAGTAAGGGGTCATCAAGGCCGAACTTGCATGCATTTTGTTGTTCTTAAGTTGAAGTGCTGTTTTCCTTTCCGATGGCCTATTAATGAATCATTAGTTCTAGGCGCTCGAGTTACAGGACCCTTAGTAATCAAAAGAACACACAATCTGAGCTAGAGCATTGCTATGGACGGTCTTGCAGTAGTCTGTCTATCTTAAGAGGAATGATCAAGTAATTAGGTTACAAAGTCTAGAGTCCGATTGCATTCTTTCATCCACTGAATTCCGGCAGTCTAAATCTGTGGATTGTAGAGCCCAGGGTGGGCGTTATTATAATTCTGGAGTTTATAATATTTCCATGTAAGTTTTTCAAAGCAAAGAGACCAATGCTAGATCTTATTGCAAATGATGGTTTACACTTGATCTCTGAACTTCAGGTAAGTTCAATGTTGACAAGCTATTAACTGATGCAATACTCTTATTATGGCTTTCATTCTTTCCTGGGTGCCTTTTTGAAGTTTTGTGACATTGTTAAACCACAATTGCTTATGATGCTTTACACTTGATCTCTGAACTTCAGGTAAATTCAATGTTGACAAGCTTCTAACTGATGCATTTTTTCTTTTTACATCTTTTCAAAACTTTCCTCTGTGATTTGAGCAGTGTCCGTGCTGGAAATCTATGTAGGCAAGTGTTTTTACCTTTTTTCTTTCTTTGTGTATGCATATTTCAAATACTGATTTCTAGCCCAGTTTCTTAGCTGTGTTGCTGTACAACCTTGTCTAACATTTTTATTGTTATACTTTTTCCTATTTCAGTAGACACATGAACACGTTCATTGTCAATTGATCACACAAGTCACTGCTCCAGACAAAACTGTGATCAATATTTGACTTTAGGATGATTATATTAGTTTTAATAATTTAGTTTTGTGCTCTTTCTATTGGCTGAACCATGTATGAAAATGACAACAGAGTTCATGTAAAACATGAGGATGCTAATATCCTGTAGTTAAATATATATCAGTAGCTTAAGTGACCTATTCCGTTGACAATTTGGCTAGTGATCGGCCAAAGTGAAAAACGTTAATAGAGTAGACATTCTCGTCACCTTGTTGTAATGGAAGTCTGTATATTTATCAGTTTTAATGTTGCATTATTTCCCGTAATGTGTACTTGACAGCTGCATGTTTTGGACCTTAATCATTTATATACGTTCCTACTTGTTTTTATCATTTATTTTACCAGTATGACATCTTTGACAGAGGTTTTAAACTTAATTGCTGATGTGCAAATGTCACCTAGTCGGCTAGTCCGTACTGATACTCGGAAAGGTTTTACTTCTTGAACTCTCATGTACTTGTTGTTTTGTCCAATTTGTCAAGCTTGGTAACCTCAATGTTTCATCTGGATCTTGTTCTTTCCAAATTTGTTCTTACCAATATTACCTCATCAATTGGTCAGAATTCAAGCGATAGGTACACATGTAACTGTATTGGTCTTGGTTTCCAGCTTTAACTTCCACCGCACCACAGTTATGGTTTTAGCCTCATTAATATTGCCCATTAGGTCAACCTTTCTGTTATTCTGTATGTGCAATTTTAGGTGCGACTTGCTCACTTGTCTTCCCCCATCCCCACCACGGCACCACCTTTTATTGAAGTCATTCTCGTGTTCCGATCTGAGAAACTCATAAATGTGGGAAATGATGGGCACCGACTCTGCTTCTCTATATGAATGACTTTGTAGAAGCACAAGCTTTGAGAACGTTGACACTGGCTTTTGGTAAAGACATGCCGGTTGACCTCGGGCAAAAGTGGAAATGCAAACCCTTGTATTGGAGGTCAATAATCTGAGTTCTAGATCCATTGAATCAAACTTCATCTGAATCAAGAAACGCATTAGCATAGAAAGCAATCATAGCATTAGTATAATATTGAGAACATTCGTAAGGAAGGAAATCTGAGCCTAATTAACTGCTATTAAGATTTTACGAATGATTGAGTAGTGTTGGCCAGCAGGTTAAGTGGTGTTGGATGAATGAGTTGTCTACCGGATTTGAAGGAGATCAGAATCATTTGAAGGATAGTCAATCTCCGGTGACACACATGCATTGCCGGCGAACTTGCATTCGAGGTTCAACTGGGACTTGTTCAATTTTGTGATTGATATCATTATGTGGACCTTGGCTTTGGAAGACTAGAGGGATAGAATTGCCAACTATTACTTGTATTATTTTATGTCAACGGGAAGAAGTGACAGACTTGTCGCTATATACCCAGAATTTGCTATACAATGCATATGTTCATCTTGATCTGAATCATTAGTGATATTAAACGTGATGGAAATGTTAGAATTATCTTGCTAAAAGAAAAGAAAAGAAAAATATCATTTAATTTTTTCAATTATTTCAAGTGTTTCAATTTAGCAAAATATAAAAATTTCGAAATTTTAGAATATTTGGAATGTAAAATTGTATTATGTGTTTTCTGAAATCCACGCTAGCGTACAAGATCATCTTTAGTTGCATGACTTGCATCATTTTAGAAGAAGAAAGAAATGGATGCAATGCTTAGTCCAAAAAAGAAGAAGAAAGAAATGGATGCAGTACTGGGAGAAAACCCCAAAATTCCATCTTGGCAGTATTTCCCTCGCTAACCATTTTGTTTCAAGTTTTTAAACTTTACCAAACTGATGAACAGGGAGTCTCAACTCTCAAGTGAACATGAAGTTGATCACCACTCATCGCCTTCTAATCTCTCAACCAAACCATTCCGATTGATCAGCACCAATCCAATCCACCAAAAACCCTAAATTCCATTTCCCACATTACAATCTCCAACTCCGAGTCCACTCACTTTTCCCACCATCCCAATCCTCTTCAAACCCCTCCACTGACTTTTCGTCGCTCTCGTTACCCCAAACTACCACCTATCTCCCACACCTGTGGCGAGCTCATGAGTACCGAAGGTTCATTAGCCATTGTGGGATTGACCCAGTTGGGCTCACCCGCGCAGTGCTCTCGCTTACGGCTCTTGGCTGTAGCAGCACTATCACTCAGCAGGTACATTTCATCAATTCAAATACCTGCACACCATGTGTTCGATGTATTGCTTAAATGATGACCTCTTTTGTTTGTATTAGTTATTATTGTTTGTCGAAAAATAGCCTCATTTTTGGGAAGTTTAATTTAAATGAAGTGTCGATGATTGAGAATACATTATGCGAAAGAATATAGTAATGTAGGACTTAGACTATTTGGTTAAGCCTCGACATCATAGAGGCATGGTTGATGGGGTGTTGGTTTTCAAAGGATATATACAATATACAGAGCTGGAATGATGATTGTGAGCTGTAGCGTTTATATAATTATTAAGACGGTGAAGGATATAAAATGGTGTTTATACGCGCCACTCCAATCTTGTTCGTTTTTGGATGGAAGACTTTTTCTCGGGTTTGACCGCCACTGAGATTTTTGTACATGGTAATTAAAATCCCAGATGATGTAAGCACTGAATAAACGATTGCGTCTACATTGCACGCCAAATAGGAACAAGTAGGTGGGGCATAGTGAGAAAGAGAGAGGGAGATAGTCAACGGTTATGTAAATCACAGAAGCAGAATTGGGGGAATGAAATGGAGATAGCCAAAGCATTCCACTTTCAGCTTCTTCCTTGAACCCTTTTGCTTGTTTCTGTTCTTCCTTCAAAGCCACTGCATGGGATCTTTCTTGTTCTTCCCTGCTGTTTTCTTCTTATTCTTTGTTGCTGTCTCTGGTGTGACTTTCACCGAGTTTGTATACCCGCCTTTCTCTGCTTCACACTATCAATTCATTGACAATGGCGGTACCTTCTTGTCTTCTCGAAATGGGACATTCAGAGCTGCTATGTATAATCCTGACGCTCAGTCCAGCTTTTACTTGAGCGTCATCCATGTGCCATCCAATACTGTCATCTGGTCTGCCAATCGGGATCATGCCATCTCAAGTTCTGGTGAGATGAGTCTCACGGTTAAAGGACTTAGCATTTCAGATGCGGATGGCAATTCCGTTTGGTCAACTCCAGCATTGAAGTCATCTGTGTATGTTTTTTTTCTGAATGAAGTAGGTAATCTAATCCTTCTTGATCATTTCAATGGTTCTCTTTGGGAAAGTTTTCATTACCCAACAGACACGATTGTTATTGGACAACAGTTATCAGTCAGGTCATTTCTGGCCAGTTCCAGTACCTCTTCGAACTTTTCAACTGGTGATTACAAGCTCATATTAAGTTCTTCTGATGTTGTGCTTCAATGGCATGGGCAGACATATTGGAAGTTGTCAATGGAAACACAGGCTTATAAAAACTCAAATTACATAGCAGAATACATGGCTATCAACAGAACTGGTCTGCAGCTTCTTGGTCGTAATGGAACAGTGACCGTGATTCAGGTGCTCTTGACACCTTCTGACGTTCAAATCGCTCAGTTGGATCCCTCGGGAAAGTTTATTGTCAAAAGCTTTTCTGGTTCACAGTGGAACCAGGAATTTGTATGGCCAACCGATGGTTGTAGAATTCCATTATTTTGTGGCAGAATTGGTTTGTGTTCAGGCTCTGCATCCACTAACCCTACATGTTCATCATGTCCCTCAACTTTCCATGTAAGCTCCCAAGACAATGGTGGTTGCTTGCCAAATAGTCCTTATTCATTGCCGTTATCCTGTAACTCAACCAATAACGGCAGTCAGTTGAATTCATCAGCCATTTCATACATCAAGCTTGGCAATGGTATGAATTACTTCTCCATTCTTTTTTATGAGCCAGTAAAGTATGGTGTTGATCTGTCCGCCTGTCAAAAACTTTGCTCTGGCAACTGCTCTTGCTTGGGAGTTTTCCATCAGAATTCGTCTGGTTCTTGCTATTTGCTTGAAGATGAGTTGGGGTCCATTATCTCAAATAGTAATGCTGGTGTAAATGATCCATTGGGTTACATCAAAGTTCTTGTTGGGTCTTCCCCAACAGAGTTCAATAATAGTCCCAGTTCTGGAAAAAGAAAGTTTCCTGTAGCGGCTCTGGTGCTTTTGCCATTTACTGGGTTCTCTCTGTTGGCAGCTCTAGGTTTTCTTCTGTGGGGAAGACGGAGACAGTCAAGGGAAAAGGAGATAAAATTAGGGCATATGGACTCACGTTCTTCAGAAGATATGGATGCCTTCTACATCCCAGGCTTACCTAAGAGGTTTGACTTTGAAGAACTAGAAGTGGCTACAGATAAGTTGAAGACCCTGATTGGGTCTGGTGGGTTTGGTGCTGTCTATAAGGGAATTCTACCTGATAAAACGGTTGTAGCTGTAAAGAAGATAACAAATGTAGGTGTTCAAGGGAAAAAAGATTTCTGCACTGAGATTGCAGTGATTGGTAATATTCACCATGCCAATTTGGTCAGATTGAAAGGGTTTTGCGCTCAAGGGAGACATCGCCTTTTGGTCTATGAATATATGAATCGTGGCTCGCTTGACCGGACACTTTTTGGTAGTGGACCAGCTATAGAATGGCAAGAGAGGCTTGATATAGCTCTAGGGACAGCACGTGGGCTCGCATACTTGCACAGTGGGTGTGATCGGAAGATAATCCATTGCGATGTCAAGCCAGAGAACATTCTCTTGCAGGATCATTTTCAGGCAAAGCTTTCAGATTTTGGCCTTTCAAAGCTTCTCAGTCCGGAGCAGTCCAATCTATTTACAACTATGAGGGGCACTCGCGGCTATCTTGCACCAGAATGGCTAACTAACTCTGCAATCTCTGAAAAAACTGATGTCTATAGTTTTGGAATGGTACTTCTAGAACTTGTCAGTGGAAGGAAAAATACATCAAGACTGCAAAGCCATAACCTGAATGACAGTAGCAGTGGTGGTGGTCAGTCATCATCGTCATCTGGTTCAGGACTTGTTTATTTTCCGTTATTTGCGCTAGATATGCATGAGCAAGGGAGGTACTTGGAGCTTGTTGATCCAAGACTGGAGGGGCGAGTGACAAGTGAAGAGGTGGAGAAATTTGTGCGTGTTGCATTGTGTTGTGTTCAAGAGGAGCCAGCACTTAGGCCAAGTATGAATAGCATTGTTGGCATGCTTGAAGGAGGCATCCCTTTAGGTCAGCCAAATTTTGATTCATTGAATTTCTTGCGGTTTATTGGACGTCGATTCACTGAGGCGTCTATGATAGAAGAGGGGACTGAGAGAAATGCTAGAGTGCTGTATCAAGAGTCAAATTCTTCTCCTAGACAGACTACAATTGGCTCGCGTGCTTTCTTTTCTTATGTCTCCTCACAGGAGGTTTCAGGCCCCAGATAGTGTTAAATAGAGTAGCTTGTGTATAGTTAATTGTGGATGGGAAGTAAATGACTTTAGTTTTGGGGTTCTTTCACTTTATTGGAATCTACTGTATAATTCTATATCTTTCTACAAGGCTGAAGGTATCCTAAGAGCATCCGCACCCATGAAATGGTCTTGCTCAAGCACCTGGTGGGCCCAGGAGCAAATTTTGCTCAAGCAAATGGAAATCAAATTTTGCTCCACCCAAATCGATTTTTTCACACACCCATTAACAATTTGCTTGAGCAACTCAGTTTTGTCTTGTTGTGAAATGATTAAATTTTTTTTTACCGGATAGATTAACCACCAATAATAATGTGTCACGTATCATTATCGACTCGATATTATCCAAGATTTTCGATAAGCTTTCCGATTAATAGATAATTGACACGTTAGTATATGCCTTGAACTAGTCATCTGGTGGCGCTGACAGAGGCGGGGATCTCGCTGCCCGGTCAGCGAGTCGGGGTCCAGGGGCGACGCGCCCTGGTTTTGGGGGTTCCGGGGCAACGCCCCCGAGGCCCACGATATCTGTTATGTTGGGGTAGGTTTTCCTTTTGGGTTATTATGTGCTTTTGAATCCGTTTGAGTTTAATTATTAAGCTTGTGTTCAATTTAAGTATGTGTGTTAATTTTAATATGTATTTCTATTTCATCTTAATAAATAATTTTTTTATTTCTCGAACAAATTGGTGTGAGTTGATTAAAAATTGAAATAGTATTTATAAGAAAATTTTTGGGAGAGTTTTGAAATTTTTGGGATTTTTTTACTATTTTTTTGGTTTATTTCCGTTCTGATCAAATTGTAGCCGTTGTTTTTGAATTCTGACCGTCGGATCAAAATTTCAGATTGAAATGGAAGGCCCAGATTGAGTTGCCCCTTTTTTTTTGACCGGTCAGACTGCCACGTGGCAGCCTGACATTGGCTCATTTTAAAAAGGTTACTGTTCATCTTCTTCCCCATTTTTTCCCGCCGTTTTCTGCCGTATCTTCCCGGCTTCCGTTCGCCGCCGTCCGGCCACTCCAGCCGACGTGCCACCCACCAAAATGATGGGCTCAAGGTGCTCTTTTATTTGGGACCAGTCTCAGGGGCATTTTCTTGATGTGGGAGGTGCGGCAAATCTCGGGAGCCACGGCCACCGTCGAGTGCGGCGCTCGGCTTCACCTCCGGTTCGTGCTAGTGCTCGAACGTGCCGGCCACGAGCTTTTGTGCCTCTCCAACGTCCGAAAAGCCAAAGAAAACGGAGCCCGGCCCCACCAGCTGCTCGAGCAAGCATCGGAGCAAACTTTGCTCGAGCCTTCGCTCGAGCAGTTTGACTCGTTGACTGCTCGGCATCTTGCTCGCCGTTTTCGACCCCGGTGCGTGCTGTTTGAGCACCTTGCTCGAGCACCTTGGCCGGTCCCACCAGCTGCTCGTGCTCTTGCTCGGCATCTTGCTCGCCGGTGCAGATGCTCTAAATGGTTGTAATTTGAAAGAGTTATTGGAGCAAGTAATATACATTGATTGTGTGGAAATTAGATATAGACATTGCATTACATTCCTTATATGTAATAGTGTTTTCACAGTACATCTGCTAAATGAGAGGCGAGAGGTTGTCACTTATGTGGTTATGGTGGTATTCTGAGGGTCGCTTCACAGTGTGTGTGTATGTAAGAACCGTATAAAGAGATGTTCATTGTCCTCCTAACTTCAAGTAATGCACTCCTATAAGATCATATACATTTATCCTTTGCATTGATCTACTTTCCCCAATGTAGCCTTTTTTTACATCTTTGTTTGCTAAGAAAATACTGTACTTGAGGTATCAACCAAGTAATTAATTCTATGCATGCCATCAGGATAGTACAAAGTGGAATCTAATTCTTGTTCGAGTATACAGTATATAATTATATGTAAAATTTATGTTCCGTGTTCTTCTTTAACCTACTCAACTATTGATTTTCTTACCATTATGTTTTGATCCCAAATGGCAGCAGGTGAAAAATATTTTCCAGAAAAATGAACGCACTCACAAGAAAATTGGTTGAGGCAGTATTGTCATCAGCATTGGAGAGGACCCTGTTAAAAGGGGAAATATTGAGCTGCTATATGAGCAAGGTCAAGTATACTTCTCAATATCAGATCAGTGTGTACTTTTGTCTGAGATATAGTATTCGTGATTAACCTCTTTTTCCACAATTATACAATTTACAAGATTCTCCTAAGTGACCTTTCACGTCATTTGTGTTCAAACTCACTCGAACAAAACTTCCCATCTTACATGAGAATGAAAGAGCGATCAAGTAGAATCAGTTCTGGATGTTCTGTGTTTACCTCAGTAGAACTACCTCTACCATATGTATGAATTCCTACAACTGGTAAATGGTCAGGGACAACTAGTTGTGGATGTACAAGACACATCTTCAGCAGTTTTCGTATATGCAGTCTAGATATATATTATGGAGCATGAGAATATACATTGACATGTATCATAGACCTCCTTTTTGATTGTTGACTGGATTCATGACTGGATATCATATCTAACAGAGTTGAGGTGTATGACAGATACTGGGGACATTGAACTTATGGGTTCAATCAGCATCCAAATTCTATTTCGGAAAGCATCCATATTTTCTAAGTTTGGAGGAGTCTGCATTGCCGGACTAATACCTGCCCCAGGACTTTGATCACCACTCAGGGGTGCTTCTAGGTTTGTCATTGCCATTATAATTATTGAAAGAACTTCCTTTTTCTTTTTTATGTTCTTCCAGAATAGTAGAGCTAGTTCAGCATGATTTTTGCTTTTAGTGATCTGCACTCCATCGAGCATCTAGTCTCAGGCTTATTTTCGAATTGAACGAGCTAATTTATTTACACTGTCACAGGGGTAAAACGTTCCAACTTCCAAGCCAGAGTTTTGAGGAGGATGGTGGAAGTAGGCTTTCTTGACATTCAAACAGCACTTTTAGTCATGAAACAATCTCTTCCTTTGCAGGTTAATGAAGCAGAACCTCAGCAAAGCGTTGAGCCTTTTTGTTGTAAGGACTGATAATGACTTTTTATATGTGATCCCAGTACATAATTTAATCCTCTCAAGGGAAATTGTTTAGTTAGTAACGAGTTCTGTTCGTCTGCCATTCTGTAGGGGTTATTTGATAGTCATATTTTGGCATTAGGCTAATTCCAGTCATTTCCTTTGGCATGTTTCTGTACAGCTGTACTGATCATCAAATTTTGAAACAATTCACATAGAGTTTATTATTTGTGGATTATTAGTACAACAAAGATTGATAACCTCACAGAAGTGACTGAATTGACATGAAATTCTGAATATCTCATACTAGAAAGTGCAGGCATCATGAATACTTGGAGTCTTGGACAGACAGCTAAACACATGAACTCTGTGAATAGATTATTTTGGGTACCATTGAGCAACACAATTATTAAACCACTCATCTATTGGGGGCTCTTGTTGAATTTTCGGTATCGGTATTCAGCATATGTCTTGGTGGAGTATTTGGCAGGATTTTGCTCATCCACAAGCTCCGGCAGAGGCCCAATCACAGCCTCATGTGGCGGCACAACGAACACAGCCCACGACATGCGTAAGCGTTCCTTGTTCACCAAGCTTCTGTGAAGAACACTCTTGTACTTACCATTGCTCAAGACCTCCATCTGATCACCAATGTTAACAACGACTGCATTTGGCAGGTAATTCACAGCAACCCAGTTTTCATCTTTCCACAGCTGAAGGCCAGGAACATCGTTCGTTACAAGTAAGGTGAGGGCGCACATGTCGGTGTGAGGCTCAACGCCAAGGGCTAGTTGGGGTTGTGGGCATGGCGGATACATATTTATCTTCATTTCCAGTTCCACCTCTTCACCTCCAACATGGGATTTCAATACCTTCCTATCCAGGCCTAGACCCTCTGAAAGCACCTCCAATAGCTTGTCCGTCACTCTCAGCATTTCATTATTGTACTCTTCATTTGCTTCCCTGTGTCACAGTGCAGTACCATGGTAAAAGGTATGAACACAAGGAACACAAGTAGTAGCTAGTCAGTTTTTTTTATACGAAAAGTAGCTAGTCAGTTTTTTTTTTTTTTTAATCAGTTGACAAGAATTTATTAAAAATAGAGATACAAAAATACGATGCAAATATGCATCAATGAAAAAACACAGAAAAAATAAGAAAGTTTGGAAAATTTAAGTATTGCAGTCACCGTTACGTTGAGACGTCGACGCCGGTCCGGGTATACACTACGGACTGCGTACGTATAGTGAAATGATGAGTAGTCGGTGGTATGACTACCCATCCGAATCGTACAAACTGCCGAGAGACAATCATACATACAATTGAGGGTAATCTTGCACGTAAAGGATCGAAGCCGACCAAGGGCGGATCCAGACATGGCCATAATGACATACGATCTTTAACGAACATGTACCATAATTGTGGGTCCGTCAACTAATATACCAACCAACATGGTGACCAATACCACATCTATTGGTTCAAGATCAAGCACACATTTCGAGATTGGTCCCATGTCCAAGGTTTTCCTGAGTCCCGGGCCCATATCCAAAGTCCACCCGGGTCCCAAACCCAGACCCGACTCCATATCCGAAGCCAGATCCGACCCGCAATCCAAAGCGGACTCCACCTTCAATATGCTTCTGAGCCAAATTTCCACCACCATTTGCCGGATTACGGCAGTAGATCGATATCACCATCAGCTGAAGAGGATCCCCACCTTGTATCACCATAAGCGCCACCGCCGCCTTGCCGAATCTTCCGGGTGACCCTCATCAAAAATTTTACCGATTCAGCCACGAACTCCAGACTCCTAGAGAATGGAGATCGAAGATAGATATGCAGTCGACACGAAACGGATCTCAAATCCAGCAAATCTTTCCAATCCATTGACGCCGCCACCCCCAAAAGGTTTGTCGTCTGCTTCGGTCTCCATGGCCATACGCCAACCCTTTCTCCCTTCAGCCGCGCCTTGATCGGACGAAGCCCCTCAACCCACGGGGTATCCCTTATCCCCAAAGGTCGCGCATGAGCTCTAAAGCCTTCGTCCCGAGTAGACAACAAGAGGGAAGGAGATGTTTTAGGCAGCGATACAGAACTCGGGGCCACAGATTCACTCCATCGGAGATGGAAATCGATACAGAGAGACCACAAGCGGCGACACTCTCCCAACCCTAGCAGAGCGCTAGGCATTTTCCCTATTTTTTTATCGAATATATCCGCGTAGCTAATCAGTATTAATTTGTCTTAAGCAGTTTCTCTAGGGATTTTCTCTGTATTTCTTTATCTATGCCTTTTTTATTTATATATCAAATGAGAACTTCACTATGAATGAAATGATTACAATCGAAATATGGAACAAGAATCTACTATCACCATATCTAATAGGGAAGACACAGAAAATAAGATTCATACTAGACTTCACACAAGTCTAGCTAGAGTGAGCTACTCTAATTATTATCATCCCGTGACTAATTAACGTGTCACTCTCAGTACAAATATCAAAAGACTAAGCTAAAGACACTTCATCAATAATATGAACTGAGCTAGTTAGATGTGACATAATAATATGTTTTAAAAGAATAAAAAACATGAGTGAATTATACACAAAGCAACTACAATTTATACCTCCAGTTTAGCACAAGTAACAATAACAAAAGAGTCATGTAGCCAGAAAAGAATGTTTTTTTTTATCTTTTTCTAGTTTTTCTAAACACGGTGGGTTGATTTGTCTAAATACGCTTCCTAAATGATCAAAGGCTCCAAGATAAAGAGCAGAAACAAAAAAGTAGGGCTGGGCATAATTTTGAAATTGGCACGAATCCAATCGGACTTATCCGAAATTTCCAGGTCAGATGACCGATTAGAATTATTTGGGTGAGAAAAATTATGAACCGATCTCATTCGGTTTAAATCGGGTTGGACTTTGCAGTCTCATAAAACATCTAGAAAAAATTGATCCAATCTGAATTCGTTGGTTTTATGTATTTACCATGTAGTCTTCCACACTTAATTTAATATTATATCTATATAAAAGGAAAAAAAAACTCTAACACCCACTTCATTCTCTCATTTCAACTTTATTTGGTTATGTACTAAGCAATGTTCTAAAAGGCGCTAGGCGCTAGTCGGGCGGTGACCCATAGACTAGCGCCTGGACGGACTAGGCGGGGACTAGGCGATTTACATTTTTCACATTTAATTAATAAATATTATATTTAAAAATAGTTTAATATGAGTAACTTGGAAAAATTTAGTGCATAATTCAACATAGCAAAATAGCAAATATAACCAAAAGTCCAAAACAACTTGCAAACCTAAGACTCCACATCTTCTTCTTCTCCATATCCCTCTAATATTCCTTCGGTGTCGGACTCAAACTCAAAATCCATCTCAACACCATCTTCTTCATCTGATTCTTCAAGTTCTCTTTCTTCTTGAAGCCTAGCACTTCTCCTAGTTGTAGCACTACTATCAAACTGGAATTGCGCTTCAAACTGTTCAAAGACCGCCTCGAACACCCTCAGACCGCCTAGTCCCCGCCTAGGACCGCCTAGTCCCCGTCTAGGACCGCCTTGGCCTGCCTAGGCGGCTCCTGGGCGGCTTGCTGCCTGATGGACTCCTGGAGTGTGAAATTCGGGCTGCTTGGCTCCGCCTACAACCTAGGCGGCGCCTGGGCGGAGCTAGGCGGGGATTTTTAGAACAGTGGTACTAAGTATGGAGTTATGGTGATGGAATTTATGATATTATGATTTTAATCATCTTATGGAATTATAGTTACGGATTGCTTGATGCACTTTGAAATTTTAATTTCTAAGAAAGCAGAGTTTTCAAATTCGGATCAAAACCGAATCCGATCTGAACCGATCCGGAAATTCAAATTGGTTAGCTATCTGAATTGCTATTTTAAAATTCGGATTCAGATGTCGAAAATCTCAAACCGAATAATTCAGATTGGATAAGGGAGCTTCTATTCATACTTCCAAAAATGGTATTTAGACCTCCCTTTTTTTTTTAGTTAGTATTGATTTTGTTAAGCCATGTGAAATTACCGTTTTGTTATATTTTCAAAAACATTTTGTAAAATATTTTTCACAAATAGGAAAGAGAAAACAGAGAATATATTTCCATATCCATTCAATTTTTATTCTATTTTTTTTTCCCAACCTGATCTTGAGGAGGAACAAAGATAATATCTTCTAATTAAGGCTAAAATTCAATGGAGAACTCAAATCTCATTGTATAGGTTGTCAATGGATTAGCACACCCATGATATTTGAGCAAATTCACGAGCAAACAAAACAGAGTGACAAACTGTAATCAACCCAAAAACCCAGATTTCCTCAACAAAGAAGAAAAAATAAAATAAATATCACATGATAATTTTTGTCTATTGAAAATAGATCGAGAGAAAAAAATTAAAATTTAGGATCATTAGAGCAATAGATTTGCCTGATTTGGGATGAAGTTTCAAAGTAAAATATAATTAATAAATTTTTAAAAATTGAAGCATGTTTAATTACCGATTTTGGAGGTGTGAACTGAATATTCTATAAGGAAATTCTTTTACTTGATTTAATTAGATTTTGGGTATTTTGAAAAAATTAAAGAGGTGTAAATAACATTTTGGTTTTTGTAAAAAGTAAATTAGAGGTCCATTAAGTAAGGAGGTCTAAGTATTTGAGGTATGAATAGAAACTCCTTTTGCTTAATCAGGGTAAAAAAGGACAAACCACAGCTTTATCCTTTGAAAGAGATTTGTATGTATGTGACACATATATAAGTGAGTTACCTGTATAATGCAGGATTCGTAGGCCAGATATCGTAGTTAACCTTAGATGGAGGAGCAGTGTGGTGAAAGAGATAGTCAATCCACTCTAGCTTTTCATCATGATTCTTACACATCCTCGTCCCATACCCTTCAAATCTGCCACTAGCAGGGTCATTTGCATAGGCCTCTTTTTCCTCCTGTGGCAGCATGAAAAACTCCTCGCCAATTTTCTGTAACTTCTCAATCAAAGAAGCTGGTATCCCGTGGTCAGTGATGACAAAGAAGCCCCACTCGGCAGCTGCCTCGGCAACTTCCTTCACAAGGTCGTCGTGTGGCTTTGCTAGGGAAATGACTGGCACCGCGACTCCCTCCGCAGCCTTGCTGTTCTCTGGCTGCTCATGGAAGGGGCGAATGAACTTTTCAGGTAACTTGTTGAGCCCGCCGGAGGCCAATGCCTGAACTCTCTGCAGCTTCATTCTTGGTTCTGGGGAGTTAAGTGGCCGGGACGAGTTGTATATAAGGGTTTAGGAAGAGCAGGTTCGATCGGATGCAGGCATGAAATTGCAACTGGTGCTCTAAAATATATATAACCTAACTATACCTAACGTTCCCCTATGAGTTGATCCCAATATTGATTTCTAGTTTGGAGATGAGTGCATTTGCATCACCAGATGTCCAGATCGGGATGCAGATTTGGCCATGCCGAACATGCTTCGATTTTAAAATGAACTACGCGGTTCACGCAAATTATTTCTTTTGTTTTGTTTCTGTGGGTCAATTAATTTAAGTTTCCAGGTCAGTTTTCTAGGGCTTTCAATGATGAACTCCTTTCAATCTCATCGAATAAGTCCGCGGGTCTCCTCTATATCAACCAACTAATAATACATTCCGCTTACATAAAATTGAAGAATCATGAACGCGAGCTTGGGGAAAAGATTCGTTTTCGTTTTTTGTCTAAATACTGCATGATTACTAGTTACTACCATATGGTTTGGATTCAAAATCATTTTAGTCTTTAGACTTCCAATTTTACTAAAACACCCTTACACTTTCAATATTGATCTAATAGGTCCAACCGGTTAATTTTTTCTTGAGTACTTAACTGGCTGACATGCAGTGGCTTATCGTAACTAAGGGGGTCCAAAGCATAAACATAATATAACAATATAAAAAGGATATTGATATACTCTTATGTTCATTTTAAAAACTTGTCAATTCAGATATAATTCTAAGATCCTTCACACAGTAAGAAATAGTTTTCTAATAACATAAATAATAGTCCTTTAAAAACTTTTTATTTCATAGATTTCTAGGAAGGAGACCCACTAAGTTAATTAGGCATGCCACCACATTAATTCACAAGATTTGGAGATAAAATTTTCTGGCTACTTTGCTATATAGCAAATCACATACTCATATTTAGGCCTGTAAATTCAGCCCAAGACCGATGGGTTTAGTCCAAAAAATAGGGCCATGGGCTGGCTCAGCCTAGCTGATGGGCGGGCTTTGCTCGGTCCATTTTAAAATTGGTAGGTTATGGGCAACATTTTCCAAGCTCCGGACAGCCCAAAGTTCTGGTCAGATAGGATATTGTAGGGCCGCTCCTGGCCCAGCCTGTTCTTAGCCCATGCCATTAGTAATATAATTTCTACTTTATTAGTGATTAATAAAACCATCAAATGAGTTTAATTCAATTGGTAAAAGTGTAAATATTATTCACAAATCACAGACTAAATGTAGGACAGATTATGAGCGGGTTTTGGAGACCCGAATTTTGTCCGCCCAAGGCCGGGCTTGGGCTTCACATATTTGTGATAAGGCTAACCCAATACTACCCAAAGTCCTGAACCGGGTAGTATATGGATCATCATAAGTTAGGGGGCCAGGCCGGTCCTGCCCGGTCTATTTTACAGGCCTACTCATATCATTTGGTACCAAATAATTTGGAATGTTTTTTTTTTTTTTTTAATAAATAAAAATCAAATAAAATCGGGGTTTCAATTCATTCAATTGTAGAATGAGCCCAGTATTACACGTCTGTGAAGAGCACGACAAGATAGAGCTATTGCAATAGCTAAGAGTTCTGGCAATCGGAACACGTACCAAGTACGTAGCTAGCCATGCCACAATACACAAGGCGAGGGCCATGCAAACTGTTTGTGGACGAGCCTATGGAGCCAAACACTTGGGTGCAATGGGAATCACACGCCATAGAGCAATCGTCTTGCACTTGGGAGTAGCGCTCTTCCTTACATTTTTGTACTGGTGGACCGGTCCGATACTTATACTTGTAGGAGTCGTAGCCATGGGGCTGTCAGATAGAGCATAGCAGAACATGCAGCTGGGTCAAATCTTTACGCGCAGTTTAATCCATCCTATGATCTTTGCATTTGTATGTCATAAGACTCTTCCTTACATTTTTGTACTGGTGGACCGGTCCGATACTTATACTTGTAGGAGTCGTAGCCATGGGGCTGTCAGATAGAGCATAGCAGAACATGCAGCTGGGTCAAATCTTTACGCGCAGTTTAATCCATCCTATGATCTTTGCATTTGTATGTCATAAGACTGCCACATCAGAGGTTCCTCAGGCACAGAATAGACATATAGTGAAGAAGTGAACCCTACGGAGTTTTCCTTCTCTACACTCTTCTCGATCACTTGGGATTGGGAACACATGCAGAAAGCAGAGTATTGGAAGCATTTGAGGATATATGGAAAGATGGCTACTCGTGTTAGGCAAAGAACTTCAGAAAATCGTACGCGTTGAGCCTTCTTGTTGTAAGGACTCCTTTTGACATATATGCCTTATAGGTTGTAACAGTTGTTTGATAGCTACCCTAGTTCGATCGCCTAATTCCAGTCCTTTCCTTTGGCATGTTTCTGTACTGAAAATCGTGCATGTTTTGATAATAAAAAATGTTTATTTAGTACTAATTTGACCCTCTCATTATCTATTTCAATGATCATTTTATTTTCTTCCTCTATTAAATATAAAGTAACAGCTCATTTGAACAAATCTTTTCAACCTAGTATAGTTTTAATTTTTTTTCTTTCTTTTTTGTTTTTCTGACTTATCTAACAAATTTTTGAATTATAACGTGCTGAGAAAGTGGAAGATAGAGAAAGTTTGCCTAAAGGTCACCCAACTCCGCCGGTGTCCCATGGCCGGTCGCTGGATTCGAGTTACCAAATTTTTTTAATATTTTTTTTTCAATATTAAATTACTGATTTTGACTTTAATCAATTTTTTTTTCCACCGGATTTCAGTCACCGGACTCAGATTACTGACCCCCAGTAAGCAATTTACAGATTCCAGATATCCAGTAATCAAGTTACTGACCCCCAGTAAGCAACTTAAAGATTCCAGATTTCCAGTAATCAGGTTACTGACCCTCAGTAATAAGGTTATTAACCCCCAATAAGCAACTTAGAAATTCCAGATTTCCAGTAATCAAGTTACTGACCCTAGTAATCAGGTTACTGACCCCCAGTAAGCGACTTACAGATTTCAAAAGTCTGCAACTTTGTCCCTGCCTTGCTTCTGATCGGGTCGGAAGCCCCTCCGGCGCTACACGATTTTGACCACGACGCCGGACCCAGGGCGCTGCTCCTGCCTTCTCCACACGAGATCGGACCCAGACCACCGGCGCTGCACTGATCCAACCTCGACGCCGAATCTAGGACGCGCGACGCCGGGACCAGGCCGCTGCTCCTGCCTTCTCCACACGAGATCGGACCCAGAACACCGGCGCTGCACTGCTCCAACCTCGACGCCGAGCCCAGGGCGTTGTACTGCTCCAACCTCGACGCCGGACCTAGGACATATCCCATATGAAATGGATGATCAGCAGGGTTGGAATTGGAATTACTCAGATAAGTTTGATGGGGGTTGTAGTGCTCTTGGTCATCTTCATTAGGGAAATTAACCTTGGCTTTCTTGCCACGGATTTTGCGAGCCTCCCTGTCATAAGCTCTGGCTGCTTCTTCAGCTGTGTTGAAGGTACCAAGCCAGACTCGGACCCCTTTGCTCGGGTCGCGAATCTCAGCGGCCCATTTTCCCCACGGGCGCTGCCTTATGCCTCTGTAGAGGTTCTTCCTCTGGCGCTTGGCTGGCTTCTGTTCTTGCACAACCCCTGTTTTATGTAAAACATAAGCCTAAGTAAGTAAAGTGACTAAGTATCTAATCGAAATGTCCATCTTTTAAGACATACGTCAGAAATAAAGAAGAGGATGCACACCTGAAGTGGGAAGGGGTGTTTTTTTGGTGGGAGGTGAGTCCTTGTGACTAGATGGGGTGAGATCCGAGTTGAAGAAATTGTCCGGCCATAGCTCGGGGGAGACGCGGCGGCCGCGGTTGCGAGGGATGAAGTCAGCGATTATAGCACCGCCACACATGTTGAGGTTTAAGAGATTGACTTGGAGAATTTGTGAGAGGTTTTGTTGAAAGAGGGTGGGATGTTTGAGACTTGGAAAGGGTTTTGAGAATGATGTGTAGGAATGAAGAGGGAGGGAGGGGGGCTTTTGTACGAGGAGAATTGATACTGCTTCTATGGATATGTCAAAATGTGGAACCTTCGGTGGGATTTACCTAACCATTTATAACATTGTTACCCTATTCTTCTTATTGGCTCACTATTTTTGGTCACCGGTTTGGACCTTGCGTGGCTGCCAAGGATATCAATCATAGGATAGACCGTGATGTAAAATGACCGTTTACTCTGTCACACAGCTCCGAGTGAGAGCTACCCCCATGCGTTACATTTAAATAATAGATTGATAGATACAGTAAATCATAGATGGTTGTATGACAATATCTCAACGTCAGGCAGTGTGGTAATTTGATCTACGAATCAAATAAACTTGCTAGCCTTCTCTTGCTACACAAGTCATCAAGAGATTAAGGAATTAAGAACACTAAGAAACCCGCCGTTAAGGTAGTAAAGCACATCGTACTTGATTAATAACTCCAAGTGGAATAATAAAATAGCAATTATTGGGGATTAATAAACACTTTGATCAATTTGCTCACCTATGTTTACTGAGTTTTCAAAGAAGTTGGTAGATAATTTTAAGTTTAGTAAAACCGATACTACTAGTTGTTTTGAACCCAGTAAATTTACTATATAACATTTGGCCTCGGGGTCGTGCACTGTTCCTAAGAACAGTATCGCAATTGCCCCTATTTTTGAGATGATTTACGTGGGTGCCACTGGTGAGACACATTACGGTTTTGCCCTCATTTTTCGTTTTAATTACACTCATGCCTCCCTTCTATTTTTTTCCTTTCTTTCTTTTCTCATTTTCTCTCTCCTCCCTTTCTCTCCCCCGATCGGGCCGGCCCCGATCTCTCCTCCCCTCCACTGAATTCCGCCGTCCGACCGAACTGGACCGCCGCAAGGGTCACGTTCGGACCGGCTCGGCCTCCCTTCCTCTTCTGTGGCGGCGGTGCAGCCCAAATCGCCGCCGTTCGGGTGGTTTTGGGTGGAGGAGGGTTCGATTGTGTCGGACCGGAACTCCCTCCTCCGGCCACCAATCGTCCCAATTTCAAGGGGGAAATGGAGGTCTCGACCCGCACGTCAATTCCTTCCATGGAAGGAATTGGCCCGAGTCAGCCCAGGTAAGGAGGAATTAGAATTGGAAATTTTAGGGTTTTTGGTGATTTACGGTGGAGGTGGTGATTTTGAAGTTTTTGGTGTAATTGGAGGTTGAATTGATGCTTAGGAAGTTGTTTGGAGTATTTTGGTGTTCAATTTGTGGAATTTGGGGGAAATTTTGATGTGGGGGGAGGTACGGCCGCCGTGTCGGCCGTCGTTCGCGGCGGCTGCGGTCGTTTTTGGTGGCGGGGACGACGGGGATGAGTCCCTGGGGTGGTGGCGACGCTGTTGTGGAAGTTTGGAATCGATTGGAGGGGTTTTTGGCCTCCCGTGGCGGAGCTGCCGGCGGCGGTGGCGGCGGCGCTACTGTGTTGGCGGCGAAAGGTTAAAGAAGGGTAAAAAGGGGAAAAGTAAAATGGTAAAAGGTGAGGGGTAAACAGTAAAATAGTAATTCAGTAAATAGTAAATAGTAACAGTAAAAAGTGAATAGTAACAGTAAAAGATTAAACAGTAAAGTGAATAGTAAGTTTGACTTTGACCGTTGACTTTAACGTTTACTATTACGGTTGACTTTTAAATTTCACCGTTGACTTTCCAAAAGAGGTGAAACTTGAAAAAACAAAAAAAGACGCGCACATCATAGAGGAGTCGAAGAAGAAGCAGACGCGCACGGCGGCGGAGGAGGAGTACGAGAGGATGGTGCTGGTGTCGAACACGAATCGCTGAAAGGAGGCTCAAGGCTTGGTTTAAGGTGTGTTTTCGGCATTGGTGAGGTTTGTTCTACAGATGCACGACATACTGCAAGGTGTAGAAAAAATTTAGACCAGTAGACTTGAGCAATCAGCTATATAGTTCAAAATTCTTCAAACAGGTAACTTTGTGCAATGATTCAATATATGGTTTTCCTCAATAAACAAGTGTTATCAGATGAAAGGAATCACTCCAGAGGATTGGCTATGCGAGATGAAGAAATGACTAAGGCTAGGTTAGTTAAACATAGAATTATCTTGGTAGAGCACATACAACTTTGAATTAGTATCAGATCCTCGGAGTCGATCTTCTTCAATTTTGAATTTGTGGCTCAGTTTTTAATTCAGGGCAATCATATGAAGGTAAACATTGTGGCCAAGAACTAAGAAGTCTATTTTAAATATACTTTTTCATTAGTTCAAATTTATCCTACATTTATCTTTTGAATCTTTTCTAATTTTGAATTTAAAATTTGTATCAAATCGCACTCAAAATAACATGTATTTAGTTTTTCAAGTCTAACTTAGGTTTATTGTGTAAGTCGTAAAAAATAGCTCTTATTATTAACTGACAAAATTTGGCAGCTTCGAAGACAAATTGATTGTATTATTCTCTGACAGTCTTAAGCTGTCTTAATTTGAGGAGCAATTAGCTTTCAAGCACATGACTTTTCTGTTAGGCAGAGTACATTTTGACCGGCTATAAGCTGCTGTATACTGCAACCAGCTTAGAATAAGGTATATGACTATTGCTTCTTCCTCTTTTTTTGGCAGTAGGCCTTCATCTTAAATGTTTCATTTAAAGGTGCCTCACTTTTTGGTTAATTACTTGATTTACTTCTCATTTGTGATGATATCTTACTTTGAGTTCATATTGACTGTGGAGTAGATTCATACAGCTCCATTTGCCTTCTCAATTTTGTTCTCAGTTTTGTACTGTTGTGTTGATAGTGATGAGGACATAGATTAGGATGAATCATATAAAATTAAACATTAAAGTCAAAACCAAAGTAGTTAAATTCTAATTATTCAGTGGATTAACATTCAATATATTCCACTTACAGATTTCATTTGATCTTTGGGTTCATTTGGTGGGGAAAATTATCAGCAAAGTTGTGTTATCTTATTGCCTTGCGTATGTTTTTCCTTCTGTTTCTACCTTTTATTTTAAATTGATCATATTGCGATCATAAGTTTCTCTATGATGTGCTCGATGAAATCAATTCTATATTTTTTGTTTTTTTTTATTGTTTATTTCCATTATGATTCATGTTTTTACAGGTTTCGTTTACTTTTTGTGAGAGCCAGTTTTTCATCAAAGTCTGCAGTTCTTTCTGTTAGCAAATAATAGTACAACAATGAACAAAACTGCTTCCCTGTACAAAACTGTTACTATGTTCAATACATTAATTCTGTAATTTACTTCTTCACAAGCATTTATTTTTCATCTACAGAGCCGCAGCAAAGCGCGGCCCTATTAACTAGTTAAGCACATTGTATGATAAGTGATTGGAATAGTCCATGTTGGTTGTCTCGCGCGTTATCAAAGAGGTGGCATGGGATAGAAATACGTCGGTAGCTAGTTCTACTGTCAATTTTTGTAACATGCATGCTTGTGATGGTCTAGTCCAATTTGGCATTGCCATCTTCCGAGTCCAAATTGCTACAGTGGGAAATGTTTACTCTGTATAATGGTAAATAAAAAAGGCAGTTAGGTTCTGAGAATACTTGCTGATGATTTTGGATAAATTTAAGTGAACTACAATGACTTGTAAAAGTTCAAAAATAAAAAGATCAACTAAATTTTATTTGACTAATTCGACTGTTCAGCACTTCAGCTAGAAGTCTTAATAAAGTCTATTACAAAGTAAAACACCAATATTTTTGGCACTGAAAGATTATAGATTGAAACCAGGTAAAAAATAAGAACAAACAATTTTAAAAATAATATAGAAGTTAAATAAATCTAAAAATATAGTCGGCTCGATTTAATGCGTTAGGCTCTATACTCCACTTTCATATGGATTAAATTTTTCGCCATCCTAACCCACACAAGCATTTCTTTTCAGTCGAACCGTTTTTTTCGGGGCGGAACGTACACGGCGGTGCGCCTTTTTGGTGCCCGACGACCCCTACATATTACAACTCTGAAACTAGGAGATGGAGATGCTTCACTAGAACTCAAAGGAAGCTTCAGGCTGTAGGTCCATTCACGTTTAAAAAACTTAGCGTACCCTTCTTTTACCATCATTGTTGCCACCACGTCAATGCTATAAACACCCGCAGCACTCTCCAAGTTAAACTGGGAGAGATCACTAGCCGAAAACCTCATCGACTGCCGCCCTTGAAGAACCGTATGCAGGATGGTCGTGTTCTGGGGGCGTTGTCTGAAGGGTGGCCGGGAACTCTTAGCAAACTCCTCCTTGGCATACTTGGTAACCACTTCGATGTTCTTGTATTCATTGGTAAAATATTTATTGGGGTTTCTGATGGCCAGGTCGAGTGCAAGGTTGTAGTTGAGAGAGTCGTTGAGTTTGAATTGGGTCAGAGAGGCATTGGTGACTGTGACGGCAGAGCTGGGAGGACGGACGAAGGGGACCAAGACGAACATGATGAGAGATACGAGAACGCCTACACCCAAAAGAGCAAGGAGGAAGGTCATGATGATCACTTTGTGCTCAGATTTCATCACCTTCATGGTTGAAATAGGTTTCATCACCTTCATGGTTGAAATAGCCTTCATCACTTTCATGGTTGAATCTAATAAAGGAATGGCCAAAGATATAGAGATGAGGCAATGCATGAATTGAACTATGTGCTCCGATCCTCTTTATAGTGGTACCTATGCTAGAGTAAATCGTTATGGAATCTAAGACGCCTCAAAAAGGCCAAGAAATATTGAAACGAAGGAAACCAAATCAAATCCTTGTTTGCTCAATATGGAAAGTAAATATTAACAAAGAATGAAAATGATTTGGGGCCTCAATGATCCGTTAAATTTGTGGCCTCAATTCTATGTGGCATGCAATGTCATCATTACACATCACTAATTAGAAAAACCATGCCAAATCATTATTTAGTAAATAGATAATCATATCCCTCTCGATCCAACGGTTCTCAATCATTATATATATTTTTTATTATATATTTTTCAATATAAAAAATCATATTCATAATTTTTTTTCTCTTTTATTTTTTTATCGCAACAATACTTATATTTAAACTTCCATATATAATTCGAATATTGAATATTTTTGAAAGTATATTTTTTTTATGTAAACTGAAAGTATATTTGAATATATATATATATATGTATATATATATGTATATATATATATATGTATGTATATATATAATTCGTCCAAAATAAATTCAATTTTGTTCTAGGAGAAAAGAAATAGATGCAAAGCGTAGTTTTATTGATTGATAATGAGGCTTTTATATAGGCGTTACATCAAGTATCCCGAATAATCAGGGATTCCCTATCTACTAAAGATACTACATATCTAGTCTAATTAGGTCAAGACACACATAGGAAGTTACAGAATTATCCTTCCTTAAACACTCCCCCTTGTGTCGCGTACCTAATGTAACACGATGCATGATATGTTGCCTCGCTAAAACCTTGCCAAGCAAAACAAAACCACTTGGGTAAAAAATAAAGAGCTTGGTCGAAGGGAAAAGAGAACAACGCACCAAATACAATTAAAGATTACATGTGAGGTAGACTCCCTCTGATGTCTACAAGGCAACTCCCCTTGATTGGTAACCCAATCTCGGAGTTAAGATTAATGGCGTATGTAAACGCTCCTCACAAGCTTCAAAAGTAGGCGTGGCCAATGATCGAGTCATTGAATACGGCCACATTATCCTTGTATTAGACCAGCTATACTTAGCTTTACTTGGTCTTAAGGAAGAAGGTTGTTTAACAACTCAAAACTAGAGTTTGCATTGAAAATCAGATTCACGTGCAGTATGAACTTTGTGTACTTAAACAGTCATAACTCCTTCGATACAACATGTATGAATTAAATGTAAAGAGTTCTGGAAACTAGACACCCATATATTTCTATTAATATAAAGTACATAACGTTGTTCATTCGGAGCTGATCACAAAGCTCCGTTGAAGGTGACTGATATGCAAATTACCGGACAGATTCGTCCTATTTTGCTAAAACAGTCATAACTCACTCAATATGATAGCTATGATCAAATGATTGGTGTCCCTGGAAATTAGACACATATACCTTTCCAATGACACTAATTTAACCATTTTCTAACTAGTGGGATGTCCTGTAGGTCTCGAGGAAGCCGACGTACAGAACCAGACAGATTCTGGAATTGCCTTTTGATGTGTCTTTCATGATGGGATCGAATGAGCCTAAACCTTTCACATTTGAAAGAAATTATCACCATATACCATGGCATTGTGTGGGTGTGTCTAGCCATTACCTTGGCTTTATAAGTTTATTGCGAATGAGATGTCGTGTTGAGCATATTAAGACAAGTACATGATTGCACACATGGTACTTTAGATGGAGAGTTTCATCTCCCAAGACTTCTCGTCACATAGACGAAACGAGAGTTCTCAAGACATCGACTGATTATGGGATACATATAGGCTTTGGTTTAACGTCCTTTAGATAGCCATAAGCCGATAGATGAACAAGTTCATCACTAACGGTTCTCACATTCGAGACCATGTAATCCCAAGATCTTTTCATTCTTAACATCGGATTAGTGATACTTCAATCATAATTCATCCTTAGTTTACACGCAAATAGGCATGATTCTTTACATTTCATCTTCACATTACATCAAGTATCCTGAATAATTAAGGATGCCCTATCTACTAAAGGTTCTCACATTCGAGACCATGTAATCCCAAGATATTTTCATTCTTAACATCGGATTAGTGATACTTCAGTCATAATTCATCCTTAGTTTACACGCAAATAGGCATGATTCTTTACATTTCATCTTCACATTACATCAAGTATCCTGAATAATTAAGGATGCCCTATCTACTAAAGATACTACATATCTAGTCTAATTAGGTCAAGACACACATAGGAAGTTACATAATTATCCTTCCTTGAACATATTTAGATTTACCTGTTTCTTTTTAAATTTTTGTTAAAAAAAAAATTGATAGAAAATATATGGTATATACATATCATAGCTAACGCATTAAAGTATTGATTGAGAAGAAATTAAAGAATTAATTGTATTAAAAGTCAAGAATTATAACTTACTCATTGATAAACTAAAACGAAATTTTTTATAGTAAATATCGTACATATAACCCTTAAATAGATGTAATATAGTTCATGTAAGGTAACTAATTCATCTCAATGATTTTTTTTTATTGAAAAATATATAATTATGGAGAACCGTTGGATAGAGAGGGATATGATTGTCTATTTACTTAAGAATGATTTGGCATGGCTTTTCTAATTGGTTATGTGTCATGATGACATGACATGCCACATAAAATTGAGGCCACAAATCCAAAGCCTCATTGAGGCCCCCTATCAGTGCCCTAACAAGAATATGCATGAGATTTTGTTTCTGTTCAAACTCGTAGGCCTGACAGAAGCACAATAATAAAGACTAATAACACAAGCATGTATAGTGGTTCGCCGTGCCGCTGGAGGGCACGACTACGTCCACTTAGAATATACTAGTATCGGTCAATAAGCCTGGTGGTGTTACAAGGGTGGAATGCCCAGTTGCCAGTTATCCAATTCTAAGGGGGGGGGGGGGGGGGGGGAGCCTTGCTCCCTCTTACACCATGTTTTCAATGTGGGATGGAGGCACAGTATTCCTGCTCACGAAGCTACTTGCGGAGCCTAGAGGCATGGCTTCCGGATGCGGCACCGGTGATCTTCCACAATAGAGATGTAGCCGAGGTGTCGGTCTACCCGATGGATGCCGGAAGTATGACCTATGACGCCGGTTGGACGGTCCACGAGGTCATTGAACATGCTTGGCGGTGCACTATATCTAGTGTCAACAGATTTAAACTTGATTTGGACAAAATTTCCATATGTGGCTGTTATAATTACACGTTTTTCTTCACTATGAAGTATGAACGAGGTTGACAGCCAATTAGCCAAATATTGTAGCTGGAAAACGCAATTTCATGTCATGGCTTGGCATGGATATGCATATTTCTATAGTGTTTTTTTTTTATCATTATATAAAAAAAATTATAGAAAATGTCAATTTAATTAGTACTAATTTGGCCCCCTCATTACCCATTTCAATGACCATTTTATTTTCTTCCCCTGTTAAACATAAGGTAGCAACTCATATTACCCATTTGAACAAAACTTTTCAACTTTAGTACAGTTTAAATTTCTTTTCTTCTTTTTTTGTCATTCTGACTTATCTAACAGATTTTTGAATTATAACGTGCTGAGAAAGTGGAAGATAGAGAAAATTTACCGAAAGGTCACCAAACTCCGCCGGCGTCCCATGGCCGGTCGCCGGAGTTGCCGGATTCCTGTCACCAAATTTTTTTCGATATATATATATATATATATATATATATTTTTCAATATTAAATTACTGACTCTGACTTTAATCAAATATATATTTTTTTTTTCGCCGAATTTCAGTCACCGGACTCAGGTTACTGACCCCTAGTAAGCAATTTACAGATTACAGATTTCCAATAATCGAGTTACTGACTCCCAGTAATCGAGTTACTGACCCTCATTAATCAGATTACTGACCCCCAGTAATCAAGTTACAGATTCCAGATTTCCAGTATTCAAGTTACTGACCCCCAATAAGCATGTTACTGACCCTCAGTAATCAGGTTACTGACCCCCAGTAAGCAAATTACATATTCTAATAAGCATGTTACCGACCCCCAGTAAGCATGTTACTGACCCCCAGTAATCATGTTACTGACTACCAGTAAACATGTTACTGACTCTCAGTAATTCAATTCGACCCACAATCCAAAAAAAAAAAAACCAAATTTTCCAATTCGATCAAAACCCTAACTTTCATTCGGGTCAAATTGGGAGTAGCAACGTTGACCCAACCACTACCAGACCTAAAGATACAAAAGGGCCCAAGAAACCCGACCCAAGGAAGCACCAACGCTGGTAAGCAGTGTCTTCGTTGCGGTCCTTCCATAAGGCGCGCCAGGACATGAGGAAGTCAGCAGAGGTGGCACGGTGGATCTCGGCCGGAGGGGCGAGGCGGGCCTCCATGAGGCAGCGGATCATGAGGGAGTGGGATTCGAGGTTGAAGGTGTAGAACTGCGAGGAGATGTGGGGGTCGGGGCTGATGTAGAGCGGCGTGGATTTCAAGGCAGCGGCGGAGGAGGATGAGGTAGGGTTAGGGGTTGGTGGAAACGTCGTCGTTTGAGGAGGAGGAGTGGACAGGGGAGGAGGAGCGGAAGAGGTCGATTTCGGGTAGGTGGCGGCGGTGGAGGCCGAGTTGGTGGAGCAGATGAAGGCGGAGGTTGTGGTTTCCGACGGTGAGGTGGCCGTGGAGGAGAGGAGGAGGAGGAGGAGCGGAAGAGGTCGATTTCGGGTAGGTGGCGGCGGTGGAGGCCGAGTTGGTGGAGCAGATGAAGGCGGAGGTTGTGGTTTCCGACGGTGAGGTGGCCGTGGAGGAGAGGAGGAGGAGGGTGAGGGTAGTGAGGATCTGAGAGTGATTGAGAAGAGTGAAACCCTAGCTTGAGAGAGAGAGAGAGAGAGAGAGAGAGAGAGAGAGAGAGAGAGAGAGAGAGAGAGAGAGAGAGAGAGAGAGAGAGAGAGAGAGAGAGAGAGGTTTTAGTATAGGGTAGTTAACATTGGAGTTGGTAGGTAACATTGGAATGGACAAATTTTTCCCCATTTTTGTGCAAATGGTCATTTTTCTAAATTTTAATCATAATATAATTAGATATACCTTCGTATCAATTTTATTAATATTTATACATATGTTGAGAGAGGTTTTAGTATAGGGTAGTTAGGTATTTTTACCAAGATTTATTGGAGTTGGTAGGTAACATTGGAATGGATAAATTTTTCCCCATTTTTGTGCAAATGGTCATTTTTCCAAATTTTAATCATAATATAATTAGATATACCTTCGTATCAATTTTATTAATATTTATACATATGTTGAATCAAAAGTTTTAGGGAAACCTAAGACACATTAACTGGGAATATCTTGGTCATACAATTCAATTATCGGTGATCCTCTTCAAGTTACAATACAATTCAATAGTTTTTTTTTTTATATAGTTATTATTAATGAAGTTTCATTAATTATTAGAAAAACAAAAAGACGCGACGATAGGGAACTTATCAGACACAAATCCATGCGCAAACTATGATTAGTTACCTGTATGACGCGACGCAGGAATTGATCTAGGCCAGATATCGTAGTTGACCTTAGATGGAGGAGGCGGAGGAGCAGTGTGGTGAAAGAAATAATCAATCCACTCATCTTAGTCCCATATCCATCAAATCTGCCACTAGCAGGGTCATTTGCATAGGCTTCTTTATCCTCTTGTGGCAGCATAAAAAACTCCTTGCCTACCTTCTGTAACTCCTCAATCAAAGAAGCTGATATCCCATGGTCAGTGATGACAAAGAAGCCCCACTCGGCAGCTGCGTCGGCAACTTCCTTCACAAGGTCGTCGTGTGGCTTTGCTAGGGAAATGACTGGCACCACGACTCCCTCCGCGGCTTTGCTGTTCTCTGGCTGCTCATGGAAGGGGCGAATGAACTTTTCTGGTAACTCCGTCATCCCGCCGAGGGCCAATGCCTGAACTGTCTCTGCCTGCATTGTATGTCAATTCTGGTAATGATCGATATGTAAATTCAACCACACACTCCTGCAGCGTTCTAGTTATGCTCTTATAGAGTTGCATGCTACCGTAACTACTCTTCTATCAAAGTATTAACGGAGCTCGTTACATATAGCTCTCAAAGAATTAATGGAGTATGCATGGAAAGTAGATTCACATCTTTGTCAAAGCATTATTGGAGACATATATGGAGTGTGGCATAGAGCACGCAGCACTTAATCAAGATTAGTGTACTTACTGAATGTATAAAATTAACTTGAAATGCTTAAGCAACATCAAACGTCCAAGTGCTAAATATATCAGCAGCCAACGTACGCAGGTACTACTAAATCATGAACACGAACTTTTGAGGAATCATGAATGTGAACTTTTGTTCCTGTTTGGCGGGGGGGGGGGGGGGGGGGGGGATTTTTTTTTTTTTTAAAGGATCTTGAAGTACAGTATTAAGATTTAAGACTGTCGTAAATTTATTGCCAGATCAATTGTGCTAGCGATCATGGTGCTAAGCTCAGCGTCTAAATGTTTGCATGTGCTAGAAAAGAAATCTATATTTTTCTGAAGCACGGATTGAATTTTTTTTAATTTCTTCCGTCCTATGACCGAGATTGTTTAATATACCATATTTTTAATTTACAACTAATTGAACTAAAATTATAATTTATATAAACTAAATTGACAACATTAACAATAATTTTATGTCATTAAATTATTGGAAATGAGAGTATCATAAAAACATAGAGGTATTGTCGAATATTCCAATTCGGCATGACATTTTCATAATCAGATTGCAAATCATTTTTTGTTAAGATGCAATTAATTATGCATCACTTAATTTAGATTCTCATATGTCCCAGAGTAAGCCAAAGAGAGTAGATTGTCACGTGTTTACCTAACCCAACCAACAGATCTTAGTCTTCTTCTTCCTGTATATCTGAGTCCCCTTCAAAATGAAGATATAAAACAAGAACAGACAATGCAACAACTCAAAACTGACCAGCTGACATCTTCACTGCCTCTGTACTTACTAGAAAATAGTGCTTCGATGTTTCTTTTGACTTGCATACGTGGGATTTTGTGAACCTTCTAAGCAAAAATATGTTAGTTGGAGCTAAAATTCTCTTGCCAATTTGCTATATAGTCGAGCACATGCTCATATTGTTTGGTGCCAAACAATTTGGAATGTTAGTTAGAGCTTCTAACTTCAACTTTCCCCTCCTGTTTTCTATGTCATAAAATGTGACATTTAAATACATTCTGCCTGCTTCTTCTTCCGAAGCACACATATATACACAAAAACACACTGTAGTTTCAACATCACCAAGTAGCGGTGGCTCAGCCTGCTGGGACATCCATGGGGTCATCGGAGCAGTATCAACCGCTACTCCTCGGACTTGACTCACATTCTCAGATTCCTGACTTGTCATCCGCCACCGTTGAAGAGTTTTTGGAGCACAGCCCTATAGCATTGAGGTGGTGGCCTAGGCTAGTGGCATGGGAGTCCAGGCTGCTATGGATTTTATCCGGTTCGTCAATCTTAGTTTCGGTTTTTAATTACATGCTCAGCTTTGTCACACTTATGTTCTGTGGCCATTTGAGTGCATTGGAGCTTGCTGGAGCTTCTATTGCAAGTGTGGGAATCCAAGGTCTTGCTTATGGGATTATGGTATGTAATCCAAATATATCTAACATTACTCATGGAGTCATGCAGCTCACTTTCATTTCCTGTTTTCTACTTGTTTGAATGCAATATTAATATTGGTTCTTGCAACCATTATATTCGAAATGTTCAAAGACTGTCAACTTGAATCGTATAAGCTAAACTCATTTTCAGTTTTTCATCTCTACCTGTTTGAAGAACATTACTCTATATTCTGTTACGGTAGTATAAGCTAAACTCTTTATTGCTTTGCTTTTCAAGTTGGGCATGGCGAGTGCTGTACAAACTGTTTGTGGGCAAGCCTATGGAGCCAAACACTTGGGAGCAATGGGAATCATATGCCAAAGAGCAATCGTCTTGCACTTGGGAGCAGCAGTCCTCCTTACATTTTTGTACTGGTGGTCAGGTCCAATACTTGTAGCCATGGGCCAGTCAGAAAGCATAGCAGAACAGGGTCAAATCTTTGCGCGTGGTTTAATCCCTCAACTCTATGCATTTGCCATAAACTGCCCACAACAGAGGTTCCTTCAGGCACAGAACATAGTGAACCCTCTGGCATACATGTCCATTGGAGTTTTCCTTACTCACACTCTTCTCACTTGGGTGGTGGTGTATGTAGTGGACTATGGACTAATAGGTGCTGCTCTTACACTGAGCTTTTCTTGGTATTTGCTTGTGATTACAAATGGGATTTACATTTTGGTAAGCCCCAACTGCAAGGAAACTTGGACTGGTTTCTCATGGAAAGCCTTTCACGGAATTTGGCCTTATTTTAAGCTAACTATTGCTTCTGCTATCATGTTGTGGTATGTAATGTATATACTTCAAGTGTTAGCTTTCCTTTATATATATATATATATTTTTGCACCGCACGAAACTGAGTTTAGTAATGCTTCAATGTAGTTTGGAGATTTGGTACTCTCAAGGGTTAGTGCTTATATCAGGGCTCCTATCAGACCCTACAATCTCACTGGACTCTATATCTATCTGGTATATGTTTTATTTTTTTCAGTCAATTTGATCAGTTGTTTAACTTGCATAGTCATCTATTCTAACTTATCATATTCCTTGATGATTCCAGCATGAACTACTTGAACTGGGACATGCAATTTATGTTAGGCCTTGCTGCTGCAGCAAGGTTTGTGACAATTTTTCAGAGTTCTCAATTCTTCCTCGGCAAATATGTATCAGAAGTTTCTTACTGATAATGCGATTTTTGCTTTTGCAGTGTTCGAGTAAGTAATGAGCTAGGTGCTGGTCATCCGAAGGTGGCCAAATTTTCGGTCTTTGTAGTGAACGGGACCAGCATCCTGATTAGCATAGTGTTCAGTGCTATTGTGCTGATATTCAAAGTTGGATTGAGCAAGCTATTTACAAGTGACACCGAGGTAATTGAGGCAGTGTCAAATTTGACCCCCTTGCTGGCCATCTCTGTGTTCTTGAACGGCATTCAACCTATACTCTCAGGTATTGACAGTATATGCTAGACACAGTAGAAAGACATCTAAGTCGGTCACCATTTCTAATCTTTTATGTTTGGAATTTCACTATTTCAAGGTGTGGCAATTGGAAGTGGATGGCAAGCTATTGTAGCTTATGTGAACCTGTCTTGTTACTACGTTATCGGTCTTCCAATCGCGTGCGTTCTTGGCTTCAAAACTAGTATGGGAGTAGCAGTAAGTACCTGAAACTTTTACCTCACTCTCATCAGTAACTTCAATACTTTTGTGATGGTAAATGAAACTGAAAACAATGCATTTTTGGCCCAACTTTTCAGGGTATTTGGTGGGGAATGGTTATTGGAGTATTTTTACAGACAGTAACTCTAATTGTTCTCACTGCCAGAACCAATTGGGAAGCTGAGGTAACTTAAAGTTCTGATGAAAGTTTCTTACAATCTGAATACAGAGTAGACATGATCTGAAATTGGCTTGGTTGTGACCAAAGATTTTGATCATGTTTTTGCTGTGTAGGTTGAAAACGCGGCTGAGAGACTGAGGACATCTGCAAATGTAGAAAAGTTGCTCTTGGTGGAAGACGACGTCTGAAAGTTTTAACAGTTTAAACTTCACTGGTTTCATGTGGTGCAATGCAATGTCTTTTTTTATGATATTGCATTGTCTACGAGCATTTGTAGTGAACAAATGATGTAGCCAATTTTGATTATTCAAGGAGACCCTCGTAATTTTTCATGTTAAAGCAAGCGATTGCAAATTCAATCTCTTAAAATTTCTCCGGAACCACAAAATGTGTTACAAATTTTTATAAATTTTTATTTAAAGAAAATAAATGTTACATTATAGATGATGAATGATGGTGGTGAAATTCCTCTCTCTCTCTCTCCTACTAAAACAAATTATGGGTCCATGAGCCAAGAGAATCTAACTGTCTAACTCCTAACTAAACACAACAACACCATGAGCATGCACCATTAGCCACCCTAACAACATGATGAATACTTAACCCATCAGGAGCCTAGCTAGCTAATCTTCTCTAATACCACTCCTTCCACTGCGAGACTATCATCCTCTCCATTCCATTTATCAAATTAACAGCTTCCAAACCATCTCTTTTACCGCCAACGCACGCGGGGTCGTAGACCAGTAAAATTGTAAATCACCTCAAAATTGACGTTTCTGTAGCCAATGAAAATTGAGATGACGTGTACAATAGGTAGACGGCAAAATCCGGAAGTATATATAATGAGCCGGACTTGTTTCAGGGAACAAAGACTTTTGGAATTTGGACTCCGATCTCTATTCTCCGATGGCGTACGTCGAGCGAGGTTCGTCTCTCTTTCTCTGATCTCCACTTTATTTTCGGCTGATTGAATTTCTTTTTCAGATTTATAGGGTTTGGTTATTTATATTTGATATGATTGGAGTCATCGATAATCAATTATTCATGTCTTTCAGATTAGGGTTCGATTATCATTCTAGCTCTGATTTGTGTGTGCTCTCTCGTATATACGCTAATTATGTGATTTGATTTCTTAATTTTCGAAATTATCACGATTAGATTTTGTTATTTCATTGTATATGAGGACTCTAATTTCGCCTAGCATTAGGTTCAAAAACAGCAGATTTTAGATTTTGGTAAAGAGCGACTGCAATTACGGAGGTTTTTGGAAATGAAATTGGTTTCCTTTTAGGCATAGTCAGGCATCTAAGTTCTTTGATTGTCAAAGTTCATGGGGATAGCAATGATATGCCCTCATATTGTGCGCTGACTGGAGAGCTTTACACCTTTACGACTTGTGTAGGATGAAGAGGGTGTGCAAGCTTTTTATTCGTTGTAAAAGTCTGCTTTATTGTGTGATTTTATGGTTTCTCCTTGTTTGCATGTGACGCCAATTTCAGTAATGCCTGAACATGATATGTTAAGCGAAGCTGAATTGGGATGTGGGCTCTTTGTTTCTAAAAGAGCGCATGATTTCTTACTCTTTGCTCTCTTTTTTTTTATCATCTCATATATACTTTTCTCATGTTTTTATTGTTTTATGTTGTCGGGACTCGCAGGGAGAGATACTGCAATTAGTTTATAGGTGTGTATGTCTCCAAGTGTTCGTTATTGTGTTTTTGTTCTGCTAAGCCGAAACTGGTTAGCTCTGCTGTTTTTCGAATTTGTTCTCTATGCTCCTTTTTGCGTCTGATGATGTTTGTTCTGCATTGTCTCTCTCGCTTCTCAATTGCTGAGCTAGCTGAGAGCTTTGTAACTGGGATTGCTGCTATTTAACCTAAACAGCAGTACTGCTTATGTTGGTTGAATGTTTTTGTAACATTTCTCCTTTGCTGCATTGTGTTTTTACTTCCTTTTTTTTTTTTTTTTTCCTTTCCTTCAGTAGGATTGCATTTGTGTGGCAATGCTTCTCTTTCTCTTATCTAAGTTATGTACAAGAGGCTTGATTATGCTATACTGTGTAATGTATTTAGGATTCTATTCTTTGTCAGTGTATTTTGTGTCATATCACTTGTGCTCTATATACAATGGAGATCCTAGGTGCTCTGAGTTGGGACTGGCTATTGGCAGCTATCATATGATAATACATTTTTCTTGTATCCTCATGTTTCTTTTCTATCCTTTTAGTTTTAAAATTTCTCTAGCTTATCTTTTTGGAACAATTAATTGATGACTTCAGTCAGACGTGCTCAATATGTGAGATACCGCATCTTCAGTTGCGAACTTGAGGAATTTCTTAGTTTAAAACCTTTTGCTAGGTTTTGGTAATCTTCGCTGGTACCTGGATGTTTTTTCGTATTTTTTAGTTTATATCTTCGGTGTGGTTGAGGGACTGTGTGGTGTGTGTGTGTGTTGTGTTTTATCAGCAACTTGGCTTTTCTATAAGCTTAACTAGCTTCAGCATTATGGGAGGTTCTGGGCTTGGCTATAGCTTAAGGCCGTATGCTAGGTTGTGATTGGGTGTATATGTGCTCCATATGCTATATTTCTGGTTTGGATTGGAAATCTTGTGATTTGCTTGGTGGAACTTCCAAAGAATTTATTCGTTAAAAAATGCGAGATGCAAGTTGAAGCTGAATGGCTGGATTATTCTAGTTCACTCATTCTCTCATTATTTGACTTTTTATGCCTTGTACTTGTGACACTCAATGAGTATTCTTGTATCTTTGGCTGTAGGTGTTGTGAAATCCAAGCGATCCATTTGGCGACTCAAGACGATAACTGACTTCTTCTGGGCCATCGTCAACTTGATAGGCGTGTTTTTTGCTACCATGTTCTCGGTAAAAATTATAGTGCTCTCTTCTATGTAGCCCATATGGCTTTCTTGACGTATTAATGGATTGTCTTCAAATAATTTTGATATTGTCTTACATCAGATGGAAAAGTCAGATGCTTACAGAAAAGGATCCGGTGCTAGCAAAAAATGGGATGGAGGTGGCCCTGGAGGGCCTGGAGGGGGACCTTATGGTGGTGGTCCTCGTGGGCCACCTCGTGGACTTGACAATGTTCGCGGCATCGACCATAGTAAGTCAACTCTTCTGCTTCCTATGTTTGGTTTTCTAATTATCTTTGTCTCCTAACATTCCTTATGTACAATGTTATTGTACATCTCAACTCCCAGGTTCCTTACCTGCCTGCGGTTCCTGCTGCGGTTAAATGGCGTGGAGTATGTCTTGCATCGTGCCTCGGAATAGTTGGATGTCTTAGGAGTGATGATTCAGTATGTTGATGTAGATACATATAAGAAGACATGATAGAGAAATGCTATAATCGATGACATTTGTCCTCCTACCCGGCCCCCTCTGTTCAAGTACTTGATGTGCGGGTTTAGCTGTTTGAAAATATGTAATAGAGTCGTGATTATCTCCACTTTGAAGTATATGAATGCATTTATTTTCAGACGTTTGTTGATATTCTTTAGTCTATCCTACTGACGAAAACAAGTGCAATTGAGTTGAGGATTTACCAGCCCCGACTCAGCAAATACGACCTCATATGCTACCTTATGAACCACCCTTTACCTTGTACTTTCTTGTTTAGATCCCGACCTAACCTTTTGAATTGGTCATAGGCTACAAACACAGAACTCGGATGGGTGAGGGTTTGAATGAGAAAGGTTATCACTATCAAAGGAATTGATGCAAGACGATTTAAGAAACGATGACTAATGATAATTTCCTTTATATGTAAACCTTAATCAGCTTAACAAGACCAATTGCAAAACACAAACACATTACATAAAGCATCAATATGAACTGAGATCAAACAGAAAGCTTACCTTCATTCTGTTGAATATCCATGGCTTCCAATTCAGCAGATAACACGTCAATACTGTAGTTCTTCTTTGTCTTAGTCTTCTCCTCTCTACAAGCTTTAGACACCATTAACGGGATAGGTATTGTATGTCTTAGATTGTGTAGAGAGCAGGGACTGAAACATTCTTTATATAGAGTTCATCGAGTCAACAAGTAGTCCCCCATTAGAACTTGTCTTGCTGTCCAAGTGTCTCTCTAAACAGAAATCCCTATGCAATACCAATACTGATTACCCTTAGCAGTATAGAACATGGACTCTCTTACGTTTAAGGATTGATATACTTAATCCTTAACCAAACCAAAATGAACAAGGTTTACATCTCCTATATTTGAGTTCTGTTTTAACTGGTATTTGTCTTAATGCTTGATGATGAGTTCAACACTAATGCTAACAATCTCCCACTTTGAACCATCATACTTTAAAGCACAATACCAACTGAAACATTCTCAAAAATAGCTTAAGTGCGCATGAGAAGTAACTCACTCAAAATCCATTTAGTTCAGTCAAAATATACACACAGAAACAGAACCTGGAAATAATCATGTTCATATGAACAAGTCTGTTCCAGACTACTGCAATTGTATTCATATTCCACATGAACTTAAACCTAATGTATTGCAGTTAAATGATAATGTATATCACAGGTAATTTAATCATTTAACATATAGTCCAACCTAATATTTTGAACATCAAAAACACAATGCAAGCTGATATAACACAAGTGGATACAAAACTTGCTTCTTAACCTGAATATATGCATATATATACATCCACTTGATAACATGAACTGAGAACCAAAATCAGCAGAAAACACATAATTTAAGAATTAACTACTGCACGAAACATTTGAAAATGTCTCACTTTATTTAACCACAACTTGAAATACATAAACTTTAACATAGAAACTATAAACTGTAATCAAAACAGCAGAAAATTCTTTTCTAACTTAAAATGCTCCCACAGAACCTAAGCATCCTTAAAACTTGACAACACTCCCATATTCTTGCAATGCTCCTTGAAAGCTGTCACAGGTAAAGCTTTGGTAAAAGGATCTGCTAACTGATCTTGAGTCTTGATTCTGCAGACATCAATTTCACCATGCTTTACCCTCTTCCTCACACTATAATACTTGACGTCTATATGCTTGGAATTATTTGACCTCTTACTATTCTTGCTAAAGAAAATGGCAGCTTCATTATCACAAAATACCTTCAACTTATTCTCAATCAGATCACTGAGTATCCTTGTATCCAAAATAAAATTCCGGATCCATAACCCTTCACAAACTCCTTCATATAATGCTATAACTTCTGCTTGCTTGGTTGAAGTAGCTACCAATGATTGTTTCATTATTTTCCATGCTACTGCACCACCTGCAAGCATGTAAATATAGCCACAAGTTGATTTACAGGATGTAGGATAATTTCTTGCAAAATCTGAATCTGTAAAACCAACAAGTTCAAGTTCTTTCACACGTTTATACACAAGCATATATGCCTTAGTTTTCTGAAAATATCTTAAGACCTTCTTACCTGCTGTCCAGTGATCAAATCCAGGATTGGACTGAAATCTCGACAACATTCCAACAGCAAAAGATAAATCCGGCCTAGTACAAACTTGTGCATACATAAGACTACCTACAAGCCTAGCATATGGTACTGACTCCATTTTCCTTTTCTCAACATCAGTTTTAGGACACTGTGTTTTATTTAGTTTATCTCCCTTAGATATTGGTGCTTCTCCATTACTGCAGGTTTCCATTCCAAATCTTCTGAGAATCTTTGAAATATAATTGTACTGAGATAATCCCAATAACCCCTGCTTCCTATCTCTCTTAATCTCAATGCCTAAAACATAACAAGCTTCTCCCAGATCTTTCATGTCAAAATTCTTTGACAAAAACTCTTTAGTTTCTTTCAACAACTTTAAATTGCTACTGGCCAAAAGAATGTCATCAACATAGAGAATAAGAAAAATAAAATTGTTACCAAGCACTTTAAGATAAACACATTCATCAACTATATTTTCAGAAAATCCAAAAGATGAAATCACAGAGTCAAATTTCCTATACCACTGCCTACTAGCTTGTTTAAGTCCATAAATAGACTTTTTCAATTTACAGACCAAATGTTCCTTCCCTTTCTCTATAAAACCCTCAGACTGCGCCATATAGATGGTTTCCTCTAGCTCCCCATTTAGAAAAGCTGTATTTACATCCATCTGATGTAACTCCATATCAAAATGAGCTACAAGAGCCATAATTATCCTGAATGAGTCTTTTATAGAAACTGGAGAGAAGGTTTCTGTAAAGTCTATTCCTTCTTTCTGTGTGAAACCTTTAGCTACTAATCTAGTTTTATGTCTTTCTATATTTCCCTTAGCATCTCTTTTTGTTTTAAACACCCATTTACTACCAATAGGCTTCTGTGTTTGTGAAGGTTTAACTAATTCCCATACTTGGTTTTTGTACATGGAATCAATCTCTGCATTCATAGCTTCCTGCCAACTTTCAGACTCTTGACTTTCTATAGCTTGTTTAAAAGATGTTGGATCATTGTCATCAGTTAATGCACTTTCTACTTCACTCAGAAAAACTTCATAGATATCATCTTTTTCTCCATATCTTGGCTTCTTAGCTCTGTGAGATCTTCTAGGTTCCACAAAATGGTCTTGAGGCAAGGTTTGAGTAAGCTGAGAGTCTGGATTAGGTTATGATATTATGGCAGATGATGTCTCGGCTGTTGAATCATGTCCTAGGTTCAGATTTTTACCTAAGTTTTCTGTAATGGAAGAATTTTGTTTTTCTAAGCTTGAGTCGACATTCTTTTGGACTGTGTTTCTATCAAAGACAGAAACTTTGTTTTTAGAAGTATTTTGAGTGTCAAGTGCTACTGTTATATCAAACTCATTATCTTCAACTTCTTCAAAATCCGAGGTAAGATCCTCAAAGTTTGTATTGAAGATACTTTCATTAATGAATTTAATTTGATAAGTTTCAAAAACTCTAGGTGTATGATGAGCTGAATATAACTTAAATCCTTTAGATTTTTCACAGTATCCTACAAAGTTACAACTTACTGACTTTGGATCAAGCTTGCTTAATCTGGGATTATATATCCTAGCCTCAGCTTGACAACCCCAAACATGACAATGATGCAAACTTGGCTTTCTACCAGTCCATAATTCAAAAGCAGTTTTATCCTTTTCTATGGACTTGCTTGGGGACCTCTTGCAAATATAATTTGCTGTTCTTAATGCTTCTCCCCATAGAAACTTTGGTAAACCAGAAGTGCACATCATGCTTCTAACCATGCTTATCAATGTTCTATTATTTCTTTCTGCTACCCCATTCTGTTGAGGGTTATGAGGTGTAGAGTATTGAGCCTTAATGCCAAGTTCATGCAAATATAATGCAAAGGGACCTTTGTGCTGACCTTGCTCTGTGTATCTACCAAAAAATTCTCCCCCCCCCCTATCAGACCTCACAACCTTAATCTTTGTTTCTAGCTGATGTTCAACCTCAGCTTTAAAGATTTTGAAAGCTTCAAGTGATTGTGATTTTTCTGACAGTAAGTAAATGTAGCAGTATCTAGAATAGTCATCAATGAAAGTTATAAAATAGACATTACCACAAATTCTTTGATGTCTAAAAGGTTCACAAATGTCAGTGTGTATTAACTCAAGCAATTTTGTAGATCTGTAAGCACCTTTTCTTCTTAAGTTTGTAATTTTTCCTTTACAACACTCGATACAATTTCCTAAATCACTAAAGTCTAGTTCTGGTAAAGTTTTGTCTTTGATAAGCTTCTGCAATCTTTCTTTAGATATGTGCCCTAGTCTTCTATGCCATAAGTTGGCTGATTTCTCATTGTGCAAGCTTTTTTTAACACCAACAATGACATTATTACTTGCTGTATAATTTTCTGGTTTATTTTCAATATGTAAGCATTCTTGCTGACTTAGAGAACAATTTAGTTTCAAATAATCATTCTCAATAATACCAGTACCAAAAGTAGAACAATTCTGAATCAAGAAGGTTGAAAAATCCTTGAAAATTTTTATTCCACTAGAATCAATGAGAAAACTACAACCAAGTTTAACTAAAAGACTAACCGAAAGCAAATTCCTCTTAATTGAGGGCACATAAAAAACTTTATCTAAAACCAAAACATTGCCGAAACCTAAGTCCAATCTAAGAGTGCCTACAGCCTTCACAGCTACACGCATTCCATTGCCAACACAGACATTGACCTCATCATTCCTTGGCTTTCTCTTCCTTATGAAGCCTTGTAAAGAGTTTGTAATGTGTAAGAGACTTCCTGAATCTAACCAATAAGTATGAGGTGCTATGTTAACAAAATTAACTTCTAAAGAAAAAGTTTCTAAAAGATTAAGAGGATTAATCATACCCTTCTTCTCTAGCCATGCTTTGAATCCGGGACAGTCCTTCTTCATGTGTCCTACTTTCTTACAAAAGTAGCACTTGAACTTAAATGGCTTGTCCACTTTGACTCCTTTATTGCTGTTTGAAGATTTAGCTTTAGTTTTATTAACCTTAAGCTTATTAAACTTCTTCCACTTAGGTTTCTGAACTAGGTTTATAGAGGTTGTATGATTCTTCTCCTTCTTCATCTACACAGATAGAAATTAGGTCATCTAGAGTCCAATTCTCCTTCTGTGCATTGTAGCTCGTCCTTAGAACACTAAAACTGGATGGCAGTGAGTCCAAGGCATGGTGTACTAGCTGATCATCCTTCACTCCAAGCTCCAGCTCCTTGGGACGAGAGTTTAGTTCAATCAGCTTCATGATGTGGTTCCTAACTCCTCCAATTCCATTGTACTTCAGTTCATTATACTCCTTTCCAATCCTTGCTGCTTCTGCCTTGTTGCTTTCCTTGAACTTTGCCTCAATGTTCAGCATGAAGTCTCTAGCTAGCACAGGTTCCTCAATGCTTCCTCTAACTATGGATGTTAGGGAATTTCTCATAAGAGTCTTAGCCCTTTGGTTTGACCTATACCAGTCATCATGATACCTTCTATCCTCTAGGGTGCTGTTTGCATCTAGTGCAAAGGGCATGGTATGTGTGAAACACATATCCATATTGTCGTGAGTCATCATGTAAAGATCTATGCTAGATTTTCAGGCCTTAAAGTTTGATCCAGTGAGCATACGAATGTTGTTGATGTTCAAGAAGGCAACTTCTAATGAGCAGAAGAAAAGAAAAATTTAGTTTTGACTCAAAAACAGTTTCTAATTTTTCAAGTTGAGGAAAGTCAAAATTCTGCATACAAGTGTCACATTCCAAATCAGTTCTAGTAACACAACCAATGCAGAAAATACATAACATCCCAATTTATCTGTAGTTAATATCAAGCATCACTTTTATAGCAGAAAACATGATATTTGCTTAAGTTTCTTGATCATCAGACCATACAAAATAAATTCAATTTGTTCTTAAGGCAGTCGACATCTTTAGACAGAAGAAAAGCTTTAAGAACCTGTATATGAGTTTAGAATATATGTGTGATGCTTTTTCTGATTTTAAAAACAAGAAAAGATACACTTCTTTGGAAGTTATGATAACTTTTAAGTTTATAATCAGAAAACACAAGTTTTGATCTTTTGCTAATAATTTCTTCCTTCTGCAGAAATTGCTTTGTGCAACATTCTGCCATTTTATAAGAATGCAGACCAAAATAGATGAAGTTTTAGGTTGTTTTGTTTATCTTTCTTCTTAATGCTTGTTTTCGGGAGGTTCTCAAACATACAGAAACAACCAAAACATCAACCATATAAAATTTCATTCATATCAGAACATGCTTCATATAATCCCACATAGAACATGCTCAGGCAATTGAAATTTCATCCGGTCCTTCATCTACCTAACTTATTTGCATGCCGGGAATGCTTCTAGTGTTCTTGCGATTACATTAATCATAGGCATGCTTTGAAAACAGGAAAAAACTTAAAACAAGATTCCAGAATTTCTTACTTCTATTCTTAAGGTTATGATTCTTAATTTTGCGGAAGTTAAAAAACTTAATTGACTTACTTACAGTTTCTTTGCTTAATCCGCACCAAATAGGGACTTGAATTCCTTAAGAGATCGCGAAATCTCTGCATCTTCAACCCAGCTGAAGAACCCTGATCCCTTTGCAAAATATGACCGTTGAACATAACGGTCGATTTGGGATTTAAATACAGGTCGGGTTCTGGGTTGGTGCTTGCGGGTTTTGGGCTCGGTTTGACCCGATTCGGCCCAAAAATACTGTTAAGTTTAGAAGCAGAAATTTTCTTGTTGTTCTTGAGGAAAAACACAGGGTTTTGTATTAATTCAGTTCATGCATTATGTTTTCTCAAAACGATTCATGTTGCAATTTGTTAGGCTCTGATACCAAACTGTAAACCTTAATCAGCTTAACAATACCAATTGCAAAACACAAACACATTACATAAAGCATCAATATGAACTGAGATCAAAACAGAAAGCTTACCTTCATTCTGTTGAATATCCATGACTTCCAATTCAGCAGATAACACGTCAATGTTGTAGTTCTTCTTTGTCTTAGTCTTCTCCTCTCTACAAGCTTTAGACACCATTAACGGGATAGGTACTGTATGTCTTAGATTGTGTAGAGAGCAGGGACCGAAACATTCTTTATATAGAGTTCATCGAGTCAACAAGTAGTCCCCCATTAGAACTTGTCTTGCTGTCCAAGTTTCTCTCTAAACAGAAATCCCTATGCAATACCAATACTGATTACCCTTAGCAGTATAGAACATGGACTCTCTTACGTTTAAGGATTGATATACTTAATCCTTAACCAAACTAAAATGAACAAGGTTTACATCTCCTATATTTGAGTTATATTTTAACTGGTATTTGTCTTAATGCTTGATGATGAGTTCAACACTAACGCTAACATTATATAGACCAAGGAAAATACATTGTCTAATAACTGTAGTGATGGTACCGGTATCCCTTTGCAAACCTGGACCTAGCTTAGATGCAGATGATGTATGTGTCTCCCTATATGATGTGCCTTATACCAGTGAGCTCTAGCCTCTGGATAAGACTAAGTACAAAATGAAGTCACTAAGAACTCCTTTTATTTACTGATCCAAATAGAACCCTGGGACATAGTCATTTAGTCCACTGGAGTCTACCGTTGCCGTATGACAGGGAACCAGAGCAGTTTAGATTTATGGCAGGATTTTTTTTATTTTTTTTTCAAAAATCTTCTTCTTCCTCGTGTATATGTATTCTCCTTAGAAAATGGAGAGATGATCAAAACTGATCCCTTAAACACTAGCTAGGGCGCTCCGGTTCAAGAAACAAATAAAGTCAATGTCTTTGATATAGATTAAGCAAGTAAGGCTACCTCTTAATTATTGAGAAGTTGCCCAATCAAACAACATAAATGCCATATGATGAATTATATTGGAACCCTTTGCAACAATGAACCTAACTTCTATATGTAGAATATGTCGAACAACTTTTGCATGCACTTACATACATACATTATGGGTCTCCCTATGCGGTGGCTAGCTTCTATTCCGAGCCAATTAGGTCTGACCCGACCAATGAGCTCTAGCATCTAGCCCGAGTATACATTTTTGAAGTCGATCCCAAATAACTTTCTTTTCGAGTGTAAGTGCTTATTGGCATCGCCGATCCTAAATCATTGTCCCTTCTTTTAGATAGCTCTGGCCTCTGGGATATTTCAGATGATTTGCCACCAAACAGAACCCACCTAAGGCCTGACATGTAAGTTCTAGAAGACTTGTCAATTGTGATCAAACTTTGTATTTACGCGTATATGGCATGCTCAATAACTCAGTTACAACTACAAAAGAGATACATGTACGTATATTCAATTGTAATATGTACGGCGACAAGGTAATGATCAATCTTGATTTCGTAAATTGTGAGCTGAAATCTTCATGGGATCTCCCGTCTTCATGCATTGATTATTAACGATTTTATATAAAATTACGTTACAAATATGTACTGATTTAATTTTTAAAAATAACGATAACTACTTAATATATATCCGTCCCGAACTAAAGTGACAATAAAAGAATAACTTATTATGTTTGGTTTTCTTACCATAACTACTCTTTTTCAAAATGAAATTGAAATAGCGTTGTATAAAACTTAATTATGTACTATAGTCTAGGGGAAGCTTCACTGCCCCAAAGTCATTATCAGTCCTATACTAATTAAGTCACCCAACAACAAAATAGCATTGTAAAATGTAGGATTCAGAATTGATGACATGAGTAATTTACGAACGTTCAATTAATAGATTTCTTACGAGTTGGGGAAAGGGTAAGTGTATATAGAGGTAGGGGAGAAATATATATATATATATATATATATATATATATACACTATATTTTCTTTTTATTTTGAATATTTAGCCATGAAAAGTGGGGGCAGTTAGGACTATCAAGCGTAAATGAATGAGCCACGTCCACTACATGAAACCTTCGCCAAAAATCTAACTTACCCAACCCAAGGCCTCCATTGCCACAAATATAAATACCACTCATAGCTTCATGCTTCATGCCAAGAATGTGAGACGAGCAAACCAGAAGCTGTAAACCGATACAACCATTTCACATTTCAGTGCTTTCATATCACCTTAACACCTTTTTCTTGCTCTTGAGGTTTCCCTTTGCTTCTTACTCCTTTTATATTTGGGTCCGAGAGAGCACAACACATTTGCTTTCTTCTGTTTTTTTTTTCCTCTGGTTCTTCTTTCTCAGAAAAAATGGGGGTAGAAAGAGTGCAAGACATAGCTTCTGCAACTGCCGAGGACACAATCCCGGAAGAGTTCATTAGGTCTGAGAATGAGCAGCCGGGAATCACCACCGTCCCCGACACAGTCCTCGAGTGCCCTACCATTGATTTCAGCGACCCTGATGAGGAGAAACTCCTCAAACAAATCGTCGAGGCCAGCACCGACTGGGGCATGTACCAAATCGTAAACCACGACATTTCCAACGAGGCCATAGCAAAGTTGCAGGCCGTCGGAAAAGAGTTCTTTGAGCTTCCGCAGGAGGAGAAAGAGGTTTACGCAAAAGATCCAAACTCAAAGTCAGTGGAGGGATACGGAACATTTTTACAGAAGGAACTGGAAGGGAAGAAAGGATGGGTGGATCATCTGTTCCATAAGATTTGGCCACCTTCAGCCATTAACTACCGCTTTTGTCCTAAGAATCCAGCTGCTTACAGGTTTGAAACACTTGGTCGTTTTTTGTTCTCTTTTGTTGTTCTGTGAAAGAAACGGGTTTACTTTCATTTTCTGTTCTTTTTTTGTTGTTTTGTTTTTTTAGTAACTTTATTAAATCCTCAAATTGATAGATCTCGACCGAAGGACGTTTTCAGTAGAAATTGAGTTACATAAATCGGTCGGAAGTTAAAAGCTACATTCATAATAGACTAGAACAAGTGAAATCAAATGTAATTAATGAAGAATCAGTTGGTAATTATGAACTTTATATTTTTTTTTTGTTAGGCTTGATGGTATTTGGTAATTTTTCTTTCCTCTGGTAAATAATTTTTTTGTACATTAATTTGACCTTTGCATTTCCGAGTTACGTGCTTGTGTAATAAAACGGCAAGCAACTTATCTGGTAGACAATTGCAGTTTGCGTTATGTGATTGCATCATGCTTCCAATTTCGATCCATGTGTTTGTACGTTGGTACAAATTAAAACCCTTGTAGTTTGTTGTGCTCTCAGTCATTTTGTTCATTTTTTACAGTTGAAATTTGGTGTGTTATGAGATTTTGCAAGCCTCTGAAGAATTTTACTGAATTCGAGCATTTTTTATTTTCTTATTCAAATAGTATCTGTTTTAATTAGTTTTAGGTTTAGTCCGCCAAAGGAGATGAACGAGTGTCTGCATAGATAGTAGGGGCTCTTTTCTTAAATAATCTAGGATTCTAGGTGTTCGCGTCGGTTTTTACATCTGTCGAACTATCAACACGTGGGGGTGGCGGACGTAGGTTTCAGTCCTGGTGCGTTGTGCGTGAGTGTGCCAGTACCTTTGGGTTAGGTACAACCTTGGTGCGGACGACCTCTGGCGAGCGAATCACCCTTGGCGAGCGGATGACTCTGGCGAGCGTGTTCGTCTGCTCCCTGCTACCTGACTTCTCGATCAAGCGACTGTACGCGGGCGTTGACAAACCGGCGTAAGGGCTCGAACAAGACCTAAGTAAACAATTACTAGGATTTTTCCTCAACCTTTCGGTAGATTGAGATATCTTACTTCGATCCTGAGATGCAAAGCAGAGCTATATATCAAGACCGCGGATGGCGTTCGTCCAACCTTTTAGCAGATTGGGAAAGACTGTTACCGGTGTAACGACTCGATTTGTCACAAGGTGTGACGACTGGACTCGATTTGTCTCAGCGACGCTTCGACACGAACGCAAGTCACTTTCGACAACAACGGCAGATTTACGGCGACCAGATGTGGTGGGCGTAAGTTTGCGGCAAGGTTGGAGCGGTGGTTTGCAGTTGGTGGAAGGCAGTTCGCGAGAGACTGCTGCTGCGACCGAAACTTGGTGCATGGCTGCGACTCTGAGTTTGGTGCAGGGAAGCGACAAGCACTCCGGAGAGGCTTATGCCCCGGAGGGACTTTTGGTTTGCGTTGCGCAAAGGTTGTTGTGTGGAGGAGCTCTTTTTTTCTTGTACACCATGGCCCCTTTATATAGAGAATGCAGAACCCCAATACTTGTGTATAAAGTATAATAGATTCTGAGATCAATTAGGATTTGATTACCCAAAACCATCTCTTCTTGGATTCCTAGAGGAACCCTAATTCTTTTCCAAGAAGGAAAAATACATCAGATTATTCCTTAATGAATAACCTCTTGGGCCTTGACCCATAAGCTCGGACAAATGTAAATTTGGGCCCAAACACTAGGACCTGTGAAGCCGGAGGTGCATGGTTGCCTTTTGTCTCATCCGTGGACTCTTCTTCCCGGAGGTAAATGCCAGATACCTCTCAAATCGAGGAAAATTACCTTTCAAGTCTCAGGCGAGATACCCCGAGATTCATAATCATAAAGGACCTGTACCAGAAAGTTGTTCCTCAGGAAGTGAGATCTTATGATCTCTCAATCAGAACCACGTACCACATTTATACAATGAAAAATATTTCTGCTGTTCGAGAGCATTAATTATATAGCAGATAGTAACCCTAGCCAAAATGTGTCGATGCAACACCGACAGGAAAAAGGCGTTAGAGAACAGAGAGATGGAGTACAATGATCTTGATACATCATGGGGGCTGTTCTAGCCTGGGTTTAAAACCAGCTAGCTCGCTTCGTCACTTTCAGAGAAATTCATGAACACAACAGATAAAACCTTATACTCTAGGAAACCAAATGGTTGATCGACTACGTGGTTAGTTTTGCATGCCTAACTAATTTAACTGTTTAACCACGCCAAAATGTGGACGTGACTTCTTGCCTATCTGAGTATCTTGTCCGTTTTTCAGACAGAAATATCTTCATGTAATTTCTTTTTACCTCTGGACGTGTAGTAAGGTTAATTGCCACCAACTTAATTCTGGCCTCTGAGATCGGGGGCTGAATTAATTCATATGCCTTTCTGAGCGTCGGGGTGGGTGGGTAGGTAGGAGCATGATACGTACCAGTGGTACGACCTTTGGTCTTGTCACCCTTTATTTCTGAGTGGTTAAGATGGATGCATCTATTTTTTTTTTTTTTCTTTCTATTCGATCTTAGTCTTTTGAAAGAGGATATTGATAATTATTTGGACCTCCATGACTCCATCGTTCATCATTTTGGATTAGAAGCCAGTTGCAATTGATAATGGAGGCTCGCATTTAAATATATATATATATATATATAAAACAATCGAGGTATATGGAGGTCTAATACAGTAGTAATACTTTCCCCTGTTTATGCCGGATTTTTTTTCCCTGTCATTTTCAGTCCAGTCTTCTTGAAACATCATCGAATTATTTTTTTTTTAATTTTTTTTTTAAGTAGGTTTGAGCAGAGGATCTGATTGGTTATCTTGGTCTTGTCAGTTGTCACATAGGTTGCTGTTCATGTACTAAAATTAATAATAAGAGCTTAAGAAGAAAAAAAAAAACTTATAGCTAGTAGGTTAATGTTAGAGGGAAATAGTAAAACGTTGGTAAAAAGAAGAGGTAAATAGTGAAAAAATTCAAGTGAATTAATTGGTGTGCATTGCAGGGAAGCTAATGAAGAGTATGCAAAGAATCTACACAAGGTGGTGGATAAGCTATTTAAACTTTTATCTTTGGGGTTAGTGCTTGAAGCACAAGAACTGAAGAAGGCAGTTGGTGGTGATGACTTGGTGTACCTTCTCAAAATCAATTACTACCCGCCGTGTCCCCGCCCTGATCTTGCTCTTGGTGTGGTTGCCCATACCGACATGTCCGCCCTCACCATTCTCGTCCCAAACGAAGTTCAGGGCCTCCAAGCTTGTCGCAATGGCCAGTGGTACGATGTCAAGTATATCCCTAATGCCCTAGTCATCCACATTGGTGATCAGATGGAGGTATACATACTCTCTCTCTCTCACACACACACACACACAGTGATATTTTCGGATGTTGATATTTCTCTGATGTGCTAGATAATGAGCAATGGAAAGTACAAGGCTGTGCTGCACAGAACCACAGTGAGCAAAGACAAGACGAGAATATCTTGGCCTGTGTTTCTGGAACCTCCAACAGACCAAATAGTAGGGCCTCACCCCAACCTCGTTAATGATAAGGAGAATCCACCCAAGTATAAGACCAAGAAGTACTGCGAGTATGTATACAACAAGCTCAACAAGATCCCTCAGTAATTAACTGGTCGATATATTACTGCAGGGGTGTCCTTATTTATCTATATATGACTGTCTTTCTTTTCTCATGGTCATTTAATTATTGGCGAGTTAGAAGTGATTATGTTATGGCCGGGCTTGTTTATTTAATGAAACTGAGTTTGCGACCATGAATGTCATGTGTAATAAGATTTTCATATCGTACCCCCTGTGATGAACAAAAATTATGCTCATATTGAATGTCCGATCCTTGTTAAGTGGAGAAATTAGTTATTTTTTATTGGCTTTGTTAAACACATATATGATTAGCTTTTCAATTCAATCTGGAATCAATGTTCTATAATTCTCTGTTCATATAAGATTATGGCAATTTGTGCACAGAATGCTTCTCAGACTGAGGATGTGCTCTTGCCATTGGTCCAAAACTTGAAATGGTCAATCAGAATCCCCATCTAGGGTTTATCTTTGTTTGCTTAAGAGGTTGCAATAAAAAGTTTGTCTTTACAACACTGCTATCACTATGTATTACGATTTATGAACTCACTATTACCTTGGATCGAAGATTTATAGTAAATTCTGAAGCAATGAAGTGAAAGGTAACTACATATTCATCATATTGCACAAGATTATTGATTAGTTCACAAGTTTTGCTTTTGGTTTTTGGATAAATCATTTACAATTGTAATTTCCTAAACTGCATTAACACAGACCAGCATCTGTTGGTGATCGGGAAAAAAATCTTCAAAATTATGGCAGACTCAAGAGGCACAAGGGTGTTCTGTGCTTGGATGGATTGGCTAGCCTAGCAACATGAACATGTTCTATCTGTATCCCTTTGCCCAAACTGGTAATGAAAATATTAGGGTCCCCAAACAAAACGAGGCACATACCGTAAACATCGCATATGCATATGCTCTCCAAGGTACTTTACTTTCTCTCATTGCATTGAATTCAGATATGAAGGTAGAAACAGTCTCAGGCAACCCAAAAAACCGAATTGCACTCCATTTGCAATGATATCGCAAGTCTTGGTATTCACCTAGAGAAACAGAAACAGAGTCAGGAACTCGAAGCATTTGAAAAACAAAGATGATGAGCGATAATGATTTGCACTTCATTTCGCACTACCTCAACTAGTGGACTACAGAAAGGTATCTTCTCTAATTCAAAAAAGTAAAGAGTAGAATTGTTTGGGCCACAATTGGAATTTATTTCAATTGGGCTTTCACCCCGAGGCCCAGTAGGGTTTTTGATCAGAGTCAAACCCTTTAAGATCGTGCTTTCCCGCTTCAACCAAGGAAGTTGAGTTGGAAGGGGAACGTGAGTTGCTTCCTAATCCGATTGGGGTTGTTTCGTAGCAATCCATCAGCGAAGATATTTGTTGAGATTGAGAAGCAATATAGCAATGATTTCAATACCTACGCTAGGCTATCAATCACTAACAACCACAAGCCATGCTGCACCATGCTTTAGGGAAGTTTTTAGAGGAACCGGCCATACTGCGCAATGATGAAAGTTGAACAGTAACAGAAGCATAACAAGCAAGGTCATGACGTGTTGCTCCAAACTTCGAAGCTTCAATACCAACTATACCTCTGATTGTATCTTTGCTGATTTGATGGGAAGCAGGATAGGGGAGGACACTCCTAATGAATCTCAAGGATCCGCCGGGCTGGAGTTGACAGCCCTAGGGGTCCTTGAGCCGTATCAATATAACTCTGCTGGCATCTAGGAAAAGGTTTTCAACCAAATACAAACAACCACAAGTTCTAGCGCAACGCTAACTTGCCAAAGCCTCTCCGGAGCAACTCACGCAATCCGCCTCCGCCCCACGATCGATCTAATCTCGTGCTTGTGCCGAGCGCTTTGCTGAGCTACTCACGCAACACGCCTCCGCCCTACGACGGATCCAATCTCGTACTTGCGCCGAGCATTTGCTGAGCCTCACGCAACCCTCCTCCGCCCTCTTACGATCGATCTAATCTCGTACTTGCGCCGAGCATTTGCTGAGCCTCACGCAACCCTCCTCCGCCCTCTTACGATTGATCCGCTCTCGTACTTGTGCCGAGCGTTTGCTGAGTCTATCGAGTCAGTCCGCTACCCCCGGTAGCAATCGAGTCTGTCAGTCCGCTACCCCTGGTAGCAATCGAGTCGTCACTCCGGTGACACATCCGTGGTCTTGGAACAGCTCTGCTTTACTTCTCCGGATCAAAGTAAGATCCTCAATCCTGGAGGGGTTGGGAAGAAAATCCTGGTAGAGAGTTCTATTCAGGTCTTGTTCGAGCCCTGTACGCCGGCTTAGTCAGCGCCCGCGTAACAGTCGCTTGACCAGGAAGTCAGAGTCGAATTGGGAGCAGACGAAGCGACTCGCCAAGGGGGTCGCACGCAGTCGAGTTGCACCGCTCCAAGGGTGCTGGCACGCCTAAGCACAACACAGAAACACAGCAACCACAAACCAGTGCTGACTGTTCGCCGGGTGCTGAACCCGCCACGAACATTTGGCACGCCCAGTGGGTGTCAAAGATTGCGGGATCTACAAGGGGTAATCCTTACGTAAGGGTGACCATGTTTTGTTTGAAGATTTCCCACAAAGGGCTGATCCAGCATGGAACAGCTGAGTGTAGGGGATTAACTGACGCTGAAGTTAAGGAAGTGTTTGGCGGGACTTTGGCAGACGCAAAAGCTATTGCTGCTGCCCTTAAAGCCCTGCGAAGCAAAAAGGGTCTGAATCCGGTTTCCGAGCCACCTGTTTCGGAGATCGAAGAAGAGACCACTGAAATCACTGCCGCTTCTCAGGATGACGACCGTGCTATCGGCTTTGTTAACCAGGAAGCTACATCTGGTTTCTTGGAAACGGGGTCCGCGGATGAATCCGCTGATCCAAGTGCGTCACCTGTGGTACAATTTACTGGGGAGTCTGCAACTCCCACGGAGGTGACGGATACTCTGAAGATGTTGATCGAAAAGTCTTGTCACACAGACGAGGCGCTGAGGAGGGCCAATGATGTGGTCATTGATCTAAGTGAATCCGTTAGGCGTATGCAGACGGAGCAGCGGGGGTTCACTGCCAATTTCAAGTACCTCGCCGAACAGCAGGATCGGCTGGGGAGCGACTTGACCACCTATGCCAGGAACTCCGAGGGCAGCTGGCAACAGCAGCAGGAGCAGTTGGCGGAAACCAATACCGCGCTCGCCAACCTGAGTGTCTTGATGAATCAGTTGCTGGAACGGGGTGACCATCCCGAGGGGTCCGGCCGTACAGTTACGGATCCAGCTCAGCTAAAGGACCAGCGCAAGCGCGACGCCGGTCGTGGTGGAATTGGCGGATCTAACAACAGGGCCACTAATAGTCAAAGGGGAGGTCAGGTTCCTCCTACAGAGCCGGTTAATAACGATCAGCCGGTACCTCCAGCGAACGCCGTGACTCAGATAACCCTGGAGGACATTGGCAGGATCTTCGCTGACAAGCTCAGAGAGCTGCAGGGGTTGCCCGACGTCGACAAGACGTACGAGAATCCGTTGATTCCTGAGATCAATGCGGTGCCCTTCCCGGTCGGTTTCAAGCCAATCCGTTTTACGCCGTTTACTGGCCAGACATCTGAGGATGCTGAGACGCACATCATGCGTTTCACCAATGAATCAGGTCAATATGCTGAGAACCCGATCATGAAGCTGAAGCTCTTTCCTACATCCCTGGCAGGGGAAGCAGCTATCTGGTATAAGCGTTTAAGGCCTGGGTTAATTCCAGACTGGAAGACCATGGAGGTCATGTTCAGGACCATGTTTGGGGTTGTGGAAGCAAAAATCGGACTCAAGGACCTGGCAGAGACTGAGCAGAGGCCTGACGAGTCTGCCACGGCTTATTTGCGACGCTTCAAGCTGGAGCTAACTCGCTGTGAGATGGAAATTCCAGAGGAGCACGCTGTGCGGATGGCGATTGATGGCTTGATAGATGAGATCCGCCAGGGTTTCAGGCAGGTTCATGTGACCACGATGGCGGATCTGACTAATCGTCTGGGTCAAGAGCAGCACTATGTTGATCGGTCCAGGGAGAGGAACGAAAGAAGGAAGGAGATTCCGATGTCCTACTATCCGGGAACTTTGAAGCCCAAAACTCCAATTCCGACCGCTGCTCAGACCGTGGCAGCCGTCCAGGCGGATGCAGTTCCTAGGCCAATCCTAACATGGGTTGATGAGGAGAAAGTAGAGGTCGAGGTCGCAGCCATCGAGAGGACTGATCAGAAGCCTTTGCAGTCCCAGGTAGCGAAGCAGGTCAGGGAACCTATTAAGCTAGTTACTCCTCTTCCAACCAAATCAGCCTTTGATGCATACACCTATAACGCCCATAGGGCTCACGAGATTTTGCAAGAATTGTTCAACCAGGGGCGTCTGCATCATGACGGATTTGCCCCCAAGCCTGATTATATGGCGGGGAAGACATACTGCAGCTATCACAATATGAACAATCACAATACTAAGGATTGTGTGAAGCTGAAGGACCAGTTGCAGATATGGATCAATGACAACGTCCTGCAATTGGAGAATCCTAAGGAACCTCAATGGACGAAGGCTAAGGGTGCACCGCGGGTGAATGCTATCGAGATCAGCGTTGGTCCGAGTCTGCCGCAGCAGTGTAGGAAGCAGGTTTCCAGATTTCAGGAATATACTTACGACGCAAGCAAGGCGGAGGAAATCTGGGAAACCATGGTGCACCATAAGGCGCCAGAAATTCAGGAGTTTTACCAAGGCCATCCTAGCAATGGGATGGCGGATTTACATGTCTTTTCCATGAGTCTTTTGACCACTCTAGTTCTGAATGTGTAGGTCTGAAGGATCAGTTGCAGGAGTGGCTGAACGAGGGCAAGCTGGGGTTCGACGCCAGCGAACCTAGGCCCTGCCCAGAATTTTGGGTTGGGGCGATTGAAGAAGAGGACATGGTGATGGTCCCTCGCTCCAAGCTCTGCCTCACGTGCAGACTAACTACAGGGCAGCCGATTACTTATGAGGAGTTTCAGGCAGCCTTGAAGGAGGCGGAGGAGAAAGCTGAAAGGAGAGCCCTCGAGAAAGCTAAGTTAGAGCATCCGCCGCCCGAGAAGTCAAGCAGGGAGAGTTACAAGCGGATGAAATACCATCACGGGTCCGAGGACAGCTGCGCCAGCAGGGCAAGGCCTAGGCAAGGTCCAGGACCGTCCGGAATCAAATCAGCTACGGCTGGGGGTTTGCAGAAGGCTGCGAATCCAGAGCCATCCGCGGAGGTCTATATTCCGCCAGCATCTAGGAACGATCCGAAGGCGGACAGATGGTATACCCAGCGGGCTGGCAAGGCTGTTGAGCTTGCAGCAGTGACCACCCGGAACGAGCGGAGACGCTTTGGCAAGGCGAAAAGAACCTTGGCGGATCTGGCATCGGGAAGGGTAACCGAGGAAGAGCTGTCAGTACCCGTGGAGCGGGTGGAGGAGATCCATAAACGCTACAAGGTAAGAACCAAATCATACGTGGACTCTAGGCGACAGCGAACCTCGGACGTTCCACCGGCACCTCGAAAGAGTGTGCACGATAGGGTGGCTGATCTGCCAAGATCCACTGGGGCACCTCAGTCCAGGCCAAGGAGAAAACTGGATTTCCCTCCTGGGCCTTCGAAGGCAAGGAAGTCTCCTCCAAAGAAGTCACAACCGGAAGCTGCCGGGAAGCAAGGGGCATTGGAGGCTCAGGAAGATGTGATGGTGATTGACACCAGCAAGGGTTCCACCGTTATGCGGTGGATACCAAAGGAAAACAGCGCGTCATTGGCGGCGAGCACGAGCAACGTGGGGGTTTCTGAGGGGGAGGCTGTTCCCAAGGAATCCAGAATAGTTTTGGCGGAATCAAGCGGGCCGTCCGCTACCATATCTCGGGCAAGGTCAAAAGGGCCTAAGGCGCCAACCAACTTCGTGGAGTACGCAGCTAAGAAGCTGCAGATGATGGTGCCAACTAGGACGTCCTCAGTCGCCTCCAGTATACAAGCTGACTCCGACGTAGGAGACATAGACCTGGATAAGGAAGAAGAAGTGGTCGACTATGAGGATGAGCCCGAAGCGGTAGACGAGGGAGAGGTGCCAATGGACGAAGAGCAGACCGGGGATGAGGCCATGACTCACCATTGCAACATGGTCTTCATTCTGTCATCTGCTTATGCTCTGCCAGAGCCTTTGCCCACTGCTCACTTCATCAACAACGAAGAGGCTTCTCATCCTGTTTACTCAGTACAGGAGCCTGAGGGTTGGGGTGAGGCAGAAACTGAGCCCGAGGTTTTTCGGTCCAGCCATCGATATCCGGAGGGGGCCGGAGACCTTCTGAAACAATGCGTGATGTTTGCCAAGCCTACGTTCGACATGTCCCAGCATCTGAAGCCTCTATACGTGACGGCAGAGGTGCAGGGCATGAAGGTCCGCAAGATCTTAATAGATACAGGGGCTGCGGTAAACGTCGTCACCACTACTCTTGTGGAACAACTGAAGATTCCAAAGGACAAAGTCATCCAGTCTGTCTCCAAGGTGAAGGGGTTTTCGGGGGAGGTAACTCCAACCGCTGGGGTGGTTGTGCTCCGAGTTAAGATAGGACCCTCTGATGCCCATCACGCATTTTACGTGGCCAACGCGAACGCTCCCTACCATATGATCCTAGGGAGGGATTGGATCCATAAGGCGCTAGCAGTGCCTTCATCTCTCCACCAAGAGATGATCATGTGGGATCCAGTCACAGAGTTGCCAGTGCTCATCAAGGCAGATGAGCGCCCTTATTCGATAGCGGCCATCCAGTTGGAAGCCAGCTATTACAACAGAGACATGAGACCCCTCCGGATTGAGGGAGTCGACCATAGGGGGCATCCACTTGGGGTGACCCAGAATGAGCTGTCTCAGTGGGGAATTGCCCAGGCTATGGCGGATTATAGCCGGCCAATTTCCATTGAGCTCCGTCCCAATACTTCCAATGAGTGACGCCCTCTCGCAAGAGGAGTCGGAGGCCTTTGCTAGTTTTATGCAGCGATTGGCGATTTATCGATTAGAGCGAATGGCCTGGGAAGAGGTGGCACTGGTGGAGTGTATTGAGGAAGAAGAGTTTGAAGCTTCGACAGGGGTGGAAGTAATTCAGCCTGCTCCAGCAGCGCTAGATGATACTCCGCCCAAGGTACGCGATCCTGTCGAAAAGATCAACCTGGGGACAGAAGCGGAACCCATGGAAGTAGGGATCAGTCAGTACCTTAGACCAGATTTGAAGCAGCAACTGATAGGGTTGCTGCATGATTTTAAGGACTGCTTTGCCGAGAAGTATCAAGACATGCCGGGGTTATCAAGAGAGTTGGCTTGCCATCGCATTCCTATCAAGGAAGGATGTAGGCCAGTTAAGCAAGAGCAACGACGGATGAATGCTGAAACGGCAATGGCGGTCAAGAAAGAAGTTCAAAGCATGATGGACGCTGGGATAATCAGACCAACCCTTTATCCGGAATGGTTATCCAACGTCGTCCCTGTTCGGAAGAAGAATGGCAAAATCAGAGTATGTGTGGACTACAGGGATTTAAACGCTGCATCTCCTAAGGATGTTTATCCTATGCCCATAGCGGATATGCTGGTGGATGCAGTAGCGGGACACGAGTTGCTCTCATTTATGGATGGGACGGCAGGTTATCACCAGATTCCAATAGACGAGCCGGACATTCCTAAAACCGCCTTCCGCTGCCCTGGGTTCACAGGAGCGTTTGAGTATCTCAGTATGTCATTCGGCTTAACCAATGCAGGGGCTACATACCAGCGTGCAATGAACGTAATTTTCAGCAGAATATTGGGGGACATCCTTGAGGTCTACATTGATGATGTGGTAGTAAAGTCCAAAAAGAGGGAAGACCACATTGATCATCTCCGAAGGGTGTTCACAATCATGCGAAAGCATCAGCTTAAAATGAATCCGGCCAAGTGTGTCTTTGGGGTTTGTGCTGGTGACTTTCTAGGGTTTGTGGTACATGAGAGAGGCATCGAGGTGTCTGGCGACAAAGTACAAGCTGTGTTGGACGTGCCAGCACCGAGAAACAAGAGGGAGTTGCAGAGCTTGCTTGGAAAAGTCAACTTCCTCAGAAGGTTTATATCCAACTCAGCAGGCAAGGTGGCACCTTTCTCGTCTCTACTCAAGCTCAAACCAGGAGAAATCTTTGAGTGGGGTCCTGAGCACCAAGCTGCTTTTGACAGGATCAAGGAGTATTTGACTAGTCCGCCGGTCCTTCGGCCGCCGACGCCTGGTATCCCTCTCAAACTGTATATTTCTGCTTCTGATATCTCTGTCGCAGGGCTGCTAGCCCAGGATGAGACCCTGGCAGATGGAAAGAAAGTCGAATATGCAGTAGCCTACGTCAGCAGGACGTTGTTGGATGCAGAGACCAGATATTCGCCAGTCGAGAGGCTGTGTCTAGCTCTGTATTGCGCGGGCATTAAGCTCCGCCATTACATGCTTTCATTCACAACAATAGTGGTGGCACAGACTGATTTGGTGAAGTATATGCTAACGAGACCTATCCTAAGGGGTAGGATTGGCAAGTGGGTGTTAGCCCTGTCAGAGTTTTCCCTACAATACGCGCCACTCAAGGCCATGACGGGTCAGGCTATCGCTGATTTCCTGTTACACCATCCTATTGAAGGGGAATTCGCAGAACCGCCAGAGTTCGTTGACGTGATCCGATACCAGTCTTGGGTCTTATACTTCGATGGTACCAGTACCAGTAAGTTGGCGGGCGCGGGGGTTTGTATCCAGAATCCAGCAGGTGTCAAGTATTTGTACTCTTTTCAGCTGGAATGGACATGCACCAACAACCAGGCAGAGTACGAAGCCCTACTCATTCGTTTGGAGCTGTTGCTCGACCTGGGGGCACAAGAAATTGAGGTACTTGGAGATTCCATGTTAGTTATTAATCAACTGTTGGGGGTCTACAAGTGCGTTTCCTTCCATTTAGTACACTACTACGAGCGGGCTATTGAGCTACTGGATCGATTTATTGATGTTTCCTTAGACTATGTTCCGAGGGAGTTGAACTCAGCGGCCAACGAGCTGGCGCAATTGGCCACTGGAATCAGCCTAGCCCAGGGAGTGAAGGAAAGAATCCTTAAGGTGGAGCGCAGAACTCTACCATCCTTTGTTATCCGCCAGAGAGAGCGCGGAGGTTGGTCGGTCGCTACAGTTGAGCCTGTCGATACTGACTGGCGGATACCGATCATAGCGTATTTGCAGGACCCATCTGCACCATCCGAGAGGAGAACTAGACATCTCGCAACAAGTTATCTTCTCAGGGGAGACGAACTCTTCCGTAGAGGGGAGGATGGAGTCCTATTGAGGTGTATCTTTGGCGTCGAAGCCAAGCGGATCATGAGAGAGGTACACCTAGGGGTCTGTGGTTCACATCAGTCCGGACCCAAAATGAGATGGCTTATTCGCAGATATGGATATCATTGGCCATCCATTTTGAAAGATTGTCATAGTTTCGCTCAGGGTTGTCAGGAATGCCAGCAACACGGGCCAGTGCAGCGGGTTCCTAACATTCATTTGCAACCCATCATCAAGCCTTGGCCTGCTAGGGGCTGGGCATTAGATTTCATAGGAGAGATCAATCCACACTCATCTGCGCAACATAAGTTTCTTTTGCTGGGCACCGATTTCTTTACTAAGTGGGTTGAAGCTATACCAACCAGGAACTGCGATGCAGATACGGTCATCCGCTTTGTTTTCCAAAACATCATCTGCCGCTACGGCATTCCAGAGTGTATAGTGGCGGACAGGGGGGCAGCCTTCATGGCTGAGAAGACCCAAACTTGGTTAGCGGATTATGGTGTCCAGTTCCTCCATTCCTCTCCTTATTATGCTCAATCCAATGGCCAAGCGGAAGCTACTAACAAGGTGATCATATCCATTCTGAAGAAGATGCTAGTGGATAGCCCGAGATCATGGCACACTCAATTTGACAACACGCTTTGGGCCTATAGGACCTCTAAGCGGACGCCTACAGGTACTACCCCTTATTCGTTGATGTATGGCCATGAGGCTGTCCTGCCAATGGAGATCAATGTAGCTTCTTTACGGGTTCGCGAGCAACATCAGCTCCTGGGTGAAGACTACGTCCAAGCCATGTTCCAGGAACATGAAGACCTCGACGAAAAACGGCTGGAGGCCTTGGACACTATCATCCAGGAAAAGCAGCGGATCGCCAAGGCATATGACAAGCGGACCAAGGGTAAAACCTATGGCGAGGGAGACTTGGTCTGGAGGGTAGCTCTGCCCCTAGACGAACCGGGTCGTGGTAAATGGAGTCCTCGCTGGGAGGGTCCATTTGTCATCGATCGAATCGTGGGCAAGGGGGCGTACCAGCTCCGAGACTTGGAAGGTGAAGTTCACAGGAATCCCATTAATGGGCGATATCTCAAAAAATACTTCCCAAGCGTTTGGGAGTTCGAGGTCCCTCCGGCAGATGACGGTGCTGGACAGAATTCTTAGTCCAGTACGCTCAAAAGGCAACAAGTTAGGACGGCACATCCGCCAGGGGTGTTTCCGCCGTTTTTGAAGTGTTCTTCTTTTTCATTGCGAAACCGTTGGGGTTTTGTTCTTCTTTTACCTTGTCTTATTTCAACATCCGCCAGGGGTGTTGATGTCCTCATACTTTTCATTATCAATCAAATTCGTATCTTGGCGAATGATAAGTATGGAAATTGCAAATTGCTTTATTTATACAAAGGCTTTGCGGCCAAGGGCATTACAAGGAAAAGAAAATACAACGAGAGCTACTAGCTAGCTCTGATACCATCCTACGTCTCTCTTAGTCTTCAGGGACTGGCGGATTCCTCGTGCTGCTGCTTGATCCTCTTGCCCAAATCCTCTTCTTCTTCGGAGCTCTGCTAATTCCAGGAGGGGAAAAGGAGTTGGAAAAAAGGGAAAGATGAGGATGCAGTGGCGGCGCTTGAGGAAAAACACACAGTTCCGCTGAGGGAACGTGTGGATGGGTTGCTCGGGGTGAAGGTCATCGAACGTGTCAATGACATTCATCCAAGCACCTAACCGGGTCACTCGCGTTAGACTGGCCGGGTGTTGTTTAAACACCAGGAAGCACGGCTTCAGGCCGCATAACGCTAGGTGACCGGGGTTAGGATTTACTTAACGCTGGGTGACTGAGGTTACTGGGGTATTTAACCAGGATTGCGGTTTCTCTGGCGGAAAGGCTTGTGGCAGCCAGAGGGCTACGCCATTTGCTAACCACTCTACGATTGCCATATTTGTTCTAAGCAGGGTGATCTGGTGAGATTTTTGCTGCAACCAGGGGGTTCCTCTTATACTACATATGCGAGAGGATCCAACGGTTGGGGGTTACGCGAGCTTTAATGCTTCGGTCTACCCATCTTTATGAATCTATCCGTTTTCGGCGCCTGCTCGCTTGGAAATCGATGTGTGATCAATGGGGTTTGACTGGCGCCTTCTCGGTTCTTCCCACCGTTTCGATAACTGTCAAATCCTGCATTTATACCAGTTTACCTTTCCCAAGCATCTGCTTCGGGCTGCCTGGCGTTGGGCTTACTTTCCATTTCTAGTGGGCCGGATAGGGTTTCGACGACGGACGGGCTTTCACCTTTTCGTCGAACCTAGCCCGTTCTGGGAGAAACCACTTGTGAATCCTATCTAGTTTACTCGGCTTGGCTCTGGCTTTGCCCATCCGCGCAGCCCAGTAAACTAAGGGGGCAACATAAGGGCAATATCCGACTTATCTTTCGCGTTGGATTTTTCGAAATTTTTGAACTCTCTTTAGGGCCAAGCCTGGTTGTCCTTTGAATAGGGGTTTTTAGGAACATCCGCGTTGGGGTGTGCCCTAAAACCTTTGCCGTTGGTAAGAATTGTGCGATGCAAGTCTTGATTCTAAAATTTTGTTTTATTTACAAAAGTAAGGGGGCTTTGCGGCCATGGCGATTACAAAGGCAAGTAACTAGTAATACATATCCGCCAACTAGCTCTGATACCATCTTGGTATATGGGGATCTTCGCCACCTCCTTCGATCCGAACCCGTTCCGAACAGGGGTTGTAGAGTAAGATCCTGAGAGATCAGCGGATGAAGCGTAGAGATAGGGGTGGCAGAGACTGTCTTGACGCCGAAGCAGAGTGGCACATAGACGTCCGCTACCTATAATCTCCCGATTATGCAATGAGTTCAATAGCCCAGTGTTGTCCACGGTCATCCGATTCCCCTTCATATGGAGGAGGACAACTGGCCTATTGAAGCTCATTGCTCCTCTCTCCGGAGAGGAAGGTACCCCAAACCGCATCCATGCTGGGCTTCCGGCCGATGCGCTAGTGGGGTGCCAAATCGACAGCTACCAATCTATAATCACATCCGCCCGGAACATAACATGGGGTGTTATGGTTCGGGATTTGTTTAACATGGGGTGTTATGATTCGGGGTGTTCAGCAGAACATCCGAACTAGATCTGGTGGTAAGGATTTAGGAGGTCATAGCGGCTGGTAGCAGAACCTAAGGGAAGAAACGCTGAATAACATTCTAAGGCAGTTTTTTGGGGTCTCGGGTCTAGCCGGGGGGTGTTGCTTTTATAGCCTTACTTAGAAGCAATCCAAGGGCTGAGATGAACTTGCGCAATTATTGGGCAGTTAGAGGTTGAAACAGTTTCCCGTTTTTAAAATTCAAATGCAAATTCATGAGAAACAGTTCTACAGTTTTCTGACAGCATGGATAAGACTGATGCGCAGGGTTTGGTTTGCGAATCAAACTGAATAGGGCTTGGTAAATGGGCTCATATCATTAAACTCAGTGAATGAAATACATCAAGCCAGTTTTTATGGGCTAAAACCGAAACTCATATAGATGCAGGCCCAACCGTTTGATGGTGGCCTTGGTCTTGCTTACCCCACGATCAAACTCTGCTGTTTCCTTCTTTGCTCGCGTCCGCTCCTCTTGTAGCTTACTCCCCAGGGCCTTCTGTTGATCTATTTCATTGGCGCGCTGGATTTGTTTCTGGCGGAGGAGGGAAATTTGTTCTTCAAGTTTAGCTATCCCAGCCGCTTCTGGGTTGCTAGTAGCCAGGGCGACCAAATCTTTGTAGGCACGAGCAGCATCCGCGAGAGCAGTCTCAGCTCCCTTAAGCTTAGCATGTTGAGTAGACCGGACAGGCAAACGCTCGTGCAGGCTCCTTAGCTCCGCGGGCAGCCGGAGGAGAGAAGCGTTGGCTTCAGCGTGGACCTCGGGAGGCAAGTGCTGGAAGTGGTGCTTAAGGACCTCAAGGGCAGAGGTGAGTTCATCCGCCACTTGAATATCTGCCGGGTCCTTCTCTCCTAGGTGTTCTAGGATTCCCCATGCCCTCTGTACCTCTTCAGGTTCCTCTTCAGGGCTTTAGGGAGAAAGGAAGGGATCTTCAGCCAAGATGAATTCAGGGACTGTTTGTTCCTGAATATCTGGGCCCGATCCGCCAGGGGTCGTGGAGGGCTGATTTGATAAAGACGTCGCGACCAGACCTTCGGGGGTTGGGGTCTGCGGCAGGGAGACCTGTGCAGTTACAGGTTCCGCGGAACCAGAGTCCGTTGCCTGCGGGACGGTGCTGGTGGTCCCCACAACATCATCATCATCATCCACCTGTTCATAAAAAGGGGTTAGGAATGGTTCTAACTAAGGAAAAATAGCTCTTCGGGTGGATTTCACATCATACCTCAATAGCCTCCAAAAAAGGGATTTCCTCTGGCTGACTCAAAGGAGATCCGTGCTGCCCTGCTTGCTCTTGCTGAGCTGTATCAACTGGAGCAGCAGCAGGGGTTGGATCTTGTTCAACCTGGGGGGCAGCACCCGCCAGAGACCCCACGCCAGCCAGAGCCTCTTCCTCCGCCGGAGATAGGTCAAGTGCAGGGGAGGATAGCTCGTCAGCCGCTGGTGGGTCTGTACCCTGAATCGGCTCCTCTTCTTTTTCTTCTTCTACTTCTTCTTCTACCTCGTGCTCCTCCTCCTGAGTCGAGTCCGAGGTCAACGGATGTGGAGTTGAAGAACTGCCAGGAGCGCCACATAGCATGAGCAGAGGCCTATCTGTTAGGGCCTTCGCCATAGTAACATCTGGGTTTTCCCCCGCCTCCGGTCCAGTTTCTGCAGCAGCACGAGGGGTCAGGATGGGTTGGATAGAACTCCGACTAACTGCGAGGGCTAGACTGGAGGGAGTACCTGCATCAAGGCAGCGCAGAGGAACAGGTTGAGGAAGACTGTCGCCGCAAAGTTCACGAATACAGAGGTTCAGATAGTCCTCGTCGGAACTAGAAGAATCTGCTTCTTCAGAAGGGATAGAGGACTCACCAGAGGAGATCTCTATTACCGCAGGGTCTCGGCTGGTGGCGGCAGCGGACGAGGAACGCTTCCTCCAAAGGGGAGAGATCTGCAAAGAAGGATAGAGTTTGGATATCTGCGTCAGGTAGGTATTTATGAACTAATATCCAAGGATACAAGTAGCCGAGGGAGAAGTTGATTTCACTCACGGGTATGTCCTCCTCCTCATCTGATTCTTCATCCGCCTCAACAATGATCTTGCTTTTCTTTGGTGGCGGATGGGACGCGCAGATAGCTTTTCGCTTCCCCTTACCCGCAGGGGTTTGTTCGGATGCCTGTTTCATTAAACAGGTCAGAAACTAGGCGAGGTCATCTGACAAACCAAGATAGCAGTTAAAGGGGGAGGGGTAGCACCTTCTTGGGAGACAGGTCCAACTGCAGCGATTCGCCCTCCAACACTTTCTCGTCGGCGGGGGTGAGGTGCGGACCTTGGTTCCGAAAGAGCCTCCGGAAGTAGAAGACGGATGGATGTTTGAAGAGTGTACCTCGAAGATGGGCCCACCAGTGCTGATATGGGCCAGTGGCATCCATGGAAGCCTTTACGTTGGGGTAATAGTCCCAGTTCTGCTGGATGCCAAGAGGCTGCAGACGAGACCGATCGCTATGGTCAGATACGGGGGGGCAACTTCTGCTATTCCGCCACGCGGAGAAATAGTTCACACTCTTCAACGGCGGGTAGGGCAAGAGTTGTATGAGGCCGAATTGCCGGGCGAAGAAGTGAGGCGCGTAGACCTCGTGGACGGGATGTTTCTTGTCAAGAGGGAGGATGGGAAGATCGGCCATGGAGGTACTCCGGATGAAGATCCGTCGGCTGGTGGCGTCTTGCCTACTAGATGGGAGGAAGCCCCGGGATAGCCCGCGCGGATACTGCAAATGGATCAGCCGCTGCGCCTCAGTGAAGAATTCGTCGGCAGTTGTGTAGAAGAATATATCCAAGCAGATAGCGTAGCTGAGATCCGGGCTAGCGGCGCAGCCAACATACTCTTGCCCCACAACCTGGTCGGGCTTGGATTTCCTCTTCATAACTGGAGCAAGCTGGGGAAAATGCATTTGGCACCAGATGTCTAGGATCCAAAGCGGGCCTGATTTGGCACAGTTCATCGGATGGGCGGATATTTGATACAGACAATGGTAGAGGTGCGCTAGAGCGAATTGGCCAAGGCTAACTTCTGCGCCAGCATACAATATTTCTGCCATACGGTGGTAGAGCTTGGTCATTTTGTTGGTGTTGGAGCAAACCACAAACTTGTTAAGCCAGAAAGATAGGAAGGCTATTCCACCGAGATCATCGTCCCTCTGAAAGAACGCATCTTTCCACTTCTCAAACCCACCAACCTTAAACCTATCAATTTCGCTTCGTGGGTATTTCCTCTCTGTATAGAGGCTCTCATCATAGTCCCCTAGGCCGAGCGGGAACCCGAAGCCAGCGTAGAGGTCTAGTAACGTCACGGAAGCATGGCCAAATCGGAATTCGAAGGCGTTGACCGTGGGGTTCCAGAGGCTGATCAGGGGAACAAGAGCACACCTGTTACCTCCTTTGGGGTTGAGATTAAAGCAGAGCTTGAGCACATCCGCGATTCCGGCCTGTCTCCATCGGTCTTTATCAAGGGGAAGCCGGGCTGCGTACCAGGCTTTCATCCAGGACCGGACCAGAGGCCAGGCGGCATGGTTTACGGTGCATTGGTGAGGATCTTTCTGGAAATTTGGGCATTCCACCGGGTCTTCAGAGCGGAAGATCGCTGGCAGGGGGCGGGCCGGACCGTCGAGCACCTGGTGTGCTCCGCCATCGTTGTTAGCATCATAGCCCACTACGTGAGGACCTAATGAGACGAGATCCTGTTGGGACTCTTTGAGGCAAGTCCGGTCATCTTCTCCGGAACAGGTGAGGAGAGTTTCGAGCTGTTTTTTGGCTCTGGCCGCCGTCGAGCAGCGGATGGCGAAGTTCATGGTGGATGCCATTGCAGGCCGAGCCGGGGTTTCTTCCGATTTCGGGCTAGGGAGGAGGAAAGAAGGCTGAGTTGGAAGGGAAACCGAGGGGTCTCTGTTAGAATTTATAGGAATCCGAAAGGGGTTCTTGTTTCGTGAAGCGCTGGGTTTCGCAGCAATCAAGGGTTTAGGTGAACAGTGTTACCGTTTTGAATTGGGAAATTGTGATTGGCGAGGAAACGGCGCAACAGTCCAGTTGTTTAAATTGCTACGGATGAGCCAGCGATTGGGGTTCAGTCTCTCTTCTATTTCGTTATACCTCAATATCGGAGACTGGGGGGCAATGTTTGGGCCACAATTGGAATTTATTTCAATTGGGCTTTCACCCCGAGGCCCAGTAGGGTTTTTGATCAGAGTCAAACCCTTTAAGATCGTGCTTTCCCGCTTCAACCAAGGAAGTTGAGTTGGAAGGGGAACGTGAGTTGCTTCCTAATCCGATTGGGGTTGTTTCGTAGCAATCCATCAGCGAAGATATTTGTTGAGATTGAGAAGCAATATAGCAATGATTTCAATACCTACGCTAGGCTATCAATCACTAACAACCACAAGCCATGCTGCACCATGCTTTAGGGAAGTTTTTAGAGGAACCGGCCATACTGCGCAATGATGAAAGTTGAACAGTAACAGAAGCATAACAAGCAAGGTCATGACGTGTTGCTCCAAACTTCGAAGCTTCAATACCAACTATACCTCTGATTGTATCTTTGCTGATTTGATGGGAAGCAGGATAGGGGAGGACACTCCTAATGAATCTCAAGGATCCGCCGGGCTGGAGTTGACAGCCCTAGGGGTCCTTGAGCCGTATCAATATAACTCTGCTGGCATCTAGGAAAAGGTTCTCAACCAAATACAAACAACCACAAGTTCTAGCGCAACGCTAACTTGCCAAAGCCTCTCCGGAGCAACTCACGCAATCCGCCTCCGCCCCACGATCGATCTAATCTCGTGCTTGTGCCGAGCGCTTTGCTGAGCTACTCACGCAACACGCCTCCGCCCTACGACGGATCCAATCTCGTACTTGCGCCGAGCATTTGCTGAGCCTCACGCAACCCTCCTCCGCCCTCTTACGATCGATCTAATCTCGTACTTGCGCCGAGCATTTGCTGAGCCTCACGCAACCCTCCTCCGCCCTCTTACGATTGATCCGCTCTCGTACTTGTGCCGAGCGTTTGCTGAGTCTATCGAGTCAGTCCGCTACCCCCGGTAGCAATCGAGTCTGTCAGTCCGCTACCCCTGGTAGCAATCGAGTCGTCACTCCGGTGACACACCCGTGGTCTTGGAACAGCTCTGCTTTGCTTCTCCGGATCAAAGTAAGATCCTCAATCCTGGAGGGGTTGGGAAGAAAATCCTGGTAGAGAGTTCTATTCAGGTCTTGTTCGAGCCCTGTACGCCGGCTTAGTCAGCGCCCGCGTAACAGTCGCTTGACCAGGAAGTCAGAGTCGAATTGGGAGCAGACGAAGCGACTCGCCAAGGGGGTCGCACGCAGTCGAGTTGCACCGCTCCAAGGGTGCTGGCACGCTTAAGCACAACACAGAAACACAGCAACCACAAACCAGTGCTGACTGTTCGCCGGGTGCTGAACCCGCCACGAACAAGAATATGGTCATAGTGCAGGTCTCGACAGAAATCAGATTACAAGAACTTACCTCTTTCTTCACAGTAGCAAGTGCTGCCATGATACAAGCTGCCGAAACATTTGCAATAAGAGTACCAAATGGAACCCATTTCAACAACCGTGTCTTTCCCAGTCCACGTCCATTGAGTCGAGCTAAGAACCACCTGATCCACACACCTACAGGTCCAACGATGCAGGCCAACCATAGATGTGTCTCACTGTTGTCACTTCTAAACTCCTCCTCCACCAAGATTCCACTCGCACTCCATAGGCAACCTAGCATCACCAGGAAGACTGCCCAAACAGCCAAGTGATGCTTGTAACTCTCAACCCTCCAGGTCTTTCTAGAGCTAGCAACGTCAGACCCTGAACACCTTTTAAGAAGCTGCCTAAAACCCTTAGCTGTCTCTATCCCAAATATAATAGAGTATGCCGCAAGAAATAAACCTGAGATCAATTATATGCAAGAAGCTGATATTAGCCAAGTGAATGGAACTAGATGGGTTTTCTCCGTGGATAAGTTTCAAATAGGCTCAAAGCCTGGTTCAAATGAAGTTTGAATGTGCGTTTGCCATTGCCATCTACATGTATACTGTAGCATTTTTAAAAGAAATTGGTGTTTTACCTATTAAAAAGCCAAGCAGAGCAAAATGCCAATGGCCTTGAACACTGAGGTCAAGCATTTTCTGGTTCCAACCACTAAAAGTAGTAAGGCTTCCCAGATAACCAGTTGACAATCCAATGGCCAAAAAATCTGACACATAGGCTATATCTGCTTTAAAAACAACACCCCACCATCCCATCAAGAAAGAACCAACCTACAAAATTGCATTATGATAAGAAAAACGTAATGGAACATCATCCAGCATTATCCATATCCATACCCTATTATTTTATGAGAGAGAGAGAGACACCATATTAGAAGGAAGATCAAGGTAAAGAATTGTTTGGTCACTTGTCACACCAGCAACTCCAGGGCCAAACAATTTTTGCAGTAGATACCTCGTCAAGACCTGCATTCAGTAGCATTTCAAATATTTTATTTGGCAAGTAGGTTTCTTCATATGAACTAAATAAGAACATTCTACGATCGCATACTAAAATCCTTGTCAAGAGAAACAAATGTCCAAATGTTTGTAAAAAAGACTTTCTAACAAAAGCTACTTTTAGCAAGACAAAACTTGTTGCACAAGTATATGATGATTTAGTATACTATACAGGACGGAGTAAAAAAAGGTAACTGCAGAGTTGCATAAGTATTTGAAGATCCAGTTTTTAATTTGCTTCTACAAATGCCATAACAGCTATGAACTCATGAATATTGAAATTCAAACAAAAATGAAATTTGGCATGAGAAACGAGAGTTAAGTGTGTTACCCCAAGAATACCAAATACGGCTAAATGTGTCATAGATGAACCATACTCCAACCACTTTGGCAACTTATTTGTATTTTCCTGCATATGACAAAACAATAATTTGAAGTTATCACGATGATCAGACAAAAAATGTTTTCTTTGATATCTATTGATCAAAAGACATGCAGACCAACCATCCTGTCCATGTTCAAGGCCATAAAAAGGTCTGTATGCAGTGAGAACATATAACCAAAAACTCACTTGTTTTTTATCTTCATTGCGTACAACCGCACCAATGGAAAGAGATATGACTTCCTCAGGCAAAGGCACAGTCGGGATAACACGGGATGCAGTATCGCGACACCAAAATCCATAGGATGGCAATAAAACATCCTCATTCAAGTGGCTGAAGGTATGACTCGGGCTGTTCCTGTTGCTGTGAAGAGCTCGATCCCCAATATCTCCCACCTCGGACACACTCTCGTCTTCAAGTTCATCATCTACTTGATAAGGCTGAACACCGGATACACTTGAACAAGAACTGGGACTACTGGATTTACTTCTTCTAGATTTAGGGTCAGTACCTTGGTACCCTGCTCCCTCCATAATCACAGGGCCTTGTTTCTCTTGTGTTGACTACAAGAGTGACAATAGTAAAATCAGAATGCAATCACCAAAGATAATGAGTGTTATTTCGAAAGAATAGCAATGAAAGGAGAAAAACAAACTGGTAGTGAATATGATGCAATTCTTGCTGCTGCTAATGTTGACAACTCATAATTTGTTCTTTCTACGCAGACACCAAGTTACCCCTACTACTGTTCTTTTAAATGATATGAACCTATAGAACTTATGAGAAATAAAATCTAAGAAAAGAAAAAATACATGTAAATTCCCTATATAGCTTTTTGAAGCAACCTCATGACAAGAAGAAGGAACCAAACTGATTCATCTGTCCACAGAATTCAACAATAATAGAACCTACAGCTTTAAATAAATCCATTATTGATGAAATTGTTTATTTAGCATAATAGAGCTGTTCCATGATGTCATTGAAACAACTGGAGAAGTCTAAACACAAAGCTTCTTCACCAGGTACTGCCATCACATAAGAATATTTGAAAATGCAATTGGACCGAGTTCGTCCTCAATGGTAATCAATATAAGGTAGATGAGGCCATATTCACGACTCACAAATAGTGATGTAATAATGTTATTAGATTAATGGTGTGAATTATAGATTAGATTCGTTTTCCATACAAGCTATGAACTCTGGTAATGTGGAAGACTAGAATCGAAACTACTATGAGCACAGAACTCGAGCAGTACAGAACTTTCATAATAATTTGATTAGCGATTCAACAATAACCTTCATATAAGCCTTGAATTGAAGTGCTATAGTCCAGTTCTCTCTCATATCATAATACAACCAAAGAGAAAGGTCCAACATAAGACATATTACCTACTAATGAAATCAAAAGACAAATCACACAACCAAACAAATCAAAAAATGTTCTTCAAAGGCCTGCCTGGGGCCCATACACTCTGAAGATGACAAACAATCCTAATTTCCTAAATCAGAAATTGAAATCAACTCTAATTCACTTAACTCTATCTGTACTTGAACTATATACAGTTAATTCTGTTTTGAACCCCCGGGAATTTCAGAATGTTAAATTTCTGCGCTTTATACCTCTATAGGGTAAAAGGTAGAATGTATTGGGAACCTAATATAAAGATAGTTATCACATCGAAATCAAGCAGGACTTTATTCAGGAACAGGTTCATAGTTTCATACTATTCAGTAGTCAAAAGTGCAGTAGAATCCTATTTCTTTAAAGACGTGTGCTCTCCACTAAAGAACCCAAACCTTCAAAAGAAGACAAGGCAAAAGTAAAAGAACTCTAATTCATTGGTTCTGAACTCTTTCTTTATGCACAGACCACCAAACGTGGAACTTTTCAGTTTCCAGATTTTTCATACAGTTCCAGATTCCTCGAACAAAAGTTTTAGCATCAGAACAATATTAAATTAAGCTATGAGCTGAACATTTAACAGAACACAATTAGAAACGAGGAGAAAACCCGAAATCACAAAGCCTTTAAGCATTGACAAGAAAGCGAAACCTGCACCTGATTCAAAAGGGTTTGCGAGCCTCTATCTGAGGATGGCGGCAATGGAAGAATTCAAAGATAAATGAGAGAAAGACGAGGACTTTGGGAATGAGAAATAGAAAACAGAGAAGGGAAGACCAGGGTGTTATGAAGAGAGGTTTGGACAAACCGGGTTTCTGGGATTCCTGATTTTGGGGCCAAACTTCTTCTGACTTTTCAATCGCGGATTGATTTTTTGGTATATCTGGAACATGCGTATTCGTTCTATTAAAAGTGTCTTCTTTTTTACTGTAAATTATCGAAGCAGTGCAAAATCACAATGATCAAAAAGGAAAACAAAGACCAACAAAGACATTTTAACTATGAATCAAATGATTTCATCATGCAAAAACTTGTGTTTAAGAACTCAAACTTAAAGATTGGATTTAGTTCAAGAATCTGCGGCCGTGTCGTATACTTGTGACTTAAAAGATGCATGTGGTGCCAATATGCCATTTCCTAACAATCATTCATCCACAGAGATCAGTCTGACTAGTAGTCGAGTAGGTATACTATGGATATACAACCCACACAGTAGATAAAAAAAATTTAGCTGTACTTTGTACAACAATACATCCCGAATTGTTTTTTAACTTTTAGTTTTGAATATATTTTGTCCACGGTATGGCTTACAGCTTACTGCCTTACAGATCCCTGTTATCACCCTACAAATCGTGATTTTGCTCCGCTAATGAATGAAACTTCAGAAACAAGAAATGAAAAGATTAAATTTTTAAGTGAAACTCTTCGATCAGAAGCATTGAAGCAATACCAGCATCGTTGAAGTTCGAACGCAACTTTTAGTCTTTAAGCATGAGAAAGATTAAGGCAGTGCATTGAGTGCAACAATGAGGCTTGTGAAACTTCTAAGATCGTATTATAACTATAGCGATATAGAGAGAGAGAGAGGGGGGGAATAAGGTAGCGTATTTAATACCTGATTGAAAGGGTTTGTGAGCTTTTCTATGAGGATGACTTTGGTAGAGGAAAAGCGGAAGCCGGAGAATAGGGAAGCCATGTATCGTCGTTCGACTGAGACTCTAAGAACGATGGGAGTTCAGAAAGCTGGTGAATGACTGAATGGTCTGTACGTGCTTATATAGGATCAGGCAATATATGATCGGCGGCTCTGAACTTTTATCTTTTCTTACGGACTGATATGGGACTTCAGTCACTTCACTACAAATTAAAATGAGTATAACAGAGCTTTTCCTTTTCTTTCTGCCATGAAATTAGTGACAGGAGGAAAACAAATACGTACATATTCTGTGTCACACGACAAAGAAAGAGTTAGATGATATGCTGTAAATAATTGTGTCATTCTCATCTATTTTACTATACAGTGTTCCACAATTCGATTGTCTCCCGCCAGATCGATTCAGCTATGAGGGCATCTCCAACAAGTCAACAACCCATATCCATCTATTATAATATGCTTGGTCTCGTACGTATGTCAAACTCATTGATTTTGACTCGTAATTAAGCTGCAGATAAGTGGTGGTAATATCCATGCTACAAAAACAACATTACAACAATGTGAATTTCCACAGATCGATCACAGATGCTTGAGTAAAACGACCTCTGTATAATATATAGATAGATTTCTATGGTTGACTGTTTATGCCACGAATGAACAAGCTAATAAGAGAATGAAACCAGCTAACCAAAGAGGAAGAAACCAAGTTTTTATTCTGTTGGCCGGCATTTCTAATTCGTAGAGCTCAACATTTCGCATACCCGTGCGCTTTTTCCTTCTTGTTTATTGATATTTTGGTAATGTTTCCCCGGATGCATAATGCATAGAATAGATCAATTGATCGAGGTTGTTCTTGTTCCAAATATGCACAAAGTTATAAGACTCATGCATCGGTTCGTAATACAATTGAAATTGTGTATGGATGATATGAAAAGCATACAATTGTTCATGTATCCCCTAAACTTGAAAACTATTCGTATCTTAAATTAGAGGAGCGTTCAGAATAGAGAAGAAATGGATCTCTATATATCGTTTGTCAGATTATAACCTAAATAAAAGCATACTGTTAATGATTCTAATATAAGTTTCTATCTTTGTTTATTAGTAAAGTAAATCTCAAAGAAGCTAGTGTAATTTTAAAATCTTGTCGAGTCTTTATGTAAGTTTTAACTTAAAGAAAAAGAAATGAGACTCCAGAAGCACTGCTTTAAAACATTATAGAAAAACTAGCAAACCCTAACATTAATATTAGAGCATCAATCTCCTCAAGACAATTACCAACTGTTAAAGCATGCAATTGGGGTGCTCACTGGTCACTGCTCAAAGTCGAGAAAAAAAAAAGTGTATATGGTACAGGTATACAATAGGCCGAGGGAGCATTTGGGCTTTTGTTTGTTATTGATCTTCAAGTTAATTGGCGCCGAATTGCGCGCTGATCTGGTGAAGACTCCAAATGGATAATCGGATAAACCCAACTATCTAACAACCATTGGATGAGAACCCCCAGAAGTGGATCCCCCACCCAACTAACTTTGCTTCCCACCATGAAAAAGCTGAACAAAGCAGAAACTGAACTGGACTGACCTACTCTGTTTCTGTTACAGGACGACCGTTATAGTCCGCCAGTTTCTAACTGAATATTAGGTTTACGGCTCACACAGAATCTTCTAGATCTTTTTCCATGGCCGCCCAGACCGCGAGATCCACCGGCACGGTCAAGTGGTTCAGCGCCCAGAAAGGCTTCGGCTTCATTTCCCCCGAGGACAGCGGCGAAGACCTCTTCGTCCACCAGACTTCGATCCAGTCCGAAGGCTTCCGTACTCTCTCCGAGGGCCAGACCGTCGAGTTCGTCGTCGAGTTCAGCGAAGACGGCCGCACCAAAGCAGTCGACGTCGTCAACCTCACCAGATCTCGCCGCCACGGCTTCGACCGAGGAGGACGCGGCCGTGGCGGATCAGGGAGGGGTGGTGGACGCCGCGGTGGTTATGGGAGGTCTGGCGGTGGCTCTGAGGAATATAGTGTCGCCAGAGGAGGAGGAGGGAGGGGTGATGGTTATGGCGGTCGTGGAGGTTACGGTGGTGGTGGTCGTGGCGGTGGCGGTGAGTGCTACAATTGTGGTGAAGTCGGGCATTTGGCGAGGGATTGTTACGAGGGCGGTGGCGGGGGTGGGAGATTTGACGGCCGTGGTCGAGGTGGAGGTAGAGGTAGAGGCTACGGTGGCAGTGGCGGTGGTGGCGGCCGGGGCCGTGGTGGTGGTGGTGGTGGTTGTTATAATTGTGGGGAGGAAGGGCATTTGGCCAGGGAATGCCCTAATGATCAGAAGTGAGAATTGTGTTATATTACAACTCAAAGCTGCCGGCCACATTGGTTTGGTATATAGATTTCTGTGGCCTGCTGCGTGTTTTCGGGTGCTTAAATTGGTGGTTGTTTCTCTGCAAGGTTAATGTTCGATGACTTCTCTTGTTGGTAATCTTTACTCATTTTGTGATTATTTCTGCATCAATTAGATGGTAGATTTTCTCTATCTAATACTTGCAGATGTGATGGATTCGATATAGTTTTTCTTCTTAATTTCTCATTCATTGTTAACTTTCCTCTCCCATTCTCTTGTTGTTCAATACGAAATTGAAAAAGGTGAAGTCCTTGATCAATGGATCGTTGTTATTATTCTTGTTTCTGTTTCAATTATTCGATCAATTGGATTTGTCATACAGAATTTGATGAACTTGAATGTGTATAGCAACTTGATGTTTCTTCCCTTTGGATATTATATATTCAACTCTAATCGACAAAAACGTTCCTTTCGAAAGGGACGCTCCTGAGTTTTAGACTCATGAAATCTCAGGTTCTAGTTGTGGATATAGTTTCTTTGTCCTTTGCAATCTTCATATGGTACACTAAATTCAATTGGCATGGGACTTTTTATACACCTTATCCTAGTCGATAATCCACGAGAGGATGATATTTGATGGGACAAGAATTTTTCTTTTGCCATGATCGATCTGCCATTTTTTGAAACGTCCCAACTCTTAGTCTTAGGCCTTATTACTCTTTAGTCTTACTGTCTTAGGCCTTATCACTTAGGTGAGTTAGGTCTGTTAATCTTAGACTCCGAGGTCTGTAATGTTAATGTGCATGTTTTGGTCTTGCATAAAATATGAAATAAATAAATCTCTAAACGTATTTGAAACATGAAATATTGGTCTTGCATGTTGCTTGCACTTTGCATTAGTTCGAGCGGTTAGTAATGTTTTCACAGAACTACAACTCCCGGTATATAGTTATGTTCATCATGCTGTATATTCAGTCACACACTTTTCATTGCACTGCTGCCATGTTTCTGGTTTTCATTTGTGTTATATAAGTAGTTTAGTAGATAGATAAGGTTTACACTATATACAGTATGTTCTTAATTAAGTATCTGTGGTATTACTTTTCATAAATTCCAAAAATAGTTTACTTTTTAATGTATCAAGTATTTGAAATGAAATGCTGGAGAAAATCAATACCAGTTATGAAGGAAAGTTCCAAGTTAGGTTCGGGTGTCTTGCACCTCAGATCGTACTTAGTTATGGGTGCCGTTTGAGTTGGAGTGGAAAATAGATAGATAATTGAGCATATTAGTATTTTACTAGAATAATGCCCGCGCTTTGCAGCGGGTATTTGATAATGCTTGTGTTTGTTAATGAAGCTTAAAAATTAGAGATAAATTAGAGATCAAAGATGGAAATAGATAACATCAGCTACATTAGACATACATATTACATGAAATTAGTAGGTGTCATATCTGTAAAGTACTACATAACTGAATAATCATATATAATATAGAATCCTATTGAAGACAACTATAGCACTTCATAAACATAACATGTCTGAGCCGGAAAAAAAAAATAGCAAGAAAGAGCTTACTATTCGTCAAATACGAAACAATTGACTTCCACTTTGATATAAGAAATAAAAATTGTTGTTACATAACTGAAAATATCTATGATGCACCATAATGAAATAAAATAAAAGTAAGGCATGTAAAATAAGGCATAATGAAATAATGAAATAAGGCATGTAAAATAAAAGTAATTCACCATTGACCTATGATGCACCCGAATAGAGTATAGGGCATGCAAACCTTTTAAGTAAATAAACCTGACAATTAACAATATTTCCATCACGCACCTACCAGCATCTACTTGTTACTCCAAGGTTCGAATTTTCACCGACTTACAAAATTTCCTGATAGTGATTTCCTTCATAATTCAACCAAACATACCATTTGTTTTGATGCGTGTAGAACTAAAATAAAGCAACTAAATTGAGCTTGGAGGTTGGAGAACAGCTCTAATGGTTTGGAGAACATGACCATGTGATGGAAACCATTCATGACATTCACTTCATTTGGGGGTTTTGTTCCTGATCATCCACATTCACTCCAATCGTTTTGTTCCTGATCATTCTCCTCTATTGAAAGGTCTTGGTCACACACAATGGAAATTCTTGGAACAAATCCGTATTCTTTAATAAACATTACTGACATCATATGTAAATATGAATTACTTCTAGCACAACGATTCACTTTTCTGAGTTGCAACATATACACTCCCAGCCCCTCTAATCGATACCACAGCAGCAACAGGAAAGAGACCTAAGTAACAATTTGGTGCTAGCAATAAACTAAATCCAATTAAAGTAGAATGAAATTGCTTTACGGACACCCACAAAATCACAAAGTGCAGAAAGCGGAGAACAGAAAAGAGGAAGAAAGAGATGTCGGCTTAACTCTGGAGCCCTTTATATCAAGACCAAGAGTAGCATTGTCAAAACAGAGAAAAATAATCTAAAGCCCTTTATATCAAGCCCTTTCATTCTAGACGCGTAAATGAAATCATATATGAATTTGGTACACATTGAAAGAAAGCTAATTTGGCTGAATGAATATTCATTGATATGAAAACCCCATGAAAACTAAAAATAAATTATTTGTAGATCAAGATCAACTTTATAATCACACAAACACATAATCACAACTCAAGAACACAACACAGAATGCGGAATAGAGTTTTCCTAGCTGCACTAGGAATCATACATTCATCACTTCTCCAATCACCCTTCATAGCAACCTTAGATCCAGACATCTTGTGCTTCTAAAGATGAACTGCACACAAACTAAACTGATCAATAGAGTAAGAACAAAGTCTTCTGCGTTTTAATGTCTAGCAAACAGAATGGGACTGTTTTCTCAACGCAAAGGATATTGAACACAGGGACTAATGCCTCATATATATACTGGCCAATTTGATCAATTAGAATTCAATCCCATAAGTGAATCCTAATACTGATCAAATACTGAATCTGCAACTGCTAAGGCTTAGTTCTATCACAATACTAATTCAATGTAATTCAGGTCTTAATACAATGAAGCTCTATGTTTATTAAGCGATATACTACTTAACAAACTTCTCTGTAACTGAGTTTTAGTTGTATTGCTTCTTGTTAAGCCGAAACTCATTCAACAATGATTAATCATATTATCAGATAGAGTTTGAGTCCAAAATGGTTCTTACACCCCATACATATACATGAAGCTATCGTCAATCAAGGAATCCTACTCCTACAATTATGTTATAATTTATGATCCAATTCTACAATTAAGGGATCCATAAGGCAAACAGAACCCAGAAATTTCACTCCTTAAAATCCAAATTACTGAACACATAAACAAAACCTAAAAATGAAGGAATTCAAATTCAATTGTGTGACCAAAACCATAAATTCGCGGAAGGATGAAACCTTTTCATGGTCATCCAAAAACAAAACTAAAATCAACCCCAATTGGAAGGAAAAATCCCAACTTCGTTAAAACCCAACACACCCAGATCCAGAAATCGCACAAAAGAAGCAAAAAGCAATGTTATTGGAAGCTGAACAGACCCAAATAAGCAACAAACCTGAAAATTCGAGCTGTAGAGGAGAGAACGAAAGAGAAGAGAAAGCGAACAGAACGAAAGAGAAAAACAAAAAAACAATGTTAAGAGCATTCTCGGCAAACCGCAGAAAACAGGGATAAAACGATAATTTCACGCGAGCTTAGCTAGGAACAGTGCCACCGATCTACTCACAATTGGTATATAGTAAATATGAATTATGATTTGTGATTACATGTTTTGAAGTTTTTTTCTCGTAAGGTCGTGTCGACGCTAGCCTCAATCGGCAATGTTGTTTATTGACAAGATAATAGTCTGGATATGTAATTTTTAGTTTTTAGAACATATAAAACTCTGCAAATGAGAATTATGGAATCGAAATATATATATATATATATATATCAATATTTTTTTTTTTAATCGAAAGTCATCAATTTTTATTCAGTAAGCAGTATAAGGATAACACACTCATCAGGGCCGACCAATAAGAGTTATCCCTTATGACATACTAACCTAAAAACTAGGCTAATAGAATCACGAATACACCCACCTTTTCATCGGAGCACTGAAGTACAAAATTCAGTGCTCAAGATATTTAGAAGCAGAAATAAAGTGAACCAACCAAATACCTCAAAATACTGTGACCAGATTCAAAAATCTAAAACTTGTTCTGGGCCATAAAAACCCAATCCAACCAACACCGTACCAGCATTAAGGCCCAAATTAAGCCAGGCTCAATTCCGGTATCAAACCCTAGCCCAAAATTTTTTTACAGCAGTTCCGCCGTGAACACCTCGCCCACCACCGCCGTCAAGACGATCACCGCCGACTGCTCCCAAAACTCCACAGGCTCCAAAATATTATTTTGTATATACATCAAAAAGTCGCAAGAGAAAGAAACTTCAATGGGTCATAGTGCCGGACCCATTTTATCACTAGTGAAACGAGCTTGAAGCCACTTTTTATCTTTTTATCTCCTGAAAATTCATCTCTTTTTATCTAGCCATGGCCTAAAGCAAAAAGGAGTTCCGAAAACGAATTTTGACGTACCAAAGTTCCAAACCATGTGGTCAGTGGTCACTCACATTTGCTTCGTATTTAATCCAGTGATATGGCCACCGGAGAAAGCCAGTAGATCATAGGACCCATGCACGTGTGACTTATCTACACTGTTCCACTGTTGACTGGGGGGAGGACCCTCGTGATCTTTGATCTTGATTCTGTATCACAAGCTTACAACTTACATGGTTTCAAACTTGAGTCCCATTTTAGGGGTGCTTGATTTGGTTCATACCAACAAATGCAATTTACTCCTCCATATTTGATTGGTTAAAGAAAAATCTAATGATAATGATTGCTTACATTTCAATTTAAAAAAATTGTATTTAAATTATTATGTTCAGATCGGGGATATATTTTGATTGAAAAGTTATCTTCAATGTCCGGTAACTTATCAACTACATTGATCAATCAGATTCCACAACATTGATTACATTATCAGTCTTCGGACTAGTTTTCAAAGGCTTGGATTCAAATTGAAATACACTCAAAATATGACATTGTAGATCAAATAGAGTTGAAGAAAATAAAATGGAGGGTTAAGACTTGAGAATACATTAGCAGAATGCGCGCTGGTCAAAAGTATCTTCCTTTTGCAGAAGGGCACATTGATATCAGGTGGAAGATTGCAGAAAACTAATAATGGAAATTAAGCATTCCCATGACAAGTCCCCATCTTGGAATGTTCTAAAAGCAAACTAGGACTCAGCTGAATTACTGGGCTTGAGATATATTAGATTTTCACACGTGAAGTAACCATAAGGGGCGGTGGCGCAGTTGGCTAGCGCGTAGGTCTCATAGCTTCTGAGTTATCCTGAGGTCGAGAGTTCGAGCCTCTCTCGCCCCAATTTTTTGCACTTTATCCCGAAGACACCCCCAAATGTTCGCATCAGTCAGTTATCACGGATTCATGTTTTTAAGAGGACAGCAAAACCAAACGTGCGCTCACAAGAACTAGGACTTCGTTTGCGTTTGATTATTGTAACATGGTGAGTGCCGCATAAAGATGTATTAGTGAGAGTTAGAATCGTGATGTATGAAGTCGGTTTGGTAATGCTTCTTTTAACTTTACTCTGTAGGTTGGAGGATGTTAGGTTAAAAGAAGTCCACATCAGAAAAACGTTCTTTTATGTTTATATTTATAAGTACTTACACTAATGTACTTATCGCCTAATCATGTAGCATGGCATTCAAAGTGACTATTGTGTGAATGACGCTTTGGTCTCTTCACGTAAGTGAAGAGGCCCCCTTCGGTATAGAAGGGTACCCTATCCCACAATGGTGGGTAGCTTCAAAAAAGAGCATTTGAACCCCCTTGAAGCAGACATAGAGTGCGACTCCCACTTTGACAAAGGTGGGTAGTTTTTTGTTTTTGTTATAAATCAAATGTCAAATTTAATCGGCTATTCGGATTTTTTCTAATTCGACTTCTCTCACCCATATATTTTTCTTTCAGCTTCAGTGATATTTGGACCATCCCAGTGTCTCTTATTTTCTTCCTCTATATGGGATACGAAACCCACCCTAAACCCACCATTTTCTCATAAAATGTGCATGCATCATTCTCTGATAGTCTCAAGATTTGATGTGAAAACGCCCGGTGTGATTCAAAATCAATTTTCAACTAAAGCATTATAATTCTTTTAACCAAAAAATTATCACGCGCTATGTATGTGAGTGTGACCAAACAATTATTGCAAATTATGAATAGACTCTTGTACAAGATTTATATTTGGTTTACGTGCAAAACTTAAATTGAAAAAAGTTGTAAATATTTTTGGTTTTGTCTGCAGAAGGAATTCAAAGATGCTGGGTAACCAATGACCTCTCTTACAAAGTCGGCAACCTATATAATGGGTGATTAAGCCATGCTTGATTGTTCTTGGTAATGTGTCAAATGCACTACGGCCCTAATGCCCTATGACAAATCCTTGATTTGGTTGATCATAACTCATAAGCTATCTTTGACCGGCATATTATGATGCAATTCCCTTTGGTTTTAGGTTGTAGCGCGCTCTCTCTTTCCCAAATCCTTGTCGTTTGGAGGCATTGTACATACAGAACACGTCAAATTAGGCAAAACGACTGGCTTCACACATCAAGTTAGGCATTGTTAAAGTGTCGTAATTGGGACCCTGAAGTACCCATCGAAAGTTCTTTGCAGCTAAAAGCCTACAAGATTTTATATAGACGATCACATCTTCTGCTCATCATACAGCAACATGCTATGTCTCTCACGCATAGAAGTCTTCATGCCACCATTTTCAAAAGTTAAACCTTCCCACATGAGACTTTGAAGCTTTTTCAGTCGATCAAACACAGCTATTGAGTCTGATATGATGTTGGTGCTAAAATGATGTAGAACGAACAAGTCCTATGCATGAAAAAGTGAGCTCAAATTAAGTTGGTGCTTTTGCACATTGACAATGTGGCACATTGACAATGTGGCACATCTTAACCAGACCTTATGGACAACTCTGAACTCTTTCACTATCAACTTATAAGTAGGATATATAAAATTATGATGAGGAAGGTGTGATGAACATTCTAAGGTTTATATTTATTCTAGTTCTGCATTAAACAGTAACCGAGTAATGAATATATATTAATTTTTGTGAAAGGTGATTTGTTTTAAAAAAAAAAAGTCTAATTACCACGCAATTGTAGGTCTGTATAAGGGTGGCCATAATAATTGACGTCACACTTTTTTTTTTTTTTCTTTTTCTGAAAACCCATCAACAAGATCATCTTACAAGGAAAAGAAGCTACAAAGGAAAAATAGAAAAAAAAAATACAAATCAAGTCGATAAGAAAAGAAAGGGTTACAGATGCCAATCTCTTTACACACACTTTTACATATGTATCTTTAAAATTGTTAAGAAAACTTTCTGAAAAGTAGGAGGAATCTCTCTACTCAAGCTTTGTGAGGTGGGCATTGGTAGCACTTGGTGAATAGACCAAATGTATCAACTTGGCGTATGAAGTTAAGCATGCTTGCCCACCCTCCAAATCCAAATCCCACTATTGCCACCCACACAACCACAAAGATGTTCATGGTGTATGAACCTGCCCACCCTCCCAAGAATGATGGTGGTTTCTCCACAGCATTCTGCAATTTTGATCAAGCACAACAATGAATCACAACATGTGTATGAAGATATATTTATTCCGTTATCACTTAGACACTCAGTTTAATATGTTATGTTGTCAAACTATTAGTCGAATAGTTAATAACATGTCAAGTTGCACTCAATGGTGAATCAAAAGGACTAACCTCTCTGGCTTGAGGAGAAGCAAAAGTGACCATGTGAGCTAAAGCAGGGATTATGTAGACAGTAAAGCTGACGAGAAGAGATCCAACAGTTGAGTTGATGGGGCCAAAGAATGGGAATATGATTGCAAGGAACCAAATTGGGATCACCACTGGAAGTCTAGCAATGGCCCTCTTCAACATGCTCTTGGTCTCATGCACCCTCAGGAATTTCTCCCACACAAAGTACAATGGAGTGCAAGCAAACCCAAATGTTATAAACTGCAGCACAAAACAAAATCAATACCATACTTGCTCACTAACTAATCGATTTGAAATGATCGATTTCATATTGCTACCAAGTTACCTGGTGAATGAGCATGAGAACAACAGCAGTGTCTCTAAATCCGGTCCTCGGAAGCAAAGCGAGAGCGTTGGAATGAGTCAAGAGGGCGTCTCCGAAAGCCCAGTACACAGCAGAAGCTGATGGTAAAGTTAAGGTCAGCACATAAAGTGTTGCCATCAGGTAGATCATCTTAAATTTCTGTGGCTTCCACATTGCATGCATGATCTCCCTGCAGTAATTAACAAACAAGTTTACTAGATAATCCATGTTAATCTGAAACTCGCATACATAAATGTGAATTGTTGCAATTTCTCACACTGTAACAGCATGTCCACCAAAAGTGTAGAGAATGTTGGTAGCTCCAGTGAAGTAGAGAACCATCGTTGTTGGACCTGAGTGCTTCACTCCTTCAACCTAATTAGGACGTGCATATAGAAAGGATGATCGATTATTATGTAATTAAATTTAGCATGTTATTTTTTTTTTTTTTCGTTGTTGGACCTGAGTGCTTCACTCCTTCAACCTAATTAGGATGTGCATATAGAAAGGATGATCGATTATTATGTAATTAAATTTAGCATGTTATGTTTTTTTTTTTCCGCAAAAATTACACAAGCTATAACATGTCAGACTATTTAATTAAGAAAAATATTTCATAAAGATTCATAGAGAAGTTTAATAGTGTGTAGCGAGATTTTTGTCGTTGATCTAAATGTTAAATATGATATTATTAAGTAATATTACCTGTCCATGGATAAGGGAAGCAATGGTGAGATACCATGCAGTGTAAGTAGTCATAATAAGACCCAAGAACGACCAAATTCTGTAATTATGAAATGAAGGTATGAAGACAGTTGTAGCACAGCAAGCTCCAAAGATATACGTCCAAGTCCTCTTGTCAAGATTGTCGTTTATGTAGTAGATGTTACTGGCATCAAAACAAATGCATAAGACAACCAAATTAATCCATCTAATCCTTTCAGTACCTAGCCGATTAATATTATGTAGCATAATACACATATAGATTATAGACATCCAAACTCTCGAAATTTACAGTCACGTACACAACATAACATTCGAGACTGATTTACCTTGCACAAGCAATTAACTGAATTACAGATCCGAACAGAAGAAATGTACAGTTGAAGAAGAGGCCTAAGTTCCTCCAATGCTTTCCCAGAAGTCCATCAAGAACTTCAAACCACTGCAAATTACAAGCAGAATCATCAATCACAGCTAGAAGAAAACTCTGACAATTTCAGACTATTGCAGGGTTCATATGTATACCTGAATTACGTGGTTTCTGAAATCGGCCTTTTCTCTCTCCTTTCTGGTTCTGTACTCAACATACAGTACACTGATAAGGTAAGCAGTCCAGCTTCCCATCAACCCGTAAAAAAGCTGAAATAGAATCCCAGATAACAAACCCAGCTGGGAAAATGAGTATGGCAGCGTCAAAAGTACTTGTGCAACCTGCATTAGTTAGTTTCATCAAAACCAAACAAAGGCTAGTTAGCTACATATATGTTCTCAAACATCTGTAGTATATAAAGAAGAAAACACAATGATGTTATGTTCTTGTTATGAACCTGGTTAGAAGCACAGCTAAACCATGCATCATAGGCAGAGCCGCCGTGCCAGAGAAACGTCGAGAGCTTGCTCTTAGTAGAAGCCTTGGAATCACTACCCTCTTCCCTTTCCATCTCTAAGTAGCTTCCGGCTATAATGGTCTCGATCTTCTCGGAAGCCATTGTTATAGAGCTCTTGCTGGTGTGGGAGCTAGGGAAGCAATAGATGAGTGTATGAGTAGCCTATATATATATAAATAGATTGAGGAAAGTGCTTCTTTCTTCTCACTCTCTTACTCACTACTTAATTAAGCTAAGCTTTAGTAGATGTAATTTCATGAGCAATAATTGAGAAACCCAAGTGGAGACCTATCCTCTAGATGTTAAGTACATCAAGATTTGAAACTTATTTACCAAGAGCAGAAATAAAAACTAAAGTGTATTATAATTTAGTAAGTATGAAACTAAATTCAGAAATGTATAACCGTTAGATAAGAAATGTGATATCCATACTTAATTTTCATTTAAATTCTAATTTGATAGATTACAAAATGAAAGATGAAAGAGTCAATAGCTTCACTCAACATTCTCATAACTACGTACAATGCTCAAGTTAATATATTTTTGTGCTACAATGCTCATACTCACTTGTAACATTTACATCTTAAATCTCACTTTCCATCTTAATAATGTAAATTTCTTTTCAGTGTTAAATAATTTTTTTTAATTTAGGCATGATAAAGCTGTTGATGGGCCAGGCTTAGCATGCATTGCACGAGCGGGATGGCCCATATACGAAAGAGATAGTGTATGGTGTAACAGTGATGGATGATAAATCCGTATATTGAAAAGTGGGGGATTAAAGTTGAAAGAGAGCCTAAGATGGAGGGAATGATTGCTTTGAGGTGGGCTTTGGTGCTAAACATGATTAGTATCACACGTGTGCCAACTGGCTTTACAAAAATAAAAGGCATCTAAAAAACCCCTTTTTCCTCTTTTTTGAAAAAAAGACCAGGTTTTTAGGGTTCTTTGGGGCCATTGATCACCTTCCAAATTATGACCTTAAGTGCTTTTAACCAAGTGCTTTTCTAAAATCTTAATTTCGGTGTTAGGCATCTTCCCACCGGATGCTTACGTACATGTGATTATCAGTTTATAAAATGTAGGTGTTTGAATCAAAATGTGATTTAATATAAAGATAAATGAACTACTGCAAGTGACCTAGTGGTTTTTATTTTGTTGGGTGTGCTCTCAATCAAATTTTGAATTTCGAAGCTGTCAAAATGGTCAGAAACTAATCACGTACACTATATGCTACAAGCATTGTTAGATCATTTCATATGCGCCGATGGATTAACTTATGCGTCTAAAAATCCGTAACGTTGTAAAAAGAAAAAGATAGATAAACGATATAACGTCCTAAACTTTAACTAATAAAATAATTGATCTTAAACATATTTGAAAATCTTCCACAATCTCTCTCTGTTGATCAAAATATGTCTGATCACGGGAGAAAAGAATCACTTGGTTCATTTCGTCCTTAATTATTTGGCCAAATATATATCAATGAATGAGCACATATCTAAGTCTAAAAGAAGCTTGATTTATTGACAAAGGGTTGCCAAGCTATCAGGGTGTGGTTCTGGACTGCTGGTGATCGAAAAGGCTGATTAGGAAGTGGCAACCAATCACTTTGCGCATTTGGCCCTATGTAATCTTGGATAAGATTTATCTAAATACGTTTGCTGGAAGCTTTATACCTACTCTTGGACTCATTCTTTCTACAGCATATTTTGGTCACTAACCAAGAGACTCATAGAATTGTTCAGCATTGGAGAACACGTCGATGCTTGGAAGATGCAATTATTTAGATCAGATCATGTCCCTGCAAAATCATAAGTGAAAGGGAAAAGGAAAGTGAGCACATTGGTGATAAAAGATGGTAATAATGAACAAATGGTATGGCATTGTGAAAATGGTAGCTCAATTTGGATGTTGATGAATCATAATCTAATTGTTTCAGAGGGATGGGTAGTGTAGCTATAAGTCTAAAGTCTAACCCCACCCTCCATATTCAACTTTAAGGATGATATATACATCACCAAGCTTAGCTAGGGTGACTGAAAGCCAGGGACCAAGGACCTTCCAAAAGATCAAAAAAGAGAGTTTGATCGATCCTCACTTTCTTTTTCTTCACTTGATTCATAGGTTAGGCATGAATCATCATCTTATTTTCAGGAAAGAAATGTTCTTAGGTTTGGATTCGTTTGAACGGTTCAAGAATTGATAGGGTAAAGCATGAAAAGAAAGAGCATGAGCTAGATCGGACAACGAACACTAGCAAAGTTTCTTTATTGTTTGGAGTCGAATTGAAAGAACTAAAATCATGTCCAATTTCTGTTGAAGATCAACTAATTATACCTAGTTTTTTGAAGCAAACAATCTCATGCATTTTTGAAACGATAGAAAATATCAAGGTTTAAAATGCCTTTTTGGAATTTCGGATTTAAGAGCACGCAACAACAACTCCCCTACCACAATATATAACAACTTTCGAACTCATTTGATCATGCCAAAGCCTTGACCACAAAGATGAAGACCATTTTCTAAATATTCCACCTTCATCAGAACAATGAAACATTGAGATAGTGCATTAAAAAAACAAAATGGTATATTTGTGCATTGGAGTATCTTTAGTGCACTACCTCAATGAACACTAGTATTGTATCTTTTGTGTATTGGAGTCCAACTCAAGTCAGTGTAGCCACTAATGAACTCCTTGTTTTTTCTACGGTGCATCTATCTTATGGTCTCGTTTCACTTGAAAACTTGCCGCGCTACCATTTTTGCTGTTAGCCTATCTCAGTCCTCAAGCCATTTTTGCTTTCTGGGAAAATATAGGAAACGAATGATTCAACAAGAAAGAAAGACATGCAAACCGAAAGAAAGATTTTTCAATCAACCAAACAGATAACAGTTGTATAATTTTCCCAAATTCTGCATTAGGAATCTGAATTGAGTGACTTCTCTGTCTTCTGAAAGTGGAACTTATATTGCTTAAAAATGGTAACTCTCTTGTTAAGTAAAGGAGTGAATAGTTTCTGGAAATGGAGGTTTGTTAATGGGGTACATGTTCATTTCTGATTGGTGTTTGATGTTTGGAAAGTAAAAGCATGAACAAGGAAGAGAACCTTAATAAACTTGCAGAAATGGATTAGGAAAGGAATCACATAGCTATGGATTCCTCAAAGCTTTCCCTTGAATTAGTAGTGCTTTGTCCACACGTATTCTTGTTTCCCCTGTTTCTTTATATGTGGATGTTGCAACTTTGTAAGCGCCATTCATATTCATGTACCATAGTAGCTCCCTTATGGTGAAATAGAAAGAAAGGAAGAGGTAAAGTAAGCAAAATGGCAACAGATTTCAATGTGTTCTGGTTACCAGTTTTATTGGTTTCTACGATCATCATTTCATCAGGTATATCTCGACTATAACAAGCTTTGTGGTTTAATCCTTTTTTCTATAGGACTTCGATGAGGAGCTTACTGTTTTACATGCAAGTTATTTTCGTAAACATTGCTTCCTACTAGTACAACAATGTCATGAGACTCATGATTAGAAGTAGTAACATTTTTATATCCCTACTTCCCTAGTTGGGGTAGATAAAGAATGATGAAAAATACTAACCCCGGCCTTAAGGTTTAAGCGAATTTTGTGAACTATTCTCTGCATAAAGTTTTGGATGAATTGATTTCTTGAATTTTTGTTTGCAGGACCAAAGTTATCCGAGTCTGCTAGAATTTTCACCATAGTAAACAATTGCAAAGAGACAATCTGGCCTGCAGTATTTCCTGGGGAGAACTTCAATGGTGGTGGTTTTCCACTAAAATCAGGCCAGACCATTGTATTTACAGCCCCGGTTAGCTGGTCTGGCCGGATATGGGGTCGTACCGGCTGCAACTTTGACAAAAATGGCAATGGAACATGCCAGACTGGGGCCTGCGGCAGTAGCCTCAAGTGTGGAGCCTCAGGAAACACCCCAGCATCACTTGCTGAATTTACACTTGCACAGCCAGATTTTTATGACGTTAGTCTAGTTGATGGGTTTAACTTGCCGTTGACAATCACACCTGTTAATGGTTCGGGAAATTGCAGCGCTTCTGGTTGTGATGGAGACCTGAGGACTACTTGCCCTAACGAGTTATCTGTGAAATCAAATGGGAAGACTATTGGCTGCCGGAGCGCCTGCGATGTGTACGACACTGATGAGTATTGTTGCAGAGGGGTTTATGGAAACGCTGCTGTATGTCAGCCCACATATTATTCCAAGAAGTTCAAAGAAGCATGCCCTACTGCATATAGTTATGCGTATGATGATCGATCCAGTATTTTCACTTGCACAGGCACTGATTATATCGTCGCATTCTGCTCTAACAGGTTTGTCATCACTTACTTTCAAAATGCTAAAGCTCAAGAAAGTGAACATCAAATTTCGATTCTTGTTGGGGCATAATGTTCTTAGATTGAATCTAGAGCAGTGCTAAAGCATTGTGTTGTTGCCACTTTGCCTTTTGCTTGTTGTGGAGTCATATGCATTAACATTTGTTTTCCTCTGAATGTCTTTATATGCAGGAAGCAACCGGTATGTACATATCATGACAACAAGCGTGTATGCAGTAGATCAATTGGTTTGAAGTCATCGATATCATGGGGGACGATGCTTGTACTGCTAATGATAATTAACTTGTGGATCATTTTTTGAGAAGATTGTTTTTTTTTTTCTTTCTTTCTTTTTCTTCTTCTGAGTTTAGAGATGTGTTGCATCCCCTTTTGAACTTATACAGAGCAACTTCAAAAGAATGTACCAGTCTCTTTTCCAGAGGATTTTCCATGTTGGTTGTACACATAAAGTTATTCAGTTCATTATTTTCCTTCAGTTGAAGGAAAAGAATGGATGGATTTGCCATGAACAGATTCGCCTCTTTTCCTTTCCTCCTTTCTGCCTTGTTTCTGAAGTAAACAATATAAAGTTCAACGGTTTAAGCCACATATAGCTTACCTCCATATGAGTTGGCTCAATTCATTAGAACACCTAGACCCTGTGGGTGCATAGGTTCACAGCTTCATGGTAGCGAGAGCAACAGAGGAACGACGGCGGCAAAATAACCACTACATTAATTCTCCGATATATTCATTTTCCCCGAAGGAGATGATGATATCTTAATTTTTCTGTCTTCACCGATTTGGTTGAACCCTTTGTATTCTAGGTTTACCGGTTTTCATGTTAGGCGACATTGTGTTGTATAGTCTTTCTACCCCATGTGTACAAGCATTTCATTGAATATGAAAACCGATACATGGATTTTAGTTTGGACAAACCAAACAAGATTCCATACGAGAAATCTACCCTCGGAAATAAAAGGAAAACAAACTCTTACACAAAGATAAATGAATTCGGATCTGTTTCTGCCTAAACCCGGGGGTCTAGCAGATGTTTGATGAATCCAACTCTATCTCCTGCAATCCTGCTCACTAAGGGGAATACCAGGCGGGCCGGCCTTCACCTCTCCGATGCCTAAGTTAGTATAGTTGGAATATAACTAAGGCACGTATGTAAGCAGGGAGAGAGACAAGTTACCTCATAAAGAAGGTAGTTGGGGCCCATATATAGGTGGTTGGGGGCAAGGGCTGGCCTTATTCTTCGATGTGGGACTAGTTCCCTTCTGTTTATACTTTCTGGTGCCCCTTTAAGCAGGCTGGCGCCCCCGGCCCCTGGGTTCCTGGAGGCAGGATAGAGTGCCAGGCCCCGAGGCCGGGTGCTGGTGATCCGGTCCCGACCCTTGGGCCGGGCCCTGGTGCGCTTGCTGCGGGTCTGTGGGCCTGCTGTAGCCTCTCTGCGGCTACTGTCAACAAGTCCCCCAAGTTCCCGGTCAAGTGCAATCTTGAATGGGGACTTAACTGTCTTACTCTTGCCCTGCAGACCCGCAGGGTTACCAACCTACCGGTGCCCAGTCCCCCAAGTCCGTGTTAAAGATTGGGCGTGACCGAGGTGAGTAGCCGTTGTTGATGGTAAGTAAAATTTTTATAATATCGGTAATACTGGATGCCATATCGAGACGAGTTCCGGATGAACTTGCGGAGTGGACCTTGACCGGGCGCGCTGCCATATCGGTGCGAGGCGGAGTTCTCGGGAGCTCGGCCGGGCGGCCTGCCATATTGAGACGAGTCCCGGAAGTGAAATGCAGCTGGGTGGACCTCGACCGGTGCCCGAACGTAATGCCATTTCGGCGAGTCCCCCAGTTTAGAATGCCTCAAAGTTCCTCAGTTCTCGGGAGCTCGACCGGGCGTCCTGCCATATCGAGACGAGTCCCGGAAGTGAAATGTAGCTGGGTGGACCTCGACCGGTGCCCGGACGTAATGCCATTTCGGCGAGTCCCCCAGTTTAGAATGCCTCAAAGTTCCTCAGTTCTCGGGAGCTCGACCGGGCGTCCTGCCATATCGAGACGAGTCCCGGAAGTGAAATGTAGCTGGGTGGACCTCGACCGGTGCCCGGACGTAATGCCATTTCGGCGAGTCCCCCAGTTTAGAATGCCTCAAAGTTCCTCAGTTCTCGGGAGCTCGACCGGGCGTCCTGCCATATCGAGACGAGTCCCGGAAATGCTAGCCTACGGGAGGGCATGTTGGTGCGTGGACTAGGCCAACAGACATCCCGGAGAGTGTTACGGCCGTACTGAGGCATTGGTTAACACTTGCTAGTTCTTCTCAGCTTTTGTTGGTTAAGCGTTGAGGTAATGTGCAGGTTTGTTAGCCTGCGGGGAGACTTGTTCTGTGTTAGAGAAACAATCTGCCCAGTGGAGTGGCGTTGAGATAACGAGTCTCGCCATGTATCCCCAAATGTATCACAGTTCAGTGTGATGCATGGTTTTTATCCTGCTGGACAAGAGTACATGAGTTAGATGTAAGCTCGCCCGGGTTTATAAAGCCCATGCGTTTAGAAGCCTTTGCTGTTGGCTCGTTCCTGCCCGTAGGCGAAGGAAGGTGACAACCGGTAGAATGCCTTGGAGTGGGTTAAATGTCCCAAAGCCGGTGGAATGTCATAGTGCTGGGTGGATCTCGACCGGGCGATATGCCATATCGAGACGAGTCCCCCAGTGATATGCAACGAAGATGGTGTTAAAAAGGGAGGGTGCATACCTGGACAAACGCTCTCGAAGCGGTTGGAAAAAAAATCGCAAGCGGTGAGAGGTCTTCAAGAAAAGCCATGCAGCCGGTTGAATGATCATACTCGTGAACCGCCATGGTGCCGGATTGACTCGGAGTTGACTTTCTGGGGAGACGAGGGGAATGGACACCTCGTAATTCGCTCCTATCTCCCTAAATGCTGCTGGTAAGTGGGACAGGTGGCGGACATGCGATGAAGGGGAAAACCCATCAGTCCCACCAGTTATGATAGATGGGATCCCTTATCCATGCTGGGACACGTGTTGATAGAGAGCGGTCTGAGATGGAGGGAATCCACGGCTGGGGTTTCGTTGCCTTTCTTGTTGCCCTATTTATTGTCCACTCTGCTCACCTCCTTCCACAGTTTGCCTAGACCCTTTGCCTTCTACTCTCCTCGCCCACCTTGCTGCAGATCTGAATTATTTTGTGTTAGGATTATGGCGTCTGGGAGATTTGCGCATCATGGCGGCACCAGCCGCGGGCCCAGAAGGCACGAGCTGCTGGATGGTGACAGAACGATTCTCTGTGACGAACCAGTCAGAAGCATGGATGAGAGAGAGATCAGGGAGTTTCGAGCGAAGTGGGACATCGATCCTTCTGTTAAACTTCGGGGCCTGCGTCCCGGAGAACTGGCCTGTAACCCGGAACCGGGCTGGGTGGCTGTTTTCGACGATCAGTTCCGACACGGACTATCGCTGCCGCTACCGGACTTTGATCAGTATATGCTGAGCTCACTAAATCTTTCCCCGGCCCAGCTTCCGAGCAACCAGTGGAGGCAGTTGCTTGGGCTTGGGTGCCTATTTAGCCTGAGCCATATGAACTGGCCCACGGTTAATGAATTTCGGTCGCTGTACAAGATTTCTTACTGCCGAAAGGCCCAATGTAGCTGTTGTGTGAACTTTGCCGCGCGGGAGCATGCTGCTGCTATCACGCATCTGCCGTCATCGGTTTCAGATGTCTGGAGGAGGTCGGTGGTGCTGGCCGGCGGCAGGTGGCAGTGTAACTGGAGGGGCTATCAGGTGCCCGGGGCCTATCAGTCGATCGGGGATCAGTCGTACCGGCTGGAGGAGTTGGAGAAGCAACGGATATACCGGCTGTTCTATGGCTGGGACTACCTGAGTCGGAGCTCCTACAATTTCATCCGATGGAACGTGCTGGAGATATGCGAGATGGGGAGAAAACCTGGTAAGGTGCCTTTGCATAATTTCATCTTTTTGTATGGTTGCTTGTGTTCTGACCGCTCGACTTATCGGTTGCAGCTAACGCCCCCCGGCTCGCGCTTAAAGTTGAAGAGACTGTCGAACCGGATGAAGAGCTTGTAGTCTCGAGATTGGAGGAGACGGGGGAGGTGGCCGCGAAGACCGTTATTGATACGGCTACCAAGAGACGCAGGGATCATGACAAGCCAGTGCCGCTTGTGTTTCCGGATGCTTACTATGGGAGGCTACCGGGCGGTGGGAATAACTCCCCGCTCTTTATTCGGGAGGGCCGGTCCGCGGGACCCCCTGGTCCAGGACCTGTGGCGCGACCGATGGCTGTTCGGACCTCTCGGGAGAGAGAAACGGCAGAAGTGTTTGGGCACCGCCGGAGCGGCCATGGTGAAACTCCGGCCAAGAGGGCGAGGACCTTTGACGCCGGGGCGTCAAGTTCGGCTGGGCCAACCGAACGGGCAGCGGCTCAGGTCGTGGAGGTGGTTGGTCGAAGGACTCAGGTGCCGGAAGCCGGTCGCAGCTCTGGTGATGGAGTTGGCAGGTTCGTGGCTGCTACCATCGAAGCCTTGGGGCTTGACCGGGAGGACCCTGTGGAACTAGCTGTTCGGGTAAGTGTTTTTGTGCTTCCCTTTCTCTTGGAATGGCACGAGCTAATGTTCGTTAATTTATGTCTGGCAGCTGGTTCATAGCCTTTGTGGCGCGGAGCCCAGGGGGGAGGCTGCTGCGGCTTTGGAGAAGCGGGTGGAGGAGATGAGCGTGCGGGCGGACGTGGCGGAGGCCAAGCTTGCGGTGGAAAGAGAGGAAGTTGGTCGGTTGGGCACCGAGCTCGCGCGAGAGAAAGAACTATCCGGTCGGTTGTGCCATGACCTGCAGCAGGAACGAGAGAAGGCCGACCGGGAAGCTGCTACTCGGGAAGGGAGGGTCGCGGAGCTGGAGGCGAGGGTTTTGGAGCTGCAGAGCCAAGTTACAGCAGTCGCCCAAGGAAGGGAAAAGCTGACGAAGTCCCAGCTTGCTGAAGTAGCCGATAAGGCTGTGGACGACTTCCGGGAATCGGTGGAGTTTGAAGAGCTGCTGGACGCGGCCCGGGAGAAGGGCATCACCGACGCTTATCTGGAGTGGAGGGAGAAAGGGTGGCTTGATGCTGAGCAGATGGAGGCTGATATAGCCTTGACTGAGATGGTGGAGCAGGAGCAAGCTCTAAAAAGTGGCGGGCCGGGGATTGGGGGCTCCGGGGGCGGTAGCTAGCTGTTTACTTTGTAAATGCACATCTCGCAACTATTGTAGTTTATTTGTTATCATTGAAACTGCGTATTGCAATATTAATGTCAACTACGCCGTTGTCGCTCTGTGACCGCTATTACTTAGGGTAGAACCGCAGGTGCTGGATATTCCACGGCCGGGTGGAATAGATGCCCTCGGTGTCTATAATGTGGAATGTTGCCGGTCCGACGGCCGCAGTGATCTGGTAGGGTCCTTCCCATGCTGGTTCTAGGGCCAACGGTTTTTTCTGGACCTTCCTCATGACCCAGTCCCCGACCTGGAGCTTTCTCTCCCGGACCCTTCTGTCATAATACCGGGCGATCCGCTGTTTGTAGGTTTGGTTGCGCATATGCGCCTGGTCGCGGCGCTCCTCGATGAGGTCCAGGTTGAGTGATAGCCCCTCGGCATTTGTCTCGGCGTCGTAATTCTCTACCCTGCCGCTGGGTATACCAGTTTCTACTGGGAGTACCGCCTCGCTCCCGAATGCCATGCAGAATGGGGTTTCTCCTGTTGCCTCTGCTGCTGTTGTCCGGATGGCCCATAGCACCGCGGGGAGTTCTTCGGCCCAACATCCCTTCTTGGCATCCAGCTTCTTTTTTAGGAGGGTCTTGATAATCTTATTGACCGCTTCTACTTGGCCGTTGGTCTGTGGGTGTGCCACTGAGGCGAACAACATCCGGGTCCCCATAGAGGCTGTGTACTGGATAAGATCAGCATTATTGAATTGTGTCCCATTATCCGTGACAATAGTCTGCGGTACCCCGAATCGGCAGTAGATGCTCTTCCATAGGAACTTTTTAACCCGTTCCTCAGTGATCTTTATCATGGGTTCTGCCTCGACCCACTTAGTCTGATAGTCTACTGCCACGATGGCATACTTGTATTGTCCCACAGCCGTTGGAAAAGGGCCGATGATGTCCAATCCCCATTGTGCAAATGGCCACGGTGCCAGCAGGATTGACAACGCGATTGCCGGGGCATGAGGTGTAGAAGCGTACATGTGACACTTGTGGCAGCCGCCTGATATTTTCCTTGACATTGCCGCCATGTCTGGCCAGAAATACCCTGCTCGGAGCGATTTGTGGGATAATGACCTTGCGCCGGAGTGATTACCGCATACTCCCTCGTGGATCTCTCGCATGATAGCCTCACCTGCCTCTCTTGTCACACACCTCAGCTGGGGGAAGCTGTGCCCCCTTCGGTATAACTGGCCGTTGAGGAGGCCGTACCGGGCGCACCGGAGGTGTAGCCTTCTGGCCTCTACTGCGTCCGGGGGGCTGGTTTTGTCAGTCAAATATCTGACTATTTGGTCCATCCAGCTTGGTGGTGCTTCTTCTACCGCAAATATCTCGGAAATGGTTTTGTTGATGCTCGGCTTCTGGAGAGTTTCAATTTTTGCCTTCCGGTACTCTGGAGGGTAGTTTCCGGTTGCCATTCTTGCGAGGGCATCCGCATGTCTATTCTCCTCTCGGGGAATGTGTTGGATCGTGGCGCCCTCGAACGGCTCGATCAGGGTTTTGGCCAGAGCCTGGTAAGAGGACAGCTGGGGGTCCTTGACCTCAAACACCCCGTTCATCTGGTTGACCACTAGGCTAGAGTCGCTGTATATCTCCATGGACGAGATTCCCAATTCCTTGGCCAGCTGTAGACCGGCTATGAGGGCCTCATATTCGGCGGCGTTGTTGGAGGTGGCAAAAAGGAATCGTAAGGCATACTCGTATGACTGGCCATCGGGCGAGGTTATCATGACACCAGTGCCGCTCCGCCTGGTCGTTACGGAGCCGTCCACGTAAAGCTTCCAACCGGTGGGGAGGCCTGGTTCGGTCTTTATGGCTCGTACTGCCTCGGTGTCCTCGCACCGGTCGGGGTGCGCTTCCACCGCCATTGGGGTGAGCTCACATATGAAGTCCGCAGCTGCCTGCCCCTTGATGGCCGTTCGCGGGGCGTAGATGATGTCGAACTCTCCCAGTTCAACTGCCCACCGTACGAGCCTACCACTGATCTCCGGCCTTTGTAGGATCTGTCGCAGAGGGTGATTGGTATACAAGGTGATGGAATGAGCCTGGAAATAATGCCGGAGCTTCCTGGCACTAACAATCAGGGCCAGAGCCAATCTCTCTATGTCGGGGTACCGGCCCTCTGCTCCAATGAGTCCCTTTCCCGCATAGTATATCGGGAGTTCGAGCGTGTCTTCCTTCCTAATAAGAGCCGCGGAGACGGCCGTCGCGGATGCAGCTATGTAAAGGTATAGCATTTCGCCCGGCACCGGTTTGGATAGGAGAGGCACTGCCGACAGATATGCCTTGATAGACTGGAATGCTGCTTCATGCTCCGCTGCCCAGTGGATTTTCCTGGTCTGCTGTGCCTTGAGCAACTTGAAGAACGGGGTGCATTTGTCGGTTAGGCGGGAGATGAATCTGGCGAGGGCGGCTAACCGGCCGGTCAACATCTGGACCTGGTTTCTCTCCCCTGGCGTTTCCATATCTAAAATCGCCTGGACCTTCAGCGGGTTGGCTTCTATCCCTCACTGGCTGATGATGTGGCCTAGGAATAGGCCCTCTGAAATTCCGAAAATACACTTCTTTGGGTTTAAGCGCATTCCGAATTTGAGCATCTTGCCAATGACTACGGCCAAATCCTGGACATGGGCCCCTGCAGTCAAGCTCTTGACCAGCATGTCATCCACATAAACCTCTACGGTTTTACCCATTTTCTGCTCCAGCATTTGGTTAACCGTTCGCTGGTAGGTGGCCCCGGTATTTTTCAGACCGTACGGCATCCTTTTATAACAGTAGGTATCTCGGTCGGTTGTGAAAGACGTGTGCTCCTCATCATCCGGGTGCATCCTAATCTGATTGTACCCGGCGTAAGCGTCCATGAAGCTGAGCATCTTAAAACCGGACGTGGAATCTATAAGCTGGTCAATCCGGGGGAGCGGGAAGCTGTCCTTTGGACACGCCCGGTTCAGGTTAGTGAAGTCCACGCACATACGCCATTGGCCGGTTCCCTTCTTTGGCACCATAACTACGTTAGCGAGCCAGCGGGGGTACTGGACTTCCCGGATGAACCCTATACTCCTCAATTTCTGTACCTCCGCTCTGATTGCCTCATACTTTGCGGGACTGAAAGATCTCCTCTTCTGCCTTACCGGGGGAACGTTGGGTAATAAATTTAGCTCATGCACGGCTATCTCCGGGGATATGCCCGGCATGTCCTCATAGGACCATGCGAAGACCGAACCGTTGTCCTGGAGGAAGGCTATGAGCTCTTGCCTAACAACCGGATCGAGCCACGTCCCTATTACGATAGTTCGCCCCGGGTGGTCCACCGAAATGCAGATTGCTTCGGTTTGTTCCACGGCAGCAGGTGGCTCCAGTTTCTCGATGAACCGCCCGACTCTTTTTGTCTTGACGTCATCACGTGGGTCAATGTTTAGATCCGGCGCGGGTGCCTGCTGAGCGGTTGTGAAGACCTCGGTCCTCTTCCTCCCGTGGGTCACAGCTTCTGTGTAATACTTGCGGGCGATCCTTTGGTCCCCGCGTATGGTAATGACTCCGGCCGGTGAAGGCATCTTCAGCATTAACATATGGCCGGCAATAAATGTTTTGAGCCTCCATAATCCTGGCCGACCGATTATGCCATTGTACGATGATAGGCAGTCGACAATGATGAACTCCAAATGCTCCTTTCTGGTTCTGTCTCCCTCGCTGAAGATGATCGGTAGGTAATCCGATCCCAGGGGCTGGAAGACCTCACCGGAGAAGCTTATGAGCGGCTCGTTATCCTGGGATAACTTGTTCCTTTCTCTTTGCAACCCTTTGTATGCATCTCGGAACATTACGTTGACTGAGGCTCCAGTATCGATCAGCATACGACTGGTTATCCAGTGGTCTATTTGGACCGTAATGAGGAAGGGGTCGTTGTGCGGTTGGATCAAATCCTCCGGCTCTTCCTCCTCGTAAAAGGTGATCGATTTCCATCCGGTTTTAGCGGCTTGGCCGCTTCTTTCGCCGAAGGCGTATACCTCCTTCCCTCGGACCGATCTTAGGCACCGCTTCTTCGAGCTCCGGGTAAGTCGATCTATACGATTCCCGCCGTGTATCATGTTAATGCTCCCGTGTACCTCGATGCCCCCGGGAGTGCGGGTGCTTATAGTTCCCACCTGCCGAGGCCGCGGTTGCTCGCTGTTGGGGTCCTTTGGGCGGGTCCGGTCGATTACGACCGCTATCTGGGCCTTTCGGTCATCGGTCCGAAGGGCTAAATCTTTGGGCTTTCCTGCTGGCAAGATAACCAGGGCCCGCGATGGTCGCTCTGCCGGCGTAGCAGCTAGAGGCTGCGCCGATCGCACAAATGGCTGTCTTCTCCCTGACCGGGAACCGTCACCATCGCTCCGCCGGGGTTGCCATTCCTCCCGTATGTCTGCTTTCCTAGTGGCTGCGGGCGCTCGGCTGCGATCTAGCCATCTGGCTTTGCCTCCATGGGACGGCTGTAGGTCGTCCGCTATTCGCTTGGGCGCCTTGTCCCCATATGTCTCATGCTCTGCCTGAGCGTGCCTAACGGCCACGGTCATCAGCTCGTCGTACCCCAGCGGCTCCTGTACTAGCAAGTCGTACGAAAGTTCCCCGGGTCTTAAACCCTGCTTGAAAGCCATCCCTGGGATCTGCTTGTCCAGGTTCCTGACCCCGGCCGTGGCAATCTGCCACCGGTTAACGAAGGCACGTAGGGGCTCGTTGTCTGTTTGCATGCAGTCAAAAAGGATTGTGGATGTCTGGGCTGTCCTGGCTCTGAGAATGAACCGGCCGACGAACTTATCCGCCAACCGCTCGAAGGTTTCGATTGAATTAACTGGTAGCTCATAGAACCAATTCAACGCCTCTCCCGAGAGCGTTTCTTGGAATACGCTGCAACACATGGCATCCGAGTAGCCCCTCACCCCTGCTTGTGACTTGAAGCTGTCCAGGTGCTGGTACGGACAGCCCGCCCCGGAATAGGTCAACTTTAGAGGCCTTTGGCTTCCAGATCTTCCCGATTCCCTAATTCGGCGCGGGAAAGGTCCAATACGCTCGTTGAACCGCGCGCCACCCTGCTGTCGCCCTGCCATTCTCTCGCTGGCCTCCATGCGGCCCTTCATGTCCGCTACCGAGGCGTAGAGTGCCTCGAGCGCTCGAGCGGTAGAGCTTTCCTGTTCGGTTGACGCCTGGCCCGTGCGGTATGGGGGCTCGGCCGGGCCGGAGTTTTTTAAAGCTTCCGAAAAGAGTGGCGTGTCCATATGCACGGTCTTTCTTCTTCCCGTGGCCTGCCCTTCTTCCAGACGCGGGAACTCGCTAGCCTTGCCTGCTGATCGCGGTGTCGCTTGAGGAGTGCTCTGTTGACCCTCTCGCTCCAGGGCCGCCAATAGGGCGATGTTGACTGCCTCCAATTCTCGGCATCGGGCCTCCGCTCTTAGTCGATCTTGATCGCCCTCCACTCGTAAGCGCTCGACCTCTGCCTTCATCTTTTTTATGGCTTCCGGACCCTTCTGGTCGGTGTTTTCTGTTTCCCGGTGATTACGAGCTCCATCTCTGATGGAAGAAAGGGCGGACTTCGCACCGCTCTCAGCCTTTACGTTACGGGCCGGGTCGGGGGACTGAATTCGCGCTTTCGGTTTTTCCCTGCTGACTTTTATCTTCCTCCCTTCCATAGCTTCCGGACTGAAGGACGCAACTACTTCTCCAAAGGAATAATAGAGCAACACAACTTTTCGTACGAATTCCCATAGACGGCGCCAATTGTTTCTGCCTAAACCCGGGGGTCTAGCAGATGCTTGATGAATCCAACTCTATCTCCTGCAATCCTGCTCACTAAGGGGAATACCGGGCGGGCCGGCCTTCACCTCTCCGATGCCTAAGTTAGTATAGTTGGAATATAACTAAGGCACGTATGTAAGCAGGGAGAGAGACAAGTTACCTCATAAAGAAGGTAGTTGGGGCCCATATATAGGTGGTTGGGGGCAAGGGCTGGCCTTATTCTTCGATGTGGGACTGATTCCCTTCTGTTTATACTTTCTGGTGCCCCTTTAAGCAGGCTGGCGCCCCCGGCCCCTGGGTCCCTGGAGGCAGGATAGAGTGCCAGGCCCCGAGGCCGGGTGCTGGTGATCCGGTCCCGACCCTTGGGCCGGGCCCTGGTGCGCTTGCTGCGGGTCTGTGGGCCTGCTGTAGCCTCTCTGCGCCTACTGTCAACAGGATCCATTTAGGATTAGGATCCTCTCCTAACCTTTCATTTCACCTTACTTTTCTGACATTCCATCTAATAGCTCACAATCTCTTGTTTTTTTCTTCTACAAGCTCCAACAAATGATGCAAAGACAAACTCCAAGTCAGAATAAAAAGAGCCGCTAACAAATTTCAGTTTTTTTAACTAAGACGGAGTTGTAGTCTGGATCTACATTTGAGTTGATAAATGTTTTGCCTGGAACTCTTTGATTTCAAGATAATTTTAAATATTGAAACTCACATTAACAAGAGACTTCCGCCATTAAACTAAATTATCTATCATGACTACGTGTTTTATTTTTATTTTATGAATGAGAAAACACAGAATTGCTTAATTAATAAAAATGGGAAAAAAAATGCAGAGAGAATATATAGCTGCGTCACACTCCGAGCCTCTGAATAGACAGACCTGTGTCTTGGCAGAGAGAAAAAATGGCGGGTGGTGGAAAGGTGTCATTCAAGGTGACTCTGACCTCCGATCCAAAGCTGCCCTTCAAAGTGTGAGTGTAGATTTGTCTTCACATTCCTCTGTTTCCCTTGTTCGAATTTCTAATAATAAATTGTTTGAATCAGGTTTAGCGTTCCAGAGGCAGCCCCTTTCACCGCCGTCCTCAAATTCGCCGCCGAGGAATTCAAAGTGCCTCCCCAGACCAGCGCCATCATCACCAACGGTATTTATTTTATTCCCTTTCTGCCCTCTGCCTGATTTGTTCTGTTTTGTGATTTTGAGCTTGGAAATTGGTTGTTCCTTGTATTTGGAGGTTATTGATCAAATTAGGGCTATTATTGGTTTCTGTGGAGTGAGGTTACAATACTCTAATTATTGGATTAGATCCCTTTTAAATTTAGAGTCTTTGATTGATAGCTGTGAGTTTCAATCCATGTTGAGGGATAAGTGATGTTAAGCTCGAATAATCGGAATTACTGAATTGAGGGAATGATGAGAAATGATAGAGCTTTCTTTAGATTGAAAAAAAATAGTATAGTAACTTCGCAAGGAAGACCAATATAGAGGCTAAGCTTCTATAGAGATCTTTATTGCCAGGCTATCAATGCCTTGAGTGGTCGCAACTGGTATCGGGCTGGGTAATAACCAAGCAAGTTTATGTCACTTGTTATAGACATATGAGTATCACCATTGTTAGATCTACTTCTTGATGTTATACTTTTATCATTCCTGACTTCTTGCTTATTATTCTACAGATGGAGTTGGGATCAATCCTCAGCAAAGTGCAGGTATGTCAATGCTCTATCATGTTGTTGAAGTTTGCCTTCTCTATTCAATTATGTGTTCTAATGAAATTTAGCTGCATAGTATTGACCTACGGTAGCAATTCCCTCCTCAGAATTAGGCTTTGATATGACATAGTTCGATGTCTTAAGAAAATGTATGGGCTATAGTATGATGGATACGGTTTTTGCTACTAGCCATGCTCTTGAGGGCTTGAGGCTCTTGCTTATTATCATTCTTCGCAATGAAATAGGATTTATGGCACACTTTGATTGAGGATTTACAATCTATTATACTTGGAAACTAAGGGATTTATAGATAGGAATCTAAGGCCTACAGCGACAAAAGAACATTGAAGTAATAGGCTCAGTGGGTGCTTTAAGTGATTCGTCTATGATGACCCTATAATAATTTATGATGCAAACAGGTGCTTTAATAATTTATTATAGCCTCAATGCTTTAATTTATGATGCATGTCCTTATAGATGTGAAACAAGTGCTCTTGATATGAAACAAGTGTTGGCTAATCTTTGTTTGCAATTCCCAAACAGACAGCAAACTGTTATTCAGCATTATTGTTTGTGTCATTTCCTTGGTCTCATAAAATTACTGGCTTTCTCAGGCAATGTATTCCTGAAGCATGGTTCGGAACTTCGCCTAATTCCTCGCGATAGGGTCGGAGCTTTTGGGACAATTGACGCATCAGTACCATCCAACTGAATAGACTGGTCTACTTCTCTTTTACTTTGCTTTATCCTTTATGATATGTACCATTTTAATCAAGTTGGAAAAGCATTTCAAACTTTATGAAGCAATGTCAGAATAGTTGGCAATATAAACTCTCCAGAAAACTGTTATAGATGAACTTAAATAATATTGAAAGGATAATATCAAGCTTTAAATCTATAGTTTTTACCCTTATCTGTTGAAGATGCATCTGTCCTTGGTTTACAAATAAGAGCATTCTTTATCATATCTGGTAGTAATGCAGCTAACATGCAAGTCTTAAAGTTTCATGATCTGGCTCTTGGCTAAACGTTTTGTGAAACAATCTCTATTACTTATTGAAGAGATTCTGTATATGAAATCTACAGTACTTAAATAGTTGCATACTTGTCAGTGACATTAGCCAATAGGTACAAGCACTGATTGTCATTGTGATAGTAAGTAGAGTGACACCCATGTTATTTTAGAGAATAGGTCGATGGTTACAAAACTGGTCAGCAGGATTCCTTAGAACTTCTCCTTCCAGACTCGACAATTTGTTTTCCAGTGGTCGGAAGCACCACATTTGAAGCAACCAATCTTTTGCTTTCCCTTGGAATGTGATCTAACCTTGGCACTAAAACCTTGTTCTTGTGAGTTTTGGGGGTTCTCATCCATCTTGACATGAGACTGAAGAGCGTCGATAACTTCATCAAACAGTAGAGTACTGTCACCAAACATGATCTTGCTCTTGAAGTGCTTGAACGAAGGTGGTAAAGAACGCAGCAGTAAGAGTACTTTGTCATCATCTTCATACTTCGCACCCATCATTAATAAATCTACAACACAGTTTTGAATTTTTTTTCAGATGATCCAGTAGATCCCCACCTTCTTCCATATGAAGGGAGAATAGTTCAATTTTTCTGGATAAAGGTTTACGCTTGTAAATCTTCTCGAGCTTTTCCCATGTCTCTTTAGCATTCAGATCCTCTCCGACACTAAGCAACACGTTGTCGGCAAGATGGAGCTCTATGAGGCTCTTTGCCTTCTTGTCCATCTTCCAATCTTCATCTGTGATATCAGTGGGTTTCTTCTCTAACGTGAGAATAGTACCATCCAGACCTTGTAGGATTAGGATGTTCTTCATCTTCCGCTGCCACAATATGAAGTTATCTTTGCCATTGAATTGCACCATCTCAAAACTCTTCAGCCTGCCTCGTCTAGATTTCTAATCTCCTACCTGATCTTGTTATAGAAAAGAACAATCGATTGTAAGAAGATTGCCAAACCTAGCTTTAGATCGTCGTGTTAATATATGGCTCTCAAACCTTATACATGTATTAGTTTCTATATATATATATATATATATATATATATATATATATATATATATATATATAGGGCCCTTCCAATGAGGGATCCCTTATTATGACTTATATGAGGGATTGAGAATTACACCAACTTTTCGATCATTATTTTCAATCTTAACCATTCAATCTCTTCATATATATGAGTAGATCATTTCTGGAAAATTTCATCCCAATTGGTGATCGTTAAGGCTTCGAACTAGCTTAAATCAATAGACGGCTCAAATCTGGCAGATTTGAACCATTCATGCACATCGCAGTTTTGAGCACCTCAACGATCACCAATTGGGATGAAATTTTCCAGAAATGATCTACTCATATATATGAAGAGATTGAATGGTTAAGATTGAAAATGATGATCGAAAAGTTGGTGTAATTCTCAATCCCTCATATAAGTCATAATAAGGGATCCCTCATTGGAAGGGCCCTATATATATATATATATATATATCAGTCCCTATCTAGAGCGGGGCTCTGCTTTGAAATTAAAGAGCGGGGCTCCTTATTTAACCCACTTTCCGGTCAAGTTTATACATCTCTACCGTTAAGTAGTTAGGTATATGTGTGTAGATCACTTCTGCAATGTTTCATCAAATTTGAGAATCGTTTAAACATTCTTAGTTGTGATTAACATGAATGGTTCATACTGAACAGATTCAATTTGTTCATTGATTTTTTATCGTTTTGATACCTTAACGATCACCAAATGAGTTGAAAATTTGTAGAAATGATCTACACACATATATCTAACTACTGAACGGTGGAGATGTAAAAATTTGACTGGAAAGTGGGTCAAATAAGGAGCTCCGCTCTTTAATTTCAGAGCGGAGCCCCGTTCTAGATAGGGACTGATAGATATATATATATATATATATATATATATATATCTTGCTAACTTGATTGTTCCTATACTTCCTAGAAGATAATAGGGTATTTTCTCTTCAGCCGAGTACTAGCCTAATCAAATTTCGATTCCTAAGGGAAATAAAACTTGCCTACCTATAAATTATTAAACACTTACGGATAGAAGAAAAGTCTAGTGTCCCATGATATAAATCTTGAAATCTAGTTCGTGTTGCAACAAATTCGATGATATAAACTGTCGAATTGTGTCCAAAGAAGATCACTGTCCTAAATTGTGGATGGTAGGACGTCCTGGATTTTGCAGTTACACGACAAATTGAAGCAAAATAATCAAATGAAATGGTGTTGAATTTTGTGCAGTGACCCAGTAATATTTAGCCTAACAAGCTTTCAGAGTTTATTAATCCATGGCTAATAGAGTACGAGTGGATCTGTCACTTTGCATCCATGAACAAGAACATTGATTTATTAGCTCTAATATCAGGACACCACAGATTATTTATTTTCTGTTATTTTTGACTTAATAAGTTAGTTTAATGATATTTTAAATGTCTGCACCTCTTCTATTTTAGGGTGAACGAAGACTTTCTAAAAGTTAAGGTGGTCGTTTGTAACTTTTTCATACCTGTTCAAGGAAGGTTAATTCTGTAACTTCCGTAGTATATCTTGTCCTAATAAGGCTAGTAGTCTAGATTCTTTATTAGATAGGGAATCCCTGATCACCAGGGATACTTGATGTAATGCCTATATAAAGGCCTCCTTATCAATCAATAAAGAGAGAGTTTACTATCATCTATTTCTCCTAGAACACGTTATCAGCACGATGCTCTAGCCTCCCGTCTAATAGCCCTAAAACCCTAATTCTGAAATTCTTTTTCGAAACCCTAACCTACCGTCGGCCGCCGATTCTTCCCTTCGGCACCGTCGGCCTCTTCTCAGCAGCATCTGCGCTGCCCGCCTGCCGCGCCGTACCTTCACGAGCTGCTCCTCCTCTGCCTCTCGGCAAGACAGGCTCGCCTGCAGCCCAACCCGCTCGCCAGCAGCCCTCCCTTGCGTGCTATTCTTTGCACGCATCTCTCGAAGACCAAAATTGCTCGCAAGCCAAGCAAGCGGTCCGCGAAGCCTTATTCGTTGCTGAGAAGAAATCAAGAAGAATCGAAGAAAACAAGCTTCCCCAAGAGTCAAGTTTCGTTTGATCAAGCTTCTCTTGAAGAGGTAAATATTTTATAAACGTTCCCGCTTCTGAATTTTCAATAGTTGGGTTTTGTTTTTCTTCCGGGACCTTTTCGTGTCCCTGCTACCTCATCCCGATTCTATCGCTTCTCGGGACGGCATACGGGGATTTAGTCACCCCGGTGCCAACGTTTATTGGGGTAACTGTGATATTACCGGCCACCGTTATGCTTGTGACTGTGATGTCACTGTGAACCATAACGTATTTTTTTTTTTAAAAGAAATCAAAGGGAAGATATCGATTGTGACTTGAAGTCACGTTAAGCATCGATTTATGTGACCATAATATATCTTGGCACTGTTCTAAAAGAACAATCAAACTTGATTAGTATTCAAATATACTAACGTCTCCCTGTTTGTGTTCTGTAGATGGCTGACACTCAGCGTCCAGAATTTGACATCTTGGATGTCCAAGGCAAGGAATACAAGAGGTGGGTCTCAGATGTTGAGAACACCTTCATTGGTAAAAGATTTACCGCCACCATCAACCCTCCTGAGGATGAAAGCTTACAAGCTTCTCTTGAACAGAAAGCACAAGCCCTGATGTTTCTCAGGCGCCATATCCATCCAACGCTCAAGAAGCAATACCTAAGGAAAACCGATCCCAAAGAGCTATGGGATATCCTCAAGGACCGCTTCGACAATGTGCATGACGCACAACTCCCAGACCTCATGTCCGATTGGGAGCAAATCCGCTTATTGGATTTTGATTCCGTCCAGGAATATCATCAGACTATGCTAAACTTGCAATCTGATCTGAGCTTTTGTGGGGTCGAAAAGACCGATGACGATATGATGGAGAAGACTTTCACGACGTTCCCAGAATCCGCGTCCATGTTGTCGCATCAGTACCGCGATCTCCGTGAGAAAGGCACTATCAAAACCTTCAGTGATTTGATGAATGTACTTCAAAGAAAGAAGAAGTACCATGAGTTGATTCTTACCACCAATAAGAGGCCTCGAGGACCGAAATTCATTGCGGAATCTCATCAAGCCCGTGGTAAAGCTTCTAAGCAAAAGCATCAACCTCATGAACGTCAAGCACCACCACCACATACGCCAAGAGCAACACGTGGCGGACGAGGAGGGAGAAGAGGCGCCGGCCGTGGCCGACAGCTTTCTTGGACAAGGGATGGTGGCGGCGCCGCCGCTCTCAGAGGGAGGAACAGTTTTGGTTCCGGTCCCAGGCGTGGTGGCCATACGTTGAACAATGCTTCGGCTCCTTGCTTCAAATTTGGCTCTAAGAATCATCTTCAACGCGATTGCACAGCAAGTAGAGAGATTCAAGCCGCTTACAAGAAACACAAACAATACATAGAACAAGAAACGAACTATGTAAGAGACTTTGAGGAAGAAGAATACGATGAGGAAGATACGAACTTCACCATCGATGACTTCCAACCTACCAAGAAACGTAGGACTCAGGAGTATGATACTCCGGATTATGAATAAGTATTTGACTTAGGTCATGAGATACATGTTCAAGTTTGATTTTGCTTGTTATTTTGACATAATATAGTCAATAAATCACGACTTTGTTCGATAAGTCGTTCTATTTAGAACAACCTTGATGTATTTTTGAGTTGTCATCAATAAAATCTCTCTTATTCTACGAATGATTTGAGATTTTTACATCCCTATGAAAGCATAAATGGTTCAATGCGTCCAATTCTCAATGGCATAATTATTTTGAGTTCACCACAGTTCTGGTGATGTTAACTCATATCCGAAATAAGATCACAAAGACAAATGAGAGACTAGCGAGAAATCGTGTTGCACATTAGGCCTCGCTCGCCATGGCTACTGGCCAACTTGGCTGCGATCCGCCAGACCTCGCTCGCCATGGCTACTGGCCAACTTGGCTGCGATCCGCCAGGCCTCGCTCGCCATGGCTACTCGCTAACTTGGCTGGGATCCGCCAGGCCTCGCTCGCCATGGCCACTCAGCCGCTTGGCCGAGACTCGCCAAGCCTCGCTCGCCAAGCCTCGCTCGCCAATGCCACTCAGCGGCTTGGCCGAGACTCGCCAAGCCTCGCTCGCCAATGCCACTCAGCGCTTGGCCGCGACTCGCTAGGCCTCACTCGCCAAGGCCACTCGCCAGCTTGGCTCAACACCAAATCCGGTTTTTGAAACCAACAATCGATAGCCTATCGAACAAATGCAACTTTTGCATCAATGTCTCGGCAACGACGTGTCTTCGGACTTGCCATGCTTCGGATTTAGCTCAACCGTCGTATCGCATTGCCTCAATGCCTGACCGACCCTCACCACTCGCCTTGCTTCGACTCGGCCTCAGAGTAGCTTCGGTCTTACCACAGCTTCGGCTTTGGCTTGGCCCCGGCCTTTGCCTTGGCTCGGCCACGCCACCTACGACGGTGTCCGGTCTCAATCTCTGACCTAGGCTATGTTATCAATGTTGGTATTCGGTGATTAAAATAAGGCTTCTCTTTTTCTCTCAAGTTATGTCGTTGTCATGGCTATGTTATTGGCCTTAATGCACTTCATTTTGTGATGATATATTGCTTCAGTACACTTACTTTAAAGTGTTCGCCAAAGTCTAAAGTAGACTATTGATTCAATTTACATTGTTTTTGTAGATATCTCAAGGCGAGATTGAGTGTTTGTTGGATTGTGCAACAACTCACACAATTCTGAGGAATTGGCAATTGTTTTCAGATTTTTCGCCAAGAGAATCATCGTTATCTACGATGACAGGAACTGGACCCGTAATAAAGGGTCGAGGCACTGCTCAATTCTTATTGCCAAATGGCACTGCAATTCGGGTAGAGGACGCCCTATATGCGCCTAAGGCGCCAAGAACCTTGCTAGCTTTCAAGGATGTGCGTGACAACGACTATCACCTCAGCACTTATGTTGAAAATGGCACTGAATATCTGTTGATCACCTCCACTCAATCTATGCGCACTCGCATTGTGGAGAAGTGTAAGCGAGTTCGAAATGGCATGTATTTCACAACCATTCGAGCCAACGAATCTCATGTTGTTATATTATGTGATTCTGATGCTTATAAGCTTTGGCATGATAGACTCGGTCATCCGGGTCGTGATCTGATGATCCGTATTTTGAAATGCTCCCACGGTCATCCATTTTTCAGATCACAAAAGCACAGAGGGCACCTCGGCCTCGGTTTGGCCGCCATTCCGTCGATAGCCGCCTCTCGGCTCCAAGGAGAGGTTCAGCCTCCTCCTGCTTCTCATGCTTTTGTAGCGATGTCTAATGCTCATCGTTCGTTTTGCAAAGCTTGTTCACTAGCAAAAATTCATGCAAGACCATCTTTTGCTATTGATAATAAACAGAATATTCCGTTCCTACAACGAATACAAGGTGATATTTGTGGACCTATAACACCAGAATGCGGACCATTTAGATATTTCATGGTTCTGGTTGATGCGTCAACGCGTTGGTCACACGTAGCGTTGTTGTCCACGAGGAATGCTGCATTTGCTAAACTCCTAGCTCATATCATTAAGCTTCGGGCTCACCACCCGGACAATCCGATTAAGTCAATCAGACTGGATAATGCTGGAGAGTTTACGTCAAAGTGTTTTGATGACTATTGCATGTCAGTTGGGATTGAAGTTGAACATCCCGTGCCCCACGTTCATTCTCAGAACGGTCTTGCAGAAGCAGCCATTAAGAGACTACAGCTTGTAGCTAGGTCTCTTGTCATGGCCACAAACTTGCCAGTTTCGGCATGGGGATATGCAATATTACATGCAGCTATGCTTATTCGTCTACGACCCACAGATAGCCAACCATTTAGTGCGTACCAGTTGGTAACTGGTTACGAGCCTGATATTTCGCATCTGCGTACTTTTGGTTGTGCCGTATATGTGCCTATCACGCCTCCACTGCGTACCAAGATGGGTCCACAACGACGATTAGCTATTTATGTTGGATATGAAGCACCAACAATTGTCCGCTATATAGAGCCTATGACAGGTGATCTGTTTACTGCAAGATTTGCAGATTGTCACTTTAATGAGACATCCTTCCCGCCGTTAGGGGGAGATGGGGCCGCATCCGTCCCTAGTGAACGTCAGGAATTGACGTGGTTCTCTCCCACTATGTCTCATTATGATCCCCGTACGTCTCAGTGTGAGACCGAAATAAAACACATATTGGAACTACAAAAGGTGGCGGATTCGATGCCCGACTCCTTTACTGATATTGCGAAAGTGACAAGATCAACCATACCTGCTGCGAATGTACCTGCAAGGCTCAACATTCCTCGCCATGCGCGAGCACGTGCTGCCGGTCTCGGACCCGCAGCCCTAGGTGCCGTCGGCAGCCTAGGCTCGGCACCTCCAAGTGGAGGGCAGGCGTCGACTTCGGATCCTCCTAGAAAGAGGGGGAGACCAATCGGTTCCAAGGACAATGTACCTAGAAAGAGGGCATGTGTCCAGGCACAAAGCGATCCGTTCATCATCGATACTGTGACGCCGTCACACGAGATTGTCTCCGACTATACCTATGTCCAAGAGTCAACTCTGAATCATCTGGGGGACGCCTCAAACTCACTGTTGATGTTGGAGAACAAGGAAATCTCACTAAACTACTTATGCATGCACAATCTTATGGAAAGAAATTTCATGTATATCGATGATGCATTCGCCTACGCCGTTGCTCAAGAAGTCATTGACGACGACGATATGGAACCCCGCACTGTTGATGAGTGTCAACGTAGGGCGGATTGGCCGAAGTGGGAAGAAGCAATCCAGGCTGAACTAGACTCTCTAAAGAAAAGGCAAGTATTCGGACCGGTTGTGCCTACACCGCTGAACGTGAAGCCTGTTGGACATAAATGAGTCTTTGTCAGAAAGCGCAATGAGAATGTTGAAGTCCAGCGATATAAAGCTCGACTCGTGGCGCAAGGTTTTTCTCAACGCCCTGGAATTGATTATGAGGAGACGTATTCTCCTGTCATGGATACTATTACCTTCCGATACTTAATCAGTTTGGTAGTCTCAGAGAGACTCAATATGCAGCTTATGGATGTTGTAACAGCGTATCTTTATGAGGATCTAGATACGGAGATGTACATGAAAGTGCCAGAAGGACTTTCGTTACCCAAGTCAAGTGAGCAAAAACCACGAAGTTCATTTGCTATCAGGTTGAGACGATCTCTATATGGACTCCGACAATCTGGTAGGATGTGGTACACACGGTTAAGTGATTACTTGATTGGGAAAGGATACAAGAATGATGAGTTGTGCCCTTGTGTGTTCATAAAGAGAACAAGTTCAGGATTTGCCATTATAGCCGTCTATGTTGACGATATGAACATCATTGGAACTCTAAATGAGATCAATGAGACCGCTAGCTACTTGAAATCCGAATTCGAGATGAAAAATCTGGGAAGGACTCGGTTTTGCCTAGGCTTAGAACTAGAGCACCGAAGTGGCGGAATCTTTATACACCAATCTGCATATGTCTGAAAGATGCTCAGGCGATTTAACATGGACAAAGTTATGCATCCTACAGGCACTCCCATGGTCGTTAAAAGTCTGGATATCAACGAAGATCCCTTTCGTCCGAAAGAAGATGACGAAGAGGTCTTGGGAGCTGAATATCCATATCTTAGTGCAATTGGAGCTTTGTTATACTTAGCTCAGTGTACTAGACCAGACATTGCTTTCTCAGTTAACTTGTTAGCTAGATTTAGCTCTGCGCCAACACAACGTCATTGGGTTGGAATCAAGAACATCTTTCGATACCTTAAAGGAACCCTTGACATGGGCTTGTACTATCGATACACTCATCAGGATTCGACACCTAGTCGATCTCTTGCATCCAACAGCACAAACCGTGGCTCAGATCGCCATCCGCCAGTCATATCCGCCAAGATTGGCTTTGGCTCATCCATCCGCCATCCTGCAGCCATATCCGCCAACATATCCGGACTCGAGGATGCTAAGTCGTGGTCCCGATACGGCTTTGGCGATACCCCCTCCTACTCAGATACACCAAATGATGTGATGGTAGGATTTGCTTATGCTGGATATTTGTCAGATCCACACAAAGGACGTTCCCAAACCAGTTATGTTTTTACCATTGGGAATACGGCGATATCTTGGAGATCAACCAAGCAAACCCTTGTTGCTACCTCCTCGAACCATGCTGAGATTATTGCACTACATGAAGCAGTCAAAGAATGTGTTTGGCTTCGCTCAGTTATATCTCATATTCGAGAGTCTAGTGGACTTGAGTCTACTACGATGGGACCAAGTTGCATATTTGAAGATAATGCAGCATGCATTGAGCATATGAAGTTGGGATACATCAAGGGTGACAATACTAAACACATTTCGCCTAAGTTCTTCTACAATCAGCAGCAGCAAGAGACTTTGAATATCCAAGTGAAGCAAGTCAGCTCAGAAGATAATGCAGCTGATCTATTCACCAAGTCTCTACCCAAATCTACATTTGTGAAGCATGTAAAGCGCATTGGTATGTGTCGCTTATCTTAACTCAAAAACTGATTGACTATCAGGGGGAGTTCTCGTCTAGACTTCAGGGGGAGTCTAGTTATGTATGTCTCACATACTTGTAGTTGGTGCGTTGTACTCTTTTCCCTTAGACCATGCTTTTATTTTTGCCCAAGAGGTTTTTGTTTGCTGGCAAAGGTTTTAACGAGGCAACAGTTCATGCACCATTGAGGACGCGACACAAGGGGGAGTGTTCAAGGAAGGTTAATTCCGTAACTTCCGTGGTGTGCATTGTCCTAATAAGCCTAGTAGTCTAGATTCTTTATTAGATAGGGAATCTCTGATCAACAGGGATACTTGATGTAATACCTATATAAAGGCCTCCTTATCAATCAATAAAGAGAGAGTTTACTATCATCTATTTCTCCTAGAACAATACCCAAATTTTTATTTAAAAAAATAAAAATAAGATGAAAACGTGTATGTTAAAAGTTCTAAAAAATGCAGAAAATGAAAATTAAAAGATATTATCAATTTTTACAAAGAAAAAAAATATCAATTTAACGTTTTCATTTTTTATTTTTCTCATTTTCATTTTTAGAACTTGTTTTTGAAAGCCGTTACAGAACATGGTCTAATTTGCACTAGTTATTAATGCTCTGCTCAGCTCAGCCTAAAATGGGATTATCTCCTAATAAGGCTAATTTCTAAACAGCTTGACCCTTCAAATACCCACCTCTTCCCTCCTTTACACACTTGTAGCCAATACTCGTATTGGAGAATGGGCAACTTTCTCAAGCTCTCCTCCATTCTCTTCCTTATGGTTTCGGCTATGCTCCTATCTTCGCAATACCCGATGGCCTTCTCGTCTGGGTTCGAGGGTGAAGACGATGACGAGTTGGAGGAGTACGTGCTCGATGCTCCGAATCCGAACTTCAGACTTGGAGGCAGGTTCCTTGCCAGCATTATCAAGAAAGGTGCCCACTGTGACGCCGTCAAGTACAGCATCTGCAATGGGGTTCGGGCAAACAATGGGACGAGCATACTCAACTGCTGCAAGACTCATTGTCGTAACATTCTCGGAGACCGGAATAACTGTGGGAAGTGCGGGCGCAAGTGCGAGTTTGCACAGCTTTGCTGCAATGGAAGGTGTGCCTATGTTGCTTACAATCCCAAACACTGTGGCAAGTGTACTAGGAAGTGCTCGGCTGGGGTTAAATGCGAGTATGGATCCTGTGGGTATGCTTAAACAATAGATTCGTTAAGAAACAATATTTCATTTCGTACTTGGTGTTTGTGGTTATACTCACAAGAGAAGCAGATTAGAGTGGACAGAATCAAACTCTTACCATGACTGTATAGAGGAGGAAGATGAATAAATGGTTTACACCGAACTGACTCATCAACTGAGCTTGCTAGCAAGAAGATGGCTCTCATGTTTTGTATTTCTTTACCTTGGCATGCATTTTTATTTTTACGAGGGGTTTCAGAGATGTTTTCTTTCATCATATATTATAAATTTTTCTTTCACAAAAAAAGGAGATTTATTTTTATCATCTGACTTCTTTGATCTCCTTTATCAGATATACAAATAATTCACGCATACCAGAATGAGAGAACATATGTAGGATACACTGATCATATATATTTAGGTTATGTATCGTTAACAATTCTTGATTGTTCCTACTTCCTAGGGAAAATAGGATATTCTCTTCAGCTAAGTACAAGTCTAATCAAATGGGCGGTACAAGTCTATTCTCTTGTCTTCCTAGGGAAATTCCTAATCAAATTTCTACGGTAAATAAAACTTGACAGTATATATTCCTAAAACACTCAGGTATAGAAGAAAAATCTAGTGTCCCATGATATAAATCTTGAATTCTAGTTGGTGTTCCTAAACTGTCGAATTGTGTCTAAAGGAGACCACGTACTGTCCTAAATTGTGGATGGTAGGACGTCCTGGACTTTGCAGATACAAGACAAATATATATTGTATCAGAGCTCCTAATTGAAGAAAAATAATCAAATAAAATGGTGTTGAATTTTCTTCACTGACCCAGTAGTATTTACTTGTCTACCTAACGAGCTTCTAAAGTTTATGAATCCATGGCTAGCTAATAGAAAAGACACCCCACCAGGTCCTCATCTAACTTCTTGTCGTCGCAGTATTGCAACTTTAGAACGTTCATTTTTGAGAATCCATTAATGCAACTGCAGAGGAATGGTGACGATAAGCCATTTTTGAATCTGTTTGTCCGGTGCATTTAGATTTCTCCAAGTTAATAACTTTCCACATGTGGAGTTATATTGGTTTATCTTCTTCTCGGTGACTTCGTACGCCGACGAACTGTGATTCGAGGTTCATATTATCGATGGCGATTGCTTGTGCCAAAAGCCAGTACTTTATCTTGTTCTTGTTTTGAGTCGTGGAAGCAGTTCATGCTGAACAGGAACAAATTTGTAATGCAATAGTGACTACTCCCACTTCTACCCATTTTTGGACATGCTGTGTGTTACTTGCCAGTTCTTTTCCAAGTCGTTTTCTTCCTCCTAATGGATAGAGAGTACGTACCTATCCAACTGAAGAGTCGACTGGTCTACTACTTCTCTTGTACTTTGCTTTATCCTTTGTGATATGTACCATTTTAATCAATTAAGTTGGAAGCATTTCAAACTTTATGATTCACAGAAATCACAGAATAGTTGGCAATATAAACTCTCCAGAAAAAAATGGATGTATTAGTCTAATATAGATGAACTTAATTAATATTGAAAGTTGGCAATATCAAGCTTTAAATCTATAGTTTTTACCCTTAACTGTTGAAGATGCATCTGTCCTTGGTTAATTTACAAATAAGAGCATCATATCTGGTAGTAATGCAGCTAACATACAAGTCTTAGTGTTTCATGATCTGGGCTGTTAGCTAAATGTTTATTGCTTATTGAAGAGAGAGATTCTGTATATATATTATAGATAGTTACGTACTTACACAGTTAATTGCATACTTACTGTAGAGTTTTCACTTACTTACACTCAGTGACATTAGCCAGTAGGTACCAGTACTGATTGTCATTGTGATAGTAAGTAGAGAAACGCCCATGTTATATTAGAGAATAGGTTGAAGGTTACAAAACTAATGAGCGAGTAGGATTCCTAAAGTAAATAGAACTTCTCCTTCCAGACTTGACCATTTATTTTCCAGTGGTCGGAAGCACCACATTCGAAGCAACCAATCTTTTGCTTTCCCTAGAAAGAGCTCTATGAGGCTCTTTGCCTTCTTGTCTGTCATCTTCCAGTCCTCATCGATCTGTGATATCAATGGGGTTATTCTTCTCTACCGTGATCGAGAATAGTCTAATCCAGATCTTGTAGGTGTAAGTATGTTCTTCATCTTCCGCTGAAACAACATGAAGTTATCTTTGCCATTGAATTGCACCATCTCAAAACTCTTGAGCCTGCCTCGTCTAGCTAGAATTTCAATCTCCTACCTGATCTTGCTAGGGAAAAGAACAATCGATTGTAAGAAGATTGCCGACCTTAGAAGATTGTCTTATACATGTATTAGTTACTGTATATATCCTGCTAACTTGATTGTTCCGATACTTCCTAGCGAAAATAGGATATTCTCTTCAGCCGAGTGCAAGCCTAATCAAATTTCGATTCCTATGGGAAATAAAACTTGTCTTCCTAGATATTCCTCGAACACTTATGTACAGAAGAAAAATATAGTGTCGTATGATATAAATCTTGAAACCAAGTTCGTGTCGCAACAAATTCGATGATCTAAACTGTCGAATTGTGTCCAAAGTTGATCACTGTCCTAAAATGTGGATGGTAGGACGTCCTGGACTTTGCAGATACAAGACAAATATATATTGTATCAGAGCTCCTAATTGATGCAAAATAATCAAATAAAAATGGTGTTAATTAAATTTTCTGTACTGACCCAGTTATATTTACTCGTCTGCTTAACAAGCTTCTAGACTTTATGAATCCATGGCTAATAGTAAAGACATCCCCACCTGGTCCCCAGCCAACTTCTTGTCGACATTGCAGTCTTGCAGATTTAGAACGTTCATTTCTGAGAAGCCATTAATGTAACTGCAGAATAATGGTGACGATAAGCTATTTCTGAATCTGTTGTCTTGTGCATTTAGATTTCTCCAAGTTAATAATTTTCCACATGATTTTGGAGCTTTATTGGTTTATCTTCTTCTCGGTGACTTCGTACGTCGACGAACTGTGATATTGTCGATCGTGATTGCTTGTGCCAAAAGCTAGCACTAATCTTGTTCTTGTTTTGAGCCGTGGAAGCATTTCATGCTGAACAGGAACAAATGCAATAGTGACTGCTCCCACTTACAGCCATTTTAAGATGCCACCATGCCAGTTCCTTTTTGCAAGTCGTTTTCTTCCTCCTAATGGAAACACCCAGGCCGGTCTAGTCCTTATCTCTCTACAACGACATAAGCACCGTTACCAGCAGTAAAGTTAGGAGTGCCTTCTCCTGTGATATGTAAACCCTAGATTCGTCACTGTTCATTTGTTGTAAAGCAAACCTAGAGTGTCATGGATTACGAGTCCGTGAATGATACCCTTTGGGTACGTACGGGGTGCATCTATAATATTTCATAGTAAAATTGAAATTCAAGTGTCTCGAAACTTTTAAAGTCTATATATTCTCCGTCGGGAGACATAATATTGTTTCTTTAACTTAACCACAAAAAAACAGTGTCGCTAATCAACGTGCGAGACGCACAACCACGTACTATGGTTCTGTTATTTGTATCTTTGAATATTCCAGTATCAAATGCTGCATTGTGCTACGACTTAACGTTATGGATTATTTCTAAGTTTAGACCAACTATTATACTATGTTGTGAATCATAATTACTCATTATTAGTCGAATTAACAACAGAAGTAGCTCGAAGATTAAGTAGAATATAAAATGAACAAGACGTGCCAAATCCCTCTGGCAGCGACGCAAGAATATATAGGGATCGCACACCTAAACCAATTTGATTTAGAATGACCAAAAGATAGATAAGCTTAATCTAAGCCAGTTTACGAAAAAAGCCTCACCAAAGTCGAACAATGTTGTCGGACAAGGGGTATTTTGGTGATTTTGAGCTTCATCCGTGCTTATGAAAGTGGAAGAACCGCATGTCTCGGAGGAGTGTTTTGCACTCTTTTCCACCTTTTTAGTCTTTTAACGAAATTCATACTTCCCATGTGATGGGATCCACCTCCATCCGTGCTACCCTTTCTTCTTTTAAACCATTTTAGCCCTCTTTTTTTTCTTTTGGTCAAATAGCTCTGTTCGCTTGCCTATATTATTATTATCACCATTATTATTCACGATATCACGTTCAAATACTATAACTAGTCTGTCGTGAATTAAACTTATTTATATTTAATTAAAAATAATATGGTCGATTAGACTAAACTTTGATCGTTTGAGGCAAAAACGATTTACTTATAGAACACAGCTTGTTTGTAGAACACATTATTATGCTTGTTTGGTAGGATGCAAAATCTGATGTATATTAGTCATAAGAAAAACCCAAATCTTGCTGGCATATGGAAGGTATAAAACTACTCAATATCAACATCAAGTTCTTAAAAAAGATCTAGAGTATGGCCATCTTGTACTCTTTCATAAAAACGAGGGTGGTGATTGATCACTCACAACCCTCACTATTGATCCTGCAATTATGTATGAACTGAAAATGATTATGGGCATCCTCATTTCCCCATCGCCTTCTTCATGTTCAAGTCATGAAAAAATATCCCGATGGTCCCAAATAGTTTTCCTTAGAGGTGGTGTTCTTTATGTGGGTATCCATTACAAGTCCCTCAGGTTTGTTTTGCTTTTGCTTTGGTTTTTGAGATCTAACAATTTCACGCGCCCACTACTACCTATTGAGAAGTTAAATGTCTAAGTGGCCTCTTGAGTATGAGGTTTGCTAAAATGGATGATCGATCTTACATGTCTAGGTCTTACTATTCATGGGAATGCCCCATTTTTTAGTTGGATGGTGATGGCCAATGGAACCGTCACATTGAGTAGTGCTACATTTAATAGTGCCCAAATTGGTAGCTACTAATACATAATGGCATGTGGACGAGAGTGATATGGTGTAAAGGCAAACCAAAACGTTAATATAACCCACATCAAAGTGCCTAGTGCTTTGGCCACTTCGATTTGGATTTGGCTTTTGATGATGACGATTTGAGTTGAGTTGAGTTGAGCTGATGTGATGTGAGAAATTTTGATAAATAGCCAAGTTTTAGCCTTCAAAATGATTTTTGACCTATATTATAGAAATAGTTGAATTCTAACCCTTTTAGAGTGTCAAAAGACATAACTACCCCCAATTAATTTACATCCCTCTCATCGTTCATCTTCATCGCATTTTGTTCCCTGCATTTGCTGAGCACAACTTCGATCAGACTATCGATTAGATTATTACGACTTTGATCTCATAGGCTTCTGAAGTTCTGAACTACAAATGCTAATGACCAAAACAAAGCTCTAAAAAATATAATTCATATATCAACAACATATCTCCATTCATCAAACACAATCTGAGAAAGAAATAAAGTAATGAGCGAGTTCGTAGCGCTTGAACTCCTGCAAAAAGCAAGGGTTCTGGGTCGACCCGATTTGATAGTTGTTTCTCCCAAGTCATGATTCTAATTCAAATTCGTTCGAGCCTCAAAAAAGCTCATAAAAAGTTTTTGATAGAAAAAAGAAAAATGAACAATTTAAAAAGAGAAAAGACTGATCGAGACTTTGAGAGTTGTCTAAATCTCTCTATTTTTCGCTTATTAAGCATAAAAGACGGAAAAAGTCTCAGATTTTAAAGAAAGCAGAGAAAAGAAATGAATGTTGCATTGGATTATCCTTTAGGTTAATCAAATGTCTTCATAATTGTTTCCCCATTACTAGTTGTTGCAGCCCTATATTTTGAAGCAGGAGTTCATGGGATTGCGTGCAGATTTTGTTCGAGAGTTAGAAGATAATTGATCGGGAATACTAAACAAAGTTCTTAGAAAAGATGAGTTGCACGGGTTTAACGAAGAGCAATTGTGTCTTTTCATTGGCAGATGGTCATTTTTCATTTATTGCTAGATTATTGGTTAAAAATCAATTTGAGAGTCAAATAGTGGTTATTTATCAAAATTTCTCATGTGATGTTGTAAAAGAAAGGAGTATTTTAGGGTTCATGTATCAGGGCATATACTACTTTCTCGAACCATATTATTGCTCTCGTTATCTTGTTTATATTTAAGTGATGAAAACTACAAATCAAAATTACCATAATATTTCTTAAAAAGAAAATAATCGTAAGTTTATTAGATAATTACCATTAGCTTCTCGGATAGAACAAACATGGTCACAAGATTATTCTATCTATTTTTGGCAACTATTTAGCTAAATTAAACGAAGAGGGAATAGAAAAGTAGAAAGTGGTAGAGTAATGGGAATGTGGGATGATGATCAAGAACCGAGCCTTCGGCGCCGCACTTGCAAACGGGGTCCGTTATGTGAAGATCACTCTTTCGCATTCCGTTCCTGGATTTTAACGGGGAACGTTACGAATTAAAATATAGTATCTAATATTTCTGACACGGGTAGGTTGCCTCGGCTCGGCTCGGCGGCTCGGAAGCCATCCCCAGAACCGGAGTCGGTCAGTGAGGTCACCCCACCGCACATTATTTGCAGACTATTTTAGGTCCTGGTGGTACTTCTTTATGTCAGGGAAGGCAATCTATGCTAAAAGAGCATCGCCGGATCTATCATGGATATACATATATGTCCAACTTTTAAATTTTCTGATGAATTATGTGATCATTTTCTGTTCTTTTTTTTTGGGTGATCTTCAAGTCCTACCAACGTACCAACCATCTATGCTCCTTTATATATATATTTTAAGTAAAATAGAGTGTAGTTGCTTGTATTTAAATCACAACTTTCGTTCTTCAAATTAAGTTTAATTGTATATAATTGGTTTCCTTTATAAAAGTTGGAAAATTTAGTTCTTCATATTTATAGATGGTTTGAGTGGCTATAGAAACTATTTTTGCTAACACTGATAACACAAATTTTGTTTGATATCGCTCAAGATTGCTAAAAAATCCATAAGCATAAACTGAAGAAAATTTGATAATTTCAAAGAGATATGAACTCTTAATTTGAAGACTTCTCTTGCATCAAATGGTGTTAGATATGATAAACTATTATTGAGTTTTATAATTATGCAACTATTAAGATATTTTCTATGCTGTTTGAATAATTTTCTAATATGAAATACACAGATAGAATAAAGAGTCGATATACGTTGACGGACGAAAAACAATTCAATCAAAGCACCAAGTCTTCTATTCAAATTCTCATCGACTCCTCATCCTAATCAATGTGCATCCTAAACCTCTCAATTTGTTCGAATTTCTGTTCTCACATCCCTTGCTTTCATCTGAGCATGACATTTGAAAGAAAACTATGAGACTGAATAAGGACACCTCCGGGTTCAAAGCCATAATTAAAGACAAATAATCCTATCATTAGCGTTTTAAGCTAAACCACAATCTACCTCCTACCAAAAAAGGAAGCTGCCATAACCCCACTGTCGCCATCATCGGCTCCAGCTCAAGCCACTCACTCAACCTCTCTCTTTCACTTTTTCTCTCTTTGTTGGAGATACACTATTTCTCCCAAGAAAAATCTTGCTGCATTTCTTTGATTCAAAAACCCATCTCACTCTCTCTCTCTCTAAGTAACTTACTTCACAGACATACTTGCTCACTCACTCACTCCAAGTCTTACTTCACATGGGAGCCAAAGCCAAGTCCCACCACCATTACAACGGCGGCAATGGCGGTGGCTGCGGCAGCGAGAGCAGCAGCAGCAACTCTCCCAGCCCGCCACCCTCACCGCGCCGTAACTCTACTACTTCATTACTAGTTTCCCACCACCGCCGGAAACTCCGGTCGAAACCCATGTCGGTCGTCGCCGGCTTCCTGATCCTCCGCCGGTTCCTGCGGTTGCTCGTGGTTCTGCCCCTGCTTTATGTCTCTGGACTTGTCATGTGTGTTGGTGTGGGCCCTTTCTGCTCTCTTGTGGGCCACACCCCTCACCCCGGTTCGGTTTACCGGAGCCACGAGATGTTTCAACTTCTCTGGCCTCATATTCAGGCCGACAACTCAACTCCGATCGAGGTTTAATTTTTTTTTTTTATTTTTTTTTTTTTGAAATATTTGTTCTTGTGTTGCTGAGGGTTTGGATTCTGGGAAATGCTTGAAAAGGAAAGGAAGTAAAATACTTGGAAGTTCAGGTATTTATTTGGAAGGTGGGGGATAGAAAGAGGACAAGAAATAAAAAGACAAAAGCTTTGACTAAAGAATGAGCCCTGTTGCAGTTTTTCTGATCAATAAAGCTCAAATCTTTACCTTTTGTTTCCAGTTATGGTTTAAGATTCGGATCAAGTACTCTCAGTTATAGTTGAAGATAGTGTTAATTGAGAAGTTTAAACCGGAGAGAATCTGAGAATAATGTTTGCATTTGTAAGTCATTAATAATGTGTAGAATTGCTTCAACTAACCGAGAAGATCGGTTGTTTCTTTGTTTGTAGTTGTCGTCTGTGTGGAGATACATAAGGAAGCTGAAAGAGCAAAAGCCTTGTCCACATACAACTGCAGGACCACAGTCCGGTATGTATGCATTAGCATAAGCTTCTTAAGATGGCTGCTACAGTATAGACAAATTTTAGGAATTGAATCATGGGATGTTTAAAGATTGTTGCTTTTGGGCTCAGAGGTCCTGGATCTTTTATCTCCAGTGGATATTGGTTATGTTTATGTGAAGCAGATTTGTCATGTTTATGCAAATGTTGAGATGAAATTGAGAGTTTGTTATCGTTTTAATGTGCATTGTACTGATATCAAACGCTGGATGTCAGGCAACGCTGCCCCTAGTGGTTACTTGATAGTGGAGGTGAATGGTGGTCTTAACCAACAACGCTCTGCGGTATGATAATTCTAACCGGTTCTCCATTTGTTCTTATCTTACTTCAAATTCCTTTTGCTTACTTCTAAAAGTAAGGCTGCTAGATATCCATGGTAATATTTAGTAACTACATATCCCATGTTGGTGTAAGTATATGATTTGTTCTTGTTACTAAATCTGCTTTTTCACAGATTTGCAACGCTGTGGCTCTTGCTGGACTTTTGAATGCAATTCTAGTTATTCCTCGCTTTGAATTCAATAGTGTTTGGAGAGACCGAAGGTAAAAGTATTTATATTTGCTCAAATTCCAATTCCTGAACTTAATATTGTTGTTTAAATGAGGAAAATTTATGAGTTTGACTAACGTGCTTCATTTATCTTGTCAACAAAATGGATGATCATGTCCAACTAACTCCAACATGTTCGTATTAAAATGAGATTGGCAGGCCACATGCAATCCTTAATTAAATGGCCAAGATTATGTATTGAAAATCATTTTGAGGATACCCTCATTATAGCCTTGTTTTAATGATTTTACTACGAAATGGGCATATTGTGCTTCAGATTATATAGCTAACAATATATATTTTTTTTTTGCAGTACGTTTAGCGATATATTTGATGAAGAGCATTTCATAGCTACCCTTGAGGGTTATGTTAAAGTAGTTAAAGAACTACCCGAGGTACTGCTGGAGAGATATGATCATAACATCAGTAACGTACCAAATATTCGTGTTGAAGCTTTGGCTCCTGCAAGGTATTACACTGGAGAAGTTTATCCAGTTCTGCAGAGCCAGGGGTACGCACTGAACTGTTATTTTGTTCCATTTATGTGATACTATTGGCGTTCTCATCGAGCTGAAGAAAGCAAGCACGCCTTTGAACAATCAACTAGCAATAACTTTGTTCAGCTTCTGATACTGTATTGATATTGATCTGATTAATCGTAGAGTCTCTCCAAACTCACTTGTAGGTTGTCTTTGTTTGCTTATTTGGTTCTCAGGGTTGTACGGATAGCTCCATTTGCTAATAGGTTATCAATGAGTGTTCCACCTCCTATTCAGTATCTAAGATGCCTTTCTAATTATGAAGCATTGCAATTCTCTTCTTCCATATCGAATTTGGCAAAGAAACTAGTCGAACGAATGACAGAGATGAGTTCAAGGAGTGGTGGAAAGTACGTTTCAATCCACCTCCGTTTTGAGGAGGTAATAAAGCTTAGTTCCAGACTGTTAAACTTCAGGTTAGTCTTATTTTTAATGGTCAAGAAAGTGAATCATAATATCAACCGTCTCTCTCCATCCTGCAGGACATGGTGGCATTCTCATGCTGTTTGTATGATGGAGGAGAGGCTGAAAAAGTGGAAATGAATTTAGTACGACAAAGAGGGTGGGGAAACAAGTTCAAAAGTAGAGGCCGTGTAACTCTTCCCGGTCTGAATAGGATTAATGGAAAATGCCCACTCACCCCCTTGGAGGTGCTTAATATACATCTCTACTATTGCTACTTATACATTTAAATCTTTCTGCTGATATGAACGTTGAAACTTTTACTGTGCAATCTTTCTTCAATATGATCTAAATGTTTTCTGAAGGGGAAAAGGTCCGTTAAGTCATCATTTCAGCTGTTCATAGCTTATAGTTTTCTGCATGCATCCTCTTTTTTCTTGCTCACAGCAGTCTTTATTTGAAGAATAATTAATTTCTGCTTATAATTTTGTCAACATAGGTTGGAATGATGCTACGAGGTATGGGATTTGATAATGCTACCTCAATTTATTTAGCCTCGGGGAAAATATATGGGGCAGAGAAGCATTTAGCCCCTTTGCTGAAGATGTTTCCTTATCTGCACACTAAAGAGTCTCTTGCAACGCCTGATGAGCTTGCTCCATTTAAGGTATCTCTTGATAGATTTCAGGCAATGTGCTCCCAAGAGTATGACTAAAACATTTTACTTCGAAATATTCTGTCCTGAAGGCCCGTTCTTATACTGTAGCTCTATTTTCTTTCAAATTCTAGAGATCAATCTGGTTAAATCATGTGAAATCTGTAGAAAACAAGCTGCATCAAAGATGAAACCTATTGAGGTTGTCGCTCTTCCCACATACTTGATCTAATTCCTGTCATTTCGTTTCCCAGGGATATTCTTCAAGATTAGCAGCTTTGGACTATACAGTATGCTTGTATAGTGAGGTTTTTGTATCAACCCAAGGTGGGAACTTCCCACATTTCCTAATGGGCCATCGAAGATTCCTCCATGGTGGACATTCCAAGACTATTGTGCCTGATAAGCGCAAGCTTGTAGTTCTGCTGCAGGAGATGGGTATCAGGTATTTTTCCTGCAGAAAGACCATACAATCAAAATAAAGTGGTTTCTGTTTGCAGTGTCCTTACTAAGTGAATATTTTGTGATATAAGCTTTAGCAGTCAGCTTTTATGTTAATTGTGTCAATATTGGTTTTGCAGTTGGACAGATTTCAGAATTGAGATGCAAACAATGCTCAGTGAAAGTGACCGCAAGGGAATGATTATACCAAGAGTGAAAAAGTTTGCACGAAAATCTTCTGTGTACACTTACCCTTTGCCAGAATGTAGATGTCTACAGACACACAATAACACTCAGATTGTCCCTTCTACACTCGAGAGTTTCATGACAAAGCTGTGAGAGGAACAAACAAATCCCACGCTTTAAACATTTCCCTCTTGTACCATCGTCAGTCATATGCTTCACATTACATGGGGGTCTTGGCTCTTTTCTTCTGTGGATTTTGAAGAGACCCATTGCCTAAATCCTGCTGTTGCCTGTGGGAAAATGTAGATATCTAAGCAGTCGGTCAGGAGATGCAGGTTATCCAGTTTTGGTTGCAGAAAGGGATTACAGATTTGATGTTATTCTTTGTCCCTTATACATGTTAGATCTTTATTATCTGGGAATAGCTGAAAGTTTGAGCTGCCTCTGGCTAAGTTGGGGGTCACTTGCTCAACATTCAGTACATAGATGACTTCTTAGAGCTTGTAGAGCATCTGAGATTTCAGCTGGGTAATGCATACCAACTAAGTCAAATTGGTAGGAATTGCCAGATTCTTTTGGAGTTTGCTTGTTTTGTGTTCGCCTACAATGCACTAGTACATAATGAAAATACTTGTTACTTGTTTTGCCATTGTATCTTGGAAACAATTTTGGCACGGCAAATGGTGTGGCTGTACAGTTTATGTCATAACATCATTGTACAATTAGTGAGAAATACACATATAATCAAGATAAGGGGATCATTCACATTCCTGGATCACATTAGTTAATCATCCTAAATGAACCCTTTCGCTGTTACCTAGTTGGGACGGGAAATCCTACATCACTACTGACAAAAACGACACGAATAGAAACCTCTCAAAAATATAATTCTTTTCCTATAAATGGTTTAAGTATTTCACTAACACTAGCGTAAGTACTTCACCTCAAATGAGGCGCAGCTTAAACTTGAGGCTTAAACTGCAGCACTAGAGAACTCGTTCAATCCAAACTTGATGCGGTGGGGACTAACATACAGACATGCAGGCCCAATCTTCCTGTGGTCTTCTCCAGTCTGCGTCCGAGGCAATGCACGATCCCCTATCCCCTCCTTCCTCGCAGTCATGTACTTAAATCGGATCGCCATAGCTCTCAGCCACTGCCGCCGCATCCAGGCCTTCAATCACGGCAAGGCATTCCACTCCCAGCTCATCAAACTCGGCATTGCCGCCGATGTGTTTCTCTCCAATAATCTAATCTCTATGTATGCCGAGACGCCTCATTTGATTAACGATGCACAGAAGTTGTTCGACGAAATGCCCCACAGAAATATTGTCACGTGGACCACGATGGTGTCTGCTTATACGAAGTGTGGGAGAGCTGGTGAGGGTTTAGGGTTGTATAGGTGTATGGTGGAGTGGGGTTTGGAGAGGGCTAATGGGTTTATGTACTCGGCGGTGTTGAAGGCTTGTGGTGAGGTGGGTGAGGTTGGGTTGGGGAGGGTGGTGCATGAGAGGGTACGTGGAGCTGGGTTGGAGTTTGATACGGTTTTGATGAATACCCTTTTGGATATGTACGTGAAATGTGGGTGTTTGGGTGACGCCAAGAGGGTTTTTGATGGGATGTTGGAGAGGGACTGGGTGTCGTGGAACGTGATGATTTCGGGGTGTTGTAAGGCTGGTTTGATGGACGAGGCGGTGAGGCTGTTGCGCAGGATGAAAGAGCCCAATGAGGCATCGTGGAATAGTGTTATTGCTGGTTTTGTGAGTAAAGGGAGCCGGAGGGCGTTGGAGTTTGTGAGTTTGATGCACCGGGGAGGGTTCATGCTCGATTGTTATACTATTCCGTGTGCTTTTAAAAGTTGTGCTTCCCATGGTTCGTTAGCCTCTGGGAAGCAGATTCACTGTTATGCTGTGAAGTCCGGTTTTGAGTCTGATAGTTTTACTTTGTCGGCCCTGATTGATATGTATTCGAATTTCAAGCAGTTGGTTGAAGCCGTAAAGTTGTTTGATCAGCACTCAAGGGGCAATGGTTGCATTAATTTGGCACTTTGGAATTCCATGCTTTCTGGTTGTGTCAGTCACGAACATAATCGTGCAGCTCTGGACTTGGTTTCAAAAGTCCATTGCTCGGGTGCACAGTTGGATTCTTACACTTACAGTGGTGCTTTAAAGACCTGCATCAACTTGCTTAACTTGAGACTTGGGCGTCAAGTGCATGGTTTGGTTGTCACTGCGGGATATGAGTTAGATTATGTTGTTGGAAGCATTCTTACAGACCTGTATGCAAGAGTGGGAAACATTAAGGACGCACTGGGGTTGTTTCACAGGCTTCCAGTGAAAGACACTGTAGCCTGGTCTGGTTTGATCATAGGGTGTGCTAAATTGGGACTGAGCTGGTTAGCTTTTTCACTGTTTAGGGATATGGTGTTTTTGGGTGTAGAAGTAGATCATTTTGTCATTTCATATGTTCTAAAAGTTTGCTCCAGTTTATCATCTCTTGGAAGTGGAAAACAGGTTCATGCTTTTTGTGTTAAGAGTGGATATGAAACTGAGGGGGTTGTAGTGACATCACTGGTTGATATGTACTCTAAATGTGGTGATATTGAGAATGGGTTGGCTATGTTTGATTCTGCGGCAGAAAGAGACACTGTCTGTTGGACTGGAATAATTGTGGGATGTGGGCAAAATGGAAGAGCTGATGAAGCCATTAAACTTTTCAATAAGATGACAGAATCAGGGTTGAAGCCGAACGAAATTACATATCTAGGAGTTCTTTCTGCATGCAGGCATGCTGGTTTTGTTGACAAGGCAAGGACCATCTTTAAATCTATGAAAACAGAACATGGACTGGAACCCTGTTTAGAGCATTATTATTGCATGGTTGACATTCTCGGTCAAGCTGGATGTTTTAAAGAGGCCTTAGATTTCATTGCTAAGATGCCATTTGAACCCGACCAAATCATATGGAGATCTTTGCTTGGAGCCTGTGGAACTCATAAAAATACTGAACTAGTAAATATCATTGCTGATCACCTTCTGGCAACTTCACCAGAAGATCCTTCCACATATGTGACACTTTCAAATGTTTATGCAGAATTAGGAATGTGGGTTGATTTAAGCAAAGTTAGAACAGCTGTCAGGCAAGTGGGTGCAAAAACAGAAGGAAAGAGCTGGATTGAGATTTCAAGATAAGAAAGAGTGTTTTGTTGGAATTCTTGGTGCAGAAAATAGTTCTTCCCATTCAATATACCACAGCTACTATCTGTGCTAAAATCAAGTCCTTGCATGAGCTTTAGGGCTGGATCATTGTACTGGATACCTGGCAAAGATCAGAGAATGACCCATTGGTGGCAGAGTTCAGAGAGATGTATTTATCTTATGGTATGTCAAATTAATTCATCTTTACGAAAAGAAAAGACTCTGATTTTTCTTGTCTTTGTTGAGGTTGAATATGCATCTAGTCCATCAGGTCATCCAAGTACTTTTTTCAGATTCAAAGTGTATCCAAATGCAGGCAGACTAAACCTGGTTACATCTCAATTTAGCTTAGTTTTATGCTTCATACCGCTTCGTTTTATTTTCATTCATTTAAGCTTATTATGTACATGCAGATTCATAATAGAGCTAACTGCAGGATCTAGATGCATGCATGCTAAGAAAGATGCTGGTGCGTGATCTTTATCTTTGGCCGCATTTAGCATATTTTCCTATTAATCCTGCTACGATGCTATCTTAGATCTTAGGGTCTTCAGATGCTCTTATTCTCAGGTAAATTGTATGTTTTTGTAACCTGGTATGTTAATATTTAATAGCTTTTTTAATACTGTCACTCTATCAAGTTACATACAGAGATGATCAATAGGAAGACATGACCTTAAATGAATACAGAATGATCCACCATCTAGTTAGCTCTTACTTCTTTGCTCTTTTATGCCATAATGGTTTGTAGCTTATATCTGTGTTCTCTTCTTCAGTTGTTTATGGCATAAATGAGAGACTGGAAAAATGTTTCATGTCTGTGTGGCAAATTTTATGGTTGACAGTTGCTTCTTTCCCTAGTCATTAGGTATCGGCAGTGAAGGGAGGAGGAATATATCTGAGAGACTTTACATTTGTTAAAGAGGAAGGGTGAAGTATGAAGAACCCAGGACTGAAAATATCAAAGGCTACTCACACTCAGTAGGCCGAAACTTATCCTGTAGGCCCAGCATGCCTCCATAGCATCTCTTTGAAGGTTAGCCTTTGCTCCTGAAGTAGTATAAGTTATTTTGCCAACAAGTTCTGCCTGCTCATGCTTGAATTGGGCATTACTGCATTTGTATGTTTCTCTTTTCCTAATCTTGCATTTTTGTGATTCTCAGATTTAGCTTCCCATCCTATGTATCATCTCTGTGGTATGATGAGACAATCAGTCGCAGTCTAGCAGAGCAAGTTGCCTGATGTAAGATCAGAATATGGAAGCAAAGACTAGTTGTCATGCTGAGCAATGATCTCTGGTAACTTGGAAATGAAGCGGAAACTCCAAAGAGCCTTGCCAATCAAGTTTTGTGTTCCCAAGTGTAAGTGAATTATCTTTCACCGTGCACATAAATACTCATTCTTTTGTAATACTCAACTTCTAAACCAAGAGTAATTTTGATCAAGAGGCTGGCATTGCAATTGCTCCCATGTAGTTCGAATGCATAAGTTCTAAAAATACTAGAGAACAATTCTATACCTAGAAGTCATTTTGTCAAATTCTTTTTATCTAAGAGTAACAGTTAATTCACCAAAAAAAAGAGAGTAACAGTTAAAAGGATCAGATAGCAATAAAGAAGTGCATATTGATTGTCCCTGATAAGGTTAACTACAAGTGACTGCTATTATATGCAGGATTGTAGGAAGGTGGATGATGGATATATAGACATGATGGTCCTGGTACTTGAACCTGGAAAATGGTCCAGCGGGTCCAACCCACATGAGCCTGACCCGACACAATGAGGAACATGGTGTGGCTTCCATCAGTTTCAGGCACCCCACAACTTGACTGTAATTACAGAGACTGGTCTTTGCTGTTAGGTCTCTTCTGGTTCTGGTACAAAATTCTGTCATTGCCAAGTTGCTTTCTTCTTCAATCATTTCCAGTGGCTGTGTCTCCTCTTTCTCTGTATAAAGTGAGAGCATGAGCTTCAAGCATGCCTTTGGGTTATTCTTTCTTTTTCAGTTTTTCGCTCTGATCAATAGTGACTCAGAACCTAAAGAATGCAAGAAAGTTCACAAACAAAGTCACCTAGTTGTGGTGACCTTTTTCTTTTTGGCGCCAAACTTGGCTCATCCCAAGAACATGGCAAAGGTTATGATGTTGTCCCTTGTGCATAAGGTTCCGGCATATATTAACTAATCTCTTCTCCATGATTGCCTTCTTAAACCTTTTGATACAAGGACTTTGAGCCTGAAATGAGATTAATTGCTCCTCAGTCCTCACTATTAGAACAAAGCTTCCCAGAAGAAAAAAGGATCATTAGTATAAGCCACATTTTTAGTGGGTTTCCTTTTTGGCGCCAAATTTGGCTCATCCCAAGAACATGGCGGAGGTTATGATGTTCTCCTTGGTCTTTTGCGTGGACCTTAGGTTTGATCATATGCTAACTAATTGCCCCTTCATTATTCCCTAATGAGACTTTTCGACATAAGAACTTTGAGTTTAAGATGAGATTAAGTGCTCTTGGAAGGATTAGAACAACAAAACCCTTTGAAAGTTTTGGAAGTAAAAGTTCAGAAAACCAGAAAGAAAAGAGACGGGAGAGATCATGGAAACAATTCGACCTAAAATAATGAAAGAAGGAGATCGAGGATCGATGAAGACAATCACGTTTTGCTGTTTTGGCGTGCATCATTACATTATTAGGAGGTTGGAACCTTCTCTAATCAAGCATCACGATGAATTCAAATGACAGGGAAATGAGTACAAAATAAGAGTCAAGGGATTAGTAAAACTAGGGAAGTATCCACAATCCAAGAAGCCATAGCCAACCTTCCATTCCTATCTTATTGCTACTATAGTGTCTGAGTGATGCCAAGACCAGAAAACATGCAACGCTACAATCTTCGTGCGCCCATTTCTTCGATGGTAGCTTCTCATCAGTAAGAGAACTAGAAGCATAGAGTAGTGCAAAGTGTGTCCCTAGAACCATCATTTGAATTTCATTGTAATATATGCAAATCATTCATCTCTTGGCCCTATCACTAGAAAGCATTTCTGTAAATTCTATATCCAAGCAGCTCCTTGCTGCTCATTCAAATAGTTCAAGGGAGAATAGAGAGAGGACCATCGATATCACTGAAAGGCTCTTCGCGTTCTCTCAGCATCACCGGCCGAATTCGTGTTCATTTCTGCCAGTCTTCTTTTAGAACCAGACATTGTTTATATGATTTTTATTTTTTTTTAGCTGAGAAATGAGTGATAGAGAGGAATAACCTCCCTAACACCCTAATGAATTATTAAAGAAAAAAAGAAGAACAAGGGGACCAAATCAAAACATCTCAAGAAAAACCAATAACGTATTAAAACTAAGAAAACCGAAATTGGGGAAGACCCATAACGTCACTATCACAATATGATAAAATAAAAGGAGGAGACTCATCCCACCAAACTAGCTGAGTTAATGTCGTACCGTGATTCGCTAAAACATCTGCAACTTTATTCCCTTTACGAAAATATGAGAAGATCGAAAAGTCATATTTGATATGTAGCATAAGCAGTTAAGCCAATGAACACGAAGTTGCCAAGGTACAAGCATAGGAGAGCGCATGTAGTCGAGCACAAGTGACGAGTCAACCTCTAACAAAATGTGCTTCTAATCCCGAACCCAGGCAAGCTCAATAGCTGTAATAACTGCTATCACCTCCGCTGTTACGGAACTCGGAATGTTAATGTTAGAAGAAAAAGCACCAAGAACATCACCCTTAAAGTCACGAAAAACAGCATCAAACATTGTTTATATGAATTCAGGTTCCTCGTGTCCCTTTGTTTAGTGTAAAAGAAGACCTTGAAAGCGCAAGCTTGTCCATTTCTTTTTGTTTGATGTAAAATCCAAATCTATCTCAGTATGGACTAATTATAGGTTCTGCTGCAAATGAGAGCTTATTCCCTGCTTGACTCAAGCATGTGCTTGAGTCAAAAAATAGTGACGTGGCAGTTTGTAAGTGAATGTAGAAAGGACGCGCGGTTAGGTGCGAGTCCAAGCTTTCGTTCCCCTCTTCTGCTCTCATATCTATCTTTGCTCCCATCTCTCAAATCCCTTTGTCTTCGTCTCTTCCGTTCTCATATCCCATATCCCTCTCAGCCTCTCTGCTCCCGTCTCTGCTTCCATTTCTACTTCCATCTCTCTGCTCCCATCTTCCATTCTCCTATTTTAATGCTCATATATCCCTCTAATCGTAATTGAATGGCCAACCGAGCTCCGCTGTCTTGATCGGCAGCATATTTACTATAGAGCCTCTAGTTATTACAAAACGGCCTGGGCATCAAGTGGGTTCTCGTTCTCTCTTCTCTGTCCTTAATTTTGATGAGTTTGTGATTTTTGAAATTAATGGATTTGAGATTTTGGTTGCATAGTAGATCGGGAATAATCGAATGGTGTGGTCCTGCATCGCAACCATCCAGATGAGTGGACGCGGCTAGGGACAAAGACTTGTGGTGGGAGATCGCTGAAGAGGTCGACCAGTGGTTGGGTATGTTTCTGCAAATACCCAGTTGTGGCGACTTGTTTGTGTCGTAGGAGCTAGTACAGGTCCAATTTCAGCAGTCGTAAGGTATGAAATTGAACTCTGAGTTCAACTTACTTCAACAAGTGTCTCTAAATTATGAAATTGGAGTTAATTATACTCAGTTTGGGGGTTGTACGAACGAGTCAGAAACACCTAACAAGTAGTTTGGATTAGCCATGTCTATTGGAGTTAATTCTAGATCTGTTAATTCTCAATTTCTTGTAGGTCAATCCGAAAATGAATGATTCTGAGTTTTTGTGTGCAGATTTGTGATGGAGTCAACTTTACCGTATTCGACAGAGAACGACAATTGTAGTGGGAGGGAGGGTAGAAATGGTGGGGAAAATAGTGTGAATGGGGAGTCTGATGTAGATTCAGAAGATGAGATGGAAGAAAGCAGCACATATGGTTGTGATGAATTGGAATGCACTATGTTCAACGGGAAACCATACAGAGACCTGACCATTGATGATTTGAAAAATGTAAGATTTGGGAATCTAAAGGAAGCGGAAAGGTTCTATTTAGACTATTCAGTGGCAAAAGGCTTTAGCATGAGGAAGCACCGGCAGGACTGGAACAGTGGTCACACAGCGATTATTAGAAGAGAAATGGTGTGCTCGAGACAAGGGTAGCGCAAAGAGCGTTTGAATGATAGTGAAAGTAGTCTTTGTGCCATGAAGAAAATGAAAAGGCCATCTACAAAGACTCGACGGGTGTCAAGATGCTTGTGATCGGCAAAAGTCATTTTTAATAGAGAGAGAGATTGGTTGTCATTTTACGTATCGTCATTTGTGACAGAACACAACCATGATTTGACTTTACGCAAACACAAGCAGTTCATGAGGTCGAATCGGGGTGTAAAGGATCACGACATTGCTCAGGTGAAGTCTTTGAGGAGTGTATCTGTTGGGACTGCCCGTGCTTTTGAGTTTCTTGTTCACCAAGCTGGAGGTCATGAGTTTGTTGGATGTACTGAAAGGGACTTGTACAACAAAGTTCAGCGGGAGCATGGGGAAATTATGATGGATGGGGATGCACAAGTGTCAGTTACTTGGATGAATTGGAAAGCTGTAAGGGACCCTAACTTCTACTGTGTATTCAGCGTGGACGAGGAAGGCAGGTTGGCTAATATGTTCTGGCGCGATGGAGAATCATACAATGACTATACGAAATATGGAGATGTTCTCATATTTGACAGTACGTACAAAACCAACATATATGATAGGCCTCTGACAGTTTTTGTTGGAACCAACAACCATAGAGCGACAGTTATATTTGGTTGTACACTGTTGGTAGATGAAACAGAGGAAACATACAATTGGGTTTTAACAGCCTTTCTAACATCTATGAACAATAAGCATCCGATTTCGGTTGTGACGGATAGTGAAAAATCAATGAAAATATCGTTGGTAAATGTAATGCCTGAGGCTAGACACCGTCTTTGCGCATGGCACGTTGGGAAGAATGTGATGTCACACTTGAGGGAGCCAGACACACAGAGAGATTTCTTCCATTTAATATTTGCAGGACTGACCCGTGAAGAATGGGAAGCTTCTTGGGAGTACTTTGTTTCGATGAACAAGTTGGAAAACAATTCATGGGTGAATGAGATGTATAAAAAGAAAGAAATGTGGGCAGAGATTTTTTTTAGAGAAGGTTTTTTTGCTGGAATATGCAGCACCCAAAGGTGTGAGGGCATGCATAGAAATCTAAAGGTGGGACTTGGTAGGTGCATGGGGTTGTACGAGTTGTTTCCCCGACTAGAGAAAACTGTCGCTCGAATAAGGAACAAGGTTATGTTTGATGATTATAAATCCGAGCAGTTTTCACCGGTTTATAAATCTCATATGCGTATGGTGGAGGAGGACATTGGGGAATTGTTTACGCATGATGTGTTTTTGTTAATAAGGGATCAGATTATGTACGAGGCAAAGTTCAATAAATCCCCACCTGTTGAAGATTCGGGGACTGGTGAAAGTGTTGTGACTATCACACAGTACGAGAAACCTGACCATACTTGGCAGGTTAGGTACTTGGTTGACGGAGACAACACTATTTTCTCTTATTCTTGCAAGTTGTTTGAGTCTGACGGAATCCCGTGCTGTCATATGTTTTCGATGATTAAGGGATTGAATTTGACAAAATTACCTCCTTGTTTAGTTAATAAGAGGTGGACACAAGTAGGCGATGCGCAACTACACAGCAGCAGTAACGGTCAAGGGAACTGCCTACAGATAGCGAGGTATGGTGAATTGATGCCGACTTGTTCTAAGATCTGCCACATTGCTTCACATAGTGAGTTGGGGTATGACGAGGTGAAGGAAGTGCTGAGGCGTCTTACCATTGAGGCGGGTGACCTACCGCAACCAAATGACATTATATTGTTTGAGCCTGAGTCCTGTATTGATATTTCCAACGGTCTCCATCGTAATGTGATTAACGACCCCATTCCTTGCAGGAGTAAAGGGACGAAAAGCAAAGCTGTCGGTGGGAAGAAATCAACAAAGAAAAGAAAATGTATAAAATGTGGAGGTTCAGGGCACGATCGCCGCACTTGTGTGCTAGGAGGTATGACTGGGAAGTCTAAAGTAAGTCAGAAATTGAGAAGTAATAATGCTGTAGATGGTTATAATAGCAGTGACGGTGGGTCGGGCTGGGTTCCCACTAGTGCCACCTCTGAAACCTCTGAAGACGATGTGGAGGATGGGGAAACATCAAACAGTCATAGTGTCAACTTATTTCACCACGAGGAGGAAGGCAGGTCGTTTGATTATATTTTTGGGAACACATCTTCCCCATCAAGCAGTAGTGGAGGAGCGGTTGATTACTTTCGTCACTTCAGACCTTTTACAGATATTTTATAGTGTGATTGTTCGTGAGTAATCACATTTCCGAGACAGGTCAGCAATTTGGTTTATTTGTTTTGGTATTTGTATTTGTTTTAGTATTTTTGTTTAATTTCAATATGTTGCCTGTCAAATTAATTGCTTATTATTTGTTCAATTTGTTAAAGTGACGTCGTACAAATTGGTATAATATATTAGTTTATAAAAATTAAGTACTTATGTGACGTGCACTCAAATTTAATGCTTATTCTTGTTATTGTCCTTTAGTTGGTTTTGTCATATTTAATTTATCCAATAGTTGACTTATAAGAGGGTTGACAGATTTTAGGTGTCATTACCTTAAATCTGAAATCTTTGTTTAGGGTGATTAATATACTGTTGTTGAAAACTTAGTTGCCCATGTTTGTGGCTGCTGGAAATTAGGAGTAAATCTATCCCGGATTAAAATGTATGATGGACTTATGTCTTCATTAAAGTGTGTTTGTGGTGGTGTGGATTTTTGGCTCATGTCTCCTTATGTTATGTGTTTGCAGGTTCTTGACAGTAAAGGGGTTGGTTGTGCAACATCATTTGGGTGAACAAGTGTATATTATTGTAATTCTTGGTTTCCCTTGTAATTAGTGTAATTTTCAGTTCCATTTTCAGTTTGAGCTTAGAACAATGCTCTGGTATCTTTATGTGTTTGTTCATCTATGTTGTCTTCAAATTTTCTTTATGGTATTTTCTGCCCGGCTTTCGATCCCATATTTATGGGAGGACGGATATTTAATTGTAACTCATGCGTTCATATACACTAACCGCATGATTTCACATATATGTATCATTATGGCCTGATTATGGACTGATCATGTTGTTGCCTAACATATATCGAGATTGTTGGTTTGAAAATTATTCCGCGCATGCCCGAAGGATGTGCTCGATTACGCATAATGGATATTGGAATGATTACCCAAATTTACTGATGAAATTGAAACCATGCATCGTAGATGAGTGGATTGCGGCATCATATATAGTTGAATATAAAGTCTCCTACAATGCGTTACTATATGTAAGGGGTGTGCATCGCCATAATGAGATTGAAGTCAATGAACCGACTGTAATACGTTGAAGTAATATATCATGCAAGCAGTGAAATAACTAACTCTTGCCCAAGAGGGGAATATATAACTGAATGCAAGTAGTCTTCATAATTAAATACCCCTCCCCAAGAGGCTGTACTATTTATGTGTACAAATAGATAAGTGTTGCCATGTAAAAACTATTCCATGGACGTTTTTCCACTGCAACACCAAAGAAATGGACAGTCCTGAAGTCCTACTCTACTGGGTTTCATAACACATCCAAGTCAACTCAAAATTAAACCCCCTGACTTTAATCAAATATCTGTTACAAAAACCATCTTGTCAACAACGTGATGCTATCAAAAATAATAAGGGGCAGTCAACACGTCTTTCATTTTCCCCTGGCAATGGGAACATCTGCTGTGTCTTCTGAAGTGATGTTTATAAGGGATCTAACAACTTCATTATGTGTGTCCTTCTTCCCCTTAACGGTGGTTGATTTCCCCTTACGTGCACTCCAATGGCGCAGTGAGCACATTACTTTATCTTCCAGGTGACTGACATCATTTTTGGGATGCGTCATCAACTCAACTAGCAGTTTTGCTCGCTCAGTATCCTAATCGTACTGATTCCCAATAGGACATATGAACATCAACATCAGCATCTTTTATAATTCATGTGTAATACAAATATGCAGTATTAGATTTGTGGTTACCTGTTTTCCCCATTTTGAATGAGGGTTTTACATATTGTTGACCAAAAATAACCCGCAGTTTGCAGCATTAGGCTGTTGTGGTCCAAAGTCCTCAACTGACCAAGGGAGTCTTGCCAACATGACTATATGATCAAGCTATTGAATAATGTCGTCCATTAAAATGTCATCTAGCAGAGCCACCTTAATATTGCAAAAGTTTGTAGGAATTTTTTAGAAGCTGAATATGAGGTAATTAATTGAAGGCTAACTTCAACCAATGGCTTTTGTGTTATTACTTTGACGCTTGCATACTAAACCCTAAACATGATTAGTTCTAAATTATAGATGAGTCGTATAATTAACTCACTGCTTTTTCCGCATAACGTCTTCTTGAAAGCAATGTCCGATCGGATGCAGCACTATCCCGGATCTCCAAATATCGCTCTTGGACATGAATTATGAGCAGAAACCAATGTCCATTATCACCAGGTGTTTTGGTCTCATTCATTAGAACAAATATCTGTCAACGCAATTTAACCATTATTGGTAATTGACATTACTCAACCCAAAACAATCCAAATAACAGTTTTATATAGTCCTTGTCAGGACTTATGAGTTATGACAAATTGTATTCCTCACCTTTTTACAAATCCCAATTTTTTTTGAAAACTTTGACAGTTGACAGACTGTTGAAACATGGTAAATCCATGATTCAGTCGATTGACTGATATCTTTGCCGTCCTTCACAGCTTCCTGAACATATGTTTGAAGCAGTTACAACGGATACATTAATTACCATTAATGGTGTATACTTCCAATTGTAACTTCGGACTGTAGTTATTGATAAAATATTTAGGTTTGTATACTTACTGATAAATATGTTGGTATGTACCAATCATCCTCCCCATTGTTGAGATAGTTTGCAAACATATTGATGACCTGCATGAAATACACATTACTGGTGAGGAGATGCTAACATACCTAGATCCGGTTAACTAATTATCATCCTCGTTCATTACTGTTGTTCTTACGAATGATGTGGTTCTACATTATGAATTTAAAACCTATATGACAGGTACGTTATCAATCTTACCCTTGAACAAATTAATCCCCTTGGTCCTAGGCTCTGAAGTTCAATTCTTGTCAGATGTTTTCCTTCGCAGGAACATACAACCTCGTTGTGGACACGTTAAAGTTTAAAGGAAGGTTACCCACGACATTGATCAATTTAAATAACAATCTCTAAGCATCCAAATATGGAGATGGAATGAAATTGACTCACTTGGCATCTTTTTCAGTTGGAGGCCTGTCAACAAACACATATTGTATAAGCCGAGATTTCTCTTTGTCAACGCCGCACTTCAGTCCAAATAGTCCGACTCTCTTAAAGAGTCTTAATCCTTTGTTTTTCGTTGTTAGGTTTATCAACGGCTGATCGTCATCATCATCTCTAAACAGAGCTCGGTTAAACCTTGTCTTTGTGAGGGGACGTCCCTGTAATTGTTTGTTTTTTCTCTCTGTTCCAATTTTCTTCTTCCCCACCTCCTCCGGGGTGACTGAGCAGTCCGAAACAGCCACGCATTCCCTTTTTTCCCTACTCCCTAAAATAGACAGTAACGGTACCACAATCATTAATGTAAAGGAATCGACCCCATTCAAACCCAAAATCGTAATGTATTAATTAGAAAACATTCATTGGGAGATCAATGTACCTCTTCTCTGTTAGCATTATCATGAAAACGGCTTCTGTTTGCCTTGCTCTGCATCAAAGCATCAAACTGTCCGCTGCTGCTCGGCGCTTGTGTTTCATTGTTGTTTTGCCCATGCATGTTGAGCCCTTTTACTTCGTCCATCCTCACTTGCGTCATCACCTTTTTAATCATACTCTCAAACTTAGCTTCGGTCAATAGTTCAACAGCTCCATTCATTCCCTCCACAAGGTCAGTCACTTGAACCACAGTCGGCTCTAACACCTCTACCCTGTCGGTCAATACCCCAAGTTTTGTTTGGAGGGCTGACATATTAGACCATAGTTGGATCATTCTCTCTCGGTCTCCCTTTGGCTCTCCATCTTTTAGGCTCACAGGTTGCACCTTTTTCCCAAGTGCTGTTGTTTTCCTATTACCACTAACCTGCGTATTTAACCTGGTCAGTTTTGCGCATAGTAAAATCCACACCAGGCACACAACCAAGTTGCCGCTTTCATCCGAATTACGAAGCTATAATCACACCTGTTCCAATGATTTCTTCTTAACCATTGCGGCAATGGATGTAGGTACCACAATTTTAACTTTGCTGCAGTTGCTCGACATGAACACAATATAGCAGAGTATCAGATCCTATCCAAAACCCTAAACAATACACAGATGTATAAAACTCACCAGAACTATCTTGTTAGGATTTGAACTGGTACAGGAGGCTACTGGTTCTATACAGAACGCTGTCAGGCCAGAAATATGCCCCCTAATATGTGTTTAGTGTATTCATTATGTTATAACCATCCCATTGTTATACTTTAATATTAAATTGATCCGCTCGATTACCGGGTGGTGCACCCACGCAATGTACCATATCCGGACCCAATTGATATATTATTGTTTGATATACATAAAAAAACCCTCAACCCTATTATTACATGTCCCTTTCGTCCTATTCGATATTGGTGGCATTGGGAATTGATTTAATCTTGATATTATATTCCAATGAAAATTACTGTCAACATTGTATCATGTAATATTTGTTCGATGAATTGAAAGGGACTATTTGGTAATTTACTTTCGGCGCCCCCACCCCAATTAGCATAAAGAATGTGTGGATTTACGGCACAGAAGTGATCACACGCGAGTATGTACTTGAAGTGATCAGACGGATTGGGCAACCACAAAAATGGCGGCTTTTTTTTACTCTACGGTAGTGAAGTGATGAGAGGTGTAGATGACGTCAGAACAACTGTCGTCAGTCTTAATTGGGGTCCGAGCTTTATATTGGTAAAAGCATGAGTGGAGTAGATAATCTGATTATGCTGTGGACCTATACCATAGTAAGTTTTAATCATTTCACACACGACTGTGTATCTGCCACAAAATATTTCGATCCTTCCGCCCAGTATTATTATAATATATCAGCACCGACGCGTCAATACCCGAACAAAGTAACTAGTATTCTCGATCTCGGCCCACCGCGAATTAATATTAAGTTATTAACGGGTCAATAAACCTTTTCGGTGTGAACATTCAATCATAAAGGCGGATATTTTGATAGCACCATTTGTAGCCCAAAACGGCAACCCTATTCCGGCATGTTACAGTAATCATACATTGACGTAGATCCACACTAATATTAGTCCGACTTTACTAATAACCACAATATTAGTCCTACACGCACACGGCTCTAGGGGAAAGGTGATTTAACACCACTTACTTTTTGATGTATGTCACTACACCCTAAGGCGCTCCATCACTGTAAAAGTTGTGAGGAAGACGTGTTGATGATGACATCGGGGGAACACACATTTAATTCACCGAAACCCTATCACTTTCTATTCCCTTAAACCCCCTACATGGAGACTTTTGAATTTTGGTCCTAAACCCTAAACCCTAAAAACCTAAACACTAAAACCTATACCTTAAACCCTCAAACTCTAAAACCCTAAACCCTACACCCTACACTCTAAACCATTAAACCCTCAACGCTAAACCTTGAATTCTATCGACATCTAAACCCTAAACCCTAAACCATAAACCGGTAACCCTAAACTCTATACATTGAAAGTAAACCCTAATTCCCTTAACCCTAACATGGAGATGGAGAATTCTAAACCATAAACCCTAAACCGTAGACTGTTAAGCGTACACTGTAAACGCTAAATCCTAATTCCTTTCAACCTCGGCACATTGAGAACTATGTTGGGCATGATGTTACTCCCTAACATGTATGAATGTCTTATGTGACGTTGCACGTTCGTATAGATGCGATGGTATTAGTGAAAACGAACTGTTGATGTTTCCACACAACAGTCTCGATGGATTTGTGGGAGTTGGGTACGTTGATATTATGTCTTGTAGAAGTTGAGGACAATATATGAGAAGTGATTAGTTATATGTCAAAATTCGACATAGAACTATATTTTGGTAACAACCAGTACCAGTTTTTATCTACAATGGATATTGACATAATAGGTTATGACCTACACTTTTAATACCAGGGACCCTAAACCACAACCCTAATTGGGCAAATACCACTCTTTTAGTCATATTAATATTGGTAAGCACCAAAATTCACTTGCGTATTATTTATGACGTACACATTGTGAAATTATGGGAGCGTATCGGACAATCATAAACATTGGGTGTTATGGTCGCACATACGTAAAATATCTATGATGATCATCTAGGGTTTTAATTTAACATTGTTAGGTGAACTGAAGAGGATCCTCTCCTTATCATTTAGGGTATCTATGATGATCATTTACGGTATTGATTTAACAGGTGGGTGTTAGTAGTGCTTCATCTACCCTTAAGTCCTTAACCGTTTGGGAGATGATCCTCTCCTTACCGTTTCAATACCCGCTGCTTCATGCCACTTGTCAATAACTTCCTAAAAAGTGAAAAGGCATTGCACGCTCTCCAAAACTGTCTCACTTTCAAATCTTGTTGACAGTAGCCACAGAAGGGCTACACAGGCCCACAGACCCGCAGCTAGCATGCCTGGGGCCGGACCGAGGCCCGGAGCAGGATCCCCAGCACCCAGACCCGAGGCCCAGCAGTCTAACTTATACCTGGGGGCCCGGGAGCCTGGGACACCAGCCTGCCGAACAGGTCACCTTAGCTGCCCCTTTGCGTACGAACATAAGGGAACCAGTCCCACATCGAAGAGTAAGACCAGACCTCACGATTGACCACCTATATAAGGGCCTCAACTACCTTCATTAATAGGTAACTCAACTCTCCCACTACTTATCATTCCCGCTTAAGTTATCTATTTGCTCCAACGGTACTAACTTAGGCATCGGAGAGGAGAAGACCGGCGCGCCCGGTATTCCTCTTAGTTAGCAGGGTTCGCAGGAGGAAACCACACTGGGTCCGGGCGTGCTTACCAGCCCTGGTCCTGATCCCAGGCGGGATCTGCCCTTCTTTCTCCTAGGTACCGTTGAAGTTGACCGCTGCTAACTAATCCCTCCACCGCTGTCTTGAGGGCGATGCAATTGTTTGTCCTATGGGTAGCTTCGTCGTGGTAGGAGCAGTATTTGCCTGTTCGCGCCGGGGTGAGGTTCCCTTTTGGGTGCTTCCTCTTTAGCGGTGGGGGAATGATGTTCCCGTTCTCGTGCAGGGCAGATCCCGTCCGGGATCAGAACCAGGGCTAGTAAGCACGCCCGGACCCAGTGAAGGGTTAAGTGCTAAATTTTCAAATACAATTAGCCTGGCATTCCAACGGTTCAGCCGATGTAACATTGCAAAATATGTACGCCAACTATTTTGAACGAAATCCAAGGCAAACCACCGGTACTAAAATATATGTCCAAAGGCAGGCAACAAAAAAAAAAACCCCCGTTCCAGCAGATTTACAAAAAAGAAAGAGATGGCAAACAAAAATCCTAAGGAGCCACGTCTTCCTCCCCAGCGGGCCTAGCCTGTCCACCGGCTTCCTCAGATGGAACCGCCGCATCCCCCCTAATGGGTTCAGATGGCTGAAGTCCGCCTTCCCCTTCCGGCTGCCATCAGCATCATCATCGGCCCGCGCCTTCGGCATTTGCGAGGTGATCAGGTATCCCTTCTCTTCCCACTCCACGTAGGCATCAGCGATACCCGACTCCCTAGCCTTCTCCAGGAGCTTAAGAAACTGATCACTATCGTGATATTTCTGGATAACCCGCTGGAAAAGCTCTGGGTCTTCTTCTCTAGCCGCAACGGCGGTGGCGGCACGCACAGCGGCAGCTTCCACCTGGAGCTCATCCACTTTGGCCTCTAGCTCGGCCCTCTCCTCCTTAGCCCGCTCCTTCTCCTCCTCGAGGCTCCAGACCTGGCCCTCTATCTTGGCCACCTGCCTCTTAGCCCTCTCCTCCAGTCTGACCTTCTCCCGCTCAAGCCTGGACTTCTCAGCCTCCAGGCGCTCACGGGTTCCGGTCAGAACGGCCACCTGCCTCTTCAGTTCCGGCAGCTCCTCACTCGGGTCCGGCTGGTACAGATTGTACAACAGCTACAGAACGACAGGGAGCCGATTAAACAACAAAATATAACGAAACCCTGCAGAAGTTTTATGAGCGGTACCGTAGCACCAAACAATTCTTACCCGGAGGACCAACTCCTTGCTCTTCTGGCGATTCTCCCCTAACAGGGCTCCAGCGGCCCCAAGCCTATCCAGACCAAGGCCAGCCACATCCTCCACCAGGTTCCGGACGAAGGGACTCTCCGGACCTCCCCTCCTCTGTTCCTCCACCGGAGCGGGGCTACTCTGTTGACCGGTAGAACTTGAAGCAACATCGGCTCTATCCCTAGCAAGAATCGTCACACCACTGGTCAACTTGAGCCGTTTCGCCAAGTTCTCACCAGACGATCGGCCGGTCAACGTCACCAGCGCGGAGGACGGGACGTCCATGATCCTCCGCCTCTTCTCACCCAGGTCACCCGGTGAAGAAGATTGTGTGCCAGTCAAGGAGACCCTGGTGACGAGCGGGACCGATCCCGGTCGATACGAAATCCTATCCGTCCCACTAGGAACCTTTGGTGGCCCTCCAATGGTCTTACCCTTTCCGGGTCCCGCAGAGGGTGCTGCGGCACGAGTCTTCACACGCCTCAAGATGTAGGCGTCATCCGCAAGATCCAAGGCCATCGGTTCGGCATGGACGGTAAGCCGGCGAGACTCCCGATCCACCGAGGTCCGCGAAACGGCCTCCCCCTTCTCCTTCAACCTCAAGACAAGGTCCTCACCGTCCATGGATAGTGTTTTACCGGGCTTGACGACCGTCCGGGAAGATGCACCTACAGAACAAACAAAGAGTTAGTATCAACTCAGTCAGCGGGAACGTCACTACTAAAACTCTGCTACGCACCAGGATCCCGCCCGAGACAGCAGTACTCCAATACCTCCCGCCGTATGAAGTTGTAGGAGCTTCGCTCAAGACCGTCCCAGCACCCGAATATCGTGCCAATCATATCCCGCTCCAACTGGGACAGTACGTACGATTGGTCACCAAGGGGCTGGAAGGCACCAGGAACCCGGTACATCCTCCTCCTTTTCTGCCACTTCCCACCTGCCATCACCACCTTCTTTCTCCAGTTATTGTCCACCCAGGAAGGCAGGTGGGTGATGATAGGCTGAAAGTGTCGGGCGCTAAAGGTGAGACAACCCCGACACCCTTTCTTTTTCTAGAAAGACAATTTGTACAACGCCCGGAACTCGTTCACCTTCGGCATGCTCATCCCGGACATCTCGTACAGACAACCAAGGCTCAGCAACTGCCTCCACTGGTTTCCGGGAAGCTGCGCAGGAGACACGTGCAGAGCGCTAAGCATGTACTGCACAAAGTCTGGCAGCGGAAGGGAGAACCCATGACGGAATTGGTCTCCATGAACAGCAACCCAACCTTCCTCCGGGTTACAGGCCGATTCCCCGGGATTCAGTGGCCGTAATTTCACCTCATCCTGGATGCTCCACGTGTCCCGGAAGGCGGCAACCTCCGCGGGGCTCATGGTACCCTCCGGTTCATCACACACAACAGCCCCTTCCCCATTCCCGATAGTGTAACTCACGGGCGAAGTACCAGGAAAGGGTACCCCGTGCGGGATGCTCTCATGCCCCAGAGACCCGGACGAGGAGACCTCGCCCCGGGAGCGGGTAGCGGCTTCGGACTCCGGGAAAACCGAAGCAGGCCAATCTTCCAACCTCTCCTCATCGTCCACCACAGGACGTCTGTCGGCCGATTCGGAAGTCCCAGCAGAGCTCTCAGAAGCCATTTAACCTAGGGGGAGGAAAACAAAACCCCACAATTGGTCAGCGACAAGCTAAAATAGCGCTCTCTGCGACTGCTCCCCAAATCTGCCGCAGATTCCCCGCTCAAAACAACTCACCCGTTGCGACAGAGCCCCCCTCCCCCCCCCCCCCCCCCCCCCCCCGCAAAATACCAACCAACAAAGAAAAAAAAAGTCTGGCAACGGAAGGGAGAACCCATGACGGAATTGGTCTCCATGAACAGCAACCCAACCTTCCTCCGGGTTACAGGCCGATTCTCCGGGATTCAGTGGCTGTAATTTCACCTCATCCGGGATGCTCCACGTCTCCCGGAAGGCAGCAACCTCCGCGGGGCTCATGGTACCCTCCGGTTCATCACACACAACAGCCCCTTCCCCATTCCTGATAGTGTAACTCACGGGCAAAGTACCAGAAAAGGGTACCCCGTGCGGGATGCTCTCATGCCCCAGAGACCCGGACGAGGGCTCTCATGCCCCAGAGACCCGGACGAGGAGACCTCGCCCCGGGAGCGGGTAGCGGCTTCGGACTTCGGGGAAACCGAAGCAGGCCAATCTTCCAACCTCTCCTCATCGTCCACCACAGGACGTCTGTCGGCCGATTCGGAAGTCCCAGCAGAGCTCTCAGAAGCCATTTAACCTAGGGGGAGGAAAACAAAACCCCACCACTGGTCAGCGACAAGCTAAAATAGCGCTCTCTGTGGCTGCTCCCCAAATCTGCCGCAGATTCCCCGCTCAAAACAACTCACCCGTTGCGACAGAGCACCCCCCCCCCCCCCCCCCCCCCCCCGTAAAATACCAACCAACAAAGAAAAAAAAAAGTCTGGCAACGGAAGGGAGAACCCATGACGGAATTGGTCTCCATGAACAACAACCCAACCTTCCTCCGGGTTACAGGCCGATTCCCCGGGATTCAGTGGCCGTAATTTCACCTCATCCGGGATGCTCCACGTCTCCCGGAAGGCGGCATCCTCCGCGGGGCTCATGGTACCCTCTGGTTCATCACACACAACAGCCCCTTCCCCATTCCCGATAGTGTAACTCACGGGCGAAGTACCAGGAAAGGGTACCCCGTGCGGGATGCTCTCATGCCCCAGAGACCCGGACGAGGAAACCTCGCCCCGGGAGCGGGTAGCGGCTTCGGGCTCCGGGGAAACCGAAGCAGGTCAATCTTCCAACCTCTCCTCATCGTCCACCACAGGACGTCTGTCGGCCGATTCGGAAGTCCCAACAGAGCTCTCAGAAGCCATTTAACCTAGGGGGAGGAAAACAAAACCCCACCACTGGTCAGTGACAAGCTAAAATAGCGCTCTCTGCGGCTGCTCCCCAAATCTGCCGCAGATTCCCCGCTAAAAAAAACTCACCCGTTGCGACAGAGCACCCCCCCCCCCCCCCCCCCCCCGGAAAACACCAACCAACAAAGAAAAAAAAAACACGAAGCAAAGAAGGCGAAACTTATCGATTATTATGCACAACCGAGGAAAGTTAGTCCTGGAAAAACACCGAGCAATCATGGGTAAGAACCAGCACGTCTGAAGCACAGATAGCGCGAGGGTACCTTCACAGAACTTTCGCCGGATTCCTCTCCAACCTTCTCTTCTTCTCTCTAAGCCAAGAGCAAAAACAGCAAACAATGAAGACAAATGAGGCCTTTTTATAGACGGGTCTGATGCCCTAGGCACCCCTGTAATCCCCCCAAAATACTCAATCGGGGCAAGTCAAACGCCTGCGAATCCAGGCCCTCCATCTCAGACCCCCCCCCCCCCCCCCCCCCCCCCCGGAAAACACCAACCAACAAAGAAAAAAAAAACACGAAGCAAAGAAGGCGAAACTTATCGATTATTATGCACAACCGAGGAAAGTTAGTCCTGGAAAAACACCGAGCAATCATGGGTAAGAACCAGCACGTCTGAAGCACAGATAGCGCGAGGGTACCTTCACAGAACTTTCGCCGGATTCCTCTCCAACCTTCTCTTCTTCTCTCTAAGCCAAGAGCAAAAACAGCAAACAATGAAGACAAATGAGGCCTTTTTATAGACGGGTCTGATGCCCTAGGCACCCCTGTAATCCCCCCAAAATACTCAATCGGGGCAAGTCAAACGCCTGCGAATCCAGGCCCTCCATCTCAGATCGCTCCCTACTGACACGTGTCCCAGCATCGATAAAATCCCCACACTATCATAGCTGACGGGACTGATGGGCTTTCTCCTTCAATGCATGTCAGCCACCTGTCCTGCCTACAAGCAGCAGTTAAGGGAGATAGGGGATAGAACCGAGGGGTTACGAACCAACCCCCAATTCTCCAAGAGCCAACCTCAAATCAAGGAAAGGCATTCCACCGGTTCACAGGCATTCCATTGGTTATGTAGCATTCCACTGGATCCAAGGTACTCCATCGGTCTAGTCACTTTCCTTCGCGCCTACAGGTACGGACAAGCCAGCAACAACTCAAGGCTTCAAACACATAGGCTTTATAAACCCGGGAGAGTTTACCTCTAACACATGCAAACTCTTCCAGCAGGCTAGAAACTCTGCATCACACTAAGCTGTGAAAAATATGGGGATCCATGGTGAGACTTGTTATCTCCACGCCACCCCACCAGGCAGATTGTTTCTCTAACACAGAACAAGTCTCCCCGCAGGCTAGAAACCCTGCACAGCCTCACGCTTATTCCAACACAAGCTGAGAAGAACTAGCGGATGTTGACCGGTGCTTAAACATGGCCGCAACACCCCATCGGTGGACCTGTTGGCTTGCACCCATCAGGCCTTCCCGCAGGCTCGCAACCCTGCACAATACCCCACGCTTACTCCAACACAAGCTGGGACGAGTCAACGGGTGTGGATTGGTGCCATGACATGGCCTAAACACCCCACCGGGCTACTCCCCGGCCTGTTCCACCGTTGGCAGCAATTTTTCACTGGGGGACTCGTCCCAACATGGCACTCCACCGGTCGAGTACTTACGCTCCATATTCATCGGATGGCGGATTTCAACGCCACATCATCATCCCATGCACTCGTCCGGGTTTCACCCCGTTCCATACTCATGGCATGGCAAGACTTCAGCACAACACCATCATTATTACAAACACATACTCATAACTGCCACACGTCATCACTAATAGGTACTCACATCACCACGCACCATCATAACAGCCCTTCTGCTCGAACGCCCGGCCAAGCCCAATCTTCAATACAGACTTGAGGGACTACGCACCGTTGGGTCACCGGGCACCGTTGGGTCGGTAACCCTGCGGGTCTGTGGGACAGGAGCGAGACATATTAAGTCCCCATTCAAGATTGCACTTGACCGGGAACTTGGGGGACTTGTTGACAGTAGCCACAAAGGGGCTACACAGACCCGCAGCTAGTATGCCCGGGGCCGGACCGAGGCCCAGAGCAGGATCCCCAGCATCCGGACCCGAGGCCCAGCAGTCTAACTTATGACTGGGGGCCCGGGAGCCGGGGACACCAGCCTGCCGAACAGGTCACCTTAGCTGCCCCTTTGCGTACGAATAGAAGGGAACCGGTCCCACATCGAAGAGTAAGACCAGACCTCAAAATCGACCACCTATATAAGGGCCTCAACTACCCTCATTAATAGGTAACTCAACTCTCCCACTACTTATCATTCCAGCTTAAGTTATCTATTTGCTCCAACGGTACTAACTTAGGCATCGGAGAGGAGAAGACCGGCCCGCCCGGTATTCCCCTTAATTAGCAGGGTTCGCAGGAGGAAACCACATCAAGATCCACCGGTTTCCCGCAGGCCTACGGGTTTGTGCAGAAACAAATCTAAACCACTATCTTCTGAAAACACATTCCACACACTACTCCACACCCTAAACTCCACAAGCATTCCAGTCATTCTCCAAATCCGATTACCGGTCACCGATGGAGCATCATCAGGAGAACGTGATGGATCCAAAGCAAGCATATTTCGGTGTGGTTGTGGAGATGTACCACAAAAATTTCCTTCGAACGGTAACTCCAACTTTCAACTCCATTCTATATTATCAATCTGTAATCTGTGTGAAAACTAATGGAAACCCTATGCTCATGTTTGTAGAAAATCCCAACCGGGTTTAGACGAAGGCACACACCAGAGGACATAGGGCAAACCATCAAACTCCATCTAATGGGGTTACCAGATATAGAGTACTCTGCCGGCCTCACACCTCAGGGAGAGGACAGGTGGATGGATGTCAGTTGGACCCGTTTCATCACCTCTATCCGGGATGGCGAACAGAGGATGGTGTTGGTGTTTCGGATGATGGGTCCACTACGGTTCGCTGTCACCCGCTTCAGATCTTATGGAACCGTCATGCTTACGAATCCCATACCTGCAGCGCGCGAGTATGTCCAGCCAAATGGAACCTTTGCCCTCAAGTACAACTCTTTTGTATCCGATGTTTGGGGTCCACCTGGATTCCCGGTAAGAATCTTCAACACTGTCATTCCGCCTATTGAGTCATATTTGTAGTAGTACATGAATCTAACTTTCCGAAATTTAGGATTGACTGGATATATATACTGACTCCCACTCATTTGTCTTGATTAGCCGATCATCCGAGGGCCTGTGGCCGACAAGCTAACAAATCACGGGGCCCCGACATATGCAATTCTTTACTGGGCATCAAGCGGGCGGTCTAGATACTGGCCAGTGATGCTTACCCGAGGACAAGGAGGAACATGGTCGTTTGGGGCGGGTTGGGAGAAGTTTTCGGCCGACAATCGGCTCGACGACCGGCGATTATGCGTGTTCACTTATAAGGGCATGTCGGACATCTCGGTTAGGGTATTCCATAGGATTGAAGGCAGTATGGTCACGCCAACATTACTTATGGACGAGGGTGGTGATGTTGGCGTGGAATGCAGTTGGACAAGGTGATGTGCCTGTGGAAGGAAATGTGGTTGTGGAAGGAAATGTGGCTGTGGAAGGAAATGTGTCTGTGCAACATCAGGAGGCAGTTGAAGCCGGCCCTGAGCCTGTGTTTCCCCCCGTGGACCCCAACTACCAAGACTATCCTTCTTATCCATGCACAATCCGAACACGTAATGCGGTAAGATGAATCTATGGTCTTCTTCTGTAATTGTTAGTGCGTATGAATACTTGACTTTCCTGCCCCATATTTGGTGCTTATTAACTGTTTACTTTAAATTGTTTAATGTGTACTTAACGATTAAATCGACTTCTACTTTGAATGAAAGTGATTTGGTGGGATGTTGTAACAACAATTTAAAGCTGCCGATGCTAGGGAGATTTTTCCCACACAGGGGAGGGTATGGGTGACGGTGCAGCGGGCAGACGGAGTGCTCTGGAAATTGAAGGCGGTACCCAGCAATACCACACACATTCTGAGCATGGGATATACCGAGTTCAAGAGACAGAATAACTTTGGCGATGGTACGGTCATCACCATGTATATGGTACAACCTAGGAAGTTTGTTTTTACTGCATTAGGCTTTTAGGAACTTGTCGGATTTGTAGTAACTCATATATTTTGACAATTTTGTGTTCATTTGTTGTTAAGTATGTATGGTCAAACCTTAAATTTCTGGCCTGCAAATTTGTACGACGACTCATCGGCTAATGTAGATCAATATTTTGTTGGGAAACTTATTGTGGTCATTCATTCGGTTATTGATTTGCTTTGTTAATGTTGATCAATATTTTGTTGGGATAATGTTTGTGGTCAATTCATTAATCATTATTACTCCGAATATATGTAATCCTAAACCAAATCGACCTAACTAGCATGTTACCCATATTAGTACTGAGACGTATACACCCGGGTTACCCATATTAGTCCGAATGGATGGGTCAGATTACACACTGGCGTTGAACAGAAGGGTCAAATTACACGCTGGCGTTGAACGGAAGGGTCAGATTACACGCTAGCGTTGAGACACGTCGTAAGTGGGGGTACGTATGTGGTTGATTCTTGTCTACAAATTGTAAAAAAAAGACGGGCAAACCGGCACAAAACACATTATCAATCCTTATATGTAAAAGTACTATGCAAAGCTTAAACTGTGAGAACATTTATGAACGAATGAAGGTGTTTGACGAGGGAGCACATTATTTAATTAGAGTATCCTAGGGTAGGCAGTAGCTATCATGCATGCATGTCAGGTTGGTCTCCAAGTTTGAATCAAAGTAAAAGTAGAAACCCATCATTACTAAACCGTCATTCATTAAAGCAGTATGCAATGAAACCCTAGATTCCCCTACACTCAATCTACTTATAAATCGTGTATACCCACGGTTACATGCACATGTATCTAGGGGAAATATGATTTAACCCCACGGGCTGCCCTTCTACGTCAGTCTAGGGAAGGGGTGCAAGTGATGTAGAGGTTGCCGGAAGACGTGTTGATACGGATATCGGGGGAAAACAAATTTAATTCACCTAAATCATATCACTTTCTATGTCCATTAACCCCGAGGCAAACACCCTAAACCCTAAACCCTAAACCGTAAGCCATACACTAAACACTAAACACTAAACCCTAATCCCCAATCCCTAAATCCAAACCTGTAAATCCCTAAACCCTAAACCCTAAACTTTAAACCATGACCCATCAACCGTAAACCCTACACTATAGCGTCAACCATAAACCCTGCAGCCTATTCCCTAAACCATGAACCATCAAATGTACACTGTAACGTTAAATTCTAAACTATCAACGCAAACCTTTTAACACTGAAAATGAATCATAATCCGTCAACCTCACTAGGTTGGAACTATTATGGTAATGATGTTTATCCGCAACATGTACGAATACCGTATGTGTCGTTATCTGTTTAGAGCCAATGCTATGCTATTAGTCATACAAAGATGGGTATGTTTCCACACTACAGTGTTGATGATTTTGTGGGATTTGGGTAGGTTGATATTATGTGTTGGTCTACGACATAAACACAATATATGTCAAGTGATTAACGAGTATGTTATATGTTAAAATTCTACATGGAACACGATTGTGTATGGCCGAAAAGTAGCGGTTATTCAGTAACGGTTATCGCCATAATTAGTTTTCACTTAGACTTGTTATAGCCATTAATATTAGTGATTAGTTATATGTATTTGTGTTTCAGTATTATTGTGGCACATAACTTATATATCCCCAGTGAAGTGACCTGAAGAGGCAATAACTTCCGAATAACTAAAAAATGAAAAGGCAATGCACGCAAAACGGTCTAATCATAACAACATTTACTATACTAGTATGACCTAAATTTGAAACCCAATAGTTGTACTTCTGTTACCGAAAGGTTGTACTCTCAGTAATGCTTCCAAGTTCCAACCGAAGCTTCACCGATCCAAAATGTTAACGGGCCACTACACCTAGGGAAAAGGTTGATTTGACAGTACTGTCTCAAGGGTCCACCCCAAGAGGGATATGCACAGACGTGGCAGACCCTGGTACAACCCAATCGAATACGTTTCTTTACACTCCATGAACTATGAACCGTAATACCAAAAGTCAACAAGCAACCCTAAAACTCAAAAAAATTCAAACTGTGTTGGAAATCGTACACCTAAAGGCAACTCCCTTGAAATTGCAATATGTGATCCATTTTAACCGTAGCCATTAGTTGAGGGTGTTATACACAGGGCAGGATCAATTCAGAATATAATTTAGGAGACCTATAAATTTAATCTCCAATGATAAAGTTATATATGGGGTGGTAAATTCTATTTATGTAATAAATATATCATACTATATTATTGTACAATTCCAACTAGAGTACAACAAGTGCGGACAAAAAGCCATATTGACGTTCTACTATACAAAACGGCTTACATATAGGAATAAAAATAACACCCTTTATATTTACATGATGGAGGTAAAAGTACTCGTTCATTATAACACATTACTGGCTTATATAACTACCACTGCAATTGCCCTAACACTTTTGAATCATGTATGTGAAGTCATATTTACCTCACACAATGCATGCTATTACCTCACACACTAAGATGTTTAGATCGATTATCAATATAATCACCAGTACCGGTAACAGGCAGTAGTATTTTATTTCATTGTGTGACATGAGAAACTAGAGAATTTAAATTAGGCTAGTACATATAATGTTATTATGTAAGCAGTCATGATTCGATATTTGTAATATGGGAAGTCATTGCCGATGGATGTTATAATGTTAAAAGTTTGATAGTTTCTTCAATAATGGGAGCGTGTCATTGAAAATTGGTTTCATAACAAAAGTCAAACCTAGTAACAGTGCAAAACTCGCATGGAAGAGTGTGGAATTCTTCACAGTTGGAAGTGCCTAGCAACCGAACTTACGCTTTCAGGAAGGGATATGCCGACTTCAAAATATATCATAAGTTTGACGAGGATATACAGCTTCAGCTCCATAAGTCAAGTTAAGGTGGTTTGTATTTACATCACCCTTAAATTGTGTAATAAAAATACTATAGAAGTACGAGTCCTTGTATTATATAATGTGTATTGCATGATTCAACAAGTACATATTTGTCAATATAGAGTCGTATAACAAATATGTTATATACTGTATTGTACGGATCGTCTTTAAATTGTGGTTATTAATGTGATGCCGTGGACTTTCGATACAGACCAATACTGGATAGTGGTAACGATCCGTAATGGTATAAGGTAATACAACTAATTTTGTTTTTTTTTTTTTTTTTTTTTTTCACTATATGGTTGAAAGCCTAACCATGTTACTAAATGGTCCCGTATTATACCAACATTTTATTAAGACTCATATATTTGTTACTAATTAACCTCAACTTACACAATAATGATCTAAAAATTGGGAGGGCTTTACAGCATCGGTACCGGCTGCAAATAGGTTGTCGGGCCACCCGGATTTGCTCGATTAGACCGAGTTTGAACCTCACACTGGTGGCAATGGAGGGCGATTTTGCTGGAGCAGACAAGGATGTATTCGTTAATGCATTACAAAGAGGAGATGAAGTCAACACGTGGCTTTTTCATAGGCCACCTAAAGTAAGTTCGCTTTAGGGGGATACTGGCGGGCCGGGCTGGGTATTGAATATACTATTTTTGATGATGTAATCGGTAGGGTTAGTAAAATAATGAATCCAACCCGGTTGGATTATCGAGGATGTCCCTTCACTTTCCAAGTTCCCATACTCATATTGCAAGTTGTAATTGAAAGGGCATCACTAAAACCCGTTCCTGTCTACAACTCATTTCGAATCCCATTTATCCACATCCCCCCTACAGTTGCAATCTTCTCCAAACCTACCTCTATGGACTCACAGTCACCGACGGATCAGCATCAGTCTAACAGGGTAATGGTATCGGAACCCGTATTCGCAGTGATCGTGGAGATCCCGGAAAAAAAACTTCCAAACGGCGGTAAGTCTAAATTTAACCAGTCCAATATCTCATGAATGTTCCATATTCGATCTATATGAAGTGAAATATAATGGAAGGATGTTATCATTGAGCATTTCTGAATCTAACCTGCAGTTGGTTGTTGTAGAAAATCCCAACTGATTTTCGACTAAGGCACATGCCTGACGAAGACGATGATACTGTCCAACTGTCTCTGATGGGGTTACATCGGATACAGTACTATGTTCGCTTAACAACTCAGGGACGCGACATGTAGATGGGTGACGGATGGAACCGCTTCATCTCATGTATCCAGGACCGCGAAGACAAGATGGTCTTGCTGGTTAGGCTGGTCGTTCCATTGGTGTTTCAAGTCGTACGGTTCAGATCCGATGGATGTGTCATGCTGTGGTATCCTAGAATGCAACCGAGCTCTATTCTGGACCCGGATCAAATGTTTACTCTCAGGCGCCTTTCCGTTGTCTCCGACGTGTGGGGTCCAACAGAAACGCCGGTACGCAATTGCACCACTTAACCTTATTTATTAATGGCGATAAAGTTGTCATCTGTAAACGATTAATATTTGTACATGAAACTGACGGAGACACTCAGTTAATTTAGCCTCTGATCTACCTAATGTTGACGCTGTTGTTATTTTTAGCCGACAATTAGAGGGCTTATGGCCGAGATGCTGGACAGGAGGTGGGGAGGGGTTCATCCAAAAGCGACACTGTACTGGGCAACAATGAAACGCCAGAGAAAGTGGGCCGTCCAGCTAACCCGCCAAACAGGAGGAACATGGACCTTTACAAATGGTTGGGATAAGTTTGCGGAGGACAATAAACTCGCACACCGGCGATTCTGCGTATTAAAGTATAATGGTAACTCACGGTTCTCAGTTAGAGTATTTAATCTCAGAGAAGGCAATTTTGTTTTATGTAGGAAGATTACGAGGCCACAACCCATACAGTCGGAACAGGAGGACCACACAGGTACCTCGACAGCACAAAATCATAACGTTCTGTTGGAGGATGATGGTGAAACGCAGGCCGAGGATGATGACCGTGATTATAGCCGGGATGATGTTCTGGAACCCGTGGTGGACAACTATCAAGACTATCCATCTTTCACGGTCCGAATTGGAGGACCTAGTGCTGTAAGTTTAATCTATGTTCTTCCTCTATCTGTAACTGTTTATCCATAACGTATACTGGTAATTGATGGATTTTCAACCAAAAGTCAATGTTTCTACCTTATATGCTTTATGTACATTGGAAAATGAAACAAGGGACATCGTTGAAGTGATTCGGTGGGATGTTGTTACAGGCATTTCGGGTTGCCGAAGCTAGGGAAATTTTTCCGCTTCGTAAGAAGGTGTGGGTGACGGTGCAGCGGTCGGATGGAAGAATTTGGGATATGAAGGCAATGCCCAGCAACAACACTCACGTTTTCGGCAAGGGATATTCTAACTTTAAGACAGAAAACGAGTTTGCGAATGGCACCCTCATCACTCTCCATAGGGTGGAGCGGAAGCGGTTTGTATTTACATCTCTGCAGACCTAAACATTACTATTACTGGCCAACATTCGAGGACTTGTTTGGATTGTATAATGTTTAATTTAATTTGTAGGGATTGTATAATGCTTAATTTGTAGGGATTGGATAATGCTTAATTGATACGGATTGTTTAATGCATATCTCTGTTTAATGTTTAATGCTTAATTTGTATGGATTGTATAATGGGTGCTTCGGATTGTATAGTGTTTATGGATGGTTGGGTTCGTATTTGTTAATCTTCAAATTCACTATGTAGTCAATGATTCCAAACAACCTAGGAAGTCATTTACGCCCGGAGAAGCACATTAAATTCAGATGGGTGGCAAATGAAGGGACTCCCGAGTGCGAGTTGGCTAACCCATGCTGGTCCTCAGTTTCCCATGCATAAGTTTACTTTGTGCATTCAAACAGTTATTGAACAAGATGAATAAGCTCTAATAAATTGAAGGGCACCCGACAACATGGTTTTATACACTAAAACATGTACATAACTGATGCTACTGAATTATTGCTAGTACAACATTAACAACAGATCAGCATTAACAACTATTGTTCAATTATACCAAACTTAGTAGTACCAGGGTACTGAAATTTGAACCCTAACCCCATAGGTTAAATCAAAATATATGCATAACTGGGCCGTAGTCCAAATATTCCTATCACACGCGTTGCTTGCGCTTACGGTGAGACCGGAGCTTCCTTCCAGTGAGAACATTCTCACTTACAATACAATTGTTCTGCCCACCATAGTCATTATCAGCTTCTGGATTACAAGGATTCGAACACTTCTCTGTACCAACCACGGTACTCATAAGACCCTTGAGAGCCACACCAGCAGCTCTTGCAACTGACTTCAATTCTTCATTCTTCCGGTTTTTGACAATGCCTAATGCTATTTCACTCCTCTCTTTATTAGACTGAAACTGAGTTATCAAAAACGATATAGTCATAACAATATCGAACAATAAGATTGCAACAACAAACATTCAAATGTACACACGTAACCGCAAAAACATAGCCCTTCCAACCAATGTTTGCCGTAACTGTCCATGTGTCTTACCAAACAAATACCACTATCATATTGGCTGACGATGGATGGCGGACCGGGTACTTCAATAACATCGAATTTTGGGATGTTATAATATATGTCACCAGGATTTTTTATGTCGCTGGCGAATACTTTTTGTAACAACACCATCTGCATTGACAACAACAAAACACGTCATCTATCTCATTTGTCATCTCAACATATAAATAACTAACCGCACATTGTTCGAGTACGAAAAATACCACGGATCTTGCTTTTGCCAGCCTTCGGCTTGAGGACACAAGGTTACTGCTGTCCCAAATCTCCACAACTTTGTTAGACAGATTTATTACAACCAAGTACCAATCATCCATGATTTCGTCTTGTACAGGTACTAATATCTGTCCACATATGTGCAAAACCATTAACACATGCTGACAAAGAAAAGATTACTATAGTCTCAAATATTTATACTACCTTACAACACCGTCTTAGGCGCCTATTAAACATGTGTAGCCCACATTGGGATATGATGGCGGCCAATGAACAAACCCCTCCGGGTTTCTTGTCATAACTCCAAGCAATTTCCTAAAATTACAAATAATACCCCCTTAATTTCTTAATTAAACCACCTACCAAATTAATGAATTTAAACATATGACACAATAATCATACACTGAAATTTGTTGGCAGGAACCACATGTTTGACTCGCTTTCGTTCAAATATGCAGCAGATATGTTGATCACCTTACAACAGTCAAAAGTTCAGGAAAATAACATTGATCGCGTTATGCCAAAGACATGTTTCCGTTTACAAACTTAAATAATCAAACAATCAATCTCACATTACCTTGCTTGTTATTATGTTGCCTGGTCGCAGACATTCAAATTCTCCTTTCAACACCACAATTTCTCCAAAACGGGCAATTACGTCTCTGCACAGGTGTTGATACACTTAAGCAAATCATTCAAACTAACAAGTCACTACTTCAATATTATAACGGATTGTAAATTCACCTCCAACTATCTCTTCCTATTCCGTCTTTCTCAAACAAGAACTTCATTAATTGCATATCTGGGGGAGACATTTCTCCAACATAAGGAAAAACAAGGTTGGAATTTAATGGTTCATGATCACGCAGTTCCGGATTGTTGCCACCCTCCTCGTCCGTACTTTCACCCCCACTTCCATTAACCCCGTCATTAAATGTCTTTTCCTGCAAAACATTTAGATTAATTTTGAACATTGGACATTCTCCCTATAATTTTCATGCATTTATCAAATACACCTAACCACACATTTCAGTTTATATCACTACTGAATGCACCTGTACAGCTGGGAGCTCAGCCTCAACATTGTAATCTTCTTCGTCCAATATTGTCGATAGCGGCACTCCTTTGAACCCTTCAGTTTGCATACCAATGACCGATCGGTCGTCAGTGTTTGCTTCAACACCGGTATCCCAATTCACTGATTTCTTTACCCCCTGTCTAAACACACTTTGGACTACCCTTGCAATAACCCCTTCTATTCCATATTCATTCACAAAACCCAACCTATCCTCAAATTCCGACACAATGTCTTTCACAATCTCAAATTGTCCCTCCATATTATTGAAAATTGCACTTAAACTTCCAACTTTGTTTTCAATATCCTACATTTCACACATTGCCCTTGACACTTCTTCCGACAAGCAAGGATCAATGCCGCTCATAGCAAATTCTACTGGACTACGGGGACCAACTTCTGAATTCAAACTTCGCTTGACCAAATTCTGCTTTCTCCGTTTACCCAAAAACTCAGAACCATTCATTTTCGGATTGACCTACAACAAATTGAGCATTAACAGATTTAGAAAAGTACCCAGACTACATAAACATGGCTAACCCAAACTACTTGTTAGCTGTTTCTGACCCGTTCGTACAACCCCCAAACTGAGTATAATTAACTCCAATTTCATAATTTAGAGACACTTGCTAAAGTAAGATTGAACTCATATTTCAATTTCATACCTTACGACCACTGAAATTGGACATGTACTAGCTCCTACGACACAATCAAGTCGCCACAACTGGGTATTTGTAGCAAATTACCCAACCACTGGTCGACCTCTTCACCGATCTCCCACCACAAGTCTTTGTCCCTCGCCGCGTCCACTCATCTGGATGGTTGCGATGCAGGACCACACCATTCGATTATTCCCGATCAACTATGCAAGCACAATCTCAAACCCATCAATTTGTAAAAATCACAACTCATCAAAATTAAGCACAGAGAAGAGAGAACGAGAACCCACTTGATGCCCAAGCCGTTTTGCAAGAATTAGAGGCTCTGGAGTAAGTATACTGCGGATCGAGACAGCGGAGCTCGGTTGGCCATTAAGGAACGATTACAGGGATATATGAGTGTCAAAATAGACTGAAAAACTAGACCAGAGATAGGAGATGAGAGCATAGATGGGAGCACAGATGGGTAGAGAGGGATATGAGAGCGGAAGAGAGAGGGATATGAGAGCACAGTGATGCAAGGCAGAGCAGATCACCCACTAACGAGAGCAAAGGAGAGACCGCAAAAGTGACGAAGGAAAGATGAGACTCGCACACTACTCGCGCGTCCTCTCCACCTTCTGTTACTAACTGCCACGTCAGATTTTTCAGACTCAAGCACATGCTTGAGTCACGCAGGAAATAATTTTCGGCAAATTAAGACTGGTAAATCAATGTTACTATTCCTCCCTCAGAGCTTGACCATATATGATATATGAGAGCACAGTGATGCAAGGCAGAGCAGATCACCCACTAACGAGAGCAAAGGAGAGACCGCAAAAGTGACGAAGGAAAGATGAGACTCGCACACTACTCGCGCGTCCTCTCCACCTTCTGTTACTAACTGCCACGTCAGATTTTTCAGACTCAAGCACATGCTTGAGTCACGCAGGAAATAATTTTCGGCAAATTAAGACTGGTAAATCAATGTTACTATTCCTCCCTCAGAGCTTGACCATATATGATATATAGTGCCCTAATACAGCTTTGTATGTATTTGAAAGGAAAAATCACAGAGCCAGAGAGCTCCCTCGTTCTTAGGACATCCAAATTCCAATACTCAAAACTTTCACTTGGTGTCACCTAGTCATTAATGTACTCTCTGTTGCACAAATTCTCATGAAGATAAAATATAGGTACACATTACACTAGCAAGTCATCCAGCAATACTCGTTTGTCATTTACCCAGCTAAGAATTTGAACTCTTCCAAAGTCTCACCTACAAGTTTTGGGTTCCTCGTTGACCTAGATTCATGGTTCACCCAACAAAATTTAACTTAAAAAATTCACTAATCTTACGTGCAAAAAAACACTAAAACTACCTAAAGGATCCACCTACGTACCAAATCAATATATATGGGGTTGTTTTTGGGAGCCAATTTTCTGGATTTACCGAGCATCAAAGTATGTTCAAAATGTATATATAAACAACATTGTTGATTCAAACGACTACCTAGCAATTACCTTTCGATCAGTCGCATTTCTGTATCGATCAAAGGAGAATTAGATGAGATATAGACGTAAGGTACACAAACAACATTCAGATCTAATTAATCTAAGTTGATGATTCGAATCGATGAGACACATACCACGTGATTATCATACGAATGAATGTGGATCAAAATGTGATTAGTACTATTGCGGTTTTGTTATTGTTTCTTACATCGACTACATGTAACACAAAGACAAGAGGCTGCTCATGGATCGTCATGATCGATAAGTTGATAGTGATGATTCACTTCCCAGAACATACCAAATCTTAGAAGAGATCGAATCAAAGATATTGCCAGACAGATCAATCAGTCAGTACCCAAAACAGAATAATTAGTTCTTAATTACCATAGTCATGAAACCTAAAACCCTCCATATATGACAACAAAACAAGGCAAAATAGCCTTGGGATTAAACACATACAACTCATCTAAATTCGAATACAGCCCCACAGCTCCGGCCACCGAGTCGTACTCTTCCACCCCTCCACCACCACCTTGTCCATCCACATTTTTTTTCACTCTCCCAGCTATCACTCTACACACCAGCATCGCCCTCCTGCCGTCCTCCGTTGCCACCGCAGCCATGTCATGCGCCCTCCCGCTTGTCGCCGTTGTCAGAATCCCTTTACTTCCGACCAACTCACTCCCAACAAGTTTAAAGCCGTTCTTGATTATGCTGCACACATTGCAGTTTGGGATGGAGTTGCAGAGGTTGGAGGAGCCGTTAAGGCCCAAAGAGCAGTCGAAGGTGGTGCAGTGGAACCGGAGAAGCTCATTGCCGTCGGCAATGCAACGTGGGTGCTTCTTATTCGGGAGCTGCAGCTTGTTGGCTTTTGCTTTGATGGAGTCCCGGTACTCTTCGAATTTGGAGATTGTTTTCTGTGTGTTGTGGACTTTGAGAATTCGATCGATCTTGCAGATAGGAGCTTGCTTCTTGAGCCAGCTGGATTGAAATATGATCTCCACGATGTTCTTGCTCGTGTCCTCTGGACCGAGCTCCGAAACTGTTTGATTAATTTTCGCATACAAAAAAGGCTTAGAATTTCGGGGTCATGAAAATAATGGAAGAAGAGTAATGGCGCATTTACTATGTAAGAAAAAATGGTACATTGAAGAATGATAAGGTGATAAACTAACTGAAAGTCGATGTCTTCACGAGTGCAAGCTGAATAATATAAACAGAGACTTGAATGAAAATCAAGTATCGTTGAAAGTGAAGTACCTGCATGCCTAACAGCTTGATGAAGCTCCAGGTTTTCGGCTTTCATGAAAATGGCTCCACATTCAGGACATGTGCAAATGCTTCCTCTGAGAGAAGGGTCTCTGGCGAAACCAAGAACAGGATCAACGACCATTCTACACTCATAGCAGCCTGAGAATCTTCTGAAAGGCATTGCTCTGAAAGACCCAGCAGCAGAGGAGATGTTTGAAGATGCAGAGAGTGACGAAGAAGAGGTGGAGACGACTCCGTTGAGCTCATGCAGAGGAGCCTTCATGGATCTGCTTGAAGTTTCATTGGTAGTGCTGCTTGAGGAACCCATTGAAGAAGCCCTTTTTTTGTGGATTTCTGGAGATCCTAACTCCGGCCTGTGTGTGATTTTTGTGTTGCTGCATAATGAGCCGGAGCATCTCATTTTCTTGCATTTCTTGGCAGCGCTCATTTCCTCCATGGTTGCTAGTTGCTCATTTTGTTGTTTCTGTGGGTGATGCTTACCTTCTTGTTGTAGTAGCTGAACTGCTTGGAGATGTTTGCAAGTCAGTAAGCCTCTCACAACAGCCCAATAGGGTGGTTTGATCTCAGGCTTTTGCGTATTCTGGTTCTGGTTTTGATTCTGTTTCCTGATCTTTGGGTGGGTTGGCTTGGTGGATTTTCTTTGGCTTTTGAGTTTGGCCATTGTTGTGGACATGCTGTTTGAGCTAAGCTGTTGGGTGATTAGGGGATATAGTTTCAGAGTTTCAGATGGGCTGCTTTCAGAGCATGATAGCTGAGAGGAGGAGGGTGGGGTTGGAAAGGCCAAAGGAGCTCCTTTGGCTTTTGTAGAAAAGTGCTTATGGATTAGGGTTATGTAGGGCTGGGCGTTTGGGTCCGAGGACCGAAAGTCCGAACTGAAAATTTGAAAAAAGTCTGAAACAGACCGAGTTTAAAATTTGAAGAACCGGTCTAATATTGTGAAATTCGGTTCGAGCTTGGGCCTGATTTTTTTTTTTTATCGAAAGCCTAACTCGGTCTGATATTTTAATATATATATATATATATTTAAAAAAAAAAAAAACCTAAAACCTAAAAGCCTCGTCCTCTCGGGCTCGATCTCGATCTCAATCTACCGACTCTACAAGATAATGATCGACTTCGGTTCCCTCAGAATAACTGCCGTCATCGAGCACCCGTACCCGCCGACCAAGACCATATTCATCCCGAATAAGGAGTGCCAGAAGCCAGACATGTTCGCCACATCGAGCAATTTCCTCCGAGTGTGGAGCATCTCGAAAGACTCATCATCGGTGGAGCTGAAGTCGGTCCTCAACGGCAACAAGAACTCGGAGTTCTGCAGGGCCCTCACCTTCTTCGATTGGAACGAGGCGGAGTCCAAACGCATCGGCACCTCCTTGATCGACACCACCTGCACCATCTGGGACATCAAGCGTGAGATCCTCGACTCCTTCCTCCGCGACCGCGCCCAGTCTCGTGGCGCCTCCCTCATCTCCGGCCTCGAGATCCCCGCGGACCAGTACCACAACTCGGCAGCTCGGCACCGCCGCCCCAGATCCTAGCTCCTAGTTTTCTTTTTGGGCCCCAAAAAGTCTGAAAACCCGGCTCGGTCCGACTTGGTCAGGCTCAGGCCGGTCTTCATTTTCGAAAAAACTCAACTCGGCTCGGCCCGAAGGTGTCGGGCTTTGGAAATTTTGAGCTCGGCCCAGCCCTAGTTGTGTTCTTGTATATGTACAGGTGTTGGTTTATAAACAGCTAACCAATTCATAATTTGAACAATTAATTGATATGTTAATTTGCACAGTTAATTATAGAGTAAGCCTTAACTTGATGATCAACCATATATGCAAGCCATATCTATTTAATTGGATCACACTGACCAATCTATAGTTCTATAAATTCCTGTAAAAAGTTACAATCTACAGATTTTTTATCTAATAGCCGGTAGATCAATACGTCAAGTACATGATGTCCTAATAATATGCTCTTTGAATTGAATTAGTGAATGATCGGGGTCAATTTTTAAAGTCTACAAAAGTTTTTAAAACACTTAGAAATCAAAATACAATACACCCCTTAGTGCGCGCACTATGTTCCCAGTGAACGATGGTTTTACATGTTCAATGCATGTGGATTTACATACTACTTCCCATGATTAGGACTTAGAGTGAAATTGTTACTCTAGTTATATTCTGAAATTGTACGTCAAATGTGTTATAATATACATATTGCTGGGGATGCAATACCAACTGGAGCTCGTTTTCACAAAGCCAACATCAATTGATGGCCAAGGCAGGTGATACCATAAACAAGGCTAATTGGTAACGATTCTAACCCCAAGAGAAAGACTTTTCTTTACACAATAATGGTGCAAAACTCAACTCCTTATGGGGAAAAAAAGCTGCTTCAGTTTGATTCCCTTTGCTCTCAAAATCATGCAATGCCCATATGCTTTGGAATAAAGCCATCTTCTATTTTAAGCACCAAAATCTCAGTCACCCCACCATTAGGGTTTTACATTGTTAATTAAATCTGGCCATTGTTGCTTTTCATATCCCTAAGCTTTACCAGAGGATAGAAGAGCCTTTGCTTTGGTGACCGTTGTTAACTAAGTACTAAGTATGGAGCTCAGAGTTAACAATTCAAAAAACAATGTGTAACAGTAGAGTTATTGGATAATTGGGTCCTTTTTTAATATTGTATTTAGAATCAAAAACATGTTTGAGTGGGGGAAAAATGACAATAAATTTTTAGGGGGCAATGCCTCAGTGTAAGGCCAAATAATACTAAGTAATCCCATTTCAAATTTAAAGGAGCACATTTGAATGATTTGATGTAAGTGTCCAGATATTGTGATTAGATTTAATCACTCATGCACAGATGTGGAAGTGTGTAAAGTAATGTAGCAAACAAACTGAAAGTTCAAAATTTAGTATTCCATCTGATATCATAAATTGTACCCGATTTTGTATTTTGAAAGGTACGTTAGATGATACATTATCGATATATGTTTCGTACTAAGTTGGAACAAAATATGATCTAACTTAATTTTCACTAATATGATGTACATTTAGTTATCGATCATCTAACAGATATAGCATAATAATTCTGATTCTCAAGAGTAAGGCCGTAGCTTTGAAATTCAAAATTTCCAGCCCTATCCTGAATCTTTGGTAATCTTACATATTTCGTCTCGTAATATGAGATTAGATCTAAATTACTTCTAACCTTATATACATTATTAACTTGTCTTTAGTAGTTTAACGCAATTCCTCCACAAAGCAACAATGCATAGTAATCAAATTATCACCAAGTTAGTCGATTACGTGCAGTAACCTCTACATATTGATATTATAAGAATCTCATATCAACCTTGTCATCATTTTTTTCCTCTCTCGCTGCTAATAGAAGAAAGATATGCGGGAGAATTAGATGATTTCATTCATCCCAATTTTGGGGTTAATATATATTTACAAGATGTGTTCTAATAGGAGAAGATATCTACATAATCTGATCACATTTACAAGTAATTAGTCCTATATACAAACAAGGACTCCATAATTCAACGCTCCCCTCAAGTTGGAGCATAGATGTCAATCATGCCTAACTTGTCAATTGAGTCTCCATACGCTTTGTGCGACACTCTTTTAGTAAGTACATCCACCAGCTGGTCTTCAGAATATACAAAGGGAAACCTAATAATCTTCCTATCCAAATTTTCCTTATAAAATGACGATCAACCTCCACATGCTTAGTTCTGTCATGCTGAACTGGATTATGAACAATCTCAATTGCTGCAGTATTGTCACAATGCAAGTCCATTGGTTTCTGAAGTTTGACACCCAACTCCTTCAATACATTCTGAATGCATAGTAGTTCGCACACCCCATGAGCCATACCACGGTATTCTACTTCAGCACTAGAGTGTGCAACCACCTTCTGCTTCTTACTGCGCCAGATGATGAGACTACCTCCAAAAAAAGTAAAGTATCCAGAAGTAGACCTGCGATCAGTCTTATCCCCAGCCCAATCTGCATCTGTATACCCCCCAACTACAAATTCGTCATCCTTTGTAAACAATAGACCTCTACCAGGTGTAGACTTCAAATATCTAAGAATGTGCATTACAACATCCATATGCTCCTCACTAGGATTATGCATGAACTGGCTGACAACACTTACAGCATATGCAAGATCAGGTCTAGTATGCGACAAGTAAATCAATCTTCCCACTAACCGTTGATACCTGGTCTTGTCTGTTGGAACTTGATCAGGATATAGTGCCGACTTATGATTCATCTCAATTGGGGTGTCAACCGGTTTGCAATCCAACAATCTTGTTTCAGCAAGAAGATCAAGTACATACTTTCGTTTTGACAAAGTGATCCCAAGCTTGGACCTTGCAACTTCAATCCCCAGAAAATACTTCAATTGACCCAAATCTTTCATCTCAAATTCTTGGGACAAACGTTTTTGTAGACTTGCCATCTCAACCGGATCGTCACATGTAGCAACCATGTCATCTACATATACAATCAAAGCAGTAATCTTACCATCCTTGCGTTTAATAAACAAAGTATGATCAGAGTTACTTTGTCGATATCCGAACGTCTTCATGACTTTGGATAACCTCCCAAACCAAGCTCTGGGTGATTGTTTCAATCCATACAAAGACTTTTTCAGTCGACACACTTTTCCAACATCACACGGTCTACAACTGACACCAGGTGGGGTATCCATGTACACTTCTTCTTCCAGAGTTCCATTCAGGAAAGTATTCTTCACATCAAATTGGTGTAGTGGCCAATCATAACGAGCAGCCAATGCGATAAGGATTCTTACAGTATTGATTTTGGCTACTGGAGCAAACGTCTCCTGATAGTCAATGCCATATCGTTGAGTGTATCCTTTAGCAACCAAGCGAGCTTTATATCTGTCAATGCTCCCATCAGCTTTCAACTTTACTGCAAAAACCCAACGACATCCGACTGTCTTCTTACCAGGAGGCATAGGAACAACATCTCATGTTTCATTCTTCTGCAAGGCTTCTAGTTCTTCATTCATAGCTTGCTTCCACTTTGGATCCGTCAGGACATCCTGTACATTACTAGAAATAGATATTGTAGATAATTGGTTAACAACAAGTGCATGTGATCCAGACAACCTATGGTGAGATATAAAGTTAGCAATAGGATATTTGACTTTGGCTTCTATGCTAGGCTCATATTGTTTCTTTGGAACCCCTTTTGTTACCCGTTGAGATCTCTTAGGTACAAAAGTTTCTACACTACCCAATTCAATGTTATCATTACGTACCTCTGGGAGGACATTCTGGACGGGTTCTTCGGTTGATGGAGTAGAAGGGGGGTCTTCAAACACAATCTCTTCAGTTGGAGGGAGTTCACATTCTGGTCCAGAAGTTGACGGGTCAACCCTATTCATCGGCAGGTCTACTAGTTCTGCTATGGGAGAAACCAACGAGTCACCTAAGTCATCGACCGAAAGCTCCATTGTAGTTGACGGGTCAACTTGTCTAACCGACATGTCCACTCATGTACTTGCAGTTTCTTATGCTCGATTTCCAGCCCCAAACTGACTTTCTAGGTTCTCTAACTTTTCAAATTCATCCATATTCAGAGGATTTCCTACATACCTGCTCTCTCCCTGAAGGGAAGACTCTGAAACTCCCTCTGAGTAATAAGGTTCAGACTCACGGAATGAGACATCCAAGGAAACATGCATCTTATTAAGAACTGGGGCATAGCAACGGTACCCTTTCTGGAACTCAGCGTACCCTACAAACACACACTTCACAACACGCGGATCAAGCTTGCCTCTTAGTTGTTTATTGATATGCACATACACCGTACATCTAAAAACTCTAGGCTCCAAATTAGGTAAAGATGGTACATTAACTGATGTAACTTCTTATATGGGTTCTGGAACTCAATCACACGGGAAGGTGTGCGATTGATCAAGTATGCAGCAGAACACACAGCTTCTCCCCACAACTTTCGATCCACATTCATACCAAAGAGAGAGGCACGAACGACTTCCAACAATTGTCTATTCTTCCTTTCAGCCAATCCATTTTGTTGAGGAGTATACACAATTGAATTTTGGTGTCGAATTTCATGAAGTTTGGTGAATGCAGACATTGCACCATTCACATATTTGCCACCATTGTCGGATTGAAGTACTCAGATTGGTTGTTGATACTGAGTCGCCACCATCTTATGGAATTCAGTAAACCTGGAACACACTTCATTCTTGTGTTTCATCAAGGACACCCAAGTCATCCTAGTACATTCATCAATGAAAGTCACAAAGCAACGAAGGCCAGAATGTGTAGAGAATTTGGCAGGACCTCAAACATCAGAATGTATTTTCATAAAAAGAACTGAACATTTATTTAAACTTGGAGAATAGGTAATACGATGACTCTTGGCCAGTTCACAAATTTCACACTTGAAATCAAACTCTTCAACAACTGAAAATAACTGTGGCTATAATTTTTTAAGATATCCAAAAGATAAGTGACCTAAGTGGCGATGCCATAACCACACTGCCTCTTTGGCCTTATTCAGACTACTAGTGTTGTTTCTTGACTTAACGAACTCAACGGTTGTTGTCCACTACTCGTCAGATCCAAGTAATATAATTTCCTCCTTCTAACACCATAACCAAGAATCCGCTTTGTCAGAATGTCCTGAAAAATACAGAAATCGGGATAAAAGGTTACAGTGCATAAAAGAACCACATTAATTTGTCCTACAGATAAAAGGTTATATGCAAGAGAGGGAACAACAAGTACAGAATCAAGAGTTAATCCATCAAAAAATTTCACAGATCCTTCACCAATAACAGGAGAAGGTGAACCATTAACAGTAGAAACAACATGTTGAGGAGATGGCTTAATGGAGTCTACAAGATTAGGGTTATTTGTCATATGATCAGATGAACCAGGGTCAATTATCCAAGATCCATTCATAGATAATGTAGATAGGGAATATGCCTTACCCCTCATACCTGATTCAGCTACAAGTGCAGGGGACCTTTCAAACGACTCCGTAGTAGCTGCAGCTGCTTTTTTGATATTTTTGCGTAGCTTCTTGGTGAAATCCCACCATTCTAGATATCCAATAATCTCATAGCATCGCTCCTTGGTATGGCCAACATCCTCACAATGAGTACAAGTTAGATTCGGGAACTTGACCAGAGGCTTCCCTCCAATTTTAGATGTAGAAGCACCAAACCTAGGTGGACCAGCGAAACCAGGAGGAGGACCAAACCGGCGCTGGGAATCTACGGCACCGGCTACAGGTGTAGGAGAGGTGCTAGTGGTGGTGTTACAGTGGCCATGACTGTGGCCTCCGGTGCAGCTGCAGAGTGCAACATTCGATTACTGTGGACTCTTCGAATGTATGCATAGTTTTGTGATAGGAGCATAAAATGTGATGTCCTTAATATGTTATACCCTTCAATTATACTTTGTTTAACCCTTATTATCTTAGAATCGAGTCATAATATCGAGTCATGAGTATTTGGTAGAGTTACAAAGAAATCGTGCTAAGTTTAGTAAAAATGTACAAAATTGTCAAAGTAGCCGATTTAGAGCTTATGAGATGTTTCGTTGAATCTGTAAAGCCTCGACTTATATTTGATGGAATTTTCTTCTCTTATGAATAGTATATACATGGATGATTGAGCAATGGAAAGAGTCAGAGTAATTGGAGCCAAAGAAGCTGCCGAGAATTGCTATGCAAGTTCGGATCCAGTAAGTTCTAGGAATTTCCTGGGCACATCACTCGACTTCTAGAATTTCCCCAGAATAGCTCACTTGGAATTAGATGGCGTGCCATACATGCATGGAAATATCTTTGAGTTTAATTTCCACAGAATTTAGAATCGCATCAATAGCTATTTTCTGGAGAAAGTTATGCTCGATTGAAGACACAAAAGTCAAATCTGCTGAGAAGAAAGAAAAGAATTGGAGATTTCAACTTCAGCCCCTGCTGATAGGCTGCAGTGCCAGCCTTAGAGAATTGCAGCCTCTGCCGCACAGCCTGAAACTCGCTCTGCCGCACAACCTGACTTGCAGCTTGCCGAGACGCACACACTGACACTCGCGTTGCCGAGCCGTGTTCGATCGTCACATGCTCGTATCTGACATGAAACAAGACGTATCCCAGACGTATCTGCCGAAGTTTGGCCTATGTCATCTCATATCGGATACGTGTCCGATACGGACACCCATACTGTCGAGAAGTGTCGGCGTTGACACTCACATGCCGAGGCCCAGTCCTGCACCAGCCCTGCACACGCCCATGCGCGCGCCAGCCCTGCGCATGTCTTGCGCGTGTCCTGCCGAGAGCCTCACTACCATGCGTTGTGTTGCGCGTGTCCTACCGAAGCTACGCAGAAGTATCCGATACTTGCCGATAGTGCCTACAATCTGTCGAGGAAGCTTTCGAGAGGGCTGCAATGACAAAAGACGTGTCCTAGAGCATCAAGGAAGAGGAAGACACGTCCTAGACGTGTGAAGCATGTGAAGACCAAGCCTTGGACCGGTCAAGACAAAGAAACCTAGTCCAACAAGGAAAGAAAATCCCACACCTTTTCAAATAGGGAAACCAACTCTCAAGGGGATTTTCTGTCCCGTTTTTGGACAAGAAAAAAGTCCCAAACTACACAGCCCTTCTCCTATATATAGAGGCCGGCATCCTTGAACAAAAGCGTCACATCTCAAGCATAAACACTTAGCCAAAAACTCTACCAAGTCTTTCAAGCACCACATACCAAATACTTAGCCGAAATCCCTTCCATCACCTTTCATAAATTCCGTTCCTTATTCCTATATTCTGCCGAAGCTTTCCACCACATCTTGAGGAGTCTTCTAAGGTTTCTAAAGTGTGATCCATCCCTCTATGGTTTTTGTATTTGGTTATGTTTATGTGTATTGTATGAACTCGATTCAATTCTTGGTTTTTGTTAAACTCTTGTCTGAACCGATTGCATGATTGTAGTTTACAAAGTTGTCTTTGCAATTTTAACTTGTGAAATTCATGTGTGTAGATAATTAGGACAGTGGTATTAGATGCATGTTTAGGACTTAAAATCGGTTAGAACTAGGGTTAGGGCAAATAAACATAAATATTAGTGTTGTGTAAAACATATAATTATAGGTGTTAGGTTTCATCAAACTAGATAAATATAAATAAGTCATACGCTGGAGTAGTCTTGATTTGTGTTCTTGCCTAGAGTAAAAACCTTAGAACTTGCATGTTAAATAAGATGATTGACAACCTTACTTGTTTACATGTCTTCGATTCAAACTCATATGCTTAAATGTTAAAACGTGTAAAACCTGACAGGACCCGCCCCGGATTTCACCCTGAAATCCGGATAAGATCCTGCTGGGACCACCTTAAGACTAACTCTATCGATAAATCGATAAGTCAATCTTAAGATGGACAACCCTAAAATCTGCAACAACCAAAACACTTCTAAAATTTCAATTTCAACCGTAACACCTGGAGCCACCTGCTCCCCAAATCACAACAACCGCCACCAATAAACACAAAATCTAATTCAACTGGCTCACAGGTAATCAGAGCAATCTAACAAAATGAACTGGAATTACAAATGGAAATATAACAAGAAATATAATATGAAAATAAAAGAATAAGGGATCACAGATCCCACCTAGAGGAAGCGACAACGATGATGACTATGCCTCGACTCCGAGTACTCTTGAGTGGATAAAATAATATCGTATAACACTTTATATAAAAAGTATTGTATTACTTCCCCAATATTTTATAACTGAAAACCAATATGCATGCATTTTCGTAAAACGTCCCATATTTAAGAAAATCATAATAATTAATCAGCCCCGTTGATATCTCAAATACACAAATAATATTTTATTTATACTTTCAAAATAAATACTTTGAAAATCAAATAGTAACATACCACGACCAATCCCATTGGCCCATTCCCAAATATTCTTGTAATTAAAAATCCAGCCCCGCTGGTTCGGGAATTTATTAAATAACAGAAAGTCTCATAGAGAAAATATTCCCGAAACCCAAATGATATAAAATCCTGACCAATCCCATTGGTCATATCATATAATAAAATAGGGGAAACGTCATACCCACCATTTAATAGTAGCCCCTAAGGCTAAGGGTCAAATCTCCAAGAGTCCCAATAGTGTCATCACGCTATACCCGTACACGTCGACCACCGAGCGTGAATCTGACCTATATGGTCAAGTCGTCACCACGCGTGGGCTCAGGCGACTAAGCTAGCTAGCATCAATATATGTATATCCCGACCCTGATATGGTGAAAATCCGAAAACAAAACCGAAAGCACATATCCCCTTATATATCATAAATCCGCACGGTCCCCGACCGTACATCTGAGGCTTATATATATATATATATATAATCAAATAAAATCATAACCTCGAAGGAACATATATATATCTAACATGTCTCAATGTCATAGAAATAATATCGAAAAGAATAAATAACTTCGACATGTCTCACATGTAGGAAAAATCACAAATACCGAAAGCATAAAATCTCCGGAAATCTCATTTCCGATCATTTCATTTGAATACCATTAAAACTTATTCAGCATGATCAATTATGAATAATTAAAACATACTATTTCCGGAAACCTCGTTTCCGGATAAAATCACGTAGTACTAAAATAGTAGTAAAAGCATAACCCCAAAACCATATTTCTTTAAATATCATTTCATTTTAACTATATGAATTTTCATGCTTCTCAAATCATTTATTTGAAATAAACTTCATTTCATTAAAACAATTATGCATGCATTTATTTAAAATAAAAAACCACTCACAGTACGGCCGAGCGCGCCGCTAATCCGATCTCTCGTCCCGTCGAATATCCTCTCGACCTGTAATAGGGACGTAATTATAATTATTACGAAACTCGGAATTTATTTATAAACGTTAAATCTACGGACATCATTACTCGCACGAAACCTCCTAATTTTCCCTTTTCAGTCATCGGTATAGGAATTTCGCCTCAATACCGAATAATCTACGTCTGAAATAACTCAGGACACCCACCCCGTGTCCGATTAATCCTTTTACTAGTTATTTCGTTGTAAAATCATTTTAAAACAGCTTTTACCTTTTTACGGTAAGTCAACAGTAATAATCCAAGGTCAAACAGTAATTCTGAAAGTCAAACAGTAAATGGTTAAAATCCAATTACTATTTACTGTTTACTGTTTACTATTTACTTTTACTGTTTTACCATTTACTTTTCACCTTTTACTATTTTACCTTTTTACTTTTTACCGGTTTACTGTTCATCTTCTTCCTCAGCCGCCGGCAACCGCAGCTCCGCCGCCCCGCCGCCGGCGCCGCCATCACAGTGGCCCAAAACCTAGCCAATCGACTCCAATTCAACCCAATATCATTGCCACCACCTCAGGACCTCGTCCCCGTCGTCTCCGCCGCCAAACACCCACGCAGCCGCCGCATACGGCGGCCGACACGGCGGCCTAAAACCCCCAAACTCCAATTTCTCCAAAAATCAACCAATTCAACACCAAATTACACTCAATCGACTCCAAACAATGTTCTAAACTCAATTCTAGCCTCCAATTACAACAAAAACATCAAAATCACCACCTCCACCAAAAATCACAAAAACCCTAAAAATTTCAAATTCTAATTTCTCCTTACCTGGGCTGAACTGGATCAATTCCTTCCATGGGATTGTTGCACACGTCGAGACCTTCCTGACCGGAATCGGGCCGAGCCGTTGCCGGAGGAGAGAGCTCCGGTTTGACTGTGTCGAACCAGCTCGGGCGGCGCACGGCCAAACGAAACGCCGCGCCGCTGCCACCGACGTGAAGAGGAGGCCGAGCCGGTCCGAACGTGACCTGTGCGCCGGCCCAGTTCGGCCGGATGGCGTAGACTCGGCCGGAGGTCGGGCCGAGTCGGGGGAGAGGAGAGAGAAAGAAGAGAGAAGAAAAAGAAAAAGAAAAGAAAGAAAGAAAAGAAAAATTTCCGTTTCGGGAAATTTCCTCCCGGCTATTTATACTCGTCTAAAAATCGGACAACTACCGATTTTACATCGTAACTTTTTCGTGCGAACTTCAAATTGAGCATGCTACGTGTCCACGAACTCGTCTCAACGTCTTTTACCTCGTCATGAAATAAAATCCTCGGTCGAGTCAATTTATTTAAAAGTCAACCTTTAGAACTTTCAAATCGTAAAAACAATTCCCGAGGAGAAATAATAAAAGTAAAACAGTTAAACGGTAATTCTAGGTTCGGGTCGTATCAAAACCAGATTAGCATTACCGTAGGATTATACGCTGGAGTTTGTTCTAAGAATTTACATAGTCTAATGATTAAAAAACCGCTGGAGGATCTAGTTGTGTCGAAACCAAGTTAAGTCTAAATTGTGTCAATACTTGTTCCTTACTTTCTTGTATACGTGTTTTACATGTTAAATAGTCTTTGTATTAATTGCTTGTGTAAAAGATGTCGACCAAACTTGTAAATAGTAGTTTAGTATTTTAATTTCGTGTTCTTAGATCTATAGGGCAGTAGCTTACTGCCGAATCTCTTCTCAATCCCCCAATTTCGTTTCAATGTTTGTATAAATGTGTGAATATGTGTTTCTAACTTTTTACATGTCAGGTACCCTTAATCCCCGGCTAGAACGATTCCTACTTATCATATACTACTACGTTTCTTATAGGGTTATTATTGAAGGTGTGCTTAGACAACTCGTCACTTTGCTCTAAATCCAGCTTTGAATCATTTCTCAGAATTTCTTCCCGAACTTGATCAAGTTCAGGATCCAATCCGCTCAAGAACATGTGAACTCTCAATCGAGCCATATACTATGCTTCATACACAGCGCCATCAATCGTAGTGGAATGAGATGCCAGTCGTTGATCCATCTCTTCCAACCATCCTACAAGTTCATTGTAGTAGGCATAAAGAGGTCTTCCATTCTGCTTCGCTCGAAAACACAAACGATGAAGTTTAAAGAGTCGGGTTTCATCTGAATCATCATAGTATGTCTTGTACAAGGCATCCCAGATAGCTTTTGCAGTTGGCAATCGAAAATACATGTTCATCAAAGATGAGGACATGTTATCGATGAGCCGACACTTCACTTTTTTATTGTTAGTGGCCCATGCACGATATGTTGGTGAAGAAATTTCAGGTGCAGGCTCAATAATAAGTTCAAGCTTATTACGTCTTCCAATACGCATCTTCATGAGAGGAGCCCAGTTGGAATAGTTGGATTCAGTCAAGAGCATACCGATCGGAAACGCCGAATGATCTTGAATAGTGTTGTGGTAGTGGTTGTGGACAGGTGTGGCTCCTCCTTCTCCATTGTTATGGTTTTGAATGATATCTCCCATGATTTGCAAATTGAGATATAAAGTTTACAGATTTCGGGTACAGAGGAATATTTTTTTTCGTGGTGGTGGATTTATGGGTTTCAGGGTGCAGCGGAAAAGATTTTGGTGGTGGTGAATTTCTGGGTTTCACTTCAAATCAGGTTTGGTTCATGAATTCGGCTGAGGATGGTGGATTTCTGAGTTTCACTTCAATTCAGGGTTTTTGGTTCATGAAGTAGGCTCTGATGCCGAGAAGAAAGATATGCGGGAGAATTATATGATTTCATTCATCCCAATTTTAGGGTTAATATATCTTTACAAGATGTGTTCTAATAGGAGAAGATATCTACATAATCTGATCACATTTACAAGTAATTAGTCCTATATACAAATAAGGACTCCATAATTCAAAACTAATTAATTAGGTACTATTTTCATACTTGGCATCTATAGCTCAACTACACTATCTTGTTTGTTGGGTTAATGAACTACTTATTTTCTTGTTCGCTGCATGTCCTCATCAAATCCATGAGCATTTTTCTATGTTCTTTATATAAATACTGGGATTATCCAAGAAGAAAACTCAACACAAAAGAATAGCTAATTAGATCGATTAATCTGTTTAAACATAGGTGGATCATCATAATTCCAAAGTCCAGTGGGTACTGGCCCAACGAGAGGCCCAACTAAGACACAGAGAGCAAGAGCGCCAACAGGCCCTGTGTTTCAAAATCCCAGTAGAGTTTTCCCTCTCGAGCACTGTGAGTGTGTGTGTGTGTGTGAGGTGCTGCTCTTTCTTTGTTTCATGGAGATATAAAACCCTAACCAGCACCATGCCCAAACCTCAATCTCTTCCCGCCATTTCCGTATTCTTCTCGAATACCTATTTTGCCCTCCTCCCCCCATAGAAATGCCACTCACATCCTCACCATGGACAGGGACGCCCGGAACCTGATGCGTCCGATCAACTCCGATTTCACTTCGTCGTCGTCGTCGTCGTCTTCCTCTAATTCCGACTTGTTCCGCAGCGTTCAGGCCGCACTCAAGCGCCACCGACCCCTCGGTACGTCTCTCTCTCTCACTCTCTCGAGTTTAACCAGTAAATTAGGGTTCTTTTGAATCTGAATTGAAATTTGGGGCTTTTCTTGTTAGGGTTCTATTTTGAGTGTACCTAATGTAGTTTAGAACTTGGATTACTTGGCCTTCGTAATTGTACTTGTTTTGGCTAAAAGCCCCAATTTTTGATTTGGGGATTCAATAAATTATTGTTAGGGTTCTACTTTAGGGCTGATGTGAGTTAGAACATTTGGATTTATATGAATGATAATGTGAGCTGCTATACAATTAGACTTATGGAGCTGCTTTTTAGTCGTGTGGAGTTTGATGGGTGAATGTGTCCTGTGACTAATCAGAGACGAGTATAAGGCCTAAGCGGATGTTGGCTCCCCGGAGAGAAGTAACTAAAAGTTCGGATTCGAGTGTTACTCTCATTGACACAAACAACTCGAGAGATGTAGCTACAAAGGGGAAGGATGATATGGCAAAGGACTCGATTGTGCAGCCACATGACGTGCCTAGTATTGCCAAGGAAACTCAGGAAGATGCATCGGTTACGGTAGTTTCCCATTCGAGCAGTATCACCCACACGTTTGATGAGAATTTAGATGTGCCCATAGATCAAAGTAAGCCTGACATTGGTGTCAAAGATATGACTTCCTGTCATTTCGAGTCTCGAGGGATTGATGCTCAAAAGAAGGTCCAATTTTCAGTTGGAACTGCTGCTTCTTCCCTGGGTAAGATTCTCATACTTCTTTTTGACTTTGCTGGTTTTGATTTTCATGATTCTTAGGCAGCTCTATTTAGGACGTTGTCTTTTTTACGATTATTAATGATGCTGTGTGCAAAATATTATTTTAAATTTGTTGCTATGCTTCGAATATTTTTCCCTTCTATCAACAGGGGCTGATGATTATATGGCCACTCAATCAGAGACCTTATCATCTCATATGCGTTCACTTGCATTGGCAGAAATGGAGTGGGTCTCTACTAGTCAAGCAGATGCATCAGCTGTCATAAATCATGATTTAAAGAATCAAAATATTCCAGAACCCGAAAGCTGCTTGAAGTCTGATGGTGGGATTTCCTTATTGGCGAAGAGAACAACTGCAGCTCAAGATCAGTTGCATCAGTTTAGGAACTTCTTAAGCCAGCCTATGACTCAATCCTCAGTAGTTGGGCCATCATGTGCTACTACAACGTCAGTCCATGCTACTTCAGCACCCATGTCGACAACTTATTGTTCTAGTTTGCATCATGGATCTCACAGGGCAGTAGATCCCTTGAAGGATTCTAATATAAACCTTCAACCATCAAATGCTCTTTTAAGGGGTGCCGGTGCAATGTCCAGTTCCCAGAATGCTGTTGCAACCCGACCTTCGACCTCTGCAGTTGATACCCAAAACGAAGGTAATGAATATAACCTTTCTAAGGAGCAAAAAGGTCGCAAGCTGTCGGAGAGTGAATATCAAGAAAATCCTTCTGTTGCCAATGTGAAGCAAACTGAAGCAGAAGTGTGTGGAGAAGATGTTGCCAATGCACGATCTCAGGTTACTTTGCCCCCAAATTTATGTTCTGATACAAAGTCCGAGCCCTTAAAATCAGACAAACTAGAAAAAGCTGTAAGTGGTAAAGCTGCTCCAGTTCCTCGTAAAAAGAATAAAGATTCTGACTTGTTCATTAAAGTTAATGGGAAGCTCTATCAGAGGCTTGGAAAAATTGGCAGCGGAGGCAGCAGTGAGGTCCACAAAGTCATATCATCAGACTGTACAATCTATGCACTTAAGAAAATCAAGCTGAAAGGGCGTGACTACGCTACCGCTTTTGGTTTTTGTCAGGAAATTGAATATTTGAATAAGCTGAAAGGAAAGAGCCACATCATACAGCTTATAGACTATGAGGTACTTAACATTCTACCTGGCACTGTTGATTTAATTACGCTCAGATTATTGTACACTTCCAGCATTGAGTTATTGTATTTTTAGACACGTATGCAATTCAAATTTTGATATCCTGCAAGGAGACGAAGACCTAAGATGCTGGTGAAGTCAAACTGAAATTGCCTTTTGAGATTCAACCTGTCCAAATAATGGGATTTATTTTTTTTTTTTTTTTTATATATACTTTTTGTCTCCTAGTTGATTACCTCACTGCCAATTAAGTGGTCTAACTTGGCCAACAAGGTTGCTCTGAAGAATGACTAGTGCTTAGAGCATCCAGGGGCCTGAATGGTGGTAAGTACTTCAGCAAATGAACAGCCAAAGAGGGCTGAAAGAAGGTTGAGATCGCACTGGGGTTGTTCTAGTATGCTTAGGTGGCTGTTTTGGTTTTTTTAAGAAAGCGAAAGAAAATATGCACGAAAGATGACATTATATTAATGATGAAAATGATTAGCAATCTGGTATCTACATTCAATCCAGTGTATGTGGTTGTGCTATACATTCTTCTTGGAACAATTCATACAGTACCTGTGATACTGATGACCCAAGTATTTCTTACATAACTACAGTTGGAAGTCCTGGTGATCTTCATTGTAAATTTCAGCATCATATTATAGTTGGCAGGAATGCCGTCGTATTTTCCCTTTCCCGTACTTAGTTTCGTCACTATCAGTGTCATGCTTTGACTTATTCTCATCTAATTTTCTTATGTTCTAGGTTGTTAATTGGTAAAATCCCACCTTTTCTACTTTGAAAATATTTTCTAATGCCTATCATCATTTGTAGGTGACAGATAAGGCTTTACTGCATGCAGTATTGAGTGGCTCCATAAATAATAAAGATGGCAGAGTTAAGGATGACGGGTATATTTACATGGTACTTGAATATGGAGAAATTGATTTGGCTCACATGCTCTCCCAGAAGTGGAAGGAAATGGATGGGTCAAATCAGACCATAGATGAGAACTGGCTACGATTCTATTGGCAGGTTATTGAGCTACAACTATTTTGGTTCATTGATAATTTTATTTATGACTTTGTGTTTGTTTTATATTCAAAAGGATGATTTTCTAAAACTTCACCTGTTTTTGTTTTTTTGTTAGTGACTTTGTTCTTAAAGGGCCAAAACTAACACTCTAAAGTGGTTGAATTTCACTTTCTTTCTGGGAGTTGAAGATATATGGTTTTGGATAATTGACATTTGAATGTGCTTATATTATCTGAAAATATTGGATCAATTAGCGAGCCCTTCACAGTTTGTGATATTGCCTCTGCATGATAGGTTCGTTTCACAGAGCTAGCGTCTATGCCCATACTGTTATATGTTTATCCTAAGATGTGGTCAATATCTGTAGAAATTTAGTCATGGTATCAAGTTGATATCACTTTGATTAGTGTCATGATTGTAGTATTGACAGTATACCAAATTTTTGAAGTGAGAGCGCTAGTAAATTACTAACTGATTGCATACATACAAAGACCCATAAATGTACTATCCTCTACCACTTGTTGGATTCCTTGAAGTTATGTGAACCATACACTTCTCAAGTTGGTTACTGCTTTTGAAGCAAACATGTATGTGTAGATGTTTAAGCATTATGCTGGTAAGATTTGCGAAAGGTCTAGAGCCTAATTGTGTATATTGAAAAGTTTTAATCCCGAAAACTGAACCATTTGTGTTGAAATTATTGTAGCAAATTCTTCTGGCGGTCAGCACCATACACGAAGAGCGTATTGTGCACTCCGACTTGAAGCCAGCCAACTTCCTTCTTGTCAGAGGCTCCCTTAAGCTAATTGATTTTGGGATCGCTAAAGCTATCATGAGTGATACAACCAACATCCAACGTGATTCTCAGGTTAGGCTCCCTTTTAGTTGTAGATTAGTATACATTGGTTTTGCTGTCTGTTGCCATCCGTTAATATCAGTCAAGAAAAAGGTATTGAGCCGCTTTCGAGCGAATGAGCAAATATATATTCTCTATCTAGATGGTTTTTCATTTTATTGTTTGTCAATGTTCTGTTCAAGCAGATTTGGCTTTATGACTAATCATGGTTTGTTGGAGGACATGGGTATCTACTATATGCTTATGCTTAGCTTTTCTGTAATCTCTTCTGCAGGTGGGTACACTAAGTTACATGTCTCCAGAGGCATTCATGTGCAATGAGACTGATGCAGATGGAAACACTATCAAGTGTGGTCGGCCATCAGACATTTGGTCCCTTGGTTGCATCCTTTATCAGATGGTATACGGGAGGACACCTTTTGCAGACTACAAGACCTTCTGGGCTAAGTTCAAAGTTATAACAGATCCTAACCATCAAATTGCATATGAACCAGTCTCTAACCCTTGGCTTCTGGACCTTATGAGGAAGTGTCTTGCCTGGGACCGCAATGAAAGATGGAGGATCCCTGAACTACTTCAACACCCTTTTCTCGTTCCCCCAGTTCCAACCCAGCCATCTTCTCATGAGCACAGCTGTAAATTGCTTCGACTTATTGGCCAAAATTGTATCAGTGGTTCTGAAGCCTCGAAGCTTTTTTGTCAGCTTAAACAACTGATTGAAGACCCTTTGCCATCCACTACGTCTCAGTTATTGACATCGCGTGACCAACAATGTACATTGCTCTCACAAGTGTCAAAAGTTTGCCTCCGGCTCCAGGAACACTTTCAGAGAGATTTATAGGTGATGACAAGCCTATGCTCGTTGCAGCCTTATTTTTGGCGGCCAAGATGTGTTAGCTGCTTCGGGGTTATGGAATTCATGCCTGGTTGGTTACATATCATTGTCTTACTATCCTTTGTGTTGATATTATGATATGTAATTCGGGATATATATAGGATTTTTTTCAGGTGCGGACGTCCACACCGTGCGGATGTCCCGTTTCCGGCCACCGGCGAGGCGGCGACGCCGTATCCGGCCGGTGGGCTTTGCTCGCCCCGGCCCGGCGACCCCGTCTGTGCCGGCCCGAGATCCGTCACCGGCCGGTAGCCGGCCGGAATCTGCATTTTTGCAGAAAAATGCAGAATACTGTTCATTTTTCTGCAAAAATGCAGATTCCGGCCGGCGACGGACCTCAGGCCGGCACAGACGGGGTCGCCGGGCCGGGGCGAGCAAAGCCCACCGGCCGGATACGGCGTCGCCGCCTCGCCGGTGGCCGGAAACGCCGCATTCACACCGTGAACAGTGTGTGCGGACGTCCGTAGCCGAGAAGCTCTATATATATATATATTGTTCTGGTTGAATATAATAGAAAACAGAGGATTAATTGTCGTGTCATGTGTTCTTATATCAAACTATATGCACCACAATCTGTGGAAGATTTTGTAAGCAAATATGAAATGATTGACGAATGTCAAAACAAATAAGCATTAGTTGTCATTCAATGATAATGCATATGCCAGGATGAGCATTTGCAACAATATACGAAGGCAAGTAACATCCCACGCCAAAACCTACAAATCACAAGAAATGTACTACATCATCTAAGTCCTCATCATTGTTGAAACCTACAAGTCACAAGTCCATCTGAGGCCACAAAAGTCTAAAAAATAATACTTGCAGAAACTAATCTTCAATTCAACTGACTGGATGAGACTCATTGCCCTGTTAAAACTCTGCACAACAACAAAGCAAACACAAAGAATAAGAGTGTAAGTTGAACTTTTCAGCTCATATAGGATTTCAACTAATGTTCATCCATAAATAAGATGAATTCGGTGGACAATCCATTAGCCCGACTTCCTGGGAATTGCTTTCAATATATACAGATCATGAAACTCATTAATATAAGGACAATACATACAGCTTCAAGAAATCACCCCTCACTGGCTAACTCAATACATATAGCAATGCAAGAAATCTCCAGTGTCCGAAAGACTTACTGCTATTAGCATCCGTGTTTCCGTTTATAAATGCAAAACATGTTAGCAACTTCAATTTCTACTAGTAAATTCGCATCTCCGTATTTCTTGATTAACTTTGCATTGTGAGTACGTGACACAGCCTAGATTACAAAGTCTTCAACCTATCAAACTGACACAAGATGCTAACATAAACATAAAATGCACTCGTTAGTCATTACAACTCTAAACTGTCACACCCCAAAGATATGAAATGTGTAACGTCTTGTACTCTTAGTGTGAATTTTGAGAGAAGCACTAATGACTGGATGAAAACCCCCAGTATTCCAGTAAAACCTCACTAAGCTAGGCACACAAAACAGTTTGCCAGAGAAGAAAACAACACTGGCCAACATACATATTCAATAGACATCTGGACCAACGAACATAATAACGTACGTACAGATCAACAAACCCTAGTCGATCATTCCCCTTCATCAATGACACGAACAAAGTTTAACGTGCGAGAATAGTTACTGGATCACCATCAAGGAGACGAAGGTTCCCAACACAAATAGCAGTCGAAAACTGAGAGGGCTTATCTGAAATGACAACATTTTCGATTTTCTTTTTCTCAAAATCATACCAGCTAAGCATCGAATTACGTTTTTGCAAAAGAACCATTTCACGCGTCTCTGAAAATAACAAACGTTTGCAATATATATACCTCCTCCGACACCAATTGTCGACGTTCTCAATAGTATATAACCGAGTCCAAGATGCTGCGACTCCATATTCCTTCATAATCCAAAGATTCCAAACCTCATCTCTGAACTTCCATGTCCTTATATCCACGCCAGGATCTGGTATAGCACAGACACATAGATATCCTCCCAAGACCTCCAACATTACTTTTGTAGAATTCTCCAAATCTACCGGCGGGATGGGAAACTCGTCATACTTCTCAGTAGCGAGATCAAGAGATACAACTCGTTTTATCTTCTCATCTGACATCAGCCAATGTAGAGCACCATTCAAAAATGATAGATGTGAATCATCTGATGAATAAATTCGAAAATCCTTGATGCATGGCAAGCTTTGGATCTTTCTCCATGAGTTAGATTTTAGACTATAAATCTTCACTTCGGAACCCACTTCATGCCCACACTTGGTTGTAAACTCTACCACTCTCACTAGCTTATAGTCATCATTGGTTGAATCATACCCAAACCCGTACAGAACTCTCTCCCAACAGTCAGCCGGCAGCTCGATAGCTGTGAAGGGAATTCTCTTGAACCTTTGAATCAAGGGATTCCATACAGCAAACCTCTTAGTCTCCAATTTATAGGTATGGTTCTTAATGCAAACCAAACTGTTACAATAACCCAACACGATGGCCCTTCGGAATGGTAGCTTCATCCTCACGACATTCCTGAACTCATCTCTGTCCAAATCTACAGATAGAGGGAAATCAGGGTCGTCGTAACGACCGAGTTGTTGTACAAGTACGATGGTGTGACTGTTGGTCTTCATGGAGCGATCGTGATGGGCTTTGATAAACTCTTGGCTTTGGATGGCAGAATTCCAAGCTTTACAAACTGCCATGAATCGTATCAAAACCTTAGGTGGGAGATAGGAAAGGATCTCAAATATTATTTCCGGCGGTAATTAAATAACATGGAATTGTTGGACGGCTGCGTTTAGGCCACATTTGTACTCTAAAGAACATGGCTTTTTCTTTGCTAAGGCCCTAAGGAATCACGTACTCGTCTTTAATATAGAGATCATAGAGCGTAGAGCAAGAAAATAATCCCTCCCGGAAAGGGTAAACAAAAACCTGAAAGGAAAAGAACTACTTACTACAGTCCAACTTGCAAAAGGAAAACCACAAACCGGAAAAATAGCTCAAGATCAAATTATTAGGGTTTGTAAAAAGAAACAAAATTTAATAATAAAGAAATGTTCCTTTAGAATTAATTTTCACGCTCTATTACTCTAAGACAGTGTACTCACAGTCACTAACCCCAGAAAAAAAAAATTCTTTTTATATTTTCGTGTCCAATATAAGCTCATCCCTATCATTTGTCTCTTCCCTCTTCGACTTTTCTATCTTCTCCAATCTTATTCTCTCTATGTCTTACGGCGCCAACGCCTGGAATTCCATCATTGCCCACCACCATCTCAGTCCAGAAGATTTTAGATCAGATCTCCAAGCGAAAAGGTTGAGTGGCTAGAGTCCATAGTTTGGAGGGAGAAGTCGATGTCGCACTCGCAGCAGATAAAGTAATTAACAGTTTGAAACATTATTTATTTTCTTTTTCTTCAATTTTCTTATTTTTGTATTTACCTCTCAATAATTTAGTATAAGATCAAGGGGTGTTGATGTATTTTCACACTCAAAATTGGCTAACAAAGTCTCTTCCTCAAAATCTCTATTTGCACACCCTAACATTAATATAAATACATAATTACCAATAACTACATATTTGAGTCTATAATTACCACCAATAGGTCATGTATTGATATTTTACATAATTACCCAAAACTACAATTTTGTGGTGATATTTACCAATAGCAAGACTTATTATTTTTATACCATCAACAGGGAATTAACAGTTAAGGGTTGTTAACCCATCCATTATTTAATGACATAATTAACCTTGAAAATCCATAAATTACAACTCATGTCATCCTATATAATCCCCAAACCTCACCCTCCTTCTCTCTCTACTCTCTCTCTCTCCGCCCTCTCCCTCTCCCTCTCCCTCTCCGCCTTCTCCCCCGTCGACAACCACCTCCTCGACTGCGGCTCCACCGCCGCCTCCACCCTCCGCCGACGACACCAACCACTGCCTCCCTCCGCCGACGACGACCTCCACCACCTCCTCGCCGAGCCCGAGCCTCCCTCCGCTGACGACGACCTCCACCACCTCAACCAGTCCTCGCCGAGCCTGAGCCTCCCTCCGCCGACGACGACCTCCACCACCTCAACTAGTCCTCGCCCAGCCCGACCAGATCTGAGGCTCCCTACCAGATCTGAGGTTCCCCCGAGCCCGAGCCTCCTTGCGCATCCTTCTTCTACTGTCATGGTTAGTATGATGATGATATATTGATCTTGTAGCTGGCACTACTATCTTCCTTGAGAAATTGGAAATTTTAGGTTGATTTTTTCTGAGACTAAGTGGTTTTGGAAGCGCGGCGGAGGACGGCGGAGTTTCTGAGGGTCAGTAGCATTAGAATCGCGACGGAGGACGACGGAGGTAGATTTTTTGAGGGTCAGGAACATTAGAATCGAGGCGGAGGACGGCGGAAGTAAATTTTTTGAGGGTCAGTAACATTAGAATCACGGAGGAGGACGTCGGAGGTGGATTTTCTGAGGGTCAGTAACATTAGAATCGCGGCGGAGGACAGCGAAGGTAAATTTTCTGAGGGTCAGTAGTATTAGAATATTTTAGTTTCTGAGGCTCAGTGGTATTGATTTCTTAGACTCAGTGGTATTGATTTCTGAGGGTAATTTTGTAATTTATGAGTTAACGAATTCTGTTAGTTTTGGATGGAAACTTGCTAGTGGTAATTTTAAAAAGCAATCTTGCTATTGGTAAATATTAACACAAAATTGTAGTTTTGGATAAAAACCTCTTGATATTTTTCATGCACAAGGAGTCTGTTAACTTTCTTCCGTTTTGTATTGAAACCCTTACTATAATTTTACCAAACTGCCCCTAACAACTTCAAATTAAACATAAAACTTCTCTCTCTCTCTTTCGGCGCAGCAAAACTCCACCTCTCCTGGTCCAACCTCGCCTGGTCCGAGTCCCACGACTCCCTCCTCGTCGTCGCCGTCACCGACGGCTTCGTCAAGCTCTACGACCTCGCCCTCCCCCCTTCCTCCAACCCCCTCCGCTCCCTCTACGAGCACACGCGTGAGGTCCCCTCCGCCGACTACTACCCCAGGCGCCGCGACTCCTTCCTCACCGCCTCCTGGGACGACACCGTCAAGCTCTGGACCGTCGACCGCCGACCGCCGACCGCGTCGCCTCTGTCAGGACCTTACCAGATCTCCTCCCCCGAGCCCGAGCCCGAGCCCGACTCCGACTCTGATCTCCTCCTCCGATCTCGTTTCTTTAATTTTTAGTGTGGGTTTGATCAAATTGCAAGCTAGGTTAGTGAGGAGTTTTGGAGCCCAAAGTGATTCACCTGTAGCGTTGTAATTAGGTTATCTTAGTTTGATTCACGTGCGATCTCCTCCTTCAAAATTGGATTTGAGTTCAGGTTAATTTAGGTGTGGGTTGATAGGAGGAAATGTGAGATACTGAGGAAGTAGTAAAGATTGGGATGTAAGAGATTTGTTGTTTTTGAGTAATTTGGGTATTATGCAACTATTAGAAGCGCGGCGGAGGTGGAGGAGATGGATTTTCTGAGGCTCAGTAGCATTAGAAGCGCGGTGGAGGACGGCGGAGGTGGATTTTCTTAGGGTCAATAGCATTAGAATCGCGGCGGAGGTAAATTTTCTGAGGGTCAGTAGCATTAGAATATTTTGATTTCTGAGGCTCAGTGATATTGATTTCTGAGACTCAGTGGTATTGATTTCTGAGGGTAATTTTGTAATTTATGAGTTAACGGATTCTGTTAGTTTTGGATGGAAACTTGCTAGTAGTAATTTTAAAAAACAATCTTGTTATTGGTAAATATTAACACAAAATTGTAGTTTTGGGTAAAAACCTCTTGATATAATTGGTGTATGAATAGAGAAAAGTAGTGTGTTAATAACATTATTCTTCATTATAAAATAACATGAGGTATGTGAATAGAGATTTTTGGGTGTTAATAGCACCAACAGAGGAAAACATACATAAAACAATTCTTTTTTGGAGCAAAGTGTTTTGAATATCAACAAACCCTAAAACAGTTAAAACCCTCATTCCTTACACGGACACTAACAGGATTCAACATGTACGTGAGAAGTTGAGAACAAGTTACACAGGATCACCATCAATGAGACGAAGGTTTCCCACACAAATAGCAGTCGAAAAGGAAGGGGGCACACCAACAATGCCAACTCGTATTTTTTTCTTCGTCTCAAGATCATACCAGAAAAGCAAGTCACTGTTTCTTTCCAAAAGAACCATTTCACCCGTCTCTGAAAATAACAAAGGTTTGCAATAATATCCAAACCTCCTATGAGGCATATCTTCCCGCTCAATAGTATATAACCGAGTCCAAGATGCTGCCACTCCATAATCCTTCATAATCCAAACATCATACGATTCATACCGGCCAGCTTTCAGTCTGTAATATATAGAAACACATAGATATTCTCCCAAGACCTCCAACGACGCCAATTTTGTACAACTGTTGTAATCTACCGGCGGGGTGGGAATCTCGTCATACTTCTCAGTTGCGAGATCAAGAGTCACAACTCTTTCCGGCAGCTGGTCATCGAACTTATGACACATCACCCAATGTAGAGCACCATTTAAGAAGGATAGTTTTAGTGAAGACATTCGAAAATCTTTATTGTAAGGCAAGCTTTGGATCTTTTTCCATGACTTCGATTTTAGACTATAAATATTCACCTCCGAACGCAATTCATGGATGACCACCATGCTCACGAGTTTATAGTCATCATTGGTTGAATCGTAGCCAAACCCGCAGTAGTGGTTCTGATTCCTGCAATAAGGTTCCCTAGCCTCCGCCGGCGGTGGAATTTTCTTGAACTTATGAATCAAAGGATTCCTAACTACAAAACTCTCGACCTTCGATCCTAAATTAGAGTAGTTGATACAAACCAAACCATCACAGTAACCCACCATGGTGGTCTTGATACTAGCCAAACCACTAGAGTAACCCACCGTGGTGGTCAATTCATCAAGTTGTTTCAAAGGTTGCTTTACTCTCACAGCTTTAAATTTATATCTATCAAAAGAAACCAATGAAGAGAAATATTGACAATCGTCAGGAGGATGCAGGTTTAATATTAGAATGGTTCGACTGTTTGTCTTCATGGAGCGATCCTGCTGGGCTTTGATAAGCTTTTGGCTCCGGATGGTAGATTTCCAAGCTTTACAAACACGCATGATTCGTACCAAAACATTGTGTGGGAGATATGAAAGGATCTCAAATATTATTTCAGGCGGAAAATAACATGAAATTGTTGAACGGCTGCGTTTAGTGGCCATTTGTGCTCTGAAGAACAATCTCTTCGCGGAGCCCTTAAAACTCATCATTTATATTTATATAGAGATCATAGAGCGTAGAGCAAGAAACTAATCCCACTCGGAAAGGGAAAACAAGACCCTGAAAGGAAAGGAACTGTGCAACAGTCCAACTAGGAAAGGGAAGACAGAATTTGGAAAAGAACAAAATAAATATAAATCAGATTATCCACATTAATCCAAGCAAGATAGAAACCTCTTGTAATACGATACCCTTTCCTCACCCATGAATCCCATTTGGCAATGGACAAGTATCAGTTTCTGATTTCATCAGTTGAGGTAATACTAATGCATAGTGCAACGTTCAACAAAATACCCTAGAAGGTTAGCAAGTTAATACGAGTGACAGATTAGACTAATCCACTCCATTGACGAAAGCTTCAGCGCGTGCCTCCTCCAACCTCCTGAAAAGGTCCTTCATAAATGGTGTGCTTGTCCCATGAGTAATCCGCAGTATATCTACTGCCTTGGTCAGAGATTTCACAGCATCATCAGTTTCTCCAAGTAACCTGTGACAAGCAATCAACTTATTTAAAGATTCAACAGAAGACTCTGCAATTACTAAATATTCGATGCAGAGTTGCTGACCATTCGAGCTTTCCACAGGTATAGTACTGCAATCCAAGAGAAGGATGAAAGCCTGGATATACTCCTACATGGAAAGAGAGTGAAATTTCTGATGTCTAGTTTAAAATGTTTAATAATATCTTTCGAAAGAAGAAGACACAAGACTTACTTTGATATACTGGAATAGTCAACCTGCAATATGCTAGAGCTTCAGTCCAGTCTTCTACCTTCATCAAATTCTGAAGACCATAATATAGTTTCATTGAATCAATTATATAAAGACTGATTTACTATGCAAAGCTAAAGTTATCCAGACTCATTTGGATAAATCACCTTTTCCATTACAGATGATTACCCAACTACATTCATTACAAAGAACACACCAATATAAAATTAAGCCCAATGAGATACCTTTATAAGCTCCTCCCAAGTTGGGATTAAATAGATGCAAAAGTCATGACACAGATACCTCTGGACTGTATCCATTGCCTTCAAGATTGCTATAACATTGTGGTAAGCTAACCTTGGTCAAAGATCAAACTTGTCTAACATTAAAATATTTAATACATTATATTTGTAAAGTACCTAGAAAACATTAAGCAAGCCAGTGCAAATATAAAACCATTAAAAATACTGTCAGTAAATGAGACATCCCATAATGCTTAACGAAAGAAAGAAGGATACTGATAGAGGGTGCAGATCCTACAGCCATAATAGCCTTTTCCTGCAATGATCTCATTTCAGTTTCCATCTCTATTATCTCTTCTTTGCTCTTAAGTAGTCCACATCGTTGACATATGAATCCATGGTCATCTGCAAATCCAAATAGCAAGAAATAAAATCGAGTTGATTCAACTTCCTACATGCATATCTATTTTCTTTTACTTCATTGACTAGTCAATTCCATACCAGGATCCCGGAGCAAAAACCCATCACATTTATTATCCTTGCAACGGTAGCCTTCCAGAATTGCACTTTCTTGGATATCCTCGTACTGACCCTTCAATATAAAACCAACTTCACTTATCATCAATAGGAACACGCGCGCGCGCGCACACAGACACACACACACACTCGGAGTAGATAGTTGAGTACCGCTTTAATACAGCGCGAACATGCACAGGTAAAAAGGTATTGTTCCTTCAGTGCCTTCTGCCGAGTCCCAGTGCTTCCAGCAGTGTCGATGTAACTTATCAATACCTTACCAATTTCACCAATAGAGAGGACTTTAGATTTGACATTTGAAATGAATAATGCAATAACATGATAAAGAGTAAATCTCCAACACAGAAGAAAAAGAAATAACATCTTGACAGATATGGAGACACCTGAATATTCACAAGAGAAAAGATTCTCAGTATAAACATTTTCTAAATCAGCATTACCAATAGCGAGGATAAAAACCATAGGAGTGAGTTCAGTGAACGCACTGAACAAATTTGATAAGATGTATCCATTCTTGCAGAATTAAGGTACTCATTCCTTCTGTTAATGAATCACTGTCCAAAATGACCAAGGGATTCTACATAATAAAGGAGGATCCATCTTTCCTCCGATGTAAAAGCCCTACATAATAACGTTGTTGTAGTATTGTCTATCCTTTGATGTCTAATTGTAAAGCTTTTGAAACTTATGAATTAGACCCCCTATTGGTCAAGAAACATCTCTTATCTCTAGACACAAATCCTAAACATAATTTCTCCTTTCTCATAGAATATCCTAATGATCAACATATTACAGTAGGTAGACTACCTCAGTTCCTTTGGGTATATGTTGCACAGCACGAACAACAGCTGTCCTTCCCTCAAATAATAGAACAGAATTTGGCAAGCAGCTACACCACCAAAACGGTTAGTAAATCTAACAAGAGGATAAAACTAAGAAGAACACAGCCATCCATTGAAAATTTTAGTTACCTGTGGTTAATGATTGATATGACAGGATAGAGTCCTGTACCCATGGGTTTCAATTCACTGTCACAAATGGTGTGTGCGTTGCACGCAAACTGCATGATCATAGAGAATCAAATTTCAGAAAGATATTAGTATTAGGACGATTTCATTAAAACATAGCATTCTTCCAATGAATATGACTCTTGTAAACCCTTTGGTACGATAAATCTGGTAGTAAAAGAATTGGTAAGATTAATCCAAACAGCAGCACTGTAATTTAAGCTATAAATATACTTTGGTAGCCCATGATGATTTCTATTGGTTGAGTTGGTGAATTTTCCAAATTAAATTTACACTTCTAAATCTCATAGTCCTTACATAAGTTGCTACTGTACTTCAAAAACATTATTGTTTTACTACTGGACAATTCCTACAGGTTGACCACTGCAAATACATCGATATAGAAGCATTGGAAAGAAAAATATCTGATATTCTGTAACACAATCCATAATCATCAAAAAACAGGGAAGAAAGAACTCCGAAATTGCTTCTAAAAGCACACCTTTGAGAAGTTCTCCGCAATCTCCTTTATATTGATATCAGGCCGCTGAAGTATCAAGCTGACAAGGTTAGCCATCTGAGCATACAGCACCATTTGCTTCTCATCAACCTCCGACATGTCTGCATTTACACAAATCAACAATTAGTCATACAAAAAACAAAAACAAATTGACATCCACAACCACAACGAAAGCAAAATCCAGTACATACGAGCCACCAAGGCCTCCACCAAACTGTAATTATCCATAGCAGAAACACCAACAGTCTACAAAACAAATCAACAACACAATCAAAATCTTCATTTGAAAAAAAAATATATATATATATATCCCCAAATTCTGAAAAATGAATCACTGACCTTCTGAGACTGCAGCTTTGAACGACAGTAGAGTCGGATCATGAGACGGAGAGAAGGCGTAACGGCCCTTCTCTTCTCTTTTGGAAGCTTCGAGAGAGCTTCGCATTCGAGACGGTGCAGCTTCCACTCCCACTTCTGCAATCGACGGTGAGACTTGAATCAAAATCAATGAAAAGTAAATGAGCTTCAATTCAAAGGTTTTAGGGCAAACCTGGCATGTGGCGGAGCAGTAGTAGACGACCTGGCAACGGGAGCACTTCTTGAGGTCACTGGATTCGAAACAACCATCGCACTTGGAGTTATCGGCGGAGTTGTTAGGGACGCACACGTAGGGCTCTTGATTAATGATCACTTCCCCTGCGCATTTCAAAACGCACCGTTTCTCACTCTTGCGAATGAAAACCAGAGAGCAGCAGTAGAGAGATTAGTTGAGAGAGAGAAGACCTGGATACAAGTCTTTGGTGGTGAGGAGGCAACGGCCTTTCTCTGGAAGTTTCGAAACGGTTAGGCCGCGATTCCCGAGTTCGCTCTGCAGTTCCTCCATCTTTACGCGCTTCGGCGTTCGCTCCAAAACTGAAACCACCACAACTGGTGGCGAAGAAGGCTTTTCAATTTGGGGTTTTAGTCTGCGGGTCCCACAATATATGACGTGTCGTCCAGCTATTTTGCCAATTTCAATGGCAAGGCCGTAAATGATACAACATACAGGGGCAAAATAGTCTTTTAGTTAACCTATTGTTCGGCTTTTGTGCTTATCCAGGAATTTCCGGTGCGCGACAACTCAAGCGTCCATGTCTATGTGCCCAATACTAAGCTTGGACAAGAGCAGGAAACGGTCGGAAACGTGACGGTCACGATCAGATACGTTCAAAATTATCATTGAAAAGACAGATATATCCCTCTGTATGTCCTGAGTTTTATATTAGGGAATCCAAGTCCTCGGCGGGTCCTAAAGTTGATGACGTGTCGGCCTTTTTTAATTGACTCGTTGTATTTACCGTCCCTAAAACCCGAAACGTTTAACTTTCTCAATGAAATTTCTAATCTCCTCCTCTTCCTCTACCTACTTCTTCACCAACTCGCTGAAGAAAGCCATTTTCTCACGTAGAACGAGCTCGACTACTTCAGCGGCCTCAGGTTAGTTATGAACAACTGTTTTGGTGACCAATAAGTTTCTTATTCCTTCAATTAAGGCATTGAATTAGTTTATGTGTTTGTGTTTTGGTTCAGCCATGGATTGCAGTTCAAGCTGTGTATTAGTGCTACGCGGCAAATCGCCGGCGGAGAATAAAATTGCCGAGGCGCTTAAGAACACTAATGCTCTGAAGCTCAGTGACGGCTGTGAGCTTTCGATTCTGTTGGACTCGGAATCGGAGAAACCGTTCAAGGCGGACGAAGGTTTTGGATTCGATTCGTTCATGAAATCTCTCTCCACCGATCGGTTCGGTAGGTTTCTGCTCTGGTCGCCGCGCTTGCCGTCGACTCAGGACGTCGTTTCTCAGTAAGTTTCGTAACGATTCGTTGTGTAAATTTTGAAGAGGAGTTACTGTGCCGGAGAGTGAATTTTGTTTCAGTTATATCTCAGGAATTTTTGTGAGCTTCCGAACGGTGCGGTTTGTGTTGCTGATGTTCAGTACAAAGGGAGAGGTTTGAAATGCAAATCATCTATTGCTGATTTCATTTTGAGTTGAGCTATTTTGAGGTGAGGATTAGAAGTGTGATTTTTCGCAGGCCGGTCGAAGAATGTGTGGGAGTCTCCCAAAGGTTGCCTGCTGTTTTCCTTTACTCTACAGATGGAGGATGGGCGGGTTGTGCCTCTTGTACAATATGTGGTGTCTCTAGCTGTCACGGAGGCCATAAAGGATGTTTGTGATAGAAATGTAAGCGACCTTGCACATTTGTTTGATTGTTAGAATGCATGTTTTCCGTGATTATGTTTTGATATGATCATGACATTGATACATATTTTCCATTTCAGGGCTTGCCATATGTTGATGTTAGAATAAAATGGCCAAATGATCTATATTTAAATGGCCTCAAGGTTGGAGGCATTTTATGCACGTCAACATACAAGTTGAAGAAGTTCAATGTGTCTGCTGGTAAGTGGTCTAGTCCTTGGTCCTGATTAGCAAATCTAGACTGCAGGGTTTCAGTTTGAAGTATTAGATGAATGTACAATAGCCACCACACATGCACATATATGTATTCAAATGTTAAATAATATTTTTGTCATGATAAGATACTTAATATACTTCTGTTCTTCCAGGTATCGGCTTGAATATCGATAATGAGAAACCAACCACATGCTTGAACGCAGTACTTAGAGAATTGTCTGCTACAACATACCAGTTTAAAAGAGAAGAGATTCTTGCTGCCTTCTTTAACAAGTTTGAGAAGTTTTATGATCTTTTTATAAGTCAAGGTAATCATATGTCAATTCACCATCAACGTCTTTCCGGTTATCAATAATACCATTTTCTTTACTTTTGAGCTTTTGATACCTAATTTTATAGTTTCACCTCAACTATGCCGATGCCTTAATATCTTCATTATTATCAAGTTCCTAGTCCAGCAAAATCCTTTAAAATACTAAAATTTTAGATCCCTTGCCTGAATACCCTCTCAATTGTGCTTGCTGTTTCAATTTTTTTTTTTCTTTTCTCTTCTGAACTTGATGTTTTTCCGATAAATGCATATGGAAATTTAAATGGTGGGCGGAGCTATTTCTTACTACAAAATTATTTCGCAGACCTTTTTTTTCCAGAGTTTCACTTTAAGCAATAAGTTTCTACTTTAATGAGCAAGACAATGGTGTATCATTAATGGATGTTTTCTTAATGTCATGCAGGATTCCAATCTCTGGAGGAGCTATACTATAAGACATGGCTACACAGGTAACAGGCTGACATGTTCATTATGATTCTCCTATGTGCATTTTTTGTGGTTTATTCTTGTTTGGCATCAAAAACCTAACACACCTAATGAAATGTAAAACTAAATGGTTTTTCTAAGTACATCTCCCAATACGCATAACTGTTATCATAGATGAGCCATATCAAAACCTCTTGTGAAGTGATGTTCTGGAGCCAGACCCTTTTTCTCTCTGTTTTTTTTTTATTATTATGATTTTAGTCCTTCTGTTAGTATAGTCTGACACTGCCAGCATTTTTTGAGATATGTGACGTGTAAAAATGGGCATGGGGCCATTTTTACCCAATTAGAGAATAACCATATGCTTTAGTAATGATAAGGCCTTTACTTTTCTTCACATCTCTTTGTTGATGTAATCCCTTAATCAGAGAAGTTGAACGCAGTTAGAAACTTGTTTTTCATTCTTTTAATTTATCTTTGCACAAACTCATATTAATCTGAATTACTCTGCTTGAGAACATAGGCCTGTTTTTGAAGTCAAGTTTGTTTCCATATCTGCAGTGGGCAGAGGGTTATTGTGCAGGAAAAGAATGATGACCAAGTGGTGGAGAACGTGGTCACCGTTCAGGTGTGAGTGTGACAAAGTAGAGAATTGCTAGATGAGTTACTGACTCTGTTGATGATATTTTGCTTACATTTCTCATGGAAAAATAATAACAATTGGCTTACCTTTTTTACAAGGATAAACCTGAATTCACTAATGCCCATCGTGATTGCCCTTCGTACCACCTATGTCATTGTGCTTAGTTTACATATTACAACTCTACTTTGACCATTCCTGTATATGCATTTCTCTGTAACTTTATCATGAAATTCTCAAATGTTTGCAATAGAAAATTCTAGGACATATAATAAGGGTGCTAGAAGAGTAAATGGTTTGGAGAACTTAACATCTAGACCGTATATTGTTATTAGGTTTTTCAGCATTAAAATTTTTAATTTGTGCAGGGTTTGACATCAGCGGGATATTTGTTAGCTATTGGAGATGACAATCAGATGTGTGAACTCCATCCTGATGGCAATAGGTAAAGTTGCTCAACTGGTTTCAATATTTACCCTATGAGAACATCAATTATCTCATCTATTTTTGTTCTACTTTCTTCCGTTCACCCCATGTTGAGTAAGACTTCTTGAGTCTTCTCTAGTGATCATCTCCGTTTACCTTCTTTCAAAAAAATTGGTTTGTTAAAGGAAAGCAAAAGCCCTCTGTATGTCTTAGATGCATACATACCATTTAAGGACTAGTCCCGAATTATAGAATTCTTATATTTTGACTTTGTTAGGTAGTGTTATCATCAAGTGAACATGAAAAACTTGGTCACGTTGATACTTTTCTTTGTGAAAGAACATGGATTCATCTCTCTCACTGAGTCCTTGTTCAATTTTCTATTGAATATTTAATGAGTAGTCATATTTATTTCCGAGGTATCGTAAGACTAGATTTCAGGTTCAAGATGAGTCAACTTTTGATATTTAGTGTTGAAATTTTCAAAATATAGTTATTGGAAGGGTTGTGTAATCATGATATTATATCTTAACGTAGTTTTTTTTTATTCTATTACCAGTTGAATAGTCTTCTGCTGGTCCCAGTTTTACATTATATAAGCTTTTTGTTTGAAGTCAATTGTCCTTAACGTCAATCTAGTTATACTTTAAACCTTCCATGGTGAAGAAATGAAAATTCCTCGTTACAGCAGACATGGGCATAGTGTTTCTCACTCATGACCATGGCCCAAATGATAGCTTGGTATCAGTCCGTTTTGAAATGTTGTTTCTCCAGACATAGGTGTAGTAATATTTATGCCCATTTCTGCTGTATTATCCATGTCTGTCAGAGTACAGTTACTCTGGAAACTCTAACAGGCAGCTACCATCACTTTTGTGACCTCTTGATCACTGCCTTCTCCTGTTCTAAATCCAGATCTACTTTCTTAGACAGGACTGGTAGGGCATCATTAAATTGTGATCATTTGTTGATAGTCTCAAAACCAATAGCTCTATATATATGTAGCTTTGTTTTTTTTGTCCAAACAAAAAAAGTTCTGTGGTGGAGCCCGAGGATCACTGAGAATCTCCAAGAAACCTTTTAGCCTTTTTTTTCCGTTTGATTTTCCATTTTTCTAAGTATTGCTTCTGTTGTTACATCCACTGCATTCCTGTATATGATGAGTCACAACATTTTGGCAAATCAACAAATTGTTAACATATGCATGTTAATAATCAGAGCATGTTTAGACATAAGCCTGATTATTCTTAACCTAATTAACCATGATACATTGTTTCTCTTTGTTCATAGTTTTGACTTCTTCAAGGGATTAGTCAGACAAAAACTTCAGTAAAGAGGATTCATTGGCACCTTGCATCACTGGCTAGATCTCACTGCTTTGTGTGCACTGCTGGAGAATGTCTCGTCTTTATATCTCTTCGGTTGTCCCTAAACTTCTGTCAATTTATTCATTCTTTTTTCCTTTCCTTTAGTTGCTGTTTCTGTATAGATCTCTGTCAAACTTAGATTTATATTTTCTTGCTTAGCACCTTCGGTTCATATGATTACAACCACTGAACTTTGTTTACTTGCAAACAAAGGCAAAGATTATTTCAAGTAATCAATCAGCTGTAGAGATGGCTATACTACCCTGCTTTGAAGTAGTCTGAATATGTATAGTTTCTTTTCTCTTTATCTTTAATTTTCTTCTTTAATGTGTGCACAAAGTCACAAACTATCAATGCCTTCTGGACCCAGTGTAACCTCCTGTCAAAGTTTCATGTTCGCAATGCTGTTATATGTGATGTAAATAGAACTTTTTAGTTGCTTCTTTCATTGTGAATAGTTGAATCATTTAGGATAAAGATTCTCTTTTGTAGAAGCCAACAATCTTTTAATGGTATGTCCTGTGGTTGTAGGGTACATTCTCTCCCTCTCACAATTAGAGTATTTGTGTAATAGTGACGCACAAGAAAGAAAGAAATAAAGAAAGAAAGGAAAAACCCCACATTCCACATGCACATCCTTCTGTGATGTACAAACAAACTGTCCAAAGTGACCTACATTTTTTGACACCACCCCGTTGTTGGGGCCGTCCATGTAGGACACGTTATGAGTGTCCCCAAAATTGGTTAGGCATCTTGTACAGGGTGCAAAAGGCCAAGTTAAACTAAAGATAGAATGCTTATTAGGTTCCAGTCCTTGGGCATATTTGAAGGCTTTATATTTGATGAGATTGATGAGATTGATTTCCAAGTTTAGGGTCTACCAATACAACCCACATCAAGTTGCTGCCTTTTGTCTCTCTCAGATTTGTATTTGCCTGGGTGATAAAAGTTGGAATTCACACTTGGAATTTCCTTCTGAATTTCATGTTTTCTGTTGCTTAGAGCATGGGGACTTATTTTTCAGACTCAAATAAGCCTGAATAGTGATTTGAGTCTATCTGAATAGTGTATAACAAGACTTATTTTTTTGGGTGCTGTAGTGGTACATGACTTATTTTTGGACCTATATTTTTAATTCAATTTTTTAGACTCATGTGTAGGTTCATAACACAATTTTTTTTCTCATATTCATACTTGAGTCTTTTATTTATGTTTAATTTAATTTTTAGACATCTATACATTCATTCCAATTAAGTTTAAAAAAAGATTAATAAACTTAATTTAAGATGATAGAATTTATTCATCAGACATGAAACATAAAATCAAGAATTTTTAGTCATTACAATAGAGTGTTGCTATTGGGACCTCCACATTTTCTTATTAGACCTCCAATACTTTTTACACCTCCATTATACTTTTGAATATAAGCATTTACTCACTAGACCTCCATTCAAATTACCGAAATAACCTTAAATATGTTATTCACATATATTTCAATAACTTACTCATTCAACCTCATATTCACTCATTAGACCTCTATTTCTTAATTTTTTTTCTTTCATGTGTAAGATCTAATGAGATAAATCAAAACATAGGATATACAAATATTTTAAAACACACTAGCATTTGCCCTTGTACTATTTCAATAGTTACTAGTGTGTTGTAAATATATTTAAGGTCTAATAAGATATATAAAAATATTCAATATATATCTATATCAAAACAATTGACCTTTTTTTTTTCATGTTACAAACTTATTAAAATATATGCGCTTAGTTTTCAACACTTACTCTTGACCTTATATTTTATATATGCGCTTAAACATGTATAATTATAGTAACATTAACAATCTTATAATTTATATATTTGCTTAGTTTCAGCACTTACTGAAATTGAAAAATAAATTTGATAAGGAAAGTAATAAATAACATTATTATTGAATTGGAAAGTCTATAGACAATTAAAATAATACTCTTTTTATACACTTATTGTCCTCAATAGTCTTTATGCAAGAAGATACAAATGTAATTCAATAATTGAAAATAGAGGGAGGTCAAGTGAGCAAATGTGGAGGTTTCAATAGCAACACTCTTACAATATAACAAATATCAACGTGAATTACATGTGTTAGTAAACTTGAATATCAACTCAATATATAATTTGAATATATAATGATATTATCCAACTTCAATAATAACCAATTGAACATGTAAAAGATTGCTAGGCATAGTCAGAAATATAGCCGTTGTCTCAATATGGTTCAGCAAAACAACCTCATTTGGTAGGTTCCAGTTTTGAGTCCAAAGCAAATTTACTCACACTTTGGGTCAAATTTGATCCAATATTTGGCTTTCCGACTAATTTGGGTCTTTTTTTATCTGACCCACTACAAGGCCTAATCCACTTTTTTGGACCCAAATTTCAAATAAGGACCCAAATATAGGTCCCCACTGCTGATGCTCTTAAAGGTGTATTGTGGTATATCTGTGTGTAAAACTTTAAAATCTCTTCTCTTGTAAGAGAGCCTTTGTAACTCCATGGTATAACAGTTACAGGTACTTGCTCTCATCTTCATGATATGATTTTCACTTTCATTTTCTCTTGTTGGAATTAATGTCTGCGAATCAAGTATCGAGTATCACAGAGTTTATTCGTATATTAGTTTATATGAATTATTGTTCATCAGAGTGCAATGAGACTTCATATCCGTTTCGATCTGACTAGAAAGTCATTCAAAATTAACCAAGCAAATGGGAGTATGGTATGCAATGCTAAAAGATAAACAGATATGTTAAATCACTTAAATGCCTTTTGTAACTAATAATTGCAGTCAATTTTCATAATGTTTCTTTCAAACAGATCTAAGGACTGGCGCTGCTGTTCTTGCATCTAGAGGAAAGCAACTTAAAAGTCTCTGTTTACTATATTTGAAGATCTGGTGAAATGAAAATGGTATCAGATGTGCTGTAAGCTATGACTTACTTTTGATATTCCTTCTAGGTTGGTCTATAATTTATATGCTGTGGTGGAAAAAGAATGGCATCCAATAAATCGATCGCTCATGTATGCCAATTGGGTCAAAACTTGAGGGATAAACAATGAGTTTAACCCTAAAAGATGCACTACTATACTTACCTTGTGGTAGTGGAGATATTAGGTTGGAGTTTAGTCAAAGATTCATTTAGCCATGCGATGGCATTAAGGGAATTGCCCGCCTGGTGGACCTGTATCTTGAAAATCTCTATATTCTAGGTATTTTTTTCGAAAATAGCACATCGGATAAAATTAGACCGAAATTATAAAAGATACATTACATGTATATTGTCATATATGTAGAACACGGCTTTGTTCATGCATACGTCATCATCTGTATAATTTTTTTCATAGGGTTTTTTAATAGAATAATATAATTTTTATAAAAAAAACTAAAAAAAATAAATAAAAAAAAGTATTCTATTTACACCTCTAAAATAGTTGTGTATACCTCCAAAAAAAAAAATAAGTGTTCTATTTTGATTTTATCAACTCATATGAAATAACAAATAAGAACAAATAGATAAATAAAAATAAAATTGTTATTTCTACCTCCCTCACGTACGACCATCTATTCTCTTATTTTCTTTTCTTTTCTTTTCTTTTCTTTTCACTCTCAAAGTAGATTCTTCTTCCAATCTCTAATGGTTGGATGTGAGATTATACTGTGGAGAACTCTTCGAATTAATTTTATTTTCCATTAGAGTCACTCTTACGAAATTCATAGAAGCATCAAGTTGTCGTCATCTTCTTTAACGGTAAACCCTAAAATAGCGTTGTAAGCCCTAAAATAACTTCATAAAAGAAAGTGAAGATGCACGAATGGAGAGTCAAATCGTGGAAGATTATAAAAATCAATTCATGCCAGACCGGATAATTGTTAACTCAAACTTATTGTAGCTCCGTCTATAGGGGCAAAGACTTCGACATTTCAGAAGACTACACAGGGATAATGTATCTATAAGTTTGTTCTTCTTACGTCTCTATCCTCCACCTACAGTCCTCACTGTCTCAAAGTTTTAAGAGATAAACTGGTGTATGTAATACACAAAATATAATGGAAGAAATCCTTTACATACAACTAATTTCTAGGCGAAGAATAATTTTGCTGGAGTTCTTTTTTTTTTTCTTTTTTTTTTCAACTCAAATCTAAAACAACTCAGATATATATCCCATGGATGTCAATTGCCGGATTGACTCAAAGCCTCCTCCAGAACTGCACCACATTCGACAAGCTCTTCTGTGATTCAATCAAGAATAATTAATATATATGTGATGATGATCTTGTTTTCCCGAAGAAAACTACACTTCAATCCAGGTATCAATAAACGCAGTTTGATTTCTGAAAAATGCCTCTTTACTGTTTTAACTGAACCACAGCTTTCATTCTGAAACAATCCTACCACTCATGAGAATTTGAGTGTGATAACATCCTTCCAATGGGGTGGGAGATCAGCACTATGTCAGTATCCAAGTCCTAACATCCAGGTTGGCAACTATTATCAAATTTGGCTGTAAGATCAAACATAAATTGATCAATTTAGGTCATTAAACTGATCTAATTTAGGTCAACAATGGAAAACCCAAAATCTGATCAAAATGCGAAATCGATGTACTGAGTTGAAGATTATAGAGGGAGGATTCTTACCGTGTTAGGCTCGCAGTTGGAGGAGGATCGGGGTCGCCTGAAATCGGAGGTTGACGGAGTTCGAACTGCCCATAAACCAGAATCATTGAAACTAGTTAAATAGGCTTGTATAGTTAATGAGAGGAGAAAGAAGAGTCATGCCGCATGCATATCGAAAGAGAGAGATTGGTGATGAATCTGGTAGCCATTCTTAGAGAGAAAGAGAGAAGGAAAGAGTATGGTTGTGTCGAGTCTAGGAAACAAATACAGTATAGATAGAAATAAGTGTAGGGGCCTTATAGTAAATAAAAAGAGGTACATTTAGGTTTTTTTAAAACTTAAAAAGTGAAATAGAAGTATACTAAGTAGTGGAGATATATACAACACTTTTAAAGATACAAATAGAACACCCCAATAAAAAAAAAATTGAGTTGCCTGGTGATCGTGGGACATGGGTTAAGAGCAAAACGAACTAAACATATCGTTTTCACAAGTCGAATATATAAAAAGATAAGAAACCCCATATGCAAAGCATGTTAAGAAAAGTAGTGTCTCCATTTTAGTGATCACAATCAAGCACATCGTAGGTGACTAATAATTAGACTTACCTATTGTCACCCATATAAGACTGTACTTACATGTAGTCCAATGTGATAGCTCTTCTTAATAATACAACCTGATAACTAAGCTAGAGATATAATTCTCAATCACGACTCACGACACGTGGAAGTAATTCAAGGGATTTCAAGCCATGGAGTATAGTACAGTCTTATATTTTTTATGGTCAAGAAATTACAAAACAATGTGACAACACGTTTTATATTTTGTTAGTTAGCACAAACCATTTTGATGCATTGCATTCTTCAAAAGAATCAAAAGAATGAAGTTGTAGAATTGGGACCAACAAAGCACTTCATTCTACCATATAGTGAAATATCATTTGTTACCGTTGATTGTGATCAAAGAGATTGTTTAAACATATAAAGAAGAAAAATTATACTCTCGACTTTTGTGCCACTAAATCTTTTTAACCGAAAATCACCTGCCACAAATTGTACATCTTAAAGCCTATTACTAAATTGCAAATGTCGTCAAGTTCTTAAAGATGGCATTTTTCCATCTACAGTGTACAACATATCAAAACTCAACATATGCTAAATTAAAGGACACTCTAAGATTTGAACTGATGTTTTTCAAGATCGTACTAGTTGTCCTTAGTGTATTTAAGTCCTTACATAATATCTAAATAATCTCTCAACATTTTCAATCCGTCTTTTTTTAGTATGTATGGTGGGAATCTAATTTTCTAGTAAATAAACTGGCAAATTTGAGTAATTATATTTATGATAGTTCTTCTTGGTTTCAGTCCTCCCCCTCAATGCAGCCTATTTTCCAGTTTGATCTTCTTGGAAATGATTCTGCCCGAAGTTTTTATTTGTATTTATGTTTGTTATTTTTATTTTTTATTTGAAAATTAAAAAATATATATAACAAATGCCAACGACATATAGATTTTTGTTTGGGGAGTTCTATTTGCACCTCCATAATTGCTTTTTGTACCTCCTCTAATATTTTTGAACACCAATTTCCAATTTTACCCAGAATTTTTCTCTTTGCACTTCATCTTCTCTAATTCACACTTCATCTCTAATTCTCAAAGGCACATCCAATCCAACCGTAACTGTTGGAGGCTCAGGCACAGCACACCAGCCTTGAATTTGTTCAGACTGATTGTTCTGTATTACACAATTCTCTTCAATCCTATGTACCACATTCTCAACGTGCCTCACCGAAACCAATGCCTTCTTCACATCCCTTATGCCCTGCACCTTCAATATCCCCAACAGCCTCTGAAGTGCCTTGCTCAACTCAACAAGTCTGCTGCCATACTTATACTTCTTGAACCTGCTCGCTTCCGAGCACTTTTGGATAAGCTCCACTCCTTCCTCCATTTTCACTCTAAGATTCTCTAGTTCCTCCGCTGGACCATTCAGTTCCTTCTCACACTCTTCCATCTCCTTGATCAGTGGCTGCAGAGAGTCCAGAGTGGATTTGATATCTCCGAGTTGGGGTTTGAAGATCAGTATCTGGTCTTTGATTTGCTTAACCGAATCACACAGCGTCCAAAATGTCAATGCTAAACCTGCTCCGGTGATGATTGCCACTGTCATCATAGAACACCACCAAATAGAGACGATAAAATCAGAAAAACTTCAATTACCAAGTAAAAGCAGAAATTAACATTACCAAAAGAACTAGAAAACCATGTAGGCATGCAAAACTCAAGTTTGCTCTTACTTGCTGAGATTGATAACCGAGATCAAAGTACACGTAAACAAGATTGTATATTGCACTACGAGTAGAGACAATGTTGTTTTTGAAATCTCCATTTATGTGCACGTATTGCCATTCTTCTTATAGTTTGCCAATTCACGCGTTCCTGGTAAAATAAGATAGAAATGGCGACCTTGGCGCTACGAACATGCCAGGTAAGATAACAAGGGCCGCGTCCAAAAAATTCTGGGTAAAATTGGAAATTGGTGTTCAAAAATATTAGAGAAGGTACAAAAAGCAATTATAGAGGTGCAAATAGAACTCCCTGTTGTAGGAGAAATAGATTGATAAAACTCTCTGTGTTTATTCATTGATAAGGAGGCCTTTATATAGGCATTACATCAAGTATCCCTGGCGAACAGGGATTCCCTATCTAATAGAGTATCTAGACTTCTAGTCTTATTAGGACAAGACACACCACGGAAGTTACGGAGTTAACCTTCCTTGAACACTCCCCCTTGTGTCGCGTCCTCAATGGTGCATGAACTGTTGCCTCGTTAAAACCTTTGCCAGCAAACAAAAACCTCTTGGGCAAAAATAAAAGCATGGTCTAAGGAAAAAGAGTACAACGCACCAACTACAAGTATGTGAGACATGCATAACTAGGCTCCCCCTGAAGTCTAGATGAGAACTCCCCCTGATAGTCATTCAGTCTTTGAGTTCGGATAAGCGACACATTCCAATGCGCTTTACATGCTTCATAAATGTAGATTTAGGTAGAGACTTGGTGAACAGATCCGCTGCATTTTCTTCTGAGCTGACTTGTTTCACCTGGATATTCAAAGTCTCTTGCTGCTGCTGATTGTAGAAGAACTTAGGCGAAATGTGTTTAGTATTGTCACCCTTAATGTATCCCAACTTCATCTGCTCAATGCATGCTGCATTATCTTCAAATATGCAAGTTGGTCCCATCGTAGTAGACTCAAGTCCACTAGACTCTCGAATGTGAGATATAACTGAGCGAAGCCAAATACATTCTTTGACTGCTTCATGTAGTGCAATAATCTCAGCATGGTTCGAGGAGGTAGCAACAAGGGTTTGCTTGGTTGATCTCCAAGATATCGCCGTATTCCCAATGGTAAAAACATAACCGGTTTGGGAACGTCCTTTGTGTGGATCTGATAAATATCCAGCATCAGCAAATCCTACCATCACATCATTTGGTGTATCTGAGTAGGAGGGGGTATCGCCAAAGCCGTATCGGGACCACGACTTAGCATCCGCGGGTCCGGATAAGTTGGCGGATATGTCTGCAAGATGGCGGATGGATGAACCAAAGCCAGTCTTGGCGGATATGGCTGGCGGATGGCAATCCGAGCCATGGTTTGTGCTGTTAGATGCAAGAGATCGACTAGGTGTCGAATCCTGATGAGTGTATCGATAGTACAAGCCCATGTCAAGGGTTCCTTTAAGGTATCGGAAGATGTTCTTGATTCCAACCCAATGACGTTGTGTTGGCGCAGAGCTAAATCTAGCTAACAAGTTCACAGAGAAAGCGATGTCTGGCCTAGTACACTGAGCTAAGTATAACAAAGCTCCAATCGCACTAAGATATGGATATTCAGCTCCCAAGACCTCTTCGTCATCTTCTTTCGGACGAAAGGGATCTTTGTTGATATCCAGACTTCTAACGACCATGGGAGTGCCTGTAGGATGCATAACTTTGTCCATGTTAAATCGCCTGAGCATCTTTCGGACATATGCAGACTGGTGTATAAAAATTCCACCACTTCGGTGCTCTAGTTCTAAGCCTAGGCAAAACCGAGTCCTTCCCAGATCTTTCATCTCGAATTCGGATTTCAAATAGCTAGCGGTCTCATTGATCTCATTCAGAGTTCCAATGATGTTCATATCATCGACATAGACGGCTATAATGGCAAATCCTGAACTTGTTCTCTTTATGAACACACAAGGGCACAACTCATCATTCTTGTATCCTTTCCCAATCAAGTAATCACTTAACCGTGTGTACCACATCCTACCAGATTGTCGGAGTCCATATAGAGATCGTCTCAACCTGATAGCAAATGAACTTCGTGGTTTTTGCTCACTTGACTTGGGTAACGAAAGTCCTTCTGGCACTTTCATGTACATCTCCGTATCTAGGTCCCCATAAAGATACGCAGTTACAACATCCATAAGCTGCATATTGAGTCTCTCTGAGACTACCAAACTTATTAAGTATCGGAAGGTAATAGTATCCATGACAGGAGAATACGTCTCCTCATAATCAATTCCAGGGCGTTGAGAAAAACCTTGCGCCACGAGTCGAGCTTTATATCGCTGGACTTCGCCATTCTCATTGCGCTTTCTGACAAAGACCCATTTATGTCCAACAGGCTTCACGTTCGGCGGTATAGGCACAACCGGTCCGAAAACTTGCCTTTTCTTTAGAGAGTCTAGTTCAGCCTGGATTGCTTCTTCCCACTTCGGCCAATCCGCCCTACGTTGACATTCATCAACAGTGCGGGGTTCCATATCGTCGTCGTCAATAACTTCTTGAGCAACGGCGTAGGCGAATGCATCATCGATATACATGGAATTTCTTTCCATCAGATTGTGCATGCATAAGTAGTTTAGTGAGATTTCCTTGTTCTCCAACATCAACAGTGAGTCTGAGGCGTCCCCCAGATGATTCAGAGTTGATTCTTGGACATAGGTATAGTCGGAGACAATCTCGTGTGACGGCGTCACAGTATCGATGATGAACGGATCGCTTTGTGCCTGGACACATGCCCTCTTTCTAGGTACATTGTCTTTGGAACCGATTGGTCTCCCCCTTTTTCTAGGAGGATCCGAAGTCGACGCCGGCTCTCCACTTGGAGGTGCCGAGCCTAGGCTGCCGATGGCACCTAGGGCTACGGGTCCGAGACCGGCGGCGCGTGCTCGCGCATGGCGAGGAATGTTAAGCCTTGCAGGTACATTCGCAGCAGGTATGGTTGATCTTGTCACTTTCGCAATATCAGTAAAGGAGTCGGGCATCGTATCCGCCACCTTTTGTAGTTCTAATATGCGTTGTATTTCAGTCTCACACTGAGACGTACGGGGATCATAATGAGACATAGTGGGAGAGAACCACGTCAATTCCTGACGTTCATTTGGGACGGATGCGGCCCCATCTCCCCCTAACGGCGGGAAGGATGTCTCATCAAAGTGACAATCTGCAAATCTTGCAGTAAACAGATCACCTGTCATAGGCTCTATATAGCGGACAATAGTTGGTGCTTCATATCCAACATAAATAGTTAATCGTCGTTGTGGACCCATCTTGGTACGCAGTGGAGGCGTGATAGGCACATATACGGCACAACCAAAAGTACGCAGATGCGAAATATCAGGCTCGTAACCAGTTACCAACTGGTACGCACTAAATGGTTGGCTATCTGTGGGTCGTAGACGAATAAGCATAGCTGCATGTAATATTGCATATCCCCATGCCGAAACTGGCAAGTTTGTGGCCATGACAAGAGACCTAGCTACAAGCTGTAGTCTCTTGATAGCGGCTTCTGCAAGACCGTTCTGAGAATGAACGTGGGGTACGGGATGTTCAACTTCAATCCCAACTGACATGCAATAGTCATCAAAACACTTTGAGGTAAACTCTCCAGCATTATCCAGTCTGATGGACTTAATCGGATTGTCCGGGTGGTGAGCCCGAAGCTTAATAATCTGAGCTAGGAGTTTAGCGAATGCAGCATTCCTCGTGGACAACAACGCTACGTGTGACCAACGCGTTGATGCATCAACCAGAACCATGAAATATCGAAATGGTCCGCATTCTGGTGTTATAGGTCCACAAATATCACCTTGTATTCGTTGTAGAAACGGAATATTCTGTTTATTATCAATAGCAAAAGATGGTCTTGCTTGAAGTTTTGCTAGTGAACAAGCTTTACAAAACGAACGATGAGCATTAGACATCGCTACAGAAGCATGAGAAGCAGGAGGGGGCCGAACCTCTCCTTGGAAGCGAGAGGCGGCTATCGACGGCACGGCCGAACCGAGGCCGAGGCGCCCTCTGTGCTTTTGTGATCGGAAAAATGGATGACCGTGGGAGCATTTCAAAATACGGATCATCAGATCACGACCCGGATGACCGAGTCTATCATGCCAAAGCTTATAAGCATCAGAATCACATAATATAACAACATGAGATTCGTTGGCTCGAATGGTTGTGAAATACATGCCATTGCGAACTCGCTTACATTTCTCCACAATGCGAGTGCGCATAGATTGAGTGGAGGTGATCAACAGATATTCAGTTCCATCTTCAACATAAGTGCTGAGGTGATAGTCATTGTCACGCACATCCTTGAAAGCTAGCAAGGTTCTTGGCGCCTTAGGCGCATATAGGGCGTCCTCTACCCGAATCTCAGTGCCATTTGGCAGTAAGAATTGAGCAGTGCCACGACCCTTAATTACGGGTCCAGTTCCTGTCATCGTAGATAACGACGATTCTCTTGGCGTAAAATCCGAAAACAATTGCCGATTTCTCAGAATCGTGTGAGTTGTTGCACAATCCAACAAACACTCAATCTCGCCTTGATACATCTACAAAAACAATGTAAATTGAATCAATAGTCTACTTTAGACTTTGGCGAACACTTTAAAGTAAGTGTACTGAAACAATATATCATCACAAAATGAAGTGCATTAAGGCCAATTACATAGCCATGGCAACGACAAAACTTGAGAGAAAGATATAAGCCGCATTTTAATCATCGAGTATCACCAATGATAATCATAGCCTAGGTCAGAGATTGAGACCGGACACCGTCGTAGGTGGCGTGGCCGAGCCAAGGCCGAGGCCAAGGCAAAGGCCGGGGCCAAGCCAAAGCCTAAGCTGTGGTAAGGCCAAAGCGACCCAGAGGCCGAGCCGAAGCAAGGCGAGTGGTGAGAGTCGGTCAGGCATTGAGGCAATGCGATGCGACGGTTGAGCTAAATCCGAAGCATGGCGAGTCCGAAGACACTTCGTTGCCGAGCCATTGATGCAAAAGTTGCATTTGTTCGATAGGCTATCGATTGTTGGTTTCAAAAACCGGATTCGGTGCTGAGCCAAGCTGGCGAATGGCCATGGCGAGTGAGGCCTAGCGAGTCGCGGCCAAGCGCTTATGGGCTTTGGCGAGCGAGGCATGGCGGATCGCAGCCAAGTTGGCGGATCGCTGATCGCGGATCGCGGATTAGTTGGCGAATAGCCATGGCGAGCGAGTCCTGGCGGATCGCGACCAAGTTGGCGGATAGCGGATCGCGGATCTCGGATCGCGGATCGTGTATCGCGGCTCGCGGATGGCATATCTCGCATCGCGGATGGCGTATCGCGGATCGCGGATGGCGTGTCGCGGATCTCTCCTTTTGTCTTTGTGATTTTTCGGATATGAGTTAACATCACCAGAATTTTGGTGAACTCAAAATGATTATGCCATTGAGAATTGGACGCATTGAACCAATTTTGCTTTCAGGGATGTAAAAATCTTAAATCATTCGTAGAATAAGATAGATTTTATTGATGACAACTCAAAAATACATCAAGGTTGTTCTAAATAGAACGACTTATCGAACAAAGTCGTGATTTATTGACTATTCTGTCAAAATATCAATCAAAATCAAACTTGAACACGTATCTCATGACCTAAGTCAAATACTTATTCATAGTCTGGAGTATCATACTCCTGAGTCCTACGTTTCTTGGTAGGTTGGAAGTCATCGATGGCGAAGTTCGTATTTTCCTCATCGTATACTTCTTCCTTAAAGTCTCCTACATAGTGTGCTTCTTGTTCTATGTATTGTTTGTGTTTCTTGTAAGCGGCTTGAATATCTCTGCTTGCTATGCAATCGCGTTGGAGATGATTCGTAGAACCACATTTGAAGCAAGGAGCCGAAGCATTGTTCGGCGGATGGCCACCACGCCTGGGACCGGAACCAAAACTGTTCCTCCCTCTGGGAGCGGCGGCTCTGCCATCATCCCTTGTCCAAGAAAGCGGTCGGCCACGGCCGACGCCTCTTCTCCCTCCTCGTCCGCCACGTATTGCTCTTGGCGTACGTGGTGGCGGTGCTTGACGTTCATGAGGTTGATGCTTCTGCTTAAAAGCTTTACCACGGGCTTGATGAGATTCCGCAATGAATTTCGGTCCTCGAGGCCTCTTATTGGTGGTAAGAATCAACTCATGGTACCTCTCCTTTCTTTGAAGCACATTCATCAAATCGCTGAAGGTTTTGATAGTGCCTTTCTCGCGGAGATCGCGGTACTGATGCGACAACATGGACGCAGATTCTGGGAACGTTGTGAAAGTCTTCTCCATCATATCATCATCGGTCTTTTCGACCCCACAAAAGCTCAAATCAGATTGCAAGTTTAGCATAGTCTGATGATATTCCTGGACGGAATCAAAATCCAGTAAGCGGATTTGCTCCCAATCAGACATGAGGTCTGGGAGTTGTGCGTCATGCACATTGTCGAAGCGGTCCTTGAGGATATCCCATAGCTCTTTGGGATCAGTTTTCCTCAGGTATTGCTTCTTGAGCGTTGGATGGATATGGCGCCTGAGAAACATCAGGGCTTGTGCTTTCTGTTCAGGTGAAGCGTGTAAGCTTTCATCCTCAGGAGGGTTGATGGTGGCAGTAAATCTTTTACCAATGAAAGTGTTCTCAACATCTGAGACCCACCTCTTGTATTCCTTGCCTTGGACATCCAAGATGTCAAATTCTGGACGCTGAGTGTCAGCCATCTACAGAACACAAACAGGGAGACGTTAGTATGTTTGAATACTAATCAAGTTTGATTGTTCTTTTAGAACAGTGCCAAGATATATCATGGTCACATAAATCGATGCTTAACGTGACTTCAAGTCACAATCGATATCTTCCCTTTGTTTTCTTTCCAAAAAAGAATAATACGTTATGGTTCACAGTGACATCACAGTCACAAGCATAACGGTGGCCGGTAACATCACAGTTACCCCAATAAACGTTGGCACCGGGGTGACTAAATCCCCGTATGCCGTCCCGAGAAGCGATAGAATCGGGATGAAGAAGCAGGGACACGGAAAGGTCCCGGAAGAGAAAACAAAACCCAACTATTGAAATTTTCATAAGCGGGAACGTTTATAAAAATATTTACCTCTTCAAGAGAAGCTTGATCAAACGAAACTTGACTCTTGGGGAAGCTTGTTTTCTTCGACTTTTCTTGATTTCTTCTTAACCACGAATAAGGGTTCGCGGATCGCTTGCTTGGCTTGCGAGCAATTTTGATCGTCTGGCGGATGCGTGCAAAAAAATAGCACGCAAGGGAGAGCTGCTGGCGAGCGGGTTGTCTGCCTAGAGGCAGAGGAGGAGCAGTACTCGAAGGTACAGTGCGGCAGGCGAGCAGCGCAGATGCTGCTGAGAAGAGGCCGACGGTGCCGAAGAGAAGAATCGGCGGCCGACGGTAGGTTAGGGTTTCGAAAAAAAAATTCGGAATTAGGGTTTCTAGGGCTATCAGACGGGAGGCAAGAGCAACGTGCTGATAACGTGTTGTAGGAGAAATAGATTGATAAAACTCTCTGTGTTTATTCATTGATAAGGAGGCCTTTATATAGGCATTACATCAAGTATCCCTGGCGAACAGGGATTCCCTATCTAATAGAGTATCTAGACTTCTAGTCTTATTAGGACAAGACACACCACGGAAGTTACGGAGTTAACCTTCCTTGAACACTCCCCTTTTTGTTTTTAAAAAAAAGGAAAAAGGAAAAAAAGTTAGCAAAGAAGAAGAGGTACAGCTACCAAAGCACAATGCTCTGTGCTTGTTGTCCTCTGAGATACTGTGTGTTTCCGACAGGTCGTACAATTTACCCGGTGAAAATTTACTTCCCTCGCTGTTCACAAGGACGACCTCCACGTGTCACCTCATCACGCCTCAGAGAACTTTGACTGCTCTCTCGTTCAAACCAACTCTGATTCTCTGCAACCCGTTACACGCTAATTATTACGCGCCAGTGTGTTGTCGTCATTAGCTTTATCTCTTTCTCTTTACTGCGATCTATATTTGTCATCGACAGTCTGCGAATGTTTGTCCGGGCGACACGTGTCGCGTACAGACGGGGTAGGAAGAGAGGGCCGCTTGCAGAGAAGATAGGAGATCATTCATTACCAACACATGCAAACTCGACAAAGACCTTAACAACGACCGACCATGCAAATTTAGGGACTTTGATTAACACCACTTCTTGATTAGTGAATTACATACATGAATTGTCTAATTGGGTACTGTCACAACTTTATTTTAAAATTGTTATAAAAAGTAAAGAGCGTTATAATACAACGTTCGTAATACACACTACATTTCAATTCCGTATTACATATGTGATCAAGCGATACTAAATCGGCAGTTGTAAATTTATCATGATAATACTTTTAACTTGGAGCTATGTGAGACGAACAAGGGATGAGTTTGGTCATGATGAAGAGCGGGCACGAGGAACATGTTTTGTGCTCTGCAGCATACGAATCACGGTTGTGTTAGTTTGCAAGATATCATATACAAATATTGTAGGTCGGTGCGAGAAAAATCTTAGAGAAGATGGACTCGGTCTTTACCGGAAATAATGTTACATGCATGCAAATAATGATTATTACAAGATTAATAAACAAATCGCAGTTTAGCATGCTCGAATATCTGAAGGTACCCCTATTCCAAATCCGTGTTCGTCATTGGCTGCTTAATCACTATTTTGTCTTCCTTTAGATATTATCCTATTTAGATATTATCAATGAGTGCATGCGCACTACTATACGGCACGTAGTAGCTAATGGTAGGCTGCCAGCATAACCCATCTCGTATATATCCTTGACCTTAAACCCTAGAAAACCCCCCCCCAATTAATTAGAAACTTAGAAATTATTAGGTATTTGAATACTCGTCTCCACCATTAATTTATATTGTAATAGTTGAATGTTTCAATCATACAAGCATAGAGAACATGAGAATTTATCCAACTTATACTTTTATTCTCTTTGAAAAACCGAAGTCATTCTTCATGATCCAGAACGTACTTATAGGGGCTTCCCTTTCGACTATTATAGTCAAGACAAATCCAACTTTAGGATGGCTTGCACTATGAAGACAAGTCCTGAATTATATAGATCTATAGATTAATGATCTGATGGTTCGAGCTAATGATGGGAATCTTCTTTACTTTGGAGTTAAGTTGAGTTTTCTTGGCTTTGCAATTCTTTGAATGTTTTGTTGGGCTGCATGTCATTTACAATGTCATCAGAGAAGCTTGACCATGGGAAAACCGATACGAAAAATGTCTAGTTAGGACTTAAGAAGTGTGTTGTTCAGTAAAAAAGTCTCAATAAAATTATCGTTACGTGATTAATTTACGTATATAAGTGTAAATATAACCATAAAATAATATATAAAGTGTATATTGAAATACATAGTACTTTACATGGGAAACTCAAAAAATGTAACAAATTAAAGTAGAAAGACCTAGATAATAATACAATTATTCAATTGATTTTCACCAAAAAGTATAGTTAGGAGATGACTAATTATACAAGAGGAAAAATGGATAATACAACGGTGCAAAACAAAATCACCCTCTTCAGGACCCAAATCCCAAGTCAGAGACGTGAAAGCCATTAAACATCTCCCCCCACCTTCAAAACAAACCAAACACCCCCAACAACTCGTTCCCCGCCACGTCCACGTG